>OY728130.1:1293261994-1294511994 GCA_963277665.1 Viscum album | reverse complement strand
ACATGTAATAATCATAAAGGTAAGTGTGTTAAAAAACTTATGTGTCAAAAATGTGGAAAGAAACACCTAGGAAAATGATTCAAATGGACAGAAATATGCTATAGATGTGGAACTGATGGTCATAAAGCAAGAACCTGCCATGGAAAAAGGAAGCATCCAATTGACTCGAGGAAAGGTAAAGAAGTTATTTCCGAGGTATCAATTGAATGTTTTAAATGTGGTGTGCATGGTCATTACGCAAACACATGTCCTATGAATATTTTTCGTGAATGGGATCAACAAGATTGTACAAATTTTCATTTAACAATACTTAATTCCATTATGATTGAGGATGAAGAAACTAAAAATGACCAATCAAATGTATGGATTATTACATAACTACTGTTTTCCTATTTTGGAATCTTAGGATATGATTCATGATTTTTTTGTAGGAATGAAGTACATAAGAAAAAGTTGGAAAAGAATGGTTAATGGATCATGAAGAAGGTTGAATGAGTAAGATTTAAAAATATAAGGTCTTCAAGAGTTATGGTGAAATTTTTATGAGTATTAAATTTGTTTTGATGATGGGGTTACATTAAAAGACTTTTTATAGTATGTGTAACCCTGATGTTTAATATATGAAAATTTTATTCAAGGAATAGTTATCTGTTCTTTTGTGGACACAGTTATAAAGAACCATTTGGGTTTATATGATCCTTACTTTTGAGGTAATTATGGGTTACTATATGTTATGATTGATGTGAAAGGCATGGGATAAAATTGAGGTTAAATTATGTTATGGTTATTTTTGATAATTTTATCCCTTTTTGGGGAATGATTTGAGAATTATATAGTTTTGGAAAAAGGAAAACACGCAGACCGCGTGACAACCCGTCACGTCGGACAAAGCTGCGGGAATCGAACCCACAACCAAAGTGCAACTGGTATTTATCGCCTACCACTGGACTACGTGAAGTCCCTGGTTATTTTGTCTGATTCCTTTTAGTTAGATGATTTAATGAATTAAGAGTAATTTTATTTTGGGTTATCTATGGAAATATATTAACATATCATGGTGGATATGTGATTAGGTTAATTACTTTTCAATACCAGACTTTAAGAGCAACTAATGTTGTTTGGAGATAAATGTTACGATTTAACATGGAAGACTATGTGTGTAAATCATTCAAATATTTGGGTTTCAACCTTAGTTTGGATTACTTTGAAGAATTTTATGGACGAATTGTTTATCGAATGGTCGTCGTTGAACTTTGGGTTTTGTTGGACGAATTTTGGAGATTAAGCATATATTTTCTTTTTATAAAGGGTTATCCATTAAAGGATTAGCTGATCTTGTACTAACCTTTTTGGTTTTGGTTTTGGTTGAAGTATAAAGACATGGGATGTATATAGTTCTCTTTTGTGGATTAGGTGACTCTCTAGAAGTTTATTATAGTACTCTTAATGCGAACAAGTCTCCCTAAATACTCATCTTTTGGAAGAAAATATGAGTTTGATTAAGGAATCTAGTAAAAGTTGAAAGTCAACTTGATAAGTGATTATGTTTCCTTATGAATAAATTCCTCAATAAAAAGTAACTTAAAACAAAAATGTTGTCTATTAACTTTTCCTACTGGGGAACCGAATACCGTTTAACCCATCACAAGTTTGTGATTTTCTTGTGGTTAACTTTCTCCTAAACATGTTTTCTATCACTCTCCCTCAGAACATGACCCTTTTTTCTTCCTCCATGTCAATATTTTCATACTTGGAATCCTAGTATGGGTTAACTCGGGTGACCTTTGTACTTATCTTTCATTATTTTAAAGTGATTGTTTTACCGACTGTTGTTCCGATGTGGGACTTTCAAGGATGTTTCCAAGCTCAATTTTAAAAATAGCGAGGACACAATTCCCAAAAGGGGGGAAGGATGTAACACCCCAGGTAAATAAAGAATATGTCATTTTCATATTAATCCATATTTGTGAATAAAATATTAATATTACTTTAAAGGGGACGCTATGCTCGATGGCGTACCCATCACGCAACAACGAGTTTCTTGGGAATCTTACGTTGGACTCTAATAATAAAATAATATTGTTTTAAATGGTAGTTAACATGTAGCCATTGTATTGGTGGGAATGGATAGAAATAACTAAAATATGATTATATATGTTTTTAATTTTTTTTACATTTATCCAATAAATGATAAAGGCTTAAAATACGGAAAGAATTCAATTTTAGGCGTATATGCCCTAGTTTTCACTAAAAGTTCACTTATCGCCTTTTGATGGCGAACCGTCATTAAATATAGTTTTGTTCACTCTTATACATTATATTGGATCAAATAAAACTCTTCTTAAGAATTGGGACATCACAATTTACTTTCTGTCAATTTTTGGTATCTTTCCGATAAAGTTCTTTGTTTTAATGAATAGTGTAAAATGTTGTATTTTAAATCAAAACCACTTTTTAATCTAATTTATTTATATGATTAGATTATCTTTTGAATTGGTTTTAAAGTCAAATTAGAATATATTTTTACCATTAAATCCAATAGTGGTCGTTTGAATTAATTTCACTTTGAAATCAGACTTAAACTAGTGTCAATCTTTTGATACTTATTGTTTCATAAAAACACGCTATTTGCTCTGACAGTGGGAATTAATTATTAAATTAATTAATGTTACTTATATGTTTTTAATTTTGTAAAATAGACTTTATTTTTGAATTCGTAATATCAAATATAGCTTAGGGTGAATTTTTGGGATTTTTCTGAAAAACTTCAATTTTTGATGAATAGTGAAACCACTAAGTGGTACTTATAAAAACGGATTTTTCCATTTAAATGAAATTTTGCAATCTATGTTTTTTGAATTTCAAAAATCCGACCTACATGGTTGTCATAAAGAAGTAAAATTTGGTTCAATGGGATAAAAATAATTTTTTTGGTGAATAGTAATTTATTATGTTTTTAATCGCGATTAGAGCTAATTAGTGTAGTTTATGGTAAGAATAATGTTTTAATAAAATGAAATGACCTAGACACATGTCCTACCCTCATTGGATATGTCATGGCCGACCAAGATAATCCATGGGTCATCTTGGTGACCCCATGGAGCCACTTTGGTTGGGAAATGACATAAATATCTTTTTATTTAATATTAAAGTAAAAATGACACAAACATGAGATGTTTTTCTAAAACAATTTTTACATGGGGTTATACAAGTCATATGTCTGACTATAAATAGTCATTGGAAAGCTAATAATATTTCCTACATCATAGTATTTGTTTTATAATTTTTATACATTAAATAAATTAAATTATTTATGACATCATGATGATGCAGCGATGACCCCATTATTTAACGACTTAAATAAAATGGAAAGATAATGTAATATATAAGACCTAAACATGTACAAAACCTATTGGATGAGTGGATTTCTAACCCTTATCACCTAATACTCGAAATACATCAATTTGGGACCTTTAAAATCCGAAACTCTTTTGAAAATAAAGTAACATTTTGTAACTTTACAAGAGTGCCTCTCCTCTCCTCTTATAAAGGGCCCCCACCTCTACCTCCTTACCCACACTCCCAAAGCCTTTGGCTCGGCCAACCCCTACCCATTTTGTCTCTCCGCATCCCTCTATTACTCCTTGAAGCCTCAATTTGGGCAGAATCCTTTCCAAAAAAGCCATTCATCTCAAATCAAAGGAAGTTACCCGATTTTAAGGTAATGTATTCACATGAGTCCTTTTGTTTTATTTTACTTCTCCAACCCCCTAAAATCATTTTATTATTTTCTTTTGTAACAACTACAGTATCTTCAATATACTAGTATGTTGTTATAATAATTATTTGAGCTACACTTACACACACCTACAACTAATGGTTAAAGAAAATACTGTTTCTATGGATGGAGAATTTCTGCCTCCTGAAACGATGATTGTTCACCATTCTTCTAACACCTTCAATGGTGGCCATTAAGATGACACTATATTTATATATGATATATAATATGTTTATTTTTTACTTGAGCTTCTGTATTTTTCATTTATGGCATACCTTTATGGTTTCCATTATGGGTAAATGCGATATCTTCATTTAAGGAAGTCCGGACTACCGCCCCCTCAAAGTGATTTGATTCGTTAATACCATATGTGGTACGTATAAAGGATATATTTAATTATATTATATATGATACCATACTGGTATTAAAATAATATTATGTATCATTATGTTTTAATTCCATTAAATATGAAATAGAAATGGAAGTACCGTTCATGCGTACGTACGGCTTACCGTCTCCATGAACGGTGCATTTCATTTCTTAACTCTAATTGTTATGTAATATTTTAAATGCATGAATATACTGGATATATATTATATATATGATATCTACATCATTTATACAATTCTGGATATAAAACATTTGGCCACACGAACAACATGTAATTGTAAGAAGTCCACTTCCGACTTAAGAACCAAATATCGGCAAAACAAATATTATTAACTTAAATGATTACATAATGTTTATGACATGGTAATAAGTGATATAAAATGAATAATGAACTTGAAAACGGTTCTTAAGGAAGTAGTAATTAACTCAAGTTTATTATTCAGGAGATTAAAGAACGATCGAGTCAAGTCGGACCTGAGGTAAGGGATCCTACTCCTCTCTTTCTTTTTAAGTACACTCTTTTATGTCATTCATTTTAAGCTCATATTTCTTGTGATTGGGATGCTATTTTATTTTAAAATTACTGTAATTTTTATGTTCATATGATGAGAGAGCCTATTTCCTCTTATCAATCCATTTTGGAAGTTTTAAGTGGTGTCGTTAGGCTGCCGAGTTTTCGTTAGGGATTTTTCATCTCACTTTTATTCTCGTGAGATTTATGCTACATTTGTCACAATTTCCTTTGAGTGGTGTATGTACTGCCCATTATTATAAACTTTGTGTAGTATAATTTCATTTATGGGTATTCACATCTTCATTGTATGACCCTTCTTCCATTGGGTGTACGTTTCGAAAGTTACCCAACTCTGTAAGGGGACCTTTCACCCTCCTCTTTTTAAAAGACTTCTTTTGTTATGTCTTTTAATTCACATACTATTATGATGGGATATATTCTTTTGTATCCTTATTGATGTAAATTTTATGTCCAAGTGATGAGATGCCCTTTTTATCTCTCATCAACACATTTTCTAAATTTTGAAGTGATGCCGTTAGGCTGTCGAATTTTACCAATGGGAACTTTTTAACCTAATTTCGATTTCTTTGGGTTCAACATATAGTTATTGAATATGTCATCTTTTGAATATGTGTGAATGACCTTTTATTGTTTTAAACTTAATATCCACTTATATTGGGTGTATTTATATTTGTCACACATAATTTTGAGATTGAATTATCCTTAATTTAATGATACCTTCTTTATAATGGAATTCACCACATTTGACATTTCTACTACGACTTCATTATTGTTATGCACCAATTCACTCTTATATGGTGTATATACTGTCCTTTGGAATATTATATCATGAATCCATGATATTATAATGTTCTGACTAAATGTTATTCCTCAATTATTGTATTCAAGTGTCTCTAATTTTGGTAGAACCCCTTTAACCAAAATATCGCTTTAAATGTTTTATTTATTTGTTCTTATTAATATCCATGTTTTAATTGTGGTTTTAAGGATTTATTTATATGGATATTAATGGTATAAAATTTTAAAATCTGTAAGGTGGTATGGGACACTTTGATTAAAAAATCTCTTTATTAAATGTTTTAAATGGTTTTGGAAATGGTTTATTTTTGAATGGATTCATTATTTCAATATCCTAAAATGCTATATTGTGATTGAAATGTGGAAATGTTATGTTTACTTTATGCATGTTTTATGTGATACATTTATGTTATGGTTCTTGGGCATTGTTATGAAAACGGGTGGTTCCGTGATAAACTAAGGGCAGGTGAGCTCGATATAGCTCTCCAATGCGTTGGGTAACACGAAGGTGTGAAACGTTAAGGTTTCTCCGAAGAGATTTAGGGAATATACTGTGGTGGGTATTCCAAACGTAACCAGGAGGGTTACTCCCTACGTAAGAATGTTATGAATTCCTCATGATACCTTTTATGTCTTATGATTTCTATGATTTATTCAGGATTTGATATGCCTATGTTTTATGGGTAAAGTATGATTTCATTCTAATGTATATATGAACTCATGTTTCCTTTCCATATTTTTATAACTCTTACTGAGCTTTTTATGCTCATCCCATGTTTTTGAAATGTTTTTCACAGGTCAAGGGAAAGGTAAATGATGTGATGATAGTGTCAAGGATATGTCAAGAAAGAATCCGTGTTTTATTTTAAATATGTTTCTGTTGATGGGAAGAATGAATAATCTCTTTTATGTAACCAGTTTGTTTAAATGTGGAATGTAACGCAAGTTCCATGATCTAATTCTCTAAAACTCTAAACCTGAAAAGATCCTCAATGTGTAATCCTGTAATAACTCAAGATTAAGTAAGGTTTAAGGGTGGGGCCTTATACTGCGTAGGCGAGCGGGCAGTGATCGTGTCTCCGTAACAGTAACCCGGTTCCTAAGAAACGAAGGGATCAAATCATCATCACTGCGAGGAAAAGGATTGACAACCAGTGCCCCAGTGTCCTTCCATTATCCATGTCTGTAAGAAGGATCCACGCCAACACGTTGCAGAACGGAGTGCCCCACATGTTACTGCCCCGACTTCTGGTGAGTTTCACGACAGGCTCGCTATTTTCTTGGCGGGACCAGGCACCAGATTACCGGATACGGTGACATATAAAACTACTGGTTTCTCAAATGCTACTAATATCCACATTGAGGAGAAGAATTTCATGTCAGGTTCACCATTTCTGTTTCTGACGCTTTTGCTGGGGCACAAGCATCCGTCCGTCCGGGGAGGAGGACGTGCTGCACTGTTTCCTCGCATTCCCGCTTTCCAAAGGTAGGCGACATTCGCTCCTTATTTATGGACGTCTGATCCTTGATCGAAACGGGATGATGGGATGTCGGTTCTTCCTTCTGCGGATTCCTCCTCAGAACACGTCACCTAGTCCGGGTCTCCCTCATAATTTTAATACGTTGTTTGAGAAACTCTTCCCAGTACCTTGTTTCCATGGACGCCGATTAATTACACTGCTTCTGTCAGGACATTCCAAAGGGTCCAGTCAGGTTGGCAACCTTCTAGTCTGGGGAGTAGTCACGTCGAGCATCAGAAGCGTGTCTGGATGCTGGGGACCAGACATGTCTGTCTATTATCCCTGGTCACAGGGCTTCTCGAGGGCGTGGAAGCCCGAGGAATCCCACATCGAGTGAGGGGAATTATATTCCATAGACATATGTCTGAGTTTTTCCTCATCTTCCTGTGTTTAACATAGGGTATGCCGTGAGTTTAACGTCCAGCGGTGACAGATCAGCCCGATCAGAGCATTAGCTAGAATGGATCAGATTGAGAGATTTCCCTTGAAGGGGTGCTGATACTGGGACCAGCCCATGGATGGCTGTGAAGAGAAGCAGACAGACATGGTCTCACTGGGATATGACGGTCTGGCCAAGAATCAGGGTGGATGATGGATGGACGAATGAAGTGGAGGAGGGAGTGGCAAGGAACCATCGCAAGGGCGATGGTGAAGTTGTTCTTGAGCCTCAAAGAGACCTCCAACGTATCCCTGTGGCAGGGAATCAAAGTCCAAGTAGCTTGGGATGGTGCCGGTGAACCGGCATGAAGGTGGACCTTGCTCCGATTGATGTCATCGGTGAACTATAGAGAAGGTGGGCCTTGGTCTGATGCGTGAGTGAACCAACACGAAGGTGGACCTTGGTCCGATGCGTCAGTGAACCGACACGAAGGTGGACCTTGGTCCAAATGGTGTGGGACTTACACACTAGGCTGCCCGGGTGTGGATGAACCGACATGAAGAAGGTCAGAGTGACCAACAGGTGGTGGGCTTGATCCTCTGAGAGGCTTCCTACGTACCATTCCGTGACATGGATCAAAGACCACGTAGTTCAGGTTTGACATCGAAAGGCCGACGTGAATGAGGAGGACCAAGAGAGTCATAGTGGTGGTGGGCTTGGACCTCGTGGAGGCTTCCTACATACCATGCCGTGACATGGATCAAAGACCACGTAGTTCAGAGGGGCTTCGTCAGCGAACTGATGTGAAGGTGGACCTTGGTCCGATGGGTGGTGGGCTTGAACCTTGGGGAGGCTTCCTATGTACCATGCCTTGAAATGGATCAAATACCTCACTGTTCAAATGATGGAATTCGTCAGCGAACTGAAGTGAAGGTGGACCATGGTCCAATGAGATATGGGCTTGAACCTCGGGGAGGCTTTCTACGTACCATGCCTTGACATGGATCAAAGACCACGTAGTTCAAAGGGTTTCATCGGTGAACCGACATGTAAGTAGCCCCAGGGGTCCGCTAGTGGTGGGCTTGAACCTCGTGAAGGATTCCTACGCACCATGCCTTGACATGAATCAAAGTCCTTGTAGTTCGGATTGGTCACAACGGCTTGCCCTTGGACTGGAATATAGTTTAACGTCATGCTGGATGAGAGTGAACCCTGACGTGAATAAACGACGGGAAGTGGGATTCAGCCTCCTGGAGGATTCCTACGTACCATGACTTAACATGGATCAATGTCCCCGAAGTTCGGGTTGTGACAACGGCTTGCCGTTGGACTGGAATGCAGTTTAACATCATGCTGGACGAAGGTAGAACTCGACGTGAATTGGATGACGGGTGGGCTTGAACCTCGTGGAGGCTTCCTACATAGCATGCCTTGACATGGATCAAAGACCTCGTAGTTCAAATGGGTGTGCAGTTTAATGTCATGAGGGACAAGGGCATACAGTTTAACGTCATGCTGGACGAGGGCATGCAGTTTAACGTCGTGCTGGACGAGGTATTGTCATGGCCAATGCCAACTCTAATCCCACGTGAGTCATCCTCGGTGTGAGAAACAAGAGACTGCATGGACCTGACGATCACGCCGTGAAGGGTGCGTATGTGAGAATTGAAGAGGGGCTTATGCGTTATGTGGCCCATTAGTGCAGGGACTTACTCTAGGATGGAGGCCCGAAGTGCGGCGAAGCGCATCGAAAGAGGGATTTGGGACCAATTATGGGAGGTTACTCGTTCCCTATCATGCCCTCCACTGACCTTGGTAGTGGGGATGTACGGAGATGCAGGGGTGCAACCATCCATTGGGGAACTAGGGTTTCCCTTCTACTGAGAACATATTCCACTCCAATAAGGAGGATATCATCCCTTGTAGAGGGGTGATTCCACTCCCGTGGAGATGAGTGGCGTAAAAAATGTCCAAGCTGGGGGGACCCTTCGTGCAAGGCACGAGGTCGGGTCACAGTTTAACGTCATGTGTTGAGGAAGTGGTTCTTGATAGTTTAACTTCCTGCAGCTTGGAAGAGGTGGGTTCACTCCACCCCACTAGGACTTACATAACTAGTACCCTTTTCTCCTTTGGGGAGGGAAGGTACCAGTAAGGCCGTGGTCAAGGGGGGTTTTAGAGCGAACCATCTAGGGGTTCACATTAGTGTGGCTATGCGAAGAAGCAATATTCATTAGCTTTCCTATGCGAAGGAGAATTAGGAGAAGCAACTCTACGAGTAGTATTGTCCGTGGGACTTTGAAATCACATCGTGCATGCCTGGAGGGTCGCACGGGAAGCCTAATTGCCAAGAAAATGAGTGTTCTTCGCGAAGCGGAGAGCCTTGTCCTTAGCAAGAGGCATAGGTGTGGGTGGAGGGTGCTTCTCGAAGTAGAACAGTATTCGTGGAGCACTGCCTCGTGAAAAAGAGGTGGCTCGTAAAGTAGGGTGCTGCGAAGAAGTGTGCTTCGCGATGTGTAGCGATCGTGCCTTAGCATAGGGATCACTAGTACAGGTTGGGTGTTTCACAAAGCATAAACGCTCCGTGGCTGCTCGGGTTCCCTTGGGAATCCCCCTCCTTCACGAATGACCTTGAGCTTCGCGAAGGGCATCCCTCTCGGAAGAGGGGATCAAAACAAGACAAAGCGAAGGCATCACACGATGTAGAAGTACCTCACGGAGCTCATGATTCCCGGGAGAAAAGGGTGCTTCGTGATTCGGGAGAGGAGAAGCTGAAATGTCGGATTGTCCATCCCCGGGACTCATAGGGAGCCCAGTAATTATAGGCAAGGGGTTCCGCAAAGCAAAACTCTCGCGCCGCCTCAAGTGCTTCGCGGCGCGCTCACGAACGTCAAATTCGTTCGCGGAGAGGTACCGCCACCGGTGCTTCGCGGTGGGCTTGCGAATGTCAAATTCATTCGCAAAGAGGTACTGCCTCTAGAGCTTCGTGGTGGGCTTGCGAACGTCAAATTCGTTCGTGGAGAGGTACCGCCTCTGGAGCTTCACGGCGGGCTCGCAAATGTCAAATTCGTTCGCAGAGAGGTACTGCCTCTGGAGCTTCGCGAGACCGCGCTGCTCGGGGTGCTTCGCGAGGCAGCGTGCCAGACATCTTTTTCATACCTTCCATTCGTTCAATATTTTGGTGCCAACAATATCCATTATAGTATAATGAATATCATTAGATAAATTATAAATCCCTAACCCCCGTGAAGCAAACATATTATGTATCCATTTATGCTTAAACTATAGAGGAATTTGGATCCCTTCTGAAAATCTCTCATATAGATTATCATTTTGTGGGTAACAGTTGGTATTTCATTATTGATCATTGAGTTCTATTATGATAAGAGTAAGATAAAATGAACATCATTATTTTTCATAATCCTTTTAATTTTTACTTTATTTGAATCCTTGTTCTATTTATTTATCACCCAAAATATCTAATTCTAAACATCAAGGATAATTACACTAACCATCCCAATGATAATGTAAAATGAGTACATGTTAATTTCGTTATATTAAAAATTAATATAATCTCATGTAATATAATCTATTATCATACTCTAATCCTTTCTATTTGGGTGTATATTTTTTTAAAATATCCAATTCAACATCATATTTATATGTTTATCTTTACTATTTATTTTGGAGTTAATAATAGTTAATGTTTTGTGTGTCTCTCAATTCTTTTTATGGAATTACGAAATATTTCAATATGAAATGTTATATATTTTGTAATAGAAGACATCCTTCATTATTCTAAACATATAAAAAACTATGTTATGATAAAATCCACATTAATAATTTTATTAATGTCATATTGGCCTTAGCCTCCACCCATTTTATAAAATAATAAAAACAACAAAAATTAATAAAATATTAATAATCATGATAAATAATATATAAAATAAATTTTCCATATATCAAAAAGTTCATTGAATAATAGAGGTAATATAATAATCATGTGTCTCTTGGATATATTGTTCTAGGGTTAGACAAATGAGCATAATTTAAAAAACACATGGGTCTCAAATAACTATCTAGTACAAAATTATAATGAGTCTATGAAATTAATTTTTTTAATTTGTGGTACAATTTTTCAACAATACTATTGTGTGGGAAATAATAAAAAATAGTATCATACACATGATTTATAATAACACATACTAATGATAGGGACACTACACATGGTCTATAGGTATGAATCATTCAACACAAATATTATACTCTAACTCTTTAAATTTTAAACATAATGTTTATTTATATTAATTAAAATTTAAGAAGACACATTGAAATAACTAAATCCGTATACTAGAATAAATCTATAGAGTTAATAAATATTCCAATTCAAAAATATATCAATAATTGGTACGTAGTCCAAGGTATTATCAATTTGTGAGTGAATGATCATACTCATGTGGTCCAGCAGAAAGATATTTGAACCCTTCATATCTAATGTATTACAATAAAACTCATATTGGTGGAGAATACTATGTTTAAATCTATTTGTCACTGAAAACAACTTCAAGAGGTTCCTCAAGGCCTCACTATTACAAAAAATAATTATTTAGTTCGAAATAAAAAAGTTTGTAATTTATTGAAACCAAATATTATATACAAAAAACAATTTTCCAATATTTTATAGGTACTTTGTTGAATCTAATGTAAAAAAATCAAGGAAATTCACATTTGTATATCGGTCCACTAATTTCAGTAAGACCTCTACAAATATGAAGTTTAATGCATTAAATATAAGTGTGATTATAAGATCTCGTTATCGAGGTTATATGATTTTTGGATTTCTGAGAAACATATTTATAAAATATAATTATACCACTATATAATCAGAAAAAATAATTCCAATATCTATTTGATACAATTATTAAATATGTAGTGTTAATAAAGTCAAATATCTTATGAATCATAGATAATGAGATTAACTCAATGTAATAATTGAACATCACAAAATCATGTATGAAATTTAATGGAAAAAATAATATCTACCTTATATATAACAACTAATATTTCATGATTTTATATAACATGAACAAAAAAATGTAATTTTATTACAAAATATGACATTATAAAAAATTAAAACTAAATATTTCTTAATTTTTTTCCATAACATTTTATATTAAAGGCATACACAAATTAAATGAACAACTATACATATTAAAGTCATTTGTAAATGTATCCATCAAATTCTAAACTAAATTTGGATTTATAAATATCATAAATGTTGGGATGGTTATTTAGGTGGTTCAACTTACAGATGGAATCCTTTAGAAGGAAAATGCACTATTTGGGTAAGTTAATGTATTCTTCTCTCAGTCTTATTCTATATTAGGATACCTAAAATAAAAATATATTCCTTACTTGAAATTTTAATGATTTGAACTTATGATTATATAAATCTTATATTTAGTGAAGGGAATGGAAAATGATCCTTATGCGTGGATCAATTTATTTTCTTATAATCTATACAAATTGAAAAAAATTGTATACCACATGTAACTAATGGATAATTTTAATTGTTTAAAATATGGATATCTATTACATTTTGATCAATGGATATTGTTCTTACACACTGATACTTGAGGATGGGATAAATGATACATTTCTCAAGAATGTTTTCCAAAATTTTCATAATAACTTCTTACAGTGTGTGTTTAAGTCTCCTTTTTGGATGCATAAATATTTTTACACATCCTTTAAAAAATTCATATATATACAAATGAATGGGCTAATAATTTTCATATATACTACAATCAAACCAAATATCAAAATATTATCCCTAAAAACATATGGATGTTATGTTTCATAGTAAGGAAGGATATTATTTTCCATAGTATCATAGAATTATTAAACATTCAATCTGTATAAATACGTTAAATTTCAGGGAATGAAAGATGGTTATGTATTTTTGAGTGTTGTACTAATAGAAATTTTAATGAACATTTTTATTTATAGAACACATTTTTGGATTAAAAAAATAATGAATAATGAATTAAATCCATCTATGAAATAAATATAAATTCTAAAATCATTATATATATATATATATGTGCATAATTAGGGTAAGAATCAATAAGTTATTTCCAACAGGGAGTGGTCTGTTCATAAAAAAGGTTTCTACAAATATACATAAATTTCAAATTATTCCCAATACCCAAAGTCACCATAATCATTTAATGAATACCAAAAAAAATATATTTTATGTTATTATTTAGAGAATTATTACTAGATGAGTCAAAATGAGATAAAGTGTGTGTAAAATTCTCATCTAGGTGGTATTTCATCGGTTGAATATTATTTAATCTCATAATGTCATATTTTGAAACCATTAAATGTATACCCCCAAGTATATTCACTATTGTATCAATAGTTTTTTTGTATGATATTTCGAGTAATTATTAGATCATGATAACTTAGTGAATAATCATCCATATTATTCAAATAAAATTCAGTTGGAAATATCATATATCTCATGTGATAAACTAAATCCTTGATGACTCCTTAGATTATTGTGACTCTATTGTCTAATTTTACAACCACAAACATTCGATTCTTTTCTCCAACCTAAATTTTAGAGAATATAGATAATGTATTGACATTAATAGTGGAACCCAAATCATATCAAGAATCAATGAGTTGAATGTCCAATGTAGTTCATTTTTTTGTGAATGTTCTATGTTCCATGTAATTTAAATTAATTTTCATTATTGGTGTGATGAGTGAAAATACAGTACAACCATTACTATCACATAATTTATCATTAGGACGTTTATATTAGTATATAATTATTTTATGAACATGGAATACATTGGAATAATGTTTATTTCTTCAAAAAGAGTGATGTAGAACTCAACAAAATTAAATGTTACCCATGATACTTTTTCCATATCATATATTAACATCATATTAGTTTGTAATAAAATTATATCTTAGTAAAAGGGTTCTATGTGGAATTTCATTATTATTATGCTTACCTTTTCAATTTCCATTAATTCTGAATTGATTTTTTTAATTTGGATTATTTCAGTATATTGTGAAACCCATGGAAATCATTGTAGTAGATGTCAAAATCAATTACTTTAAACTTATTTTACGATTTCAAGTAAATTTCCCTTTGGATATTGATTATGTTAAGGAATATTTTTAGAGTTCTTATCTACTAGTTCCTATTGGGAAGTGCCAATCAAACCCATTATAATCTTTATCTCACTGAATATCATACCCTAAATTTCAATCTATTTGAATAAAATTATGAATAATTTTTTTTAAAATATAATTACTATGAGATTATACCATTGGTTTTGATGGAAGTTTTTATGCTTGTCTTGATATTATTTTGGGTTTCAAATTTTTATTGGTGTTATTGAACAAATATTTAGTATGGAGGAATTTATTTGAAAATTTATTATGATGGGGGACTTTTCTTATTCCTCTTATCATACCTAAGATGAAGTTAATATTTAAATCTATAATTACATGTTTTAGTTCATTGATCTTACTTATTATAGGGTCATTTTAATTGCGGCTGCTATGTTCTTTAATATTAAAAATTCAATAAAATATATTTTTTAATTTATATTTTTCAATTTTATTTTGTTACATGTATTTTTCTAAAATAATAAATTTATTAACATTTTTTGGTAAAAAAAATTTTATATCGGTCTCAAAAAATAGTATAATATATATATGTTTTCATTGAATACAAAATATTTAAATACAAAATTAATTTGTATTATAAAATAGTGTTATATAGGAAAATATGGATTTGAGCCACATATACAATTAATGATGATATATAGTGGTTATTCAAGAGGCTAAATAATAGTCCTTCTGATATATGAGATTATATCCATGAAAGATGTTATTAGATTCATGATTTAGAAGTAATATAAATCAAAAGAAATGACATTTCATCAATGGTAGTTCACACCATCGATGAAATTATATAAATAGATATATTGTTGGACCATTTGGTTAATTATTAATATTAATAATGATACATATGAGTGCATTTGGGAAATTATTCTCATTTATATATTGTGTATTTAAAGCTTTTTTAATGTGAGATAGATATAAGGAGTGATATGATATGTGATAAATAATTCTTTTAATAATATGGAATCTATCACATGTGAATTTTTTTGATAAAAAGTGGAGTAGTAATGATATTTAAAAAACCATTTGGATATTAAATATGTTTTTAAGGATGGTATGTCTACCATATTATTGTACTTAAATAGGAATTGGAATATTGATATACTATCTCGGTTATCATGGGTGCTTGAATTTATTTTTGGGAATCATGTGTTTGATGTAAAATTATTATTGTTGATGGTTATACTCATATGATCATTTTAGGTTTGTTTTTTGTTTCATATACTCTATATATTTACATAATATATCATAATAATGATCATTTTCTATGGCTAGATTATTACATAATGATTCATCTCTAGTTTATTTGTTTCATGAATTCTAATTGTGTAAATTATAGTTTCAATATTCAAATATGATTTTGGTCGACCTATTCAATTAGAACATATCTTTTTCTTAACAATGGGAAAAGTGGGTTTTGTGTAATTGATATTTAAGTAATACCATGGTATCTCGTTGATCTAATTCTGATGAAAACATGTGTGTATTCATTATTCTTAATTCTTAACTTGTATAAGATCGTGAATACCCAGTTCTTGTTTTATGATTCTCCAACCAATTTCTATGAATTTATAATTTTTATAACAATTTAACATAAAACATTCCTTATGGGTTTTACCTTGTGTAACCACAAACCTTAAATAACCATTATTGAGTTAGTCGGTTATTTGAGTGGCCAAAAAAATAACGAAATTCCCATTATGAACTAATTATTCCTATAAGGCTATCACTTTTTACACCATTTATGAAGAATGGTTTCTTGGTATTGATAGGTAATTATTTTTTCTTTTATTTTTTGTTTTTTACCATTACACTTCTTCATTCATGTTGTGAATTTCATGAGATATAATTGACGAACAAATACCATATAAGGTGAAAACCAAAATAATATTCCAAATATAACTCCCTAGTAAAGAGGATCATAATGAAACCAAATAATTTCAATGAGGAATATAATACAATTGTTGAAAAAAATTAAGGAGCCGGATAAGGGGTCCATGAATGTGTTTCTTGGGAATTCAAGTTGAAAGACAATGTCCGGCTGAAAGTATTGAGTGTTCATCTTCGTATATTAGTGTCACATGTCAAATCCAACAACTTTTAAATCACGTTTTATATCACTGAAATGATTCCAAATTCCATTAATTTCACCAAAATAGTAGACGAATAACCAAATACACACTTGGAATCATTTTATGTCTTTTGAGCCACCTTGAAATTCAATGAATCTAGTGATGTAGTAAGACTATGATTATTCCAATTCACATCAAATGAAAAATAAAAAATGGATCCAAATTTTAGTTTCCCATTCCATATCCCATTTGGATAAAATGGTATAAATATTACACACAAAATTCCTTCCACACCAAATAATTGGATATTAATGTTTGAATTATAAATTTCAACAAACATAATGACGAAACCCTTTATTGATTAACGTATATACCCATGGAACTTATTAAAAATTGACACCATTATTGGATAGTGAAATCGTTACAAATATAAACATTAAATAACGACATCTCATATGGAATATAATAATTTATTATTAATAAACAATGTGGTCTTTAATGAATAAATTAGCTGGTAAGCGAAATGAACTCCTGCACAAGATGAACTGAACTGTTTTTCATTGGGAAATAAAAAATGGAGAAAATCATCGAGTCTATATGGTTGGAAATAATATATTGTTGGATTCCCAATCTGGGACTTTCTAAAGAAACATGATATGATGGCGTCTCTTAACAAAAACCCAAGTGTGAAAGTTGAATATTCTAATTACATTGATTAAAATAAAACTCCAAATTTTAATGGGTTAAGGATACAATAAAATCCTCCAATGTAAAAATGAAGGGATATAGATTTATAGTAACACTAGGGAGCTATTTATATTCAAATAAATACATTGCATAAGAACATTTCTTGTTTATTAATAATAAATAAATCATATATCATGATACTCAATGATGATTCAAAATATCATAGGTTTGTGAAGAAAAATAATGAATTGTTGGATTCTTAAATTTACAACCAAAACATTGATATTTTATTTAAAATTTCATGTGGATATTGGGATTTCCCCAAATATAAAATCTTAACCTAAAATTATATAATGAATAAATGAAAAGGGGTATATTAATGAAAACTGATGTATGTAATATGTTAATAAAGTCGTAATGGGAAAGATAGATAAGGAAAATATGATGGAAAAGGGAAATAAAATTGTGAATTGATCCTTAGAGAAATATACATAAACATACAGTCCAACACTACCCTTCGTGAAGTTATTAAATAAACAATATTGTATGAAATGTGATGTATATTTGTGGACATATTTATAAAACATAATATCATTAATACCCTTTATGGTGATTTACAATATATGGTCACATATTCTATATTCATTAAATATTATGTGTCAAAACAAATGATATTTTTGGAATTGGATGTCAATCTATTCATATGATAATGCTCAAGTATGGTTTTGATGAGACCACCAATGAAGAAAAAATTCTTAGGTAATGTTCAAATTTTAGTTAATTTTGGATATAATATGTATGAAAAAGATGTGTGTGAACTAGGAGTGTGTGTAGACATCATGACATACTCTATAATCAAAATCATATAGTTAATGGAAATAATTACCATAACCGTTTGACAATAGTTGTTAATATTATTTGTTAGACATCCATATTGTGTGATTTAGTATTTTTTGTCTGACTAGATAAATAAATATTTCAGGCGTAATTCCTCATACATTAAATAGATGAATAAAATTTTCCAATAATAGTTGGATGGATATTTATAGCATTAGGAATAGTCGAAAATGATGCCAAATGTGGGGTTCTTAGTTTAATGGTGTGATATGAAAAAGAAAGGATCAACAATAACTAATTTGGGAATTACTATGTTTAAATGGATGATGAGTAGAATAAGGACAATAAGAAAGAAATTGAAAATCTTATTTTCATTAATAAAAAAATAAATGTAGTTACTTTATAGAAGAATGTGAAATTTTAAAGAGAGTAGATGAATGATTAAATACTCGTAGAAATTATTGTTGTCATAGAAGGTACATTTATTGATGTAAATTTTTAAGAGGTCTACGATGTGTTCCTAGTACATTTTACCAATTTTGATTTCTGGGATTGTCAATGAAATAGTGGATAAGCCCCATGGATGGGAAGAATCTTCATCACACAACGATAGCAAGGCATGATTCATAGAAACAAGTTAGATCAATCTATTTTAAAGAAAAATAATCAAATACCATTTGGTATTCTACACATTGTAACATTATTACAACCCTCTATCTCAAACTAAATTAGTGGAAATGGTGAACCATAGACCTTAAAAAAATCTATTGGATAAAACATATGTTAATTTGTTTTAATAATTGTTTTTTTAATTTTAAGAACAAATTTTATGTATCTATTTTAGGGTTAATAACAATTCCATTAATTTATTGATCTTTAATTTAAATAAAAAATAGTTTTTTCATTTGTTGTTGTTTATTTTGCATGTTAGTAATTATAGAAAATAGCAGAAGGATAGAAGATATGAAAATCTGGGGTGTGCCATTTTATATTTACTATTAATTTTTACTCAATCACATTCTATTTAATATATTTTTTCATATTTTTTTATAGATTATTTGCATTCCCCGCCATAAAATTCTAATAAATTATTGATCTATAATACTAAATTTACATATGACACCTATTATGAGATGTTATATATTTTATTATCAATGATATATAATGATTAATATAGGGGTTGTATGATTAGAGATATGAGTAAGTTATCGATTTAATAAATATTGATTTTGGGGAACATGTTATTTAATTAGATTCAATTTCACATAAATTATTCATGCTATGAATTTTGAAGCTCATATTGTATTTTTTTACTATTTCATGTTTCTTGAGTGATTGACTATTATTGTATTTTTTCAATTTCTTATTTGGGGATTTTTTAAATTTTACATACTTATATCTAATATCCATTTCATAAGAGGTACATGATATATGGAAATGTACAAAAATATTAATTCAGATTTTTTCAAAGATATTAATGTAAAAAAATAAAATTAAAAAGGATAGATTAATTTTTATATTGATACCTTTATTCAAGATGATATCCCTTAAAATTGTATCATTATTTTCTTCTCATTTAATAAAAATTAACTTTTTTCATTGTTAGAGCTACATTAGAACCCAATATTTTCTATTGTACCAAACACTTTGCCTTTTTAATGATATTCAAGTGAATAAGTTATGGGATAATATGTTAGTGGTTCGAGGGGATATATTCATGTTTTAAGAACATAAGAGGTGTTATTTTATAGAACTATGGTATGGTTGAAGACTATATTCATTTTATATAATTATTAACCCTAGGAAATAAAATGAAGTTTAATTTTTTTCAAAAAATCTGGTTATATATTAGGTGATTCATAATTCACACTTATATAGACATGTGAACTAGTTATGATAATTTCTATTTCTATTTTTAGGAGATCAAATATGTGTTTGGTGAGGTTTGTGATATTTTTCATAGAGACAATATATGAGATAACAAATTATAAAGGGAGAAAAAAGGATTTCATCCATTATTCGTAATTATTATTGAAAATAATTTTTTTGGTGGAAAAGGGTTAGGATATATTGAAGAGGAGATTTTAAATGATCATTTACTATTGCTATTATGAATTCAAAATTACAGTTTAACAAAAATTTTATGCCTATAACATTTTTTTCAAAATCATTACATACACACCTTTTGCCCCATATTAATTTTAATCTAAATTGAAGGCCCTTATAAACTATTGTGACATTTTTAATTAATTGGTGACTATTTATTATTTAATGGAAACCAATATTACATAGTTTGTTTGTATTATATAATCAAAAACCCATTTTGTTTTCATTATCTGTTATGACTGAAATGAATTAAATTTCATTAGATCATAACTCGAAACTTGTTATAATAATTGATATAGATAATTCAATCACGGAATATATAAAATTCATTTATTTTTAGGGGTAAAGTAAAATAAAAGCTTTATTGGTTTATTTAAAAATTGAATAATTTTATAAATATTTTAATTTAATGTTTTGAAATTTTAGTCATCAATAATTATTGATTTATTTTATTTCTTGGGAGTTTAATAATAGTACCACAATGTTTATTTGAATCTTATATTGAGATATATGTGGGAGTACCTGAGTTAATTAATTGTAGGAATCATTGACAATCATATTTAATTTATATATATTCATAAATTTAAAATTAATCAATTTACGTACTATGAAGTATTCATTCTCAATTTTTAACAATTTTAATCCTTTTAATGTTAAAAACTAGTTTAGAAGGGATTTTTAAAATTAATTAAATAAAACATTTTCGATATGAAATTTAACGTTGTAGAATTATTAATTTGTGAAAAAATTACTTAATTTGATAATTTATAGATTGACTGTTATATGCAATGGATGAGAAAATCTGTGGGATTTTTAATAGGAAATATAATGTTTTGTATGAGGTGTATAAATATAAAATTAAGGATATTTAAGGGGTCTACGTTGACTATGTAATGTAATATATATTGGTTAGTGAAAATTCATGCATATAATGATGGTTTTATCACTGATAATTAGGATGGAAGTTCAAATTTCTGAAAATTAAAAAGATCATTCATTCAAATATATATTATTAAGGACGTGATTTTCCCCACATGTTTAACTATAAATAGAAATAAAAAAAATGTACCACTAATAGTGTTACACATTATGAATGGAAATATATGAACATATATATTGTGTGACCAATTGGGTAATTAAATATAATTAAATAGTGTTATATATCAAGATTTGGAGTGTGTATATCATGCCTATATAAGGGATGATTATGTTGGTTTAGTGTGAGTTTCATACAAGGACAGATAAGAAAATAGATAAAAGATTTCAAAAAATATTTTGAGGATTTTATTATGGGATACAATCTTCTATAAAAGGGGAATGCTAGATTTTAAAATGATCATTTCGATCTTACATATTATATTGGAGACCACTTCATCTGTCAGAGTACTATAACTGTCGAGGTTCTTTATTCCATTCTCTATCATGGATCACTTATCGAGGTCAATATGTTTCAATTTCAAGAATGAATTTGAAATGGTATTGGGCTCAGTGATGTTTATTATCATATGATAAATTATTTTTTGAAAATTCCATTCATCTACTCTTTCAGTAACATTCATAGTTTATATGTGTTACCATAAAATATGGGTGGGGGATTAATTTATAATAAATCACTAGTTTATATATTTAGTAAATATATATTTAATGATTAGGGGTTAAAAAATATAACTATTTTTTTGATGACCTATTATATTAATACATCTCAATTTATGATTATGGTAAACGTATGATATTTAGAATATAGACATTTCACAAAGATAAAAGGTTCACACAAATTTTATTATATTAAAAACATTAATATATTGAATATAGTTTCAACGTCACTAATATATAATATTAGATATATAATGTTTGGTATAATTTCAACAAATTTATATATAACCTTTATATGTTGTTTTCTAAATCAATACTGAAGAGATTCATGTAGGATTATCCTCAAGAATAAACTGAAATTATTCATACCATAGTTATTTATTTGGAAGTTCATGTGGAACAAAATCATAAATAGTTTAATAAGTGAAACTATATTCTCCCATTTTGTAACACATGGATTTATTATGAAATAAATTTTTTAATGACGCTTATTTCTTCCATATATTATATAATACAAACAGATATTTAATTACCCGCTATATATTATTAACATAATTATTTAATCATAAATGTTATATCCTATAAATCACTTTTAGTAATATAAATTGTAGTATCTAATTTTAAAATATTTTTTATATTTGTTTTATATAAATTAAATATACTAAAAAAGTAAATAATTTTGGGAAAACACTTTATATGCATTGAAAACACTATTTTCTCTTACGTAGTATTTCTGTTATTTTGAGAAAAAAGAATAAATGTAATTTAAATAAATTTTTTATATTTTTATAACAAAATAAAAATCATCTTTTTAATGTATATGAAAAAAATATCATGTAGTCATTTTTAATAGTTTTGTGATAAAATATAAAATTTTCATTGAGTAGTGATAAATACAAAATTTTATTATGAATTTCCTTCAAATTTAAAACATTGAAAAACATATAACTTTTCTTCATATATTTTTAAATGTAAAATAATTTCAATTATATATTTATTATTGAAATTAATGTCATTTTATAATGTTTCATATTGATGTTCGATATTATAACACTATCTATTTATAATTTTTTTTCCAAATGAAAACTAGATTTCTCATTGCATATTTATGTTTTTTTTATTAAATTTTATAAATTATAAAGAATAATTTTTAATAAATTGAATAAATACTTTGTATTAGAATAATTTTTATTATCTTATAATATCCATGTAATTTTTGACCAAAATCAATAGTAAATTAAATATAAAAATTATTTACCATGTATGTTGTAAAAATGGGTTGAGACGGGGTAAAACTAAAAGGATAATGGATAATCATGTAATAATACTTGTCAAAAACGCATTTTATAGACATATTTCAATTTTATCATGTATAAATCTTGAAACTGGTCTATTTTGGGGCCTTGTAGAATCTGAAAAATGCGGGTAATCATTTTTATTTTCAAACACTAGATGTTTCTACTCACCTAAATTATAAATGGACACCCATTAACATCTTTATTTAACATTTAAATAACATGTGGTTTTTTTTATTTACCTTCCCATATATCATCATTAAAACACTATTTAAATCCTAGGTTCCATGGTGATATAATAAATACAATCTAGTAAGGTGTATTTTAAACCTAAAGAGATTGTTTGAAGAAGAGGTAATGTTATTAACATTGAATATTTTGTTTCAGTTATTCTTATAACTAATTAAAAAAATTAAAAAAATGGTTTACAAAACAAAAAAAACATAAATAAACTATTATATCAATATATTAATGTTAAAATCTATATCATTATATACCCCCTTCATATGGGAAATAAAACTGATGGTCATGTGTGTTGTGGGCACCACCTCATGACCCAATTTCTTTTTATCGCAACCTCTCAAGAGTGGATATAATGATTTATTAAATATTAATAAATTATATTTATGAAGTTATTATATTTATATAAATACATTATCATATATAAATGAATACTTTTAATTATTTAGAAGTACAATAATGTCGTTTGTGTGTATTGTGGACTACCACCTTGCGAAACGATGTTATTAATTCACAAATTACAAGGATGATTATAACGATGATTATCATGAAAATATGTGATAGATATGAAATAAAAATATATGTATAATATTAATATATATTTTTTCATTTATATATTACAATCTATAAAAAAAATGGAAGTAGTATTAATGTATATGTATGACCTACTGTAGCATCTCAGATAAATAAATAATAAGACACTTTTAATATTTATTAATATTTTTGAATTAAATGTTAATTTTACATTAACGGGATGATATGTTCGATAGCGCACCTGATATGCAACCACATGTTTCTTTGAAATCTTACATTGAACACTAATAATATAATATTATTATTTTAAAATGTCGTTAACTCTTAGCCGTTGTATTGGAAGGAATGAAAAAAACTAACTACAATATTATTGTACATGTTTGCTAAATGTATTTACATTTGTCCAATAAATTTTAGAGGCTTAAAATGAGAATGAATCTAATTTTAAGCATAATTTACATTAAAAGGTTAATTTACCACCTTTTTTTGGAAAACACTCATTAAAAATAGTTTTGTTCAATTTAATACATTCTATTTGACCCAATAAAATCCTTCTTTAGAATTTGGACATCAAAATTTACTTTGTGTACATTTTTGAATTTTTCAGATAATGTTCATTTTTTAATGAATAGTGTAAATATTGTTTTTAAATTCAAAACTATGTTTTAATATAATTTCTTTATATGGTTAGATTATTTTTTTCGTTTTTTTAGTGTGTAATTAGAATATATTTTTACCATTTAATCCAATGTTGTTCATTGGATTAATTTCACTTTGAAATTATACATAAACGGGTGTCAATCTTTTGATTGTTATTGTTTCTTAAAAACATGCTATTTATTTTAACAACTGGAATTAATTTTAAAATTCATTAAAAAAACTTTTATGTTTTGAATTTGAAAAAATAAATATCATTTTTGAATTCGGAAAATCAAATAATTCTTAGACTTAATTTTTGGTATTTTTCTGAAAAACTTCATTTTTTGATGAATAATGAAACCACTTAGTAGAAGTTTAAAAACTGCCTTTTTGGTTTAAATGAAATATTACCTCTTATATGAATTGAATTTCAAAAATCAGACATACATGGATGTTATAAAGTAGTAAAATGTGTTTTAATAAGATGAAAATAATTTTTAGTGAATAGTAACTTTTGACTTTTATTTACCGCGGTTAAAGGTAAATAAGGTAATTCATGGTAAACAAATATTATAATAATTCAAAATTACCTTAACACTTGTCCAAAACTTATTGGTTCAGTTATTAATGACCATGGGCATCATTGGGTCGATTTTGGAACCCCATTGAGCCACATGGGAGTGATAATGACAATTTAGATTAATTAACATAATGTAAAGGCAAAAATGACACAAGAACATATCTTTTAGTAAATCAATTTTTATAAGGGGATACATAAATTATCCATTAGACAATAAATATTCATTGTAAAGATAAAAATATTTCCCATATCATTGTATTAGTTTTATAATTTTAATAAATCGAATAATTTAAATTATTTATGACACAATAATGATGCAGTGTTTACCTCATTAATAAATCATTTAAATAAATAAGATTATAACGATTAAAATATTATAGAAAACATGTCCAGTTTCTATTGGATGATTTTATCTCGTCCATGAGTCCTCGTATCTTTGACTATAATGATTTTTGAACAATTAAAAACCGAATATTATTATATAATAAAACAATGTTTTCACACTTTCCTAAAGATCCTCTCTGCCCCTTATAAAAAGAGACCACATATAACCAATTACCCACACCTCTCAAGAAATTTTTCTCGTCCAACCTCTTCTAGATTAATCTCCCTACATCCCTCTACTCTGACTAGAAGCCTTACCTTAGGCAGAAGGCACTTCAAAAAGTCTTTTGGTTCCAACTAAAAGGAGTTACCCAAATCAAAGGTAACATTTTTAAAAAAACATTTCTTTTATTTTACTTCTCCAAACACTAAAATAATTTTATTACATACATATTTAACAAAACCATTATCAGAAATAAAATTTTATGTTTTTTTGAGAAGGCTTCTAATGTCACATACACACACCTCCATCTAATGGATGAATAACATAATGTTTCTGTGGATGGAAAACTAATGCCTCACGAAACGATGACTGTTCAAATATCTCCAACAACCTCTAATGGTGTAAATTATGATGGAAATATATTTATATATGATATATATTATGTTAATATTTACTTTATTATTTTGTAATTTCCATTTATATAATTCCTTTATGGTTTTTGTTATGGGTGAACACGATAATCTCATTGGAGGAAGTGCGGACTACTGCCCCCTCAAAGTGATATGACTCATTAATTCTATATGTGGGATGTATAAAAGATGGAGTTAATGATATTATATATGATATTATATATGAAATTATTCTGGAATTATAATATACATGTGTATCATTATGTTTTAATTCCATTAAAATAAGAAATAGAAATGAAAGTAGCGTTCATGCGTACTTAGGGCTTACCATCACCATAAACGGTGCATTTCATTTCTTACCTATAAATGTTATTTACTATTATAAATACATGTATATACTAGATACATATTATATATATGATATCTAAATCATGAATATCATTCTGTATATGATGATCCTTTGACCACATGAACAACATGTAATTATAAGAGGTCTATTTTTTACTGAACTACCAAATATCGACAAAACGAATATTATTAACTCAAATGATTACATAATGTTTATAAAATTATAATAAGTGATATAAAAGTTATAATAAACAAGGAAAATTTTCTTAAGTAATTATAAGTTAACTTCATTTTATTATTCATGAGATTAAAGAACGATCGAGTCAAGTCGTACACGAGGTAAATGGATTTCTTACTCACTTTTATTTCCATGAGAGTTTTATTATACGCCACCTATTTTTTGAATGTGGTGTATTTTGTACTTCCATTTTATATATACTATCATTATTATATTTATATTCATAGTATTAAGTGATTATTATGGTTGTTATTAACTTTTGGTTATAAGAATCGATTGAATTAAAACGTGGTAATGGGTCTTCATCTCACTAGATTTTTTTTCGTGAGATTCATGATATATTTGCAACTATCTCCTTTTGTGTGATGTATGTACATCCCATGATTATACTATTTGTGTAATATACCTTCATTAATGAGTATTTACATCTTCATTGGATGATCCTTCTTTCATGTGGCATATGTTCTGTAAGTTACCAAATCGGTAAGGGAACTTCTTAACCCAATTCCCATTCTTTGGGTCCATCTTATCTTTCTTATTTATGTAATGTTATGAATATGTGTGAATGAACTCTAATTGTTTTACACTTAATATCCACTTATATTGGGTGTATTTATATTTTTCACAATTATCTGATGGATTTATCCTTAATTTAAGGATACCGTCTTTGTAAGGGACATTGTCTCAATTTACATTCCATTGAGACTTATTTTTTGTTATGCACAAATAAACATTTATATGGTTTATATACTGCACATTGATTTATTATATCATGAATCCTTTTATTCTCATTATACTATAATATTCCGATTCATTTTTACTCGATTATTTGTATTCAACAGTTTCTCATGTTGTTAGAAACTCTTTAATTAAAATATTGTTTTAAAATTTATAATTATTTATTTTTTTAAATATTTATCTTTAATGTCCATGTTTTGAAAATGGTTTTTAAAGATTTATTTATATGGGAATTAATGTTTTAAAATGACAGTTCTTTTAAAATCTTCTAATTTGGTATTGGACACTTTGATTCAAAAGTATATTTTTTAAATGGGTTTTGAAAATGGATTGATTATTTCAATAACTTGAAATTATTTCATATGATTGCAAATGCAATTTTTCTAATAAAATGTTTATATTTTCAATATTTTATTTGTAATGATGGTACTTGTAAATTTTATGGGTGGTTACGTGATAAACCATATGATGGGTGGTGCCGTGAAAACCAGGACGGGTGTTATGGTATAACCTCCAATGCATTGGGTATGAAAGTCAACTGTATGGCTATTCCATTTAGTGATGTGTTTGGAAGTAGACAATATAGTTATTTCACTTAAGAATGTTTATTTACCTAGTTAACTTTATATGTTATGTGTTCTTTATATGGGTTTTATGGTAATATTTTTGTTACAAAGGGTAAGTAATGATCTTTTATTTAGTGAAGGTTATTTACTACTTCATAATGGTGAAATGTATTACTTATGATAAAGTATTCATGGTTTACCTGATGTCTTGAAAAAATAACAGTTTTCCTTCTTCGGGTATCCCTTACTGAGCTTTTTATGCTCAACCCATGTTTTTGAAATGTATTCCATAGGTTATATGGAAGGGTAAGATAAAGGAAGTATTCAAGAAGTTTTGTATCAGGAAAAGAACTCTTGTTTTATTTAAGGAGTTTTGTTTTTTTTGAAACACTGGATAGAGTAGAAGTGTCTTCTTTGTAATATTTTGAGATTTTATAGTTATGTCCTAATTATATAAAACTCTAAACTTGAAAAGATATTTAATGTGAATTATTCATTAAATTCAATATTATTTAAGGTTTAAGGAAGGGTCCTTATAGTTGGTATGAAAGGTCATTTTAGACACGTTTAGGGATTAGGAGTTTTCGTTAGACACATGGTCAGTCCCTTTGTCTATTATTTCAGTTAAATTATTATTTTATAACTTTTTCAGATCAAGGAAAGTTAGTTACAAATGGAAGGAGGAGGATCTCAAATGATAGTTCTATCTCTTTCTGATGACATGATTGCAAAAATTATTGCAAAGTCATGATCAGATGATTGTTAAAAAATTTCTACCATAAAAATAACTTGCATGCAGTTTTTTGAGATATCAAACACCTCCACTATACCTCGTTATCATTTTTTATCATGGGTTGTCTTTAGGAAAATCCTATTTTCACAGTATTCTCATTATTTCCAGAAAGGTAAATATTTTCAAGGCATTTTCAAATATTTTACCTTATCACCAGATTTTGAAGCATATTATGATTTTAAAAAAGATGCTGAACAATGAGACACTTGAACAACCTATTAATATTTGATTTTAAAATATAGTATCTCAGCACATACTTATGGAATTTTAAAAGTACCATTAATTGAAAGTTTCAACTAAAATTCAGTTCGACTGTTTTATAGAAATCATTTTTTATTAGATGTTTTCAAATTATATGTTATTCATGATTATTTTCCAAAACTGTTTTTCTGTGAACACCCATATGACCCATGTTGTGCAATGTGTATTTGGATGGAGGAAGCAAATGATTTTGAAGGATCTTTAAATCATTGTTGCAATTCATGGACCTTCTACCTACATGAACAAGATGATGATGAAACAAACTGGATACCATGATCAAGGTATGATGTTATTCATTATGGGGATCGTTTTATTTTATCATATGTTGGCGAAATAAAAGGTCAAGTATTAAGATGTTGAGATCGTAATGAATTTTTATGGAAATGATAGGTATAAAGAAACCATTGAGGTTAAAAAATGATAGGGTTATTTTTGAGTTTTATAAAAAGGACAACCATTAGGATGGGTGACAACCCGTCACATCTGGTAAGGCCACATGAATTGAACCCGAAATCGAAGGGAGATAAGGGTGTATCTCCTACTAATATACTACTTGAATTCCCTAGTTAGTATGCCTTATTATTTTAGTAAAATGTTTTTATGGAACAAGAATAAGTTTATTTTTGGAACTTATGTTTTTTAAAATGGATGTACTTAGTATAGAAAAATGATTTAGTGATTAAGTGATAAGGGTTTTTGTGGAAGAAATTATTTATTTTGAGGATACACTATATGCCTATTGAAGATAGAATACTATGGTATTTCCATTGTGGAATAATGGTTGAAATTTTAGTTTTGAATAATATATGTTTTTTATGGACATATGGTGATTTTGTTTATTTATGAAACTAATAAAGCTATCATGGAGAATATGTGATTAAGATAATTAATTTTTAATATGCGAATTTATGAGTAACTGGTGTTACATGGAGATAAATGTTAAGATATATCTGTTGAGTCAATAAGGTTTTCCTTATGACTTTTCCATTTCTTCTTGTTTTGAAATTCACAAACATCTTATCTTAAAGAAAATTGCTTTTATAAGGAAAATTGCTTTTATAAGGAAAATTGCTTTCTTAAGGAAAATATCTTTTATAAGAAAAATTATCCTTATCACATTTTCATCCATATTTTTCTTAAGTATGAGATTCAGATTCATTTTCTCGGAATCGTTGAAACTTTGATATAAATCATTCTGTTTTAGGATTCGGATTCTGGATAAGAACTATAAGGAAGTTTCATTCCGAATTCCGGATATGAACTCTGACTAAGTTCTATTCCAGATTTAGGATATGAATTCTGAAGAAGAATTCTCATTACGAATTCCAATGAAGAATTCCCATTACAAACTGTAATGAAGAATTCTCATTACGAATTCTCATTACGAATTCTGATGAAGAATTCCCATTATGAATTCGGATGAAGAATTCTCATTACGAATTCTGATGACAAATTCTCATTACGAATTCTAATGAAGAAATCTCATTCCGAATTCCCATTACGAATTCTGATGAAGAATTCTCATTACGATTTCTGATGAAGAATTCCTATTCTGAATTCTCATTCCGAATTCACCTATTAAATAGAATTTGAGTATCTTTGTTTTATACACTCTGAATTAATTCAGACTCCGAAAAATATCTTTATTAGACTCCGAACTTTTATATTGCTTACACTTCTAAAATTTGTCTACTCTTTACTATTGTTCCTTACACTCCGAACCTTCACTCCGAGGTTTTCATTCCGAACTTTTATGTTTGAGTTTAAAACGATGTCGTACATTCTGTTACACTTGTTTTGTTATAAAACGATGTCGTCTGTTTTGTTATAAACTAACCGTTGTCTAAGTGACACGTGTACAGGTCCCTCCGATCTTTAAGGAAAATATGACTGTTGGAGAAGGAGCCGACCTTACCTATAAATAGGAGCTCATTTGAAAGATCTCGGTGCAGATAGCTGATGAAAGTGCTAAAAGGCTGACTAATTTTCTTGAAGTGATTTCTAGAGAGAGAGACTCTTATTAACTCTCAAAGCATCGTGCGAATCCGAATGTTGGTGATTACATTAGAGGGCTTCCGGGGATAGGAAGATAGAGGTGCCGACTACCTTGAAGTTCGAGGGCTTCTTTGCTGAGGAAGACAGAGGTTGCCAACTACCTTGAAGTTGAGGGCTTGCGGGGATAGCAAGACAGAGACTCCGATCTTCATATCGTGGGCTTACCCTGGTGTGGGTAAGACAGACTTGCTTGAAAGTATAAATCTAGGGACCTTTATCCAAGGTTGTTGGATACCCTTTTCTTTGGGTTAAAAGACTTATATCTTGTTACTAGTAGTTTTACTACTTGTTTTTATTCCGCTGCATTTTGTAATATAAGGAAAGTATAACTTTCTTATACATCTTTATTTGTACTCTGTTTCATTTAGATTCTATACTCTTTAAGGTAGAATCTCATATTGTAATCGTTTGTTAAGATTTCAATTTCCGGAACCATATTTCCGGAACCCTCATTCGGAATCTCTTTCCTAGTTTGCATTCGGTGTTAAGAGGTGTTGTGAATTTTCTTGGTTTAACTTTGTTAAAACATAGCCTTTTCCTTTGCTTAAGGAAAACATAGTTATTCTTAACTAACTTTAAAGGTTCCAAAGGAATTTTTTAAAGAATACAATTCACCCCCCTCTTGTATATTGAGAATCTCATACTATATTTCGATCCTACAATTGGTATCAGAGGAGGTCTCTGAAATACTTGTACTCACATACATGTTTTTCTTGCCCACTTTATCCTTCCGAACATTGTCATTCCGAATTTGTCCATTCCGGAATTTCTCATTCCGAACATTGTTATTACGAATCTTTGCTACTAACAAGTTTGTGTGCAAAGTTATTTTAGTATGGCAGGGATTAATGTTGGATCAATTGATAATCTGAATCCTACAAGACCACCTATCTTTGATGGTAATGATTATGAGTATTGTAGAGATCGTATGAAGACTTTTTTTATCAACACTGGAGTAGACAACTTTTTTATGCTTACTGGGGATTATAAAATTCCTGACAAGGAGGTCAGAACCTTTACTAACCAGGAAAAGCAAGAATATCAACTCAACTATAAGGTACGCAATACATAACTATGTTCAATGACAAGAAATATATATAGCCAAATTTCTTCTTGTGAAGCAGCTAACTGTATATGGAAGAAGTTAGAGGTTACACACTTTGGGACTTCCAAGGTGATTGAGACTAGAAGAGCTATGCTTAGAGCTGAATATCATGGCTTCAATTTTCCTTATGGAGAACCTATCTGTAAAGTTCAACAAAGATTTATGACCATTGTCAACAGTCTACAATCAATTGGAGAAAAAGTCTTAGATGATGAAGCTCTTGTGGACATGATAATTGACATTATGCCCAATGATTGGGAATCCAAGAGAACAGCTATAGATGAGAACAAGAAGGTCACTCAAATTACTCTTGATGAATTATTTGGAACTCTTCTACAACATGAAACTAGAATGAAGAGAGATGTTGACAACATCAAGAAGAAGAATGGAAATGGTATTGTTTCCTTTACTACAACTTCAAATCAGATGAAATCTAAGACTCCTGAGAGAGTAACCAGATCCAAGTCTAAGAAAGTCATTTTCCAATCTGAATCTAGTGAGAGTGAAGTCTCAGAAAATGAATTAGCAAATCTTGCTCGACGGATGAACAAGATAGCTGGACAGAGAAATTTTCAATCCAAGTATAAGAAAAAGGAAAGGAAAGATAAGAAAGATGGAGAAGTTACTTGATATGAATGTAAAAGAGCTGGACATATTAGACCAGATTGCCCTATGCTCAAAAAGAAAGAAAGGAAGGAAATACATTCAGATAGGAACAGGAAGAAGTATTATAAAGCTAATGCTAAGAAAGATCTGAAAGCTAATGACACCTGGAGTGCCAGTGGTGGTGACTCTTCAGATGAATCTTCTGATTATGAATCTTTAGGATAGAAGAATCATGGTCTTATAGCCAGATTACCTATTGATAATCATTGTCTTGTGGCTAAGGTACGAAATTCTGAATCATTGACCAATGTTTCTTTAAACTCTAATGATAATAAGTATTATAATTCTTCTGATGAAGAATCATCTTCTGATGAGGAAAATACTTTACCTAATTATGAATAAGTCTCTAGGTTTGCTGAACTTCTTGAGATCGATAATTCCAAACTCAACAAGAAACTTGATAAGCCAAACTCTATGAATTCTATTCTTACAAAAGAGATATCAGATCTTTCTAAAGATCTTGATAAGAGAAATGCTGATTTTGAAAAAAATTCAAAAAATCTTGAGGAAGTATGTTCTGAGAAGAACAAACTTTCTAAAGAGTTAGAAAAATTAATTTCTAATAAAAATGTTTTCAAGCCTAACTCTAGTTCTAAAACTAATGATATTGAGGATAAAAACTTGGTTGTAAAACTCAAGTCCGATGTTTTTTCCTTAAAGAAGTGCTTATCAAACATTACCCATGGTAAAGAAAATTTTGATAAGATGTATTCACAAATATGACCTTTAAGAAATAAATCCGGATTTGGTTATACCCATGCAAAACCTATTTTCAGTAACAATTATTTTGTTCCTCAAAGTGCCCCATTCTGTACCAAGTGTCAATATGGTGGTCACTGGGCAAAGAATTGTTCCTTAAACAAAACCCAATCTCTAGGATTTCACAAATCTTACTTTTCTAAGAAAATGTGGGTTCCTAAAATTTTATTGTCTGGAAATCTCGGATCCAAACAAGTTTGGATTCCGAAAGTCTAATTTTCTTCTTGATTTCAGGATAATAATGAAAGTACCAGCAACAATACATGGTACATGGATAGTGGATGTTCCCGGAGCATGACTGGTAACAAAAGTTTTTTTGAAAAGATTATCAAAACGAGAGGAAAGGTAACTTTCGGAGACAATTCTAAGGGAGAGATTATTGGTATTGGTAATATTGTTCTTTTAGGTAAAACCTTTATTTCAAATGTTCTTTTTGCTAAAGGTCTTAAGCACAACCTCATTAGCATAAGTCAGTTATGTGATGAAGGTTACCTTTTGAATTTTAGGAATGATAAGTGTTTAGTTCACAATTCCAAGGAAGAATTTATTCTCTCAGCCAATAGTCAAGAGAATGTGTACACTTTGAACCTAGAATACCTCAGGAGCAAAGATTTACCTTGCCTAAGTGCAATGGAAGATCATTCTTGGTTGTGGCATAGAAGATTAGGACACTATAATTTGAGAAACCTATGTAAACTCTCTAAGAAGAAACTAGTTAAGGATCTACCAGAGCTTAGATTTGATTCTTATAAAGTTTGTGATCCTTGTCAATATGGAAAGCAACATAAATCTAGTTTTAAGTCAATCGGTGAAGTCTCAGAAACCGATGCATTATAGTTAGTACACATGGATCTTTTTGGTCCAACACAAACTCGAAGTATTGGAGGAAAATACTATGTGTTTGTTCTAGTTGATGATTACACTAGATTTACTTGGGTCTATTTTCTATCAAAGAAATATGAAGCTTTTTCTTATTTCAAAATTTTTAGATCTCAAGTTAAAAATGAGAAAAACCTTCCATTGAAACTATTCATAGTGATCATGGAGGAGAATTTCAAAATTCTGATTTTAAAACTTTTTGTAGTAAGAAAGGTATTACTCACAATTTTTCAGCACCTAGAACTCCTCAACAGAATGGTGTAGTTGAAAGAAGAAATAGAATTCTTCAAGAAATAACTAGAACCATGTTGAGTGAATATTCTATTGCTAGACATTTCTGGGCTGAAGCTGTAAGTACAGCTTGTTATAATATAAATCGAGTTTTGATTAGACCTTTTCTTAATAAAACTCCTTATGAGTTATGGAATGGAAGAAAACCTAGACTTTACTACTTCAAGGTTTTTGGTTGCAAAGTATTAATTTTGAATACTAAATATAACTTACATAAATTCACACCAAAGTCTGATGAAGGGATTTTCTTAGGTTATTCCACAACCTCTAAGGCTTATAGAGTTTTTAATAAAAATACTTGCACTGTTGAGGAAACAGTACATGTAAAATTTGATGAATCAGATCATTTTGTTTTTTAACCATCTCAACTTACATCTTCGGATGTGTTTTCAAAAACGGATTGTCAACCTTTGATAGAAGAACCTTCTGATAAGGAAATTGTTCTAGAAGATACTTCTGAAACATTTACCCCAGAAGACTTTCTACACTATGTTGATGAACAGGTTTTACAAAACCCAAATCAGGTGTTTCTTAAGAATCATCCCAGTGATAGTATCATTGGTAATGTAAATCAACCTGTAAGGACTAGAAGTTCCTTAATAAATGAAGTAGAACATCTAGCATTTCTTTCTCAATTAGAACCTAAAAGCATTGATGAAGCTTTAGGTGATGATGATTGGATTAAAGACATGCAAGATGAACTAAATGAATTCGAAAGGAATAAAGTCTGGACCTTGGTTGAAAGATCTAAGGAAACTTCTGTTGTTGGAGTAAAATGGGTTTTCAGAAATAAATGTGATGAAAATGGAATCATTGTTAGAAATAAAGCTATACTTGTTTCTAAAGGCTATAATTAGCAAGAAGGAATAGACTATGAAGAAACCTATGCTCCAGTAGCTAGACTTGAGTCTATCCGTATTCTACTTGCCTTTGCAACATTCTTTAATTTCAAACTTTTCAAAATGGATGTGAAATGTGCTTTTCTTAACGGTTATGTTCAAGAGGAAGTTTTTTTTGAACAACCTCCTGGCTTTGAAGATACAAAAAATCCTGATCATGTTTTTAGACTTACCAAAGCTTTGTATGGCCTTAAACAAGCCCCACGAGCATTGTATGATAGACTCACTAGATTTTTGCTTCAAAATAACTATGTTAAGGGATATGCAGATCCAACCCTTTTTATAAACAAAGATAAGCCAAATGTTTTCATTGTTCAAATTTATGTTGATGACATTATATTTGGTTCAACTCAGCAATCTTTGACTGACTCTTTTGCTAGTCTAATGAAATCTGAGTTTGAAATGAGTTTGATGGGTGAGTTAACATTTTTCCTTGGTTTTCAAATTTCTCAAAAAACCAGAAGGAACATATATATCTCAACATAAGTATATTGAAGATCTTCTTAAAAAGTATGGTTATGACAACACTAAGAGTATAAGTACTCCCATTGGTGCCTCAAACTCTTTAGATCTTGATGAAGCTGGGAAACCAGAAGATCAAACATCTTTTAGAGGTATGATAGGAAGTCTAATTTACTTAAAAGCTAGTCGACCAGACTTAATGTTTTTAGTATTCTTATGTGCAAGATATCAATCCAATCCTAAGGAATCTCACATAAAGGCAGTAAAAAGAATTTTTGGCTACCTTAAGGGAACCATGGATCTAGGATTATTCTATACTTCTGGAAATGATTTTGTTCTAAAAAGTTTTTCTAATGCTGACTTTGGTGGATGTAGAATGGATAGAAAAAGTACATCCGTAAATTGTCATTTCTTAGGAGATCCTTTAGTTTCATGGTCATGCAAGAAGCAACATTCTGTAGCACTCTCCACTGCTGAAGCTGAATATGTAGCAGCTGGAAGTTGTTGTGCACAAGTGTTGTGGATGCAACACACACTCACCGACTATGGCTTGAGTTTTACCAAAACTAAAATTTTGTGTGATAACACAAGTGCCATTTCCCTTAGTAAAAACCCTGCACATCACTCTCGTGCAAAAAACATAGATATTAGGCATCACTTTCATAGGGATTACACACTTAAAGGGGATATTATTCTTCAGTTTATCGGGACGCAAGATCAACTTGCTGATATTTTCACAAAATATTTGCCTTTTGATAGATTTGAATATATTAAACAGAAGTTAGGAATGATAACCATAAGGTAATCTTTCTTAATTATCTTTCTATTGAAAAAATCTCCTTATAGTAATAAACTCCTTTTCATAGGGGGAGTACATTTGATAGTTTGTTTAACAAAGTTTTTCAAAATTTATTTTCAAAACTTTTCGGAACGAAGATTTCTGGAATGGAATTTCCGTAACTAAAATTTTTCAGATTGGACATTCTCGTACATAATACTTCTGAAATGGAAGTATTCATATTGAAAATTTCCAGAATGAAAATTACGTACTGGCAGTTTCATAACCAGGTTTTTGTACCGATTTTTACCCATAATGTATTTTTCGTAATGTATTTTTCGTACTAAGTTCTTCGTACTGTTTTTATTCTTAAGCTTGTTTTTCGTACTAAGTTTTCCGTAATGATTTTTTCTTACTAAGATTATTTTTCATAGTAAAATTTCTGCGAAATATGCCATTACGAATAATCATCCTAAGCCAATCCAAAAGGTATGATTTCCCTACTCAACTTTTCATAGTTATAATTTACTTGCTGGCATTTTCTTGTACTATGTTTTCGGATTATAGTTTTCTTAATTCTTTGTTTTAATAAAAACCTCAAAAAGATCGGATTCAAGCTTTCAACCGTCAGATCTGATCGCAGCTCATTCTAAACTGTTAGATCAACCGTAGAAGGTGAACCGTCATCCCGTATCCTATATAAAGGGGACCCAATTTTTCGTCCCACATCGGTTTCAAGATCTTGCGTCCTAAAGTTCTAACCCTCTGTTTTAAGTCTATTCCGAACTACAGTTGTCTCCGTTCCGAACTTCTCAGAGGCTTATAGATCCGAATGTCTGCGGAGTTAGCGTCTCAAGAAATGTCTTCAACCAAGCCTATTTCTCAGTGGTTAGTTTACAGAGAAAGATTACTCCATCCGGATTTCTTCAACAACTATGATTCCCTTATCTCAAAGAACATTAAGTTGAATGGATGGGAAGATGTTGCGGTCTAAAAAACAGGGAATCAAGATGAAGTATATTCAGATTTACATGTCGAGTTTTATGAATCAGTTTCCTTCTTTAAGGAAGATGATAGGGAGAAGATTTCTTTCAAGTCGTATGGACAGACCTACAAACTTTCTTACACCAAGGCTGCAAGCTTGGTAGGATTGTCTTATGATGGAGAAGAAGAATTTATTTCGCACGTTTTACCGGACTCTAAGGGTAGCTTTGACAAGGAAAAAGCCTTAGAAACTCTCGGACTTGCTGATGACAAAGCTTCGAAGATTGCAAGTCTATCCACAAACTTCCAGATTCTAGAGTTGTGGGTGCAAGGACTTATCGTACCGAGGAAAGGCTATAAAGACAGCTTGAAGAAGAGTGAGATCTATATCTTAGATTTACTGATAAATCTAAGGAAGTTTAACTTCATGAGGCACATTCTTATAACCATTGAGAACCTTAAGAAAGGTAATCTCAGAGCTCAGATCGTAATGTACCCAACAATATTATCAAAGTTGATAGTTCGGTGCCTTGAATATTTCAAGGAGGCTTGAAGATCTAAGCCGAGGGTATGCAAAAAATTTTTGGTTAGTGATGACACTCTTAAAAGAATGGTTGTAGCTTTTGACAAGAATTCTGGAAAGTTTATTGATCTACCCGCTCAAGAAGAAACCATTCCGAAAGCTGCTGATCCGGAATCATCTAAGCCAGTAAGGAAGAGAAATCTAAAAGAAGTTCTAGTATAAGCCGAGAATCCCAAGTCTATGGAAGTCCACTCCGCACCTCCAAATCCTAAGAAGAAGAAGGCATATCCTGATGAGGTTGTTACAAAGTGGAGAGCTGATAAAGAGAAAAGGAAAGAAGGGGATCCGCAGTTCGGATTGGACCCTGCGGAGGCTAAGGCTTTGATGGAGAAAATTGCTGATGATCTTGAAAATCATGAAAAACAAAAGAAGCTCAAGAGGAAGATGTCCGAGGCTGAGGTAGCTCAGGCCTTGTTAAAATTCAATGAAATGGTTTCAGCAACTATTCCAGTTCCGAGATCTTTCTCCATGGAATCTCTACCAGAGACTCCAGGAAGGAATTTCGCTGCTCCGGAAGAGGCTGTTGCTAAGAATACTGAGGAAGTTGAGCAAGTGGAACAAGTAGAAGAGGGTGCTGAAGGAAGTGGTGAAACCGGAGATGTGCTGAAACAAGTAGATGATTACAAGGGAACACCTTCGGAACACTAATCGATCCGAACTTCAGAAGCTGAATCCTCGAAACTAGTTACTCCAGCAATGGAAGAAGAGAAAGGAGAAGAAGAAGTTGCCTATCATGGAAAAGAATAACAACTTTTACATGATATTGCTCAGATGAAAAACGTAGATGTTGCTGATGAGGAAGATTTTGTTGTTCAAGTTTCTGATAGTGAGAAGAAAACTCCGGAACAGGATTCTATTCTGAAAAAAGATAAAGGGAAGCAAATTCTTGCTGATACTCCGAGTTCAGAAGAGAGGAAGAGAAAGGAATCTGATAGTTTGTCAAAGAGAAAGTTGGAGCTTATTGAGGAAGAAAACTCTCCAAGCAAGATTTCAGATTCGGAGTCATCCTCGTTGGGGCATGATTTTGTTGTCCAGTCTTTAAAGAAGTTGGTAGGATCCATTCCGACCTTCTCTAGTATCGACTCAAGATGCCAGATGCTCTAACATGAGTTGAATCAGAAAACAGACTCCGTATCTATGGTTATGGATAAGTGCGTTGAGATTGAGGCTCAGTTCAAAACATTATTTGTTGGTTACGAAGCTCATAAAAGATCTTGCGAAAGGATGACAAGCTGGTCGAAGAAGACTGTGGAAGAGATGAGGTTCCCTGATGAGTTTCAAGACAATGTTAAAGATGCCTTTGAGACCGAGGACCAGAAGATAAACGAGCTGACTTCCTCCTTTGAAGAAAAGCAGACTGAAGAAAAGAACTTCCGGATTCAAGAAGTCAGGGATCTGAATGGGAAACTGAATTCTGTTTCTCGGAACTGGAAATTTGAAAGGGATCATCAGATCGATTTTGAAGAATGGATGAAGGCTCAGGACGAAAAGATCAAAGCTCAGGAAGAAAAGCTGAAAGCCCAGGAAGAAAAAATTGAAGCTCAATCCGCAAGAATAGTGGTCTTATAGAAGCAAGCTGAAGAAGATCATAAAGACCTAAAGAAGGTCAAGACTATTCTAAAGGGGCTCATGTCAAAGGAAAAAAGATCCGAAATAACCTAATCCGATCTTTTTGTTGTAATTTTTTCTTTGTTGTCGAGATTTCAAATTTAATGAAAGTTGTACTTGTTGTTTCTATTGTTGTCATTACTAATCTTTCAGGTACTTTGTTATTTTTTTCCATTCCCTCCAATTCATTTTGAAAATCAAAAAGGGGGAGAAGGAAAAGATCCTTAAGAAAAAGAGGAACTCTAATAAGAGTTTATTAAAGGGGGAGAAAGAAAAAATACCCAAGGAAAAAGAACTCTAATAAGAGTTAGTTTAAGGGGGAGTTTTTCTTAAAGAAGATATTATTATTTTTTCACTCCGGAAATCTGAATACGATCCTTAGAGTTTCAAAGCCTTAGGGGGAGTTAGTCGTATTCATAAATATCCTTAAAGCAAAGGGAGATAAGCCTTAATGTTTTTTTCTTTCTTCCTAGAATAGCTTTTTTGTAAGGATGTTTGTGCTTTCCAAAAAGGGGGAGATTGTTGAGTTAATAAGGTTTTCCTTATGACTTTTCCATTCCTTCCTGTTTTGAAAATCACAAACATCTTATCTTAAGGAAAATTACTTTTATAAGGAAAATTGCTTTCATAAGGAAAATTGCTTTCTTAAGGAAAGTCGCTTTTATAAGAAAAATTTTCCTTATCACATTTTCATCCATATTTTTATTAAGTATGAGATTCGGATTCATTTTCTCAGAAACGTTGAAACTTTGATATAAATCATTCTGTTTTAGGATTCGGATTCTGGATAAGAACTATAAGGATGTTTCATTCCGAATTCCGGATATGAACTCTGATTAAGTTCTATTCCAGATTCAGGATACGAATTCTGAAGAAGAATTCTCATTACGAATTCCAATGAATAATTCCCATTACGAACTCTAATGAAGAATTCTCATTACGAATTCTCATTACGAATTCTGATGAAGAATTACCATTACGAATTCTGATGAAGAATTCTCATTACAAATTCTGATGACAAATTCTCATTACAAATTCTAATAAATAAATCTCATTCCGAATTCCCATTACGAATTCTGATGATGAATTCTCATTATGATTTCTGATGACGAATTTTTATTCCGAATTCTCATTCCGAATTCACCTATTAAACAGAATTTGAGTATCTTTGTTTTATACACTCTGAATTAATTCAGACTCCGAAAAATATCTTTATTAGACTTCGAACTTTTATATTGCTTACACTTCTAAAATTTGTCTACTCTTTACTATTGTTCCTTACACTCTGAACCTTCACTCTGAGGTTTTCATTCCGAACTTTTATGTTAGAGTTTAAAACGATGTCGTACATTCTATTACACTTGTTTTGTTATAAAACGATGTCGTCTGTTTTCTTATAAACTAACCATTGTCTAAGTGACACGTGTACAGGTCCCTCCGATCTTTAAGGAAAATATGACCGTTGGAGAAGGAGACGACCTTACCTATAAATATGAGCTCATTTGAAAGAGCTCGGTGCAGATAACTGATGAAAGTGCTGAAAGGATGACTAATTTGCTTGAAGTGATTTCTAGAGAGAGAGACTCTTATTAACTCTCAAAGCTTCGTGCGACTCCGAATGTTGGTGATTACATTCGAGGGCTTCCGGGGATAGGAAGACAGAGGTGCCGACTACCTTGATGTTCGAGGGCTTCCTTGCTGAGGAAGACAGAGGTTGCCAACTACCTTGAAGTTGAGGTCTTGCGGGGATAGAAAGACAGAGACTCTGATATTCTTATCGAGGTCTTACCCTGGTGTGGGTAAGACAGACTTTCTTGAAAGTATAAATCAAGGGACCTTTATCCAAGGTTGTTGGATACCCTTTTCTTTGGGTTAAAAGACTTATATCTTGTTACTAGTAGTTTTACTACTTGTTTTTATTCCACTGCATTTTGTAATATAAGGAAAGTATAACTTTCTTATACTTCCTTATTTGTACTCTGTTTCATTTAGATTCTATACGCTTTAAGGTAGAATCTCATATTGCAATCATTTGTTAAGATTTCAATTTCCGGAACCATATTTCCAGAACATTCATTCGGAATCTCTTTCCTAGTTTGCATTCGGTGTTAAGAGGTGTTGTGAATTTGCTTGGTTTAACTTTGTTAAAACTTAGCCTTTTCCTTTGCTTAAGGAAAACATAGTTATTCTTAACTAACTTTAATGGTTCCAAACGAATTTTTTAAAGTATACAATTCACCCCCCCTCTTGTATATTGAGCATCTCATACTATATTTCGATCCTACAATATCTTGGAAGTCTATGTAATTAAATACTTATGAAATTTAGGTTATAATAATAGTTTGGATTACTTTTGAAGAATATTTGGGACAATTGTTTATTGAATGGTCTTTATTGAACATTGGGTTTTGTTAGACAAATTTTGGAGATTTTGAGTAGTTTCTCTTTATGTAAAAGTTTATCCTTTTTGGGGATTATCTGATATTGTACTAAATTTTTTGGTTTTATTTAATATCTAATGACAAGGGAAATATATAGTTCATATTTTATGGATTATTTGATTATCTTGAAGTTGATTATAGCACTTTTAATGTAAGCAATTCATCCTGAATACTCATCGTATGGAGGAAATATGAGTTTTTGTTAGAAATCTAGTGAAGGATAAAAGTCTACATTAAAAGTAATTCTGCTTCCTTATTTTATTAGTTAAAAACATAAATAGATTCCTCAAAAAAATTAACTTAAAAAAAACATGGTCGGTTATCTTTTCCTACAGGGGAATCATGAACCGTTGAACCCATCACATGTTTGTGATATTCTGGTGGTTAACATTCTCTTAATAATTTTTTCTATCACTCTCCATCATAACATTACCATTTTATTCTCTTCCATATCTATGTTTTTCTACATGTAATCCTAGTATGGGTTATCTTGGGTGACCTTTCTGATTCCCTTTCTTTCTTTTAAAGTGACAGTTTTACAGACTCTTTTTCTGATGTGGGATTTTAAATGGGGTTTCAAAGCCCAGTCTTAAAATTGTGAGGATGCAATTCCCAAAAGGGGGGAAGGATGTAACATCCCAGATAAATAAGAAATAAGACGCTTTTAATATTTATTAATATTTTTTAATTAAATATTAATTTTACATTAAAGGGGATGCTATGTTTGATAGTGTTCTCGATACGCATCAACATGTTTCTTTGAAATCTTACGTTGCACACTAATAATGTAATATTATTATTTTAAATGGTCAATAACTCATAGCCGTTGTATTGGTAGGAATGAACAAAACTAACTACAACATGATTATACATGTTTTTTATATTTATTTACATTTATCCATTAAATGTTAGAGGCTTGAAATGTGAATGAATCTAATTTTAAGCATAATTTACATTAAAAAGTCAATATACCACCGTTTAATGGAGAACCCTATTTAAATATAGTTTTGGTCACATAAATAAATTTTATGTTACAAAATAAAATACTTCTTTAGAATGGGGACATTAAAATTTACTTTGTGTAAATTTTGGGAATTTTTCTATTTAAGTTCATTTTTTAATGAATAGTGTAAATATTGTATTTTAATTCAAAACTATGTTTTAAGATAATATGATTATATGGTTATATTATCTTATTAATTGGTTCTAAATTGTAATTAGAATATATTTTTACCATTTAATCCAATGTTGGTCCTTGAAATAAATATCACCGTAAAATTAGACATAAACAAGTGCCAATTTTTTTATAGTTATTGTTTCTTAAAAACATGCTATTTTTTTAACAACGGGAAATAATTTTAAAATTAATTAATGAAAATTTAATGTTTTGAATTTTTAAAAATAAACATCATTTTTGAATTCAGAATATCAAATAAATCTTAGGCTTCATTATTTGTATTATTCTGAAAAACATCAATTTTTTATGAATAATGAACCCACTTAGATGTAGATAAAAACTGACTTTCTGATTTAAATGAAATCTTATCACTTTTGTGAATTGAATTTCAAAAATCCAACATACATTGTTGTTATAACGAAGTAAAATGTGGTTCAATAATATGGAAATAATTTTTGGTGAATAGTAATCTTTGACTTTTATTTACCGTGGTTAAAGTTTAAAAAGGTAATTCAAGGTAAAAAGAATATTATAATAATTAAAAATTACCTTAAAACTTGTCCAAACATTATTGGCTGAGTCATTAAGTACCATGTGCATCATTGGGTTGATTTTGGGAACCCATTGAGCTACCTGGGAGTGATAATGACAATTTAGATTAATTAATTTAAAGGCAAAAATGATAAAGAAAATATCTTATAAGAAATTAATATTTATAATGGGTTATATAAATTATCATTTATACTATAAATATTTATTGGAAATATAAAAATATTTCATATATCATGGTATATTTTTTTATAATTTGTAGACATCAAATAATTTAAATTATTTATGACACAATAATGATTTAGTGTTTATCTCATTAATAAATCATTTTAATAAATAAGATTATAATGATTAAAATATTTTACAAAACCTATCCAATTATTATTGGATGATTTTATTTCTACCATGATTCATCTTATATTTCACTATAATAATTTTTGGACCATTAGAAATCGAATATCATAATATAATAAAATAGTGTTTTCACACTTTCCAAATGAGCCCCTCCTCCCCTTTATAAAAGGATACCACTTCTAACCAATTTACCACACCTATAAAGCCATTTAGCTCATCCAAACACTACCCAATTTATCTCCCTACAGACCTATACTCCCCCTAGAAGCCTTACCTTAGGCAGAAGGCACATCAAGAAGACTTTTGGTTCAAACCAAATAGAGTTACCAAAATTAAAGGTATCAGTTTCTCTTAAATTGTTTTCTTTTATTTTACTTCTCCAACCCCTAAAATATTTTTATTAAATCCTTTTGTAACAACACCAGTAGACTCAATATACTAGGATTTTGTTATGAGAATGATTCAGACTACACTTACACACATCTCCATCTAATGGTTGAAGAACATAATGTTTCTGTAGATGGAAAACTAATGCCTCACGAAACGATGATTGTTCAAATATCTCCAACCACCTCTCATGGTGGCCGTTAGGATGGAACTATATTTATATATGGTATATATTATGTTTATGTTTCCTTAATGATTATTGAGATGGAAAATTCAATGATTTTCTCCCTATGTATCCAAAATTGTGGGAACTATAAGGAAAAATAATATTTCCACACTGAACTAAATTTCTCAATCCATGAATCATGCTGACCATACCAAAAAGGAAAGAAGGGAACACTTTTCTATTGATTATTTATATGAAAATTTATAACTTCCTTCAGGGGTTGATCTGATTTTAGTCTTTGATAAATGGATACTTACCACTAAATATGTTTTTCCATTTTCAAGTTTCCACAAGAAGAAAAATTCAATTTTATTGTCAATCATTTGGAAGGTGAATAAGAACAATGATAGAATCTCATAAAGTATACAAAATAGCATGATGAAATGGAATTTATTGAGTTTGTTGAATTTAATTGATTTTTTAAAATGTACTTCCCACACATTCTTTACAAAACCATATACCTAATTACTTCATGTATCATAAGTGTTTCATATATAAAGCTCTCATGTACATTTCAAGAAATCATTCAATGTCCTCTCAACGTGGAATTATATATAGGGGATTCACATTACTCTCATTATCATAATATAAAAATAAATATATAATTCAAAATAATTGATATATTCCTTTTATGAAAAAAGATTATTTTCCCTTCATACTCAATGTGTGGTAGTCAATATTGTGGAAATTTTCTTAAAGATATAGGTCAATGTTGTTGGTCATTAATGGAAGGTCATTGGGAAATCGAATTCCGAAGTTAAAGAAGAATGTTATTTAATTATGGATATAGAAATAAAGCTATAAATAATAAACCACTAACAATCCAGTGTTTCAAAAAATGCAATTTTTGAGTTATGGCAACCCATGCCAAAATCTGAAGGTTATTGATGATGGTCAATGTTAGAAACTTCTTAAGACGAGAGATAAATTTACATATTCTATGATCGCTATATCTAAATTTGTGTATGATGATGATATGGTGAATGGTGCACTTTTCATCCATTGTATAAATTCTAATGTCATATTTATCTCAAAATCTATACATTAGGTCAATTATGATGAATTTTCTATGGTTATCAATATTCATCATAGATTATTAGATGTAGAATTAGTATTAAAATCCCTAACGGTATGTTGATCACATATATGGTTTATGAATCAGACATAGTTGAGTTTTAGGAGAATTCACATCCTGTAAATCTAATCATTCTTTCTATTGTTGAATTTGATTTTATCTTAGAGATGGATACGATTCACTACAGAAATACAAAATTATTTTACAAGTATGGAATATTGATTTTGAAATTCAATACCAACATATGATCATATTTTTTTTGATTATTAATATATATTCATAATGGAAACAACATACATTGTATGTGTAGAAATTCTTATTCAAGATGGCTATTTTCTATGTGGTTGGAGAGAAATGCCACATCGAGGAAATACCTATTATGTGAGAGGTTCTTAAATCATTCTAAGAAGTTATTCATGAACTTCCACCAAAATTTGAGTTGAGTTCTTAAAATAACTCAATTATGGTACAATCATATTTAAGAATACTTTCTATATAATGGAAATATTGTGTTTTATGAATTGAAGAAAACCCCTAGGAAGAACATTTGAATGGATTAATTTGACTAAATGTGTCGCCTAAAGATACAAGAGTTATTTTTAATGATAATATTGATTGAATTGTGTGACTGTATATTAATTATCTATATTCTACCAACATCGCAGCCAATTTCTTGTATCCTCTACCCCTATTCATGACATACATGATTAACATCACGGTGATCAACAAAATTACACGATTTAATTTTGTTTTGGATATCATTACATGATGGTTATGAAATTGGATAATTAAAATATTGAATTCTATTAACTTGCAAACACTATGAATACATATTGACACTAAACTGTCTTACGAATTCAACCACTATATTTATGAATTTTATAAATAAAGACATTATATTTTACCTTTATTGGTTTTTGGTAGTCTTTATAGATGATATTATTATCCATTAAATGAAATATGATGAGCATGAAGATCACATGACAGTGGAACTAAATACATTAATGAAGGAGAAAATATTTGAATATTTTTCAAAGTGTGAAATTATCCAAACATAGGTTTCCTTATTGGTTTATATAATCTAAATATTGGGTATATTATTAGATCCATCAAGGAAAATGGCCCATGATTATTGTCACAGTCCAACCATAGGGACAGAGATCAATTATGTTATTGTGTTATAAAGATATTATTGACAATATGTGGATAATTTATAAACGATATATAATAGAGTAAAAAAGTTACCTTGAATGGGAGAAAAGTTCTCTTAGACATATTAACATGACAGAAAATTCAATGAACTGAAAATATAATTATTCAGTGCCCCTATTTTTATGTTACTATACAGTTGAGAATGGTTTGTAATCTAGAGTGATTCATACTTGAATGGATTATGATAAATTTTTAAAAAGAGTGAAATTCTAATAAATAATTCCTCATAACAATAGAAGGTGGTAAATATTTTCTAAATAAAATGATTTTAAATGATTAATGATAATTATTTAACTATACATTATCACCATAGGAGATTAAACAATGTGGAAGGAACTTTGAGTCAAAGGGATAATGATATATTATTCATGATGTAGATCCTAGAAAAAATATTATTTCTAGATTTTCAAAGTTTGTATATGGAAATCTTGAAATAATGGGATATAACTTATATTTCCTCATTTAATGTTCAACTATATATCAATGTGAATATTAATGAAGAATAAAAAAATTATATTTAATATTTAGGGAATTGAAAGAAATTTTCCTGAGCATAACCTTGATTATAATGGAATGATACTATTAAGGAACTATGTATGATTTCATTTCATATTATATTTAACGAATGTTCTATTTGAGAAAGCTCATAGTTATTTATTCTACATTTTTCTTATATGTATGAATGTGTTTAGTTATTTTAATGGGGTCTTCTGGTAAGATGAAATGAAAATAGATATCACTTAGTTTATATCATGGTATTTGTTGTGTTTATATGTTATGGATGAGTCACTAATGTATAAGGTGATGTTATATATATTAGTCATACTAGAATGGAAATAGGAATATATCACGATGTATATTGTCTTCAGACTCCCCAAAATGTCTAATGGGCGTAATGCAAGATTGGTTGTAGTCAATCTCCACAAAAAGTCAAAACATTTCAAACATATTAGAAATTTTTTAACACAAGATCATATTTCAAGGATATAAATTAATGAATTGGAAGGATAACAAGAATTAAAACATTCACTTCTATCTGTTCAGGATCTGAGGTCTACCTTAATGTTAATGGAAAGTATCCAATATGATCTAGATATAATGTTACGATTTAGCACTAAATATCATATTCAAATAGTTTTTTAGCATACAGAAAAATTTAAAATCGTGAATTGTATTTTTTTTTGTGTTGTTCTATAGGTTTCGAATATCTTAAAAATTAACAACTTCATCAAGATGAGTATTCATACAACAATTTCTTTAACTCAAGTATTCTGGAGGATCCATATGAACCACTCTTTAGAAATAATAATAGAATGCTGGCATAATGAAATGAAGATGAATAAATAAATCTATTGGTAATTAAGATATATGATTAAATGAAAGAGTGCTTCAGAAGTATTCAATAACTCATAAAGGTGGAAAAATTTCAAAAACAAATTAAGTTGAAAATCACCCGCAATATTTTTATTTTGAATTTGGTGACAATGTTTTCATATAAATTTCCACCTAGATAAAAGTATGGTGATTTGGAAATAAGGATAAACAATTAACTAGGTATATTGGAATCGTTGATATTCTTGTTCATGTAAGGATTCTTGACTATCAGTTTGGAAATCCACAAAACCTCTCTTAGGTTCATGATGTGTTCCTTGTATTTCTCATGAATAATTATTTACCTACACATCCAACCCCAAATATTTACTGTACATTGAGGTCGTACGGCTGGAGAATGACCTTTCTTATGAGGAATAACTACTGTATATTTTTATTGAGTAGACAATGCTCAATGAAATAAGAACACTCACCTATCAAAAATATTGTAGAGAAATAACTAGTATTAGGAAGCTAATTTGGAACATTTTGATTCAATGAGGATAATAAATGTCATATTTTTTAACCATGTGATGAAATTTGGTGTAAATGTTTTTTTAATGGGGGTATGTTGTATCACCATGAAAATTGTATGAAATATATAGATTTTTTTAATAATTATAATTTCATTTAAAGCATATGTTACTCACAATAATTATATTTATAAAACCGATATATATATATATATTAATAATATTTTTATTTTAATGTAAATTTTATAACCTTGAAAAAGTGAATTATATTATTATTAGTAATGGATTGTTTTCCAACATTAATGATAATGGTTTTATATAATGAAAACATATTGATAAAAAATAAAAAAATCATTATAAAAGACATTATAAGTATAAAAAATATTATGTTCTAAAAAATTCTCTTGTTGAATTTTGTAAAAAATAAAAACACAATGTTGTTTCTATTTATTAAAAATTTATTTTAAAAATAAATCATCATTATATATATGTACATTTTATAACACTCTTCGAGTGATTTTTTTGACAATTTTGAAAAATGATAAATTTTTTCATTTAATAGTGAATATATTAGTTTTATATGTAATTTATTATCATTTACCACATTTAAAAATATCGTAAAATATTTAATATGATTTTAAAATTTAAACTATTTCATGAAAATATTTCCTAGCCCAATTTAGTAAATTTTGGAAATTCTATATTGTTTTTTCTAAAAGAATTCAACATATTAAAATTTTACCCCATCAAAACGTTATTTCCCAATGCAATAGGGGGTTTAATTTTAATTTAAATTCATAAAATTTTATGAGTCAAATTGGGAAAAAATTATTCTATATTTGTAATAATTTTAATTTATACTATCAAATTCTAAACACAATTATTTAAAATCATGAATAGTTAAAATTTTAATAATTATTTACCACTTTAATGAAAAAAATTGGTTTCTCGTTTGGTGGAATAAAATAAAAGGGAAAAATTATCCAAAACATATTCGTACCCACTATATAAATGATAATGGAAATTATTATGTTTAAAAAACTATATTGTTTTATTTTAATGGATTATTTTGTAAAAAAAAGTTTTTACAACTTTATTTCATTCAAAAATTACAAGTGTGCCACTCACCTCCAATATAAATAGCCACCCCATATCCCCTTATAATCAAATATCCAAACCCGTTGGTTCAGAAAATACAATCCCAAATATAATTCATATATCCCTTCCCTAATAATATAGTTATTTTTAGGATTATAAAACTAATCTTGGCATTTTTTAAGTAATATTAAAAGTGGTTTTTTGAAAAAGAGTTAATTTTTTCTCACCACCCATATTTATTTTTATTCCCAAAAATCCATCAATTATTATTCATTTCGGATTATATAATAAAACAAGAATCTCTCATATTGTTGTTTTTTTATGTGAATGGAATATCTTTTATCCAAATACACCATTGTCAAATGGTTGAAGAAATTATCGAGGACAATCATTTTTCCATCACCACCTCTTGTAGCTAGATATAATGATGTATTAAATATTTTTATATATATATTATATTTTTTATTATAATTATTTTGGAATTATTATGTGATAGAGACCTTCATAATTCTATTTTTTTGGAATATGTTTTGGTCGATCATTTATATAGAAGACTACCACATCACGAAATGATGTGATTAGATTAATAATTACATGGAAGGTAATAAAGAATGATCAATTAAAAATATGTGATAAATAAGAAATATTGTCTACAATTTTAATATATTTTTTACTATTTCTTCTTTCAATCCATAAATAAAATTGAAACAACATTCATGTGTACATACGACAAACCATCTTCATGAATGATGTATAATTTTTATTATTTTTCACATTTATGGACTAATCAAATTAATTATATACTGAATATATTTGATATTTATATCATTTTTTGTTTTTTTAATGATGATATCCAAATAAATTAAATTGGACCAAAAATAAAAATTCAAAACATAAATTAAATAATAGATATTTCCTAGAATATGAAAACATAATGAAATTGTTAATAAATGTGAAATGAATGCTCGTAAATAAATTTTATGATCCTGGGTTTTTATTGAGAAAAATATATATTTACAATTTTAACTCTTTGGTTTTCACTTAATGTGAGTTTCATTTGAGATATTGGTATCTCCATTAGTGATTGAGTCATGTTTGGAGGTCGGAGGCTAGATATTGATGAAAAACAATGGGAATCACCTTTATAAGAAAATGTGCACCCACGTTTCCCTTCTAGGAGTAAAAAAATCACAAATATCCTGAAGGCCTTCTTTTTTTATTGAGTTTTGATAACCCATATTCAAGGGATTAGGGGGAACCCTTACTATGACCATTGGATTAGAAATTTCATTTTCCATTTTCATTATGAAATTACAGGACTGATTATTAATAAAGATATCATACCGACTATGACTACTTAAAACCTCCCCTCCCCAACATTTGAATCGTGATTAGAACTCCACCATTTCAAGGTTTTTTGGCTAGGTGTCATGTGCAGAGATTCACATGCCCAATATCGATGGAAATTTAATACCCTCACAATCTTCCAAATCGGTTAGCCCTACTCTGGTAAATTCTCCCTACTCTTGAATCATCCTCTAGAGCTTGTTCCTAGAAAAATCATTATTGTCATCTACATATCAGGTGGCCTTTAAGGACTCTTTGAGGTGGACTCTTGGCCTTGAGGTTTCCCTAAGGACTTATAGGTGGAATAACAGACCTACAAATCTGTAGGCATGAGTGGTATGTAGAACGTAAAGAATACAAGCCCAAACCAGTGGCCTATGAAGAATAGTTCTGGTTACTGCTGTATAGAACAGTCCCTGTTATAATACCTACTACAGAACCCACACATTACTGCTCAAGTTCCTGCAAGAGTACTACTATAGTACCCAAAATTATGCCTCCTTCTATTTTTGAACCCTGATCACATGTATCCACTTAGAGAGTCCTCACCATCTGGGATGAGGGTCACATGGTTTCTACGAGTAATTGTGTAGTGATGGATAACAGGTTCACGAGGTCCACATTGTTTGAGTACAACACACATCATATGTCACATTCACATGTTGGGGATCAATAGTTTTTTGTAGAGGGTCTTCACATGTTTGGGAAATGGTATATATAATCGTGCCCTCTTTACTGTGTGGGGTCTACATTGGTACATTCGAGGGTGTACCGGTTTTTCATAGTATTTCAAACTGAGTGACCAAACCATGAATTCTAAAATTCAGTGAAGAAATTTCCATTTTTCCCTTCATAAATTAAAATTTTAAGCCTCATTTCTTGTATTAATCATTCTTCAGTAGGGAACAATTTTTTAATATTGTTTTACTCTTTGAATGTATAATTCCATTCTAGGGTTTAACTCAACCAACCATACTTTAATTAAATTATTTATTTTTCTTATAGGATCCACACCTATACGTACACAATTAAATTTTTGACGTTCTTAAATTCATTTCATATCAATGAATTTATTTTGGGGTCATATAATATTCCTTATTTCTGATATTTTCAAAAAAAAATTATTTTCTCCCAATCAAGACTAAATCAGATCTTGATACTGGATGAGATATCTAATACAGACCTGTGGTAGGTTGTCTAGAACATTAAATCAAGGTTTGGTGATTTATAAATATTTTTTCTATTATATTGCATGTAGGACCATCCAGTGGTTCCCCTAATATTGATTGAATGCCTAAATAAAATGGAATGAAATATGTTGGGTTTCCATTTATATACCTTTTTTTGGTTTTTGAAGGATGTTTTACCTTCCTAGGATACCCATAGGGTGTGATCTTTTATTGTTCATTTGTTATGACACTTCATCGTGTCTGGGTTGGATCCCCAATTTTAGTGAGATCCTTATTGATAATTAAATTAATTGATAAAGGATATGATAATTATGCTCACCAAATACGTTATAAATGAAACGAATATGTTAAATTAAATAGATATGGTATAGTTTTTTCCTCCTTATCAGGTGATTTATTATTTCTAATATGGTTAAATGAATATTTTTAAAAATATTTAACTGAGTTGGAAGAACTCATAGAATGTAAATGTTTATGAATATAAATATGTAAGGACAGCATTAAATGATTATGGAAGTGGATTACTTGGACGAGATCCTTAGGTATTGATTACATATGACTCCATGGACATTTATATTCCATGGGTATTGATTGTGGTAGTGGATTCCTTGTATATATTTAATCCTTTTATCCTGATTCCATGGGATACCAATGGAATTTCGAACCCTTGAATGTTGATTTCATGGAAAAGTGGGGTATATACTATATTGAAAATATAATTGGACTCCACTCAATTTAATATAGAGTTTCCTAAGAGATGATCCTAGGAATAGAAAAGGATTCCTTTCTCTTATATACCATAGATCATGCACTTCATGGAATGAATTTTTGTTTATATAAGGCATGCACACTGTGGATGTTACACTATAATATACGACAATTCCATGGTGGATGTTACATCAATTTAAACATGATGATAATTATGGATATTTGTCTATAAATTATAGATTCACATAGTATGTGAATTTGGTTAATGTCTTTATACTGGATAATATTTCACCTAATAATGATTCTTTCATAGCTTCCCTTATCAAGGTATATTGATAATTATTTACCGGGATCCATGGATGGATAACAATATCACTTGACTTTTATCAATTTACATTCTTCAATATTAAAAATATGATATAACTAAAAATAAATTTGTTTATATTATACCGGTTAGAATATTTTTAGGCATTGTTGGTGTTTTCATGTGGACTGTTATCTCACACCCTATTCGGACAACCACCAAGTAAAAGGAAAAACCTCGTTGCCATTGTTAGGGACCGAGAAAAGTTCCCAATGAATGATTCTTGATTTTTCAATGCTTATGATCTGGGAAGAATATGACTATTGTAGTCACATGATTCAATTTGGAGATTGTTATTTTTTTCTTTTTTTCTTTTGATAATTATATTCTTATTGTTTTTTGCATTCCTATTTTCATTATTTGTAGACACATGAATAGAACCACCATTTTTTATGATTTATTTTTGTGATATATTGTTATAATCTTCGGTATGTTTATATTTTTTATAGTTCTTTATATACATATGATACAATATTAATATTATTGTAAATTAAATTCCCAAATATTCGATGAGGGAATTGTATCTCATCAAGCACACACTATTCCAACACTGTTAGTCAGCATCCTATGACGTTCGATATGAATTCTTGAGGCCATGTGACCCATTACCATAAAGTACCATTTAGTGTCTCATAGGTGGGGACATTAAAATGTTTTATCAGAGTGTCTTCATTGTTGTTTGAATTAGTATTTTTTGACAATAGACATGGATTAGGAAGGTATATGAATTTGGTATTGAGTTTGTCATAGGAGTGGAAATCCCACAATCCAGAGAATCCAAATTACCAGGAATGGATATTGGTGCATTCTAATTTTTACCTATTAAAATTGATTTTATTCCACCGATGTGTGATGAACATGAATTAGGTTTCTTTCTATGATTGATGATTTTTTTCCATGTCTAGATTATAAGATTTTATCTTGAATCATGCATCATTTTATGCACATTACATGATTCACATAGAATGGATTTTTCTATTACATATTGGATTCATTTCTAGATTACATAACATTGATATCTGTACCTTGAGAGATATACATGTTATTTGATAATTGATTTGGGAATAGAATTGAGAAACATGATTTGTACATTGTGTTCATGGCATAACTGAAGAAGTATGTTCTTACATAGGAAAAATTGGACACCCTATGCATTCAATCCTGGCACATTGAGTCATGCTATAACAACCTAGTTACTATAAATAATTTTTTTTCATTCTATAATTAAATAGTCAAATACATTAACTTTGTAATGTGAAATAATTAATATTTTTATAATTTTAGGAATCAATATTAATAAAATATTAACATCTTTTATGATATTATAAATAAAATTTATGTATCCTGGAAGGGAAAATAGGTAATATTAATATCTTGTATTAAGTAAATAAATGGTTTGAAAATGATAAACTTTGTGTTGCGGTTTTTGTGACACATAAATGTTTTTTAAAATTGTATAATGAATGTAATTATTATAATAAAATATATGTTCATGAACAATATTAATAAATTAATATTTTTTATTTCATTATTATAAGATACTTTTATAAACCTTATTTGATTATTTAGACTGTTATAAAATCCATTATAATTATAAATTCGGTTTTTTAAGAATAAATAACGATTTTAAATAAAAATTATTTTTCTCAAAAATGTAAAACTATTTTTAAATAATGAATTCTAATTTTTAATTTTATGTGTATAAAACATTTTAATGTTATTTTTTACGGATGTTTCTAAAAAACTTGTATTTTTTGGTGAATAGTGAAATATTGTAATTTAATATATATATATACAGTAAAATTAAAATGAACTATTCCTTGAATATTAACTAATTTAATAACCATAATATCGAATTATTGTTCTTTATTTTAATATATTTAGTTATAATGCTCAAAATAATCATAGTATGAGCTAAAATAATTTATTATTAAATAAAATATTCAAAAACACACATCTCCACAACTATAAATATCACAAATCACCACCTTTTCTTATCAAAAATATAATCATTGTATTCTTCCTAATTTATCCCCAATTACCTTCCCATGTATCTTCCCCACATCCCAGGCATTATTCTCTAAACAATGGTCCAAAACGAAGGGCCTTAAAGATCATTTCAAGGATACAAATTCTAGATATAATGGTTTTTTCATTTCCTTATGTTTTTTATTCTCTTTAATTTTAATATTATCTCATAACCCCCTATTCCAAGTAAAATTAGAAATAAATTACCCAATATTTTTTTGATGTTTTTTTGTTAATGGAATATCCATCATCAAACTTCTCTGCCTCTCCTCTTATTAAAAAAATTGAAACATCAACCATGATGTCTCCATTTACCGTCGTCGTGGATGATGTGTTTTCTTTTTTCCATCGTGGAATTCAAGGATATTAATAAAAACATTATTTTTTAAGATAATATTATATTATTTAAATAATTATTAATAAAATATTCTTTAACTAATATATAAACATGATATCAGATAATATGATATATGTTTGTGATGGTCCTAAAAAACATCAAAATAAATTAAATCATTTTTATTAATATTTTATATAATGAATCATCCTAAAATTCAAAAAAATAAATTTGGAATAATTTAAAATTATATAAAAATATTAATTTCATTCTGTTCCTCATATGGTGTTTTTCATCCATTGGCCAAGGAAATTCATAATGATCCAACCATTGAAACTATGAAATAAACATACCCAAATAAAAAAATATTATCAATAAATGGGTGGAAAGCTGTCATTAAAATATAATATAAGTTATTATAAATATTTATAGAGATATTTAATAAATTAATATAACTTTTTAATTTTTTTTAATAGTGGATTGATTAGGTTTTAAGGATGTAAAACCTAAAGAAATGGATTTTTATTACAAAATCTTTTTTTAGATTTATAGTTTTACAAAATTCAAAATGATTTTTTTAATAATGAGTTTTATCATGTTTTATAATTTTGTTTGGGTTCTTGGGATTTTTATGATTATTTTTTACTTATATATCCCTATAATGCATTGGGTATGTCTATGATGGAATTTAACTATAATGGTTATTTTAAGTATAATTGTGATGGTTACAACATAAGGTAGCCATGGGGGTTACATTGTAATGTATCAATGAGGGATAAAAATTATGTAGTATTCACAAGGGTTAAAATAGTATGTATTTAATCCCCCATGTTACCAATATGGTTTCAAAAATATTTTCTATGGTGATATCGTGTTTTCAAAAATCTATTATATGATACATTAGGGGTGATAAGTGGGTCTTTGTAAAAACGATTTCATATGATTATAATTTTTCATGGAATAATGATTTCCTTTATTTTACATATTTTACTAATATTTTTTTTGATCATCCCTTGTTTTAAATATTTTTTCATATGTTTTAATGATGGGTAAGAGAAAATAAGATGCTAAAATAAATGTATGATAGATTTTTCCTGAAATGATTAGTTGTATTATTAAAAAAAATTGTATTATTGAAGAGATGTATAATTTTTTAATGGTATCCACATTTTTCGAATGTGGGATGATATGTAAGTTGTTTTCATTAATTCTATAATAATATAAAATTCAAATATCTTATTTAAGGGACAAATTGAAATTCAAAAATAAATTACTCTATTATGTAATGTTGAAGGTCAGGTCCTATAGTTGGTATCCAAGTGCAATTCAGATAACCTTTAGGGATATAGTTATGTTAATAGAATATAATAAACGAATTTAATGGTATATTTATATTAAGATGATGTTATATTCAAATATTTCCATGGTTCTTTATCAAATATTTTGTTGTTCTGAATGGGTTTCCATAGAATAAGCAAGGAAGGTGAAGTATGAAGTCAACCAGAAGATGACATATTTCTGAATCTACAACCATGAATCATGGTAATTTTAATAGATTTATTAGATCATGTATTGTCTTAGTTTACATAGGATATAATTTGAGGAGAAATCCTTTCAAGATAAGAAAAATATATAACACAAAGGAACATGAAGTTATAAATAATTTTATTAAGAAACTCTCTCATGTATTTACTAGATCACATGTCATAATTATGTATGAATTGTGTGTTGATTCCATTGAAATTATATGTGACAACATTGGGTTCTCAAATAATTAATAGGCAAGTAATTATATTTCTTTTTTTGACGGTTAATATGCCCCATGGTGGTCAATGGTCAAGAATATCAGTGATCGTGAGAATATTGATGTTTTGGAATGAGATGAATTTAATAATATTTAACATGCGAATTATTTTAATAATATGGTTCTATATAGGATTGAAAATAACTTCCATGAATTCAATAAAATGGGAAGATTTATTGGCTATTTATGGAGAAAAAATCACATCGTAGGCATGGAATTGTCCAAATATTAGTCGAGATATTGATAATAGAATCAATCATTTTTTACTCAGGAATAATTCCTAAATTTTGATAGACCTTTTCATCCATTAATATGAAAATTAAATAAGAGAATGATCAATGGGGTCAGAGGGTTGTTTCCAACGCTTTCCATGAATATCATGTGGCTTCTCATGGTGATGTGTTATTGAGGCCTCATATACCTTCTTTCCAATGGTGGCGGAATCCATCACATCTTCAACAATATCTTATCCCTGATTGAAATGTGTTGATGGGATGCTGGTTCCCCATCTCATGTAAAGCTATTTGAAATTCGTCTCCTAGTCCACGTGTCCCACATAGATTTGTGTCGTTTTACGTGAACCTCATTCCAAATTCCATCTCTTAATGGATTCCAGATAAATATGTTTCATTGGTCTAGACATTCCAAGGGGTGTTTACATGATAGAAACCTTGGATCTTAGTAGATGATAGCATCAGGAATGTCAGAGCATATCTGGATGTTGCAACAATTGAGCACCTACAGTTTTCTTCATTACAGGGCTTCTAATGGGTGTGTATACCCAAGGAATACCATGTCTACTATGTATTATCTAATTCTAGAGGCATTTTTCGAGGTTTTACTAGGATTATAATGTTTTAAATTAAGTACTCCATGAGTTTAACGATTAATAGAGATGGATCATACTGATAAAAACCCTGATTATAGTTGATCAGATGGGTACCTCGCCATGGTGGAGTACCAGGATGTATTACCAGATTTTGGGGGATCAAAAACGCCAAATGATGATGGACCCAAGTTGTAGTGTCCCAAAAAGGGAAGGTTTCACACTATAAAAGTTTATTTGGAAACCACAAACATATTATTAGGTAAGCATTCACTCCAATAAGTGTGATATAAAGGTTTACTATTGGATGTGATTAAACCATATAGAGTCTTCGTATGTTCCTGGTGTAGAGGATAGGGATCAAAACCCATGTAGTTTGAATGGGTGACTCGGGTCATAAAAATGGCTTGTGGCCCTTCAAAATAGGATCACTCTTAGTTGGAGGAATATGAATTATGTGGGGATTTTTCATTGATAATTACCCATGTTCTGAAAAGGTAGAAATTGGATGGATGCGGCTAATTAATGGTAAGCTTCCCGTGTGCCACAACAATAAAAAATTGGATGGATTTTTCTTATGAATGGTTAGTTTCCCATTGAGTGGCCATTCATTTACCATGATGTGATGGACTTGAATTAAAGCATGATGTATTTGGAGGAGGTGAACAAGGATGAGGATTATATAGATCCATTGTGAAGGTGATAGTGTCAGGATTGATCCTCAGGGTGGTTTCTTACATATCCCAGTGGCTGGGAATGAATGTCTATGTAGTTTTGTGGGGTGATGAGACACCTGAAGAGGTGGCTCGTAGGAATAATGTTCATGGATAGTGACCCAAATGAAGTAGTACAAAATTGTTAGGGCACACACTTTATTAAAAAGAGAGGATATAGGGGGAGACCAACATGTGAATGGATGACGGTCTTCAACATTTGAAGTGGATTCCTACATTACTAAAGGGGTCAAATTCAATGTAGTTCATGTACGGGGAATATAAACAGTGTGTGCACAAAAGAAAGAGCCCCAGAGATCTACTAGAGTCTTATGCATGGTTATCACCCCTTCACAAGAGGGACACTATTTGTTGGATGAGTATGAATGGATTGCGGGGATTATGCATGGTGAGAAGCTCGAGTGGATCAGAACACCTCAATGGAATGATCTAAGATATGTGTCTCAAGAAGGGATGATGTCACATCATGAGGAAACATTCATATAATGAAGAACTAGAGTTTACCATTTGTTGCAATTGAACTCTAAAAATGCTTTATACATATGTGAAACAGATCAACACTCGTGTAGTTTGGAGGGTACATATTAACGTCATGTAGCATGACTATGAACAAATGTAAAATGCATGGAATAGATGGGTTTTGGGGAGTTATAGGCATCTTCCTTTGAGAGGCTTCCGATATTCCCTATGTAAAAGACATGGATCAAAGGCGATGTAATTAGGAAGGGGGTCATGGTAGTTTCACAAGGTTAACAGCCTAAATAGATGGATTTGGATTAAGTGATCCCACCAGGATAATATTACAGTGATAGATGAAGAAATGATGGATGTATTAAAACACATCATGGTTGTTGATACGGGGATGTGTTTTAAAAATAGAAAACGTCACATCTTGAGGGTATGGCCCTAGGAGAGAGAAAAATAGTTTACTAGATAGAAGGATCAGAATGCATGTGGAGGTAGATCATAGGTGTTGTGTGGGATGAAGGGAAGATATAACACCATGAATGCTTATCTGGAAACTAATATTGGTTGATCAAGGAGGGTTCACCCATAGGGGGGCACCAATGTTTATCATTTCTCAAGATTAAACCTTAAGGAAGAATCCTACATACAAGGATCAAATAATACATTGATTTTAATGGACTAGGTATTATATAGAGGAGAGGCCCAGGTCACACTATGTAGTGGAAATAGGGAGTGACACTTACACTTGTAATCTGACCAGGTGACACTTTGTAGTGAAAATGACAGATGGGGCTTATTCAGTGATGCTTCCTTAGTGCCGATATGGGGAGGAAACGGTGGAAGGTGCTTACGTGTGGAAGATTTCTAGGTGCCTATATGGAGTAAAAAATGTGAATGAGGATTAAATGTGGGATCTGCCTAGGTTTCTTTATGCGGCATCAATTATTGACATGCCTTACCCATCGAATCATCCCATTATGTCTTCCACATGTTTGGTCATGAGGTAATAATAACATGATGATTCGTCCAAGGAAACTGGTAGTGGTATTTCACCTAAAGTTGAATCCCATAGTAGATGGTTGTTATTTTTCTAAGGATGATGTGTCTTATACTTGAAGTATAAAGCATCATATTAATGAATTATAGGGTATGCAATATTTTAATGTCTTATAGTGAGGACTTTTGGCATCTTATTCTTTAAATATATGAAATATATGGTTTCTAACATGAGGCATCCTATTATTTTTACATATTGTGTTTCATTTTTTAAAATTGTGTATTGAGGAATATTAGGTAGATGATTATTAGAAATGGAATGTTATGGGAATTATGTATGAGCAGCCCTTTTGGGTTTAACCTGTCATTGGAGCTAGAAGATGGGGTTCATGGGGTTACTTGAGGAATGGATCGGCTCAAGGTATTTTTGGAATTGCAGAGGATGATGGAAAGGAATCCAAGATGAGTATCTTAACACATGACACAAGAATGGGGCCAAGAGGAGTTGGTGAACTGAAGGTCGATTATGGAGTGTGTAAGAGTATCTTGAATAATGGAATTCCATACTAGGATTTGGGGTGAACATAAGGGTGCAATCCAAAATATTAGTAACCTGGTCCAAAGTGTTTATGGTGAAACCCTACATTTTTTTGGGGATAGCGATGGTAGCATAGGTACTGAAAATAAGGGCGGAGTAGGTTGCTCTTGTATGCAACACAAGACAATAATGTTCTTGTGTATACTGAAAGCTAAGATGATGTTGAATATAGTGCAAGATAATCTTGGTGTAGTGTATAATATAAGGCACCGAAGACTATAAAAATAATCTATCCCATATAATCTCAGGGTTTTAGAAAACCTGATTGTGTCTGCTCTTCCAAATTATGGTATGAAGGGAGTATCTATAGAAAAAGTTTGTATTACGATTATAGGGATAAATACACAATGGAAATCACACATTCTGAAAGGAATTAGATCCTTCAAACTAACAATGTATTCCATCCCTACTTTTCGGCGTTCGTAGTGCTTCTCAGACTTGCGGAGAGTTCTATCACTACTTTTCGGTCGCAAAGGGAGTTCCATGAATGGGATCTATGAACCATACATATAGCCTAAAATTAAATGGTGATAAATATTAACACATAACATCTACTGAGGTCCACAAAATGTTTTCAAAATTATAAATAAAAGTTTGGTATTTCTATGATTGATAAATTTTTATTTACAATTTTTTAATATAATGATTTAAAACCAAATTTATATTCAAAAAATATATTTGTAAATAAGAGTTTTGTTATGATAAACTTATATGATAATTTTATGAGATCTTAATTAATTTTTCATATAATTATAAATAAAGTTATAATTTTAAAATTTGTATTTTTGAAATAAATAACAGTTTAAGCTAATAATTATATTTCACATATTGAGTGAATTATTTTCAAATAATAGACTCCATATTATTATTCTACACATCGATAAATTATAAGGGATAACTTTAAGTATTTTTTTGAAATAGTTTAAATATTGATGAATAGTGAAATATTTTAATTTAATATATATATATATATTATATGATAGTTACACTATTTCTTGATTAATCTATTTGGTAAACCTCAAGATCTAAAATACTCCTTCATTATTTTAATATATTGGGTTATAATTCTCAAACTATTCATAGTCCTGATTAAAAATAAAAAAACTAATGAATAAAATTTTCAGAAACACCCCTCATCTCCACTATTAATACCACCCATCTCTACATTTTCTCCTCACACATCAAAACCATGTTCATTGTTTAATTTAATCATAATTCCCTTCTTAAAACTCTTAATCACAATAAAAGAGAACTGGTCGAACCAAAAGGCATGTACCATTATACATAAGGAGGTTCTCAAGGAGAAGTATTTAAGAGGTAATATCGCCTTCCATTTAATTTTATTTTTATTTTCAATTTTATTACATTAATTATTCTGTCCTCACATCCCATCATCTAAAAGACATGATAAATGTAAAATATGACATTTACTAGAATTTTATTATATTAATGGAATATATATCATCAAACATATCATAATATCCTCTTATTATAGAAATGAAAACACTAGCTGCGATGTGTTAATTAACCATCATCATGAATGATGTGTTTTCATTTTTCCTTCACCACTGTGAAGTCTAGTAATTAACCCATTATTATGATAAATAATATTCTATTATGTTATATAATATCTATAAACCAATATATAAAGATGATATTAAATTAAATTATATATGTTCATGATGGCCGTAAGAACAACAAAAATAATGTAAATATTTTTCCATAAATGGTTTATCACATGATTCATCTTTGTATAAAAATAAATGATACATTGTATTATTTAAAATATTGGAATCATATTATTTAAATTTCATTCCAATTTTGTATTAATTTAACCATTCTTCTGGAAAATCCATAATTCACAAAAAATTGAAACTATGAAATCAACACACCCAAATAAAAAATATTTAATCAAAAAATTGGTGGAATGATGTTAAATAAAGATTATATATGTTATTATTATTATTAATATTGTTCTTTAGTAAATTAATAACACAACTAAAACCATTAAACAGGAGGTTAGATCATTTTAAAGGAATTCAAACCCAAGGTAAGAGACTTTTCATTAAAAATCATCTTTTAAATTTATATTTTTACAGAATTCAAAATAAATGTTTTTATGATGATTTTAATAATGATTTTTTATTATTTGTTGGTACATGGGAAGTTTTTATGATGATGGGTGTGAGATATATAACCCTCATGGTGATATTCATACTTAATATTTTCACCCTCATATCTATAGTATGATTTACACTCTTAAGTATTGGTTGAGGTATGGTGTTTATACATGGACCGTTGGTCACAAGGAATAGAATTTGATATTGTATGGATCATGTGAAAGATTCATATCAGTTCATTTAGTATATGGGAACATATGTATTGGATGTGGTGACCCTTTAGGTACAAACATTAAAATTTACTTTTTAATAAATTTGATATAAATTTACTGGAATTTGAAAATCATTCAACTTGAAATAGATCAGGATATATATATGTAATAGTTATTTTCACTGGTGCATGTAAAGGATGATCATAATTGAATGTTTATTCTTCCAGAGTAAATAGAGGGGTGTTAATAATTTTTAAAAATCCTTCAACGGGTCCTATCAAATTATATTATTATATTATAATTATTGATCATTTTGGAGGAGATTGGTGGTCATTGTAGTAATATTCCACTACCCCCACCTCAAGTCATACACTATGTGGGTGGGAATCAACATGCTATAGAGGTGGTGGGATAGGGATAATAATAGTACCTAATGTTGTTCTAGATGTGGAACCACCATTTTTACCAAATATTGGTGATGTGGTATTGTTTTTTGTGAATTTTAGATGCTTTATGAAGACTATTAAAGGAGCATCGTAGCCTGCCTCTTATACTGAAGTACTGATGTTTGTGTTCTGCAACAACATAGTCCCATGTTTTTTGAGGGTTGATGAATAGTAAGATTATGATCTATCTTTTGAGACTACTATTTTAATTCTAGAGAATATGGTGACACCTCCTAAGCTGAGATTTATGATCTCAAAATATATTTTTTATGGGTCAGGTATGTTCTGGTTGATAGTTTTGAACATGGAAAATACACTACAAGATATGTTTTAGAGGAATTTACGATGTAGGATTAATGATTACATTTACATTTAGAAACTACAAGAATATATGGATATTGACTATATGAATCTATAGTTAGAATCAATGATTATTATGGAATATTTCAGAATATTTATAGATCGTCTAAATTTTTAACTAATATATCAGGCCACAAATCCATCATGGGAATGAATCATCGAGGATGGCCTCAACCAGGCCATTTGATCAAATGTAATTGGGAATTGATTTACCACAATTGCTGAGATTGTAAATCTAACACTAATTATAGAGAAGATCATGAGTGAATTTGGGGATGAAATGTTGGGGAGTTTGGTTTCTATACCAAGTGTTTACTCATCTAGTGGTAAGATGCACCATTTTGAGGCTTCATAGTTGGGAGTACCAGCCAGTATATTATTGGTGGTAGTAAAATTGTGTAGTAACCTATTTTGGAAATAATGACATATGATGAATCTATTTGATAGACAATCACTGAGTGTAGTGCTTATGGTAGGAGAGGCCACATAGGAAATTTCTATAGGACCTTATCTACCACTATCATTGTAAGGATATCAACTCAATCTCTAGGATCATGAGCGGGATTCAAAAATCCATATCAGGATGGGATATGGGTTATATTGGGTCATTATGGTGGATATTATGGTCGTTTATTGGGTATCTAGAGGGGAGTTGTACGCAGATAACAGATTGGGATTACTCCTAAAAGCGTCGTTTATTCATAGAGTTATGATTAACAAAAAATATATTCTGTATAGCCAACAACTAAAGAGAAGATCATCAAGCCATGTATTGTGGGAGGTAACATATTAATAGCCTCTGATGTAGTTTATAGACTTTTTGATATAGGGGAATTGTAATTTTTCTAATAAGGACCTATTTTGGAAAGATGTTATCCCAATAAGTATCGATATTTCTAATAGGGTTACAAAATCTAGAAATTTATAACACAAAACAAACAAAGAGCTAAAAAACATGGTGTTATAGGAATTTCATATTTGAGATCAAACACACATAGACATAGTTGGATAACATATTAAATAAATAACAAAATCCTATACCAATTATGATTTGACAAATTTAAATTTAATCTATCTAGCATGTCATTTGGTGGAGATGGTGGTATAATAAAAAATATAAAATGGTAGTCAAGAAGCAATGATTCCATTTTATTAAGATGGTATAGTATAATATAATTATTTAATAATTATGTAGTTTTCAGATTTGCGTTTTCAAGAGTGTAATAGACATGAAAAATGTTCTCCATACGAGGTTATCCTTTTCTCAGGGTCAGGTACATATGATTACAGTGAATGAGTAACTCGAATCCTTTTTTAAACATAGGGAAGAAACCAACCCAATGGTCATTTAGGTTGTCTAAACCCTAGATCGCATATTAAGAAGATTTAATCTATCAATCTTAGAAATGGTCATAATCAAAGAGAGAAATAATTTAACCCAATCCTGAATCCCCGTCACAATGGTCATGCAAGGTGAAATTATGGAATGTATAGAATTGATGAACAAATATGAATTACCATCATTAAATACAAGAATTTATTAAATAAATCATATATTCAATCATCTTTCAACATGGTTTCCTCGGCACAAATAATCCCCCCTTCAAGCTCACGATGAGTGAGAGAAAAAAATAAAATAAATAAAAATATAATAAAAGTCCTCAAAAGCTAGGCTCCTTCATCTGGAAGGAATATATATATGGTCCTTCATCCTGAATGGCCCCAAAAGGTGTAGAAAATGAGGATATTTAGAGTGTTTTCTGTCAAACCCTTGACAACAATTTATATTTTTGAAATCACATTTTTTTCTATTACCTGATGTCGTCACGAAGTGTAATCTAATTATAGGTCATGTAATCATGATCTGGTTTTCCTCAATGTCTACAAAAATCTTTTAAGAATATCATTTATATATTGGGAATATTGACTCCATTCATGGAATGTGATCACTACCCATGACATGTAACAATCTTTCAATGGGTTTAACAACATTATGGCATGTCCTTCCAGTGAATTTCCTCTCTGAAATATCACATATTTTAATCGGGATACACGACATGTAATCATTCATTGTCCAATGTTCTAGATTTCTCCATCTTCAATGATCTATTTTCATTGCTAGATCAAATATTTTCCACTTTTTCTTCATTTTCAAACATTAATTATTTTCTTCCCAAATTCATAAAACAAGTCAATATTTTCCAAAATTAAAATGATTATTCAATTATATTCCCAAATAAATGTAGAAAATCTACCTGAAAAGTATATATCAAATACACATATCAAATACCCCCACATATGAATTCAGCCTTATCATATACGATATAATTTCAATATAATACAAAGGATATCCAATTTACCATGCTTTAAATTCAATTTCAATAAAAAAATTGATCAAATGTTAAATTAATTTTTTGAGCATCACGTGACGAAAATTTATCAGTGCCTCATTTTTCAATGAAACTAGATTACCGACTATTATATTTTTCCATATTTAAAATAGACACACTTTTTCATTAATCTATTTTTAATTATCAATACATTATCAGTATGTATTCAATTAACAATTTACAACACATTAATTTTATCACATACTATTAGGGTGAAAATGTAAATATAATTCAACGTATAACTCATTTATAGGTATTTTACCATAGGATTGAATGAAATATAAAATATCTATAACCTAAAAATGAAAATTAATCATTAGGGCTTCACAATTAAGGATCAATTGACTGTGAGGCTTTAAGATAGATATGTAAATGATATAAATAAAAAAGGCTAAAATGGGCGGTTTGACTCTAATAAATTTTGGTTGATATCCAAAAACCAAGCTTAATGAATTTCTCCCTTTATAAATGTCTACCCTCCATCCCCCAAATACTCAATGGTGGGCTCATTAATCATCTGTGTAAAAGGATACAATCAACCACTATTGGTGTCTTTTTCCTTTTATATATATATTTTTTATTTTCCGAGTGCTATTATCATGAAATATATAAAATCAATCACCTAACCCCATAAGTTCCTAAAATCATTAATATAGATATTAGTGATATTTTATCCTCAATAAACAAAACCCAATTTTTTTCCATTTGTTTTATTGTTATTTTTTTCTTAATTTTTTAATTCATTTTTATGAATGATTTGTTAGTAGTAAAATTCAATGAAATATTTCATAGACTCTCCTAGATCCTAATAGAAAAATCCAATAAAATATAACACATGTTATGTATATCCTTATACACTCTTCAAAGATCCTCCCCCTCACTTATTCTATAAAATAACATTAAAAAAAATTAGTGGAAGTGTGGAATGGATAGAATATGCTGGTAATAAGGCTTGTTTCCATAAAAAATCAGCTGTGGATTCTAAAGGATTAAAATGGAGTAATGCAAGGAATGACTCAAGGTATGGTTTAACAAAAAGAACTCCATAATCCTTTTAAATGGGATTTTTTATAGACAAAACTTCAATATGATGAAATTAATGTTCTAGATGAAATCATTTCCAATATTCTCAATAAATATACGATAAAAATAGTGGAAAATAATTTTTCTCTGGATTTATTAGGAATGAGAAGAATGGTTGTGACAATCACTCATGTAAATGCACACAAATAATTAAATTAAAATATTAAAATAAAAGAAATTAAAAACATAGAAAAATATTAGAATAATTTCATTTAAAATGATGAAAATGATCCCATAAATCATGATTTTTTAAATCATAATCCACTTGCTTATATCTACTAATTATTTTCTCTATTTTTCATAATCAAAATTATTAACAAAATTTTTAAATAATTTGCACTATGTTTATTGTAAATAGTTTGAATATTAGTTTAGTAGATTAATGAAATTATATATTGGGGGGAATGTAATTATATGTTAATGATATCAAACATTTAAATGTTTTGGTAGTATAGTAGAAAATTTCTCATGTGAAACTCATAATCCCCTTGCAATTGATGCATCAAAATAACTTTTTCATGGTCTTACTTCTCTAGGTTTGTGATGGGTAACAAATTATTAGACATGAAATTTATCTTCATTAGGTGAATATTGGTAATGACATTAAATTTTCCTATATATTCTCTTCATTCTGACTACTACTTCATTCAACTTAAATAATATACCTTTAAAGGACCTTAAAATTTATAGATAGACAAGTGAAAGCATAGTCCATTTAAATAATGTCAAAAATAATGCCGTGTTGAAATTAAATACTAATATAAAATTAAATTCTGCAGAACAACCAAATCTGATATCGAAGTGATAAATAAAAGTATGATTGCCTCTCAGAAGATTAATTTTTTACGGTCGGTTTTCTCAACCATCCCTAGATTAGCTGATTAGATTATTATAAAGGTACAACCCACTCATATTCACCCATTTATGGGTTTGAAATCCTCCCTTCTCAACGTGATTTATTGTCAATGGAATTGGAATGCCCCTCAAAGGTGTTGACCATAGTTTAAACAACACGAGTATCATCATTAGTAATTTAAAATCACTCCACACTCGGTAAAATTATTAAATATCAATGGATGGATTCATTTTATGAGTTTCTTCAATGATTTCATCGGGTTTTGCAACTAGATCATAAAATTATTCTATTGTAGCTACTCATATTTGTTCCTATATGTAGTAAGAATATGGTGAAATAGTATTCTTCTTCTTCTTAATACCCAAATGAGTTATCTATTTGTTTTGAAATATGTGGTCATCTCTATCTCAACCTTATCTTCTATCATGTTTTGTATCTTAATTTTCCTTTGATTTTGGTCCTAGTTTTGGGAGTAATATTTATAACATCTTAGTAGGTGAGGATTATTTTTCTTATTATTTTTTCTCTTCTTGCAGATTTCCACTGATATCAGCTTCATCCCATTCATGTTAGGCTGAAACATCACCCTCTTCATTGTCTATTGAACATAATAAATGAGGTGAATAATTATTACCGTATATATATAATGATTGTAAGTGTTTCATACCACTTCATTATTGTGCATGTTTCTTTGAAAGTGATTATCATATTAAAATTATAGCTCCAAGAAATGGGAAATTTGGAATCCTTCCCTTGGGCATGGTTGTGAATACTCATAGGGTTTATTATTCCTAATTTTTACATATTTTATTATTTTTGGCATGACTACCATCACAGATAAGAACCTCTTCTTGGTAGTCATTTCTCTCTTCATTCTAACAATCAGAACAAAAAATACACTACATATTAAAAGTAATAAAAATAAATAAATAATCATAGGTAAAATAAAGATACAAAAAATATGGTAAAATAGTTTGTCTAAATTATTCAAATGATAAATTATCTACTCCATTGCCAGGTAATGATGAGAAATATTTGATATCTCAATTGAAATTGTTAATTCTTGTCGTGTTCCCAATTTTTGAAATTTATAACACGTGATTTTTTAGGGAAGGTGGGAGATGAAAAAATATAATATGGGTGTCAAGCAACAATGATTCGAGGTTCTAGATTGGAAAGGTTATAAAATAATTAATTAAAAAATTAATTTCTTAGAATCGGGTTTTAGTGAGTACAATAGTCCTTAAAAATGATCTCCATTAATTGTTTTTCTTTTCTCATTGTCAGGTACTTGAGATTATAACGGATGGGTAACTAAAAACCTTATTTAAACACATGAATGAATCCTACCCAATTGTCATGGTTCTAATCTAAACCCTAGATCACATATTAAGAGGATGTATAAATCAAACTAGGATGTGGTCATGTTCAATGAAATAAATAAATTAACTATATTACGAACCCTGATCATAATGGCCATAGAATAAGGAATCAATTATATAATGTAATTGATGAACAAATATGAAATCTAATCATTTATTTCATTCAAATATTAAAAAATTACTGTCATTAATACCCTTTCACCACTCATGCCTAAAAAAAATCATCCTCACATTCTATGCATCAGAAAAGTTATAAACGAAAAGAAATAAAAATATATAGAAAGGTTGTATGAGCCAGACTCTTTTATCCAGCAAGCATCCCTGAGGTTCCTCCTTCTAGAATGAATGTAATAGTTTTTACAAGGGGTGATTTTTATAAGGGGTTTCGTCAAAACCCTAAAAGAATTATATAGATTGAGAATCTCATTATTTTTTGATTCAGAACATCATCATGACTGGTTATTAGATTACACATCATGTAATCATGATATAATTTTACACTATGGCACTGAAAATCTCATAAGAATATATTTTGTAGATTTAGAACATTGACACTTTTCATGATGTGTAATCAGGACTCAAGATGTGTAACTGTATTTCCTTGTATTTGACAAATTCATGACTTGTCTATGCAGTGTCGTTCCTCATTGAAATCACACATCGTGTAATTTGGTTACACGATGTTTAATCTTTATTCATTCAATTTTTATATCTTTCTCTGTCATCAAAGATATGGTGTCACACCTAGTTCCATTATTTTCCTCTTTTTGTTCCATTCCAAATATTCCTTATTTCCTACCAAAAATCATAAAACAAGTCAATAAGTTCCAAAATTGGAAGGATTATTCAATTAAATAGGCAAGTAAATATAAAAAAACACCATTAAATTTATGTATTAAATAAACATATCTAAACACTTGGGATCATTATTATGATTTTAGATTGCATCAGAACACTCGATAATCTGTTATGGATCCAAATGATGAGTGTGTGAGAGTACAGGGAATACCACCTTGAGATTGATGGGTATAACTTCCAATGGGGTATTATTTCCTAGAGATGATAGGATTTAACATCATAATCGTGATGTATATTATTATTCTCTATAGATATTTTTTACTTATATCACTTGTGGGTGACTTTCACATCACTAAAGGGATGGTTTTTTTAATGACAAGTGTTAATAGGATGTCTAGGTATAAAAAGTATGACCATAACATCATGATAAGGGTGGTATGATGGCCTAAATTGGTAGTTTTTTTTCGGGATGCTGAGGCATCGTGTTAAGAAAACATTCTTCTAGAGGATGATGTTTTTGAAGACATTTCGTTGGATGGATTTTATTTTTTTTCCTTGTGATGATGAGGTGGATTTCTCTACTGATCTAGTGCCAGAATTCGCAAATGTATCTATTCCTCCGTATTAGAAAACTACTACAAGGATGAAGGACCTAAAGAGGAAACTAGTTGACATGTAGAAAAGGGTTTTGTACAACACAATACCTCTTAATTAGTTTCAACATTCCTTGTTTTCAAAATTGTGGATAGTACCCTCTGGCTATATCGGGATTATAATAAATTGAACCATTTGACAGTTAATAACAATTGTCCATTTCCACAGTTAAAGGAACATTTTGGTTAGGTATAAGAAGATTTTATTTTCTTGGATATTTATTTTTGGTTGAGACATCAATAGGTGTGTATTTGACATGGATAATTATCTAATATCGCTTTTTTTGTAGTTATGGTCGACAAGTATTTCTGGTTATGTGATTATACCTTACAAATGCACCATCAATCTAGGTATTAACAAACCCAGTTTTTAATCATTACCTATATTTATGTGTGGTGGAATTCATCGATGATATTTTGATATATTCTCACAATGGAAATGGCCGTGAATATAATTTTATGTTCATTTTGGATACACAGAGAGACAAAATATTTTATATTAAAAGTTCAACTTTTGGATGGATAATATTCCATTTTTATGTCATATTATTTGAGAGATATTATTATCAATTCACCTATATAAGGTGATAGATTTAGTTTCTTAGGAGAAATGAAAAAACTTTCTTACGATACAATGCTTCTTGGGGAAAGTTGGAAATTTAAATATTTTCATAAAATACATATCAATATTTGATACACCTCTTATGGACTTGACTAAGATGAGAGTGTTTTTTATATGTATAAATTCAAATGAGACAACTACTTATGATTTGAAATAGATATTGACATTAATTCCAATCTTAAATATTCCCTATCCTTGTAGATGGTATATAATATATTACATTGCATCAAGTATTGAGAAATGACTATTTCAGATACCAGAGGAGTGAGTAATGGCATACAAATCATGTTAATTGGGACCACATGGGTGAAATTACTCTACACACAATCTAATTTTACCATGTTTTTTACATTCATTTCACTATTGGAGGCATGACTTAATGGGAGGGAATTTTGTGTTGTACATAGATCACAAAATTCCTAAATAATTATTCACTTAGTGTGACGTTAATTTCATGAAATGAAGTTGGGTTGAGTTCCAAAACTGTTTATATTTAGAGATTTCTTATATGCCCAAAAAGGGAAAGCCATTTACTGATTCACCAAGAACAAGGACCCAGATACATGTAGTTTAAGAAGCTATAACTGAGTGTTGTATTTTGGATTTATTTTTAATGATTGCCTTAGAGGTGTATAATGGCGATGGGATGACATTTCTATCATCCTTGGTAGTGACTACCACTATTCTAGATAGGGTGAGGATGATGATGTTATCATATTATTAGGTCCCTGTCTAATGGGAGTGTGTGGAAGGCGGGGACTCAACTACTTATTGGACTATGTGTGAGGTTGAAATGATTGATATTAAACGTATTTTTTGTTTTATAGAAGGAATTCCCGAGGAAATGATGTAATAATTTCTTAACTCTGTTTGGGAGGTAGATACAGCTGTTTCCAAGTGGTATCGTGAGTTATGTCACTAGTATTAGTTTTTGGGAATGCAATGTGATGTATCTTGTTCTTTTTGGAGGTTTTCTATGTGTTTTAAGGTGAAGGAGGAATACAAGGGACCAAATATTCTTTTATAGTAATCACACATTCATGAGTGGAAGTTGGATGATGTTTTGATGGATTTTGTGATTGGGTTTTTGAGGTCATGTTAATGTAGTGATGTTTCTTCGGTGAATGTTGATAGGATCATGAAAGTAACACCTTGATGTTTTTATGATATATTTTCTTTAAATATATTTTATTATTCAATAGAAATAAAATCATTAGTTTAAAGAAATCGTGAGATTAAATTATAAAAAAACGCAATTTATATCCATTTCATTATGTTAGTGGGAATAAATATAACAATATAATGAAAATATATTTCCAATTTATTTTTAACCAATCATTTATGAAAAATATAAACCAAATAAATGTAAATAAAAAATTGGTATTTTTGTATTGACAAATTATTTGGATTAGAATTAAAAATGACATTAATGAAATATATGTGTAATATATATGACACACCATACATTATATAAATTGATATTACATAAAATATAGAAGAATATTAATTTCAAAATGTATCAATACAATGAAAAGAATATATATGTATAGTTTCTTAAGAAACTAAGAAACATAAAAAACTTGTTTATAAGTCATATTCATTTTATCCCACTTATTTCATCATAACTAGAAACCTTTTAGAACATATTATTTATTAACCATATTCATGACATAGGTGAACGTAACGTATGAATGGGTGAGCTAAGATTCTCAGTAAAGGAAAAAAATTGAAATATTAATCATGTCATTGATATAATACATATTAACATTATATTTCAAAATCCTATCATGTATATGAATGATCGTGATATCATGCCATGTAATAAATAATAAATGTTAAAAAGAATGAATGAACATAATAAAAAATTTCATAACATAATAAATTACATAATGTTAAATACACATATACAGTGAAAATAATTTCATATTTTTCTAGGATCACTTACATGAGCATTGTAGCAGACAATTCCCATTACTAAAACTAGTTCACTCCTCATTTCAGATATATATTACTAATCCAATATCATTTCTCATAATTCCCATATATATATCATTAGATATAAATAATTACCCAATTAATTTAAGATTTATTTAGTTCCATCCACCTCATAATTAAATCATTCTACTATGTTCCGTAAAATAGAAAACATTGATCATTACATAACCTGGGGAACAATATGGGTTTATTTAACATCATTCTATCCTAATACACAATAACTACCTTCATAAATATTATTACATCTTAACCATATTCAAACCAATATAACAATATGGATATATACATGACCTTATTTATATAAAGTGTTAATATATTGAAAATAACTGTTATAAAACACATGACATTAATTATTGAGGAAAATATCATTTCCTCATAAAAAGTATTTACATTTCCCAAAATTCCATGTAATATTATAACAATGTGATTTATTTAGAAATATTTGTGAGATATGGTAATGGAGGCATACTATAAACAAGGTGTTATGATGACATAAAAATATAATCATGTCATATATTTAAAAAAAACATTCTCCTCGTAATTTTGTCAGAAAAGTAAACAACCCCTCATCTTGAATGACAATAAATGAATCATTTCATACATTTTATTAAAAATTCACCAATTGGTAAAATTAAATTTAAAATAATGTAGAAGATTAGAAATTGTATTTGAAATTAATTGAATGTTGATGTGGAAAAAAATACCCCATGTAAATTCTTAGGAATAAACAATCTCAAATTACAAATAAATTTCAAAATTATCCCTTACCTTAGGATTGATATAGTTCATATGTATCCAAAAATCCTATATATTGATTTAAATAATTCCATTGAATTATTCTAAGACCATATTAATTTTTATGATATCTTATATGTTAATATTTTCATCTCTTTTTAAGTAACATTTCACTGTTACTTGTTATTCAGATATTAAATTGTTTATATTCATTGGCATGATTTTTCGAATAAGTTTTTTTTCTCCTTAGGTCAAAGTTATATCATTAAATAATTATATTAACGTAATAAATACGATATTAATTCATTATTTTCATTTATATAATCACACTTTAATGTTGATGTGTTAGAATGAATCACATCACATCATGGAGACAGTATGTTATACGTACCCACGGGCGATAACATCATTCCATAATTGTTGAATGATATTTAATTGGATGGTGTATAATATTTAAAAATAAATTTATTGTTATACTAATAATAATATTATTGTTTTTATCTCCACCATTATACCCATCCCATTATGTTGAAGGTAAAAAAATATTACGCCACGGTGTGGAAAAGGATACTCGTACGTACGCTCACATGGTGATCTCATTTTTCATTGGATTCATAAAAGGTGGAATATGGTTATAACATGTTTATAATAATATCTATGTAAATAAGTGATATTGTATTTGTTACATTATAATAAAAAGACTCATGAATTGGAAGTCAAATAAGAAAGAAGTTATAATGAATCGGTAGAGGATATTTTCTCTTCTATGGCATGCTTCCTCTAAATCTCATCTTATATAAGTAGGGTTATCCTTTGAAAAAAATAACAAACCACTATAATATAACTAGGTACATTGAGAAGGGAAAATTTATTGGGATGGCCAATCTTGAATGTACATAGTGAAGTGCTTCCTCAAAATCACATCTTAAATACTCATTTTCTATTTGACTATATATATATAAATTATCGAAGTCACTATTCATAAATCCCAAAAAAATGAATTTTATTATTTTTTCCACATTTATTAAAAATATGGAATTTATTTTTGAAAATAAAAAATAGATTTATTACTTTAATTAATTTAATATTAATTCATAATTTAACAAAAGATAGAGTGCGTATATTTAAAACATAAGACATTGCAAAAGATAGAAAATTTAGACACTAGAAATCAATGTAAAATTAATAAAAATGACATATATTATATTGAATGATAAAATTAAATTAAATTTATATATTAAATCCATTAAAGATTATAATTTATCCATATATGTTATTTTGATGAAAAAAGTAGATTTCAATTAAAATTTAGTGTATTTTTACTATTTATCAAAATATGAATGTTATCATATATATTTTAAAATTTCATCCAATGAAAATTTTTATATCCAACATAAAAATAATATGTTTATTTTTTCATATATAAAATATTAATGTACAAAACTCTTAATTTAAAATTGGTTCTCCATTAAAAGGATGAAAATTATCCTTTCAAAAAAATATAGGTTTTTATACATCAAAAGGGTTTATTATTTCCCTAAGAAAAAATATATATTTGATGAATATTTTCATAAGTATATAAGAAATATATTTCATTATTTTTATTTACTAATATTAATTCACTAAATTTATTAATAAAATAATACAAATGTATAATTTATTGATATTATTCATAAATAATTGGCAGCAATTGAATTCACCATATATATTCATATGTTGTTTATAATTATTCCCTCTATCCTAATTTATATGTTATATGTTCATTTTATACTAATGTCATATCCTAATTCATTTAAACTAATTACTACTCAAATTGATTGCTATTGAATAATTACTATTATTCATAGACTATATTTCATAAAAAAATCTGAGTGTTGCATCCTAACCACCTTAAACAGAATTTTACCCTCAAAATTAAACACATGAATACAAATAGAAGAGGATTTATCTACTGTGTCGTACCCTCATGTTTCCAAATATCTTTCTCAAATTGGTGGTTCCTACACCAAACTTTAACAAATCAAGTGGTCTTATTTCCAAGATGTTATGAGTACAATCCAAAATCATGATAAGTTGTTCTTCATAAAATTGATCACGCTCTAGAGGAATGACATCTGACCTTAAATGATATTAAGGATCATGTTTATATTTTATCATGAGAGATAAATAAAACACATCATGAACATGAGAGAGATCCATTAGAAGATCCAATCAGTGAGATACCATCCCAACAAGATCTAGAATGTGAACATGATAGATATAATTAGGGCATAACTAGCCCTTTTTTCCAAATCTCATTAGACTATTACATGGATATATTTATAAAAACACATTGTACCTAACATAAAACAATTGTTATTTTCTTCATATGTCAGCATAAATTTCTATCAACTATGAGAAACACTTATGTGTTGTTGAATATATATGATATTTTATCCCATTTCATCAACAAGATCAGGTCCCAATATATTTCTTTCCCCAACATCATCCCAGTATGTTGATGTTCTGCACTTTTTTCCATATTAGAATTCAGAAGGATCCATCTGAATACTGTATAGAAATCTACTAGTGTATGAAACCTCCATCAAAGGTAGGTGATATTCCCTAAAACATTTGAAATCTATTGGGAAAGGTCTCAACATGTCTTCTAGAGTTTTTATTTCTCAATCCTTTTTAATTTCATTATAATGATGATAATTACTTTTGAAACATAACTATGTATCCTGATCTGGCTGAAGACTTCTCCAGAACATCAAGGTAACCCTCGGATCCCGAGGAGATAAAATAGAAAATTGTAAACCATGTAATCTTACCACATCATTTACATATATCCTAGAAAGCTGATAATGATAGAAATATACTCTAATAGCAATGAATTGTGCTGACTTTGTATGGAGATCAACTAAAATCCATATAGAATTATGGCTATTATATGTTTTGGGAAGTCTGAAGAAAAATAATAGAGTGATGTTTTCCCATTTCCATTCTGGTATGGGTAATGGTTGTAACATCCCATTAGAAATCTATCTCCCAACCATAACTTTCTGACAAATCAATCATCGAGAGACATATTTAGAAAAATATATTTTCATTCCATCCATCCAAAAAAGTTCATTCACATCCACTTACATCATTGTGCATCCAGGGGTAATAAAAAATGATGAACAATGAGCCTCATCCAATAGATCATTCTTTATTTCTATTGTGGGAGGAACATAAACCCATTTCCAAATCCATATTATTCCACAAAAATGATGGATTAATTCATGAACATTTCCCACTATCTTTTGTAGCTCTATATATTCCTTCTATGCCTCCTTAATATTCAATTTTGTAGATTGTTGAACATTCATCTGAGAAAGATAATATATCTCGCCTTCCTTCATAATTATAAGATTTATCCTTTGAAAATCCATAAATATTGGATCTTTGTTGATCTTCGTCAAGGATATCCTAGATTAGACTCAAATAATCTTCCACCTTGTACATTTTCCTTTGGTGGTAATGTATTGAGTTTTCATAGTCTTTAATAAACACCAAATAAATTGATTCATGCATAATCATCGCCTTTTCTATAAAAAAAATAGTATAATATTTTATGATCAGTATAAATATCACACCTTTCACCATTATGATAATGCCTACATATCTGTAACGTAATTATTACAGCAACTAACTCCAAATCATGAGTTGGGAAATTTTACACATGGATTATTAATTGTCGTGAGGCATAAGCTATCGCCACATCATTTTTCATGAGGAAACAACCCAACCCCTTTTTGGATGCATCACTGTAGATGAAAAAACTTCTCCACTACAAATAAATGTGAGCACATTTGCATTGGATTACATTCATTTGAGAACTTCGAAATTCTCTTCACATTCCACCATCTACACGAATGTTACTCCTTTCTTACTAAACATGGTTTTTGAATTAGATAATCAAGAAAAATATTTCACCATATATTGATAATAACATTCCAAACCATAAAAAATTCCGATCCAAATTGCCTCTTTTGGTCTCATCTAACTTCCTATAGCTTCTATGTTTGATGTTTCTATAGATATCCCCTCTTCATGGATTTTGTTCCCCAATAATTAAAATTTTTTCAACCAAAATTCTGCCATTTTAAATTTTTTATAATGCATATCCTTTCTCAGGGTCATTAGTATAATTCTCATGTAAAATTCATGATTCTTCTTTATCTTTGAAAAGATAATAATATAATCTTTACGGACTACCAAAAAATAAACATGACTGTCTGAAAGGACACTATTCATTATATCCATGATGATAGAGGGGGTATTTGTAATAACATGATGCATCAGTATAAATTCATAGTCCCCATACCATGTATAGAATGCCTAATTTGGTATATCATCTTTACAGAACCATAATTGTTGATATCCTAAATGAATATCAATCTTGGAAAAGCATTGAGATCCATGTAGATGGTCTAACAAGTCATCAATGTGGGGAGGAGGATATTTTTATCGATTTAGATCTTTTTAAGCACTCGATAATCTATAAATATTCTCCTAGATCCGTCATTCTTCATAACAAAATATAAAATGTGCTTGATAACGTGACACACATCGACATATGAATCCATTGTCAAAATTATCTTTGAGTTTCTTCTATAGTTCCGTAAACTCAATTGGGGCCATTATATATGTTTTCTTTGAAATATTCCTAGAACTCAGTATAAGTTCTATTTAAAATTACACTTCATGAATAGGGGGATGACTTAGTAGTTCCTTCAGAAAGAAATCATCAAACTCCCATACAATGGGTTTATTCATAATCATGAGTTTCTTCTAAACCATTTGAGATAAATAACCATCATTTATTTGAATTAAGACCCATAACATGGAAGAAATTTCTACTCGAAGGTTATATTCATCCTTTCACTGATTTATGATTATATATTGATACCAAATATGATATATGACATCCAAACAATATAAATTTATAGAATATCTAAATAGGGAATTCTAATTCATTCCATTAATACCTTAAAATTCCACTAAATTATAGGTAACATGATTTTCAGGAAACATTCCCCCCAAACATCAACTATAGTAGTATTATAAGAGATTGATGGAACCATTGTTCAATTTAGAGTTTTCATAGCTAACTAACTATCTATTTCTTGAGGTAATACATCGATACCATTAGAGAATTCTTCAAAAATAAAAGAATATATGGATATATAATCAAATAAAAAATTTTCTACATTAGAGTTGATTATAAGTGTACCTTTCACCACATCATTATCATACTGCACATTGCCTATAGTTATTTCATGTGACATTCTGTTGTTTAGGCCCTTAAGATTATTCATATTTTGATCATCATCAATAACAATTTGATTAGGGAATTGATTTGTATAATTACACATTCCCTTTCACTTTTAACAATGATGTGTAGGAGGTGGATTATTTGTAGCCTATTCCATATTGAAATCATTAGAAATATTTTCCCCATCACTTCAACATTCAACTACATGATGACCTTATTTTCCACATTTAAAAATTTTACTTGTCTAATTAACATAATTACCACCAGGTTTTTTTCTTCAATTTGATCATAAGGGAAAACTCTTTTTTTTATTATGTGTGGTCTTTAGATTTCCCCCTAAAATCCCATTTCTTTCTTACTATTAAATCCATCGGACTCATGGGTTACTATAATCTCAATTTCAACCATTGGAGAACATGTAACAATTCCTTTATAGATATTGATATCCTAAAATGCACGGCCGATTGTCGCCTATCGACCGGCCAAGGTTCCGGTGCTCTGATAGTGTTTATAGCTGCACTCAGATTGAATCCTCTGCGTTGATACATTGTAACAGTCGTTGATTTTTAGTTGATTTTATTTGGATTAGAATGGTTTTTTTGAAGAGATTAACTAAAATGAATTATTGACTATAATTTAATTAACAAATTGATATTGATTGGGGTGAGTTCATCATTATGGAGTTAAGCTTGTGATATCCTTGAGCTTTTCTTTATATTGCATTTATATTAACACCCACTTCACAAGATAACATTGATTGAAATTCCTAAGTGTTAAGGCTTTAATCCAAGCCTTAACATAACTTATGGTTCTAATAATTACCATTACTTGTTTATGGTAGTGTATTTATGGTTCCAAAAATCCATGGAAACCTCATGTTAAACAAAATATTTCATTATTCCATGACATGTTAAGTCCAACATACACTATATTAAATTAATGAATACTCATCAAGCAAATACTCTCAATCACTTAACATCCCTAAATTTTGACTAACCCCAGTGAGAGATTTACTCATCTATTTTGGTGTTTAATAATCTGGTTATAATTATTATTATGATAAATTAATAATAGAACAAAAAGAAAGGGATAATAAAATAGTAGTGTTTCGAACACACACACATGAACAATGATGAGAATTAAAAAAAGGACTTTCGATTGAATGAGGAAGCAAAAGAAGGGAAGGAGATTAAAAAATATTTAAAATATTTTAAGAACATTAATATTAATCTACAGAAGGTGGATGAGAATAAGAGATATTTAAGAAGAAACTTGCATTAAAACAGAATTACAAAACACAAACTTACAAGATTACAAACGAAGAACAACACAAAAGTGAAAGGAATCAAATAGATGAGGAAGGGTATCTCAAGTAAAAATATGAGTATGTCAGGTCTTACCAAGAATATTTTAAGGCTTTGGTCGTTCTAATTGTTTCTCATATCTTCTAAAATTCCAACCCCTTTGAAGGAGTGGAGGGGGATGTATTTATAGCTCAAGGAAGTGGACTATTTGCATTCATAATCTATCCCTCCACTTGGATCGATGATTTGGACATCCAGACAATAGAATTGCGAGATATATTCTTATTCAAAGTTGTAGATAATAATTTCGGATGACAACTATCAATCTATGGAGGAATTTGGACCTATGTATCCAATGATATGAATGGGTGATTAAACAATTTTAATCTCTCCATTTCAATCCAGTCTTTTTGAAGTCTAAAATTTGAAAGGGTTCTTGAATTAGAATATGGCTTAAAATGGACTGATATTTTCAACAACGTCAGCCACCTATATCTACTATTTCACACTGCAAAATATTAGATCGAGTTGATGATTACATCATGAGATATGTCATGAATAGTGTCCAGATTTTAATTCTAGACTAGAATGGTGGGATGAGATTCAATGCTTCTTTTGGACCCCTTGTTCTTACACTTGTGACGTGAAATTTTTAACCTTGATTCTTTTTTATAATAAAGAAAAAATGGTGGAGTTTCAAACAATATGGGCTTCAGGAGTGAGACCAGTAACTCAATCATCATGGCTGGTCGAGTTTCTTCCAAAATTCTTTCGTTCATCTTGTGTGGTCTATATGAGCTTTCAAATGGTAAAATTGGCCCATGATTCCTTATAATGATATGTTATAAATTAAATAAGGAATCCAAAAAAAGATTAACCATACATGTTTAATTAGTAGGGTGAGAGTTATGAATAAAATAGTAAACTAACTCAATTGGACTACTTCTAAAAATTCTCAAATATTATACTTAGTATTATAAACATTAATATTTCATAAAAATTTTGCACATTTCATATAAAATAAGTAAATAGAGTATATAATATGTCAGGAAAATATTAATAACAAATAATCCCCCACACATAGTCTTTTTCATGTCCCCATGTACAACAAATATGAAAACATAACAAAATCATTTTCACTCACCAAAAAATATTAAAATTTTGTTTTCTCCAATCACTGGAGGTTTAGACTATTTCACTCATCCATTTTTAATTCTACCAAAAGTTTTTATAGAAACAATTTTCCAAAACTAATTAATTTTTTTCATGCTCAAATTTAGAAATGAAAAATGTGGACAATCAAAGCTCACACCTCTCATAATGATAAAATTCATTTGTGGAGGTTCACTCTTTCACCAAACAAAAGTGAAAATGATAGATTTTGAAATATCTCTCAGATTCCAATACCTATCCAATGTTCATAAGAATCAAGAGGTATTTTTAAGGGGTTTTTCTGTGGTTATGGGATGGTATGAATATAATGTCCAAAAGAGATAAGAAGAGGGTTAAAACACCAACATAGAAAAATAAATGCACATTTTTTTTGAAATACAACACAGAAGGAAATGAAAACACATACTTACAAGGGAATGATTGTGTAAATAAAGAAACAATAGAGCATGAAAATTTTATGGGGATGAGAAGATAAAATATTTACAAGCCACAAAACTTCTCCAAATGACATAGGAATATAATGTAAGTGTTCTTTTCTTTTCTCTATTTTCGAAAGTTGAACTTGGAAAAGATCTCACACTCATATCCCAACCCATGATTGATAACTTCAGAACACTAATTATAATAGTTTGAACAAGATTAAAGGTTGAGGAAGAGTGATTTTTCACCTACCCAAGAAACAACAAAAAAAATTTGTTCTATTTTTTTCTTTTTCTTTTTTGATGTTTTTGGTTATTTTTTGAACAATTTTCCATAACATTTAAAAAATTACATAAATGAAAGTACATTACATTCCCCAAAACACATTGAATGAAAACCTCTCCCCCACACTGAAATGGATGCTTTCCCTCAAGCATATGATAACATGGTGAAATCAAAAAAGGGTACCCATAATGAAATCTGTTCCCCACAAAATTAAATATAAAAAAGAATTCACTGAAAATCCATGTTGATATTAGGTGGGAAAAGGTATTGAGATTTTAATGTGTCTATCAAAGAAAATGTTTTCATAGGCTCGAAGGCGCATTCAAAAGGAATATTAATTTAAGGGTAATGGGATGTTATTTTTCTGTAGTGATTCTCATGTGGTTCCGAAAATTCCAATATCATATTAATGCACACTAAGGTTGGAAATTCAACTCAAAGGTCCACAAAATCAAGACTCAAAAATGGGGGTGAAAACACATATTTTGAAAATATGGCCATAGGTGGACTTGGAATGAAAGAAAATGTTGTTCCTCGCGGTTTGGGGAAATCATTTTCCAAATGAAAAATTGAGCATTCAAAAATCGTTAATTTTTACAGAAAATAATTCATCCAAAGTCATGATGAAGATACAAAATTTTTGAGATGAAAACATTTCTATTAACTCCCCAAAATGGTTAAAAAAAATTAGAAAATTGGAAGGTGGGTATTCATGACTCTAGAAATTTTTGTAATTTTTTTTGTTATGATGCTTTTTTTTATTGTTTTGGTTTTTTTAGTTTTTAATAAAGATACAACCACACAAAAGAGAAAGTGAAAAATAATGGGTTTGACAAATAAAGTGGTAAAAACATGAAAGAGAGAGGAAGAAGATGAAAGAGGTAGCAAGAGAAAGATAGAGAGAGATAGTTAAAGGAAAAGAGGTGCCCCTGGTTTGGATTTGGAGGGTCACCATCTCCATCTAGTGGTAGGTTGACTGGAGAAGTTGGTAATCCATTGGAATTCTATGTTGATCTAGGATTGTGTTTTCTCTCATGGTGATGCTTTAAACGATGTCCCTTAACCATAAATGTCATTTTTGAAGGGGGTATTGGACTTGCACTACACCAAATGGGTAGCCTCTAGTAATAACAAAATGACCTTCCCAACGAGGAATAAGCTTTCCTGGGTGAAGCCAAAATCGAGAATTGAAGATCATTACCTTCTGACCTTTATGAAATACCTTTCTTAGGCTGTTTTTATCATGAAGTTCCTTGGATTTTTCTTTTTAGATATTAAAATTCTTATGAGAATCAAGTCGAAGATCCTCTAGTTCATCCAATTGCAACAAACATTCTTCACCAGATTTTTTAAGATCAAAATTTCAAGCTTTCACTTCCCAAAAAACCTTATGTTGTATTTAATCTTGTATATGACATGCTTTACCAAAAACTAGCCTAAAAGGAGACATCCCAATGGGTGTTTTATAGCTAGTTCAATAAGACAAAAGTGTTTCACCAAGTATTTTTGGCCAGTGTTTTTCAGTGGGTTTTACAATTATCTCAAGAAATATTTTCACATCTCTATTAGAAAGTTCTTTCATTCGATTTTTTTGGGGTTTATATGAAGGTGAAGTTTTTTGTACAACCCCATTCTTTTTTCAAAAGAGATTCCATTGTTCTATTACAGAAATGGGTTCCGAAGTCATGTATCAAGGAATGTGGTGTTCCAAATCAGTGGAAGATGTGTGTCTTTAAGAACACACTAACATTATGTGAGTCATCCTCTATAGTGGGTTTGGCCTTGACCCAACTAGAAACATAACCTACCACAATAAGTATCTATGAGAATCCATTGGAAGGGGGAAATGGTCCCATGAAATCAATGCCCCAATCATCGAAGATTTCACAGAAAATTAAAGTCTTTTGGGGCATTTAATTTCTCTTTAAAATTGTGCCAAAATTTTGGCAAGTGGTACATGATGGAAAGAACTCAAGTGAGTCCTTAAAGAGTGAAGGCTTGAAGAATCCAGAGTCTAGGAGCATTCAGGAGGTCATTTTTGGTCTAAAGTGGCCACCATCTAGCATTGAGTTATAGAATTCTAATATGGATGAATGTTCATTTTCATGGACACATCTCCTTATTACCATGTCAGCCCTAGTTTTACAATGTTTATTTTCTTCCCAAAAAATAGTATTTTTGATCACTTTTGAACTTCATTTTTTTTCTTCTAAAAAATATTCAGGAAAAACACCGTAAACAAAGTAATTTACAATAGGGGCATACCATGGTATTTTTTGAGTTAGAGATGAATGGTGCTCTGTGTGGAATTGATGATCAATGATTTTAGAATAGGAAAATCATAAATTCTACCCATGTGACCAGCCTCAATGTTTTCTTTTTCTGGACTATCTTTGATTTCAAGGTTAAAATCATGGAGCATTAGGATCCATCTTGTTAGACTCGGTTTGGAATCACTTTTCTTGAGTAACAACTTTATAGTAGAATGGTCTTTGAAGATAATGATTTGGGCACCTAAGAGATAGGTCCGGAATTTATCTAAGACAAAAAACACTTCTAAAAGTTCCTTTTTAGTGACAGTGTAGTGATTTTGAGTTTCATCCAATTTTTTGAGGCATCATAGTTGACATGAAGAATATTTTCTCTTCTATGACCAAGAACAACCTCAGCGGCTCTATCAGAAGCATCACACATCAACTCAAAGGCTAAGGATCAATCTAAGGATTGGATTATTGGGGAATATGTAAGAGGAGTTTTGAGTTCATCTAATTATCTCATGAAAACCTCATCAAAATGGAAAGGGACATCATTTTTGAGGAACAGAGTGAGTGGGAGGGAAATTTTACTGAAGTTATGGATGAATCACCGATAGAAACCAGCATGACCGTGGAATGAATGGATGTATCAAACAGAAGTGGGTTGATGAAGTGATCATATCACATCACTTTTGGTAGGATCAACATCAATTAAATCTTTTGAAACTATGTTCCCTAGAACAATCCCATTGGTATCCATTAAGTGACATTTTTCAAAATTTAACACAAGGTTACACTTGACACACTTTTGGAGGACTTGAGAGAGTGAATTCAAACAATATTAAAATTATTCACCATAAATGGTGAAGTCATCCATGAATATATCCATGTATTTTTCAATTAATTCAAAAAATATACTCATCATACACCTCTGGAAGGTTGTAGGAGAATTGGAAAGGCCAAAAGGAATTATTCTATATGAATTTGTTCCAAATGGGCATGTGAAATTAGACTTTTCTTGGTCCGGAAGAGCAATTGGGATTTGGAAGTGGCCGATGTATCCATCAAGAAAGCAATAGTGTGACTTTCTGGCTAATCATTCCAGCATTTGATCAAGGAATAGAAGTGGGTACTGATCTTTTCTTGTCTCAACATTCAATTTCTAATAGTCGATGCACATACACCATTTTTTCCTCACTCATGTTGTGACTACCTCTCCATGTTCATTTGTGACAACAGTTATCCCCTCTTAATTAGGTACAACATGAATTTGACAAACCCATTCAATATTAGAAATTGGGTAGATAATACCATCATGAAGATGCTTGGTGATCGCTTCCCTAACTACATCAAGTATGAGTGGATTGTGTCTTCATTATGGTTGTATAATTGGTTTAGATGACTTCTCAAGATGGATGTGAAGCATGCATAGGGATGGGTTGATTCCCAGTATGTCATCTAGGGTCCAACCTATGGTCTTTTTGTTTTCCTCTAACACCTGAACAAGTTTGGACTCCCGAGTTTTAGTATTTGAAGAAGAGATAATGATAGGATAAGAGTGATCATAGAAAAGGAATTCATATTTTAAGTGTTTAGTTAGAGGTTTTAGATTAGTCTCATCTTTCATTTATGGGTTATACAACTCATGAATGGAGTAAGGGACTTCCGTTGCTTCATATTCATTATTCTAAATATTTTCCAAGGTGGAGTAGTAGAGATCAGAGTTGATGTGGGATTCAAGTTCCTCTAGATTGATGGACTCTATTAATGAGTGGTCTACATCAACATCACCATTTAGGACTTTGTTAATCATGGTGCAGATTTCACAAGATCCTTTGTCATTAAAACATGAATAACATGGTGCATTGGGGTTCAATTGACTTTTATATGTTTCCTCAGAAGCATGGATTGAGAATGCAGAGTGATCCTCTGATGGGTATCACATGGATTGGAAAATGTCGAACTTCACTAGATGGTCACCGAATACCCTAGATAAGTTGCCTGAATAGACATCAATCTTGGTTCCCTCAGTCATGAAGAATGGTCTTCCTAGAACTAGGGGAGATCGAGAAGTGTTTGTTTCACCTTCCATGTCAAGGACATAGAAATCAACAGGGAAGATAAGATCATTCACTCGGACAAGGACATCCTCAATTATTCTCTCAGGACTGGATGTTCTTCGATTAGCCAATTGAATTAAAACACCTGTTTGATTTAAGGGACCTAGACCAAGGTTGGATAATATGGATTGTACATTAAATTAATTGAGGCTCCTAGGTCTATGAGTGAATCATCAAGGTTATAACTTCAAATTTGGAATGGAACCATAAAGGACCTTTGATCTTTGCACTGTATGGGAATATACTGCTGGGTGGAAACATTTTCAAAGGTCCTAAGTTGCCTCTTGTGGGTACACAACTCCTTGAGAAACTTAGAATACTTAGGAATTTGTTTATGGAATCTAAGAGGGGAATGCTAACTTCAACATGTCTAAATATGTCAAGCATTTCAGGATCCAGTTCAAATGACTTCTTTGGCTTAGAAACGACTCGAGGAAAAGGAATTATGTTTATATGTGGAATTGAAGTAGGTGAGGGAATGGTTTCAAGTTACTTTTCAAGATACTTTTTCTTTTCATTTTCTAGGTCAACATTTAAAGGTGGTTTATATGACTTATCATGAGGTATAATAATTTTCTCTCCTGGTCTAAGTGAAATTTCACTTACATTAACCTTGGGTTTGGTTAATGGTTGAGTTGGAAGTTGGTAAGAATTGAATTTTTTACTGCTCACTATGGTGGTATGCAAGTTAACCGATTTGGGTTTCAATTTTCATGAGGCTAGAATTGGTGAAGGAGGAGAGATCTTCCACTTCACTTTCCCATGGTTTCTTCGAAGAAGAGGCTTGTCCCAGATTGGGATTACCTAGATTTTAGTTCTTGGGAAATAGATTGTATTGGGTTTGGAATTGGGAAGGCTCACAAGGATAATGAAATCCGGGAGTAGGATTGTTCCTTTGAGGTTCCTTAATAAAAAGATAAGGTTGTTGAAATTACCAACACATTGACCATATTGAAACTGGTTTGGGTTTTTAGGAGGGAATTTAGGGGGATGAGAGATGGGATTACCATACCTCATGCCTTGGTTATAGGAAGTAGAGAAGGGATCAGAGTGAGGTTGGTTAAAGTTTCTAACATAATGGCCAAATAGTTGAGTATTTTTGTTCCGCTAAGCATATGATGCATTGAGCTCCATTGGTCTAGATGAATCAGATTGATCCTCTTGAAGTTGTGGACATGTGTCTTTTGGATGAGATGAAGAGTTGCACATTCCATAGTTTTTGATAGGTCCAGGAAACATTGATTGCGATGAAGATGAGGTTGGGGATTTGGTATCCACAGCTAGTTGTCACACAGGACCTGTAAGTTCACTCATCCACTCGGTCATCTGTTTCAGCTTAATTGATTGATTATTTTGGGATTGTTTTACTTGATCATCTACTCGAGTATGGAATTTTTTTTTGTTTTTTTAGCCATGTTTCTTATGATATCTCTTGTAGGTGCATGAGTTTTATCAACAAGAGAACTGCCACTTGCGGCATAAACGAGAGTTCTCTCTATAGCCAATACCCACTCATAGAAGTATTGAATCAAGAGTTGGTTAGAGATTTTGTGGTGTAGGTAGGTTGAAACAAGAGTTTTGAACCTCTCCTAGTATTATTGGAGTGATTCACTTGGGAACTTATTGATACCACTTATTTCCTATTGTATAAAAGCAATACGAGAAGCATAAAGGAATTTCTCTAAGAAGAGTTACTTCATTTCATTCCATGTGGTTATGGAACTAGGATGAAGGTCGTAGAGCCATGACTTAGATGTGCCATATAGGGATAAAGTTAATTCTCAACGTTTTATTTATTCCTCAGAAACCCCTTGAGGCTTCATGGTAGAGCACACTACTTGGATATTTTTAAGGTGGAGATGTGGATGCTCACCAAAAAGCCCGTGGAAATGAGGGAGAAGATGAATGAAACCCGATTTGAGTTCAAAGTCATCATCTATGTATGGATATTTAATACCAATAGGTTGGTAATTCATATCAGGGGCAGCAAGTTCTTTAAGTGTTTGTTCCCTAGGAATGGCCATATCTAATTCAATTGGTTGGACAAGGACTGGTTCATGAATTTTTTAATTGTCTCTTATGTTCCTCTTAAGTTGGAAAAGTGTTTGCTCAATTTCAGGGTCAAAAAAATCTGAGGGATTGTTTGGAAGGCTACAGATAATTTAATGATATTTTTGAAGAAAGAGGAAGACAAGTTTTTCCTTGTATTTTTTCAGTTTATGATTTTTATGTGAAGGTGGGGTTTTCTTTGTGTTTTTTTTTCAATTTTTTTATTTTTTTTATTTTTTTACAATAAACAGAAATTGATGACTACATGAAGCACCATCCCCAGAAATAGAGTCATTTGAAACGCATATCCGGTTGTTTCCTATCGATAGGTCAAGGTTTCGGTGCTCTGCTAATGTGTATAGCAGCACTCGGGTCGAATCATCATCGATGATACATTGTAATAATAGTTTGTTTTTAGTTGATTTTATTTTGATTGGGGTGGGGGTGTTTGAAGAACTTAATTGAAGTGATTGAATTACTATAATATATTTAAAAATTGATAAATATTGGAATGAGTTCATCATTAGGTAGTTAAACTTGTGATATCCTTGATCTTTTCATTATATTTCATTTAAATTAACACCCACTTCACTACATAACGTTGATTGGATATCCTAAGTGTTAAGGATTTAATCGAATCCTTAACATATCTTAGAGTTCTAATCAGTTCCATTACTTGTTTATGGTAGTGTATTTATGGTTCCAATAATCCATGTAAAACACATGTTAAACAAAATATGTCATTAATAAATGACATGTTAATTCCAACATACACAATGTTAAATTAACAAATACTAATCGAGAAAATAATCTCAATCACTTAACATCCCAAATTATAGAATCTCCCAAATGAGAGATTTGTGCATCCATATTGGTGTTTAATAATATGGTTATAATTTTTAGGATGATAAATTAATAATAGAATAAAAATAAATGGATAATAAAAGAGTGGTGCATTGAACACGAACACACGAACAATGTTGAGAATTAAAAAAATGGACTTTTGTTTGAATGAGGAAGAAAAATAATGGAAGGGGATTCAACTGTATTTAAACTATTTGAAGAAAATTAATATTAATCTGTAGAATTTGTATGATAATAATATATATTGAAGAAGAAAATTGCATTAAAACAGAATTACAAAACATAAACTTACAAGATTATAGACAAAGAACAACACAAATGTGAAAGGAAGCAACGAGTGGAGGAAGGGTTTCCCAAGTAAAAACGTGAGTATGTAAGGTCCTCCCAAGCCTTTGGAAAGGCTTTGGTCGTGCCAATTGATTCTCATCTCTTTATAAATGCCATCCCCTTTGAAGGAGTGGAGGGGATGTGTTTATAACCCAAGGAAGTGGACTGTTTTCATTCCCAATCTGTCCCTCCAATTAGATCGAGTATTTTGACATCCATACAGTATAATCTAGAGATATATCCTTCTTCAAAGTTGTATATAATAACGTTTTCTGACTACTCTAAACATGTGGAGGCATTTGGACCTATGTAGCCAATGTTATGGCTGTATGAGTAAACAATGTTAATTTCTCCATTTCAATCTAGTCTTTTTGATGTCCAACAAGTGAAAAGGGTTTTTGAATAAGAAGATGCCTTAAAACCGAATTGTTTCTTCAAAAAGGTATTCCACCTATATCTCCTCTTTCACACTGAAAAATATAAGCTCTATTTGATGATTACATCAATAAATATGTCATGAATAGTGTTTGGATTTTAATTCTCGTCCAGAATGGTGGGCTGGGCTTCAATGCTTCATTGTAGACCCTTGTTCTTATATTTGGGACCTGAAATTTTTACCCATGATTAGTTTGGATAATCAAGAACACATAGTGGAGTTTCACAAAATACGGGCTTCGGAAGTGAGACCAGTAACTGAATCATCATGACTAGTCCAACAACTTCACAAATTCATTGGGTCATCTTGTGTGGTCCATATGAGCCTTAAAATGGAGGAATTGTCCCATGATTCTTGATAATGACATGTGAAAAATTGAATAAGGAATACTAAAAAAGCAGAACCACACAATTTGAATCATTAGGGTGATAGTTATAAATAAAAAAGTAAAACTAACTCAATTGGACTACTTCTAAAAATGCTCAAAATTTTTACTTAGTATTAAAACATTAATATTTCACACAAATTATGCATATTAATATAAAATAAGTAAAGGGAGTGTATAATAAGTCATGAATATGTTAATAACATCAAGTCCCTAATGGATAATTCCCTTTGGATGATTGGTTTTATGACACTATACAACTAATAAATTTTACGCTCAGGTTGGATAATAATTCTAAAATAAAACAATGTAATCTCGTAATATATGGATCATAGGTACCAATGAATTCACATAGAACTCCTAATCAATCTTTTTTCAAAGAGTATTTTGAATTTAATTATTGAAAAAAATAAGTTATTGAACTCAGACAATTTAATGGATTAAATTTCATCTCGTTTCCATGTATATTGGATATGGTTCAACCATTGATCATATTAACCTTCGAAAATATAGAGTATCAAGATGAATTTTTTATGTTATGATCATTAGAGAACTGAAAATAGTTTCATATGGTACTAATCCAATGTTCAGCCACTAATATATCAGAAGACCCACTGAAAGAAGGTGCATGCTGCCTCATGAAGGACTAAACAGAATGTTGTTCCCCAATTTGCTCGTTTGGTAGTCTTTCATGATTCATAGCTTGAGAATGTTGTGTGAGAATAGCTACATTATTTTTCATTCTAGGTACCATAACATTTGGTTTCCTAGGACAAAAATCATTTCATTGTTCATTACATTCAACATTAACGTGATTCCTTCGTGTTCTATCCATTGACAGAAACCAAGATGCATAATGTCAATATCAGTAAAAACAATGTAAAAACCATAGAATATAGAATAAAAAATAAATTTTGGATACATAAGGTTTTATGATAGGTTATTCATGATCATTTCTAAAACACAAGTATTGTAACATATACTTCAACATATCCTTAGGGTTTTTCCTATGGTTTTCTCATGATTTGTTAAAATGGTTAATTATACATTTCCTATGATACCAAATAAAATGTCTGATACATAAAATAAATTTATATTTATTCAAAGTTGATTAATATTCATTAAAAAATCTATTATAACAATAACTGAACCATATAAGAAATGTTCTTTTTGAAAATTAGAAACATAAACACCTGGTTTATATGAATTCTTCACTGTCCCCAACATATATTGTCATAACAAGACCCCCTTTTTGGAAAATATTATTTTATACCATTATTCATAACCTAGGGAAAAGGATCATATGAAAGGGTGATCCCAGATTCTCATTAAGGGTAAGCAAGAGAAATAGCTATCATATCATAAACAAAAGTTATAAGAACATAACATTTGAAAATATTATCCTACATATGATATATCATGATATCATACAATGTGATAAATAATAATACATTGTAAGAATCAGAAAATCATATTCCAATAAGTCTTAACATAATATATGATGTTTTTTTGGAATACACAAAGCATGGGAAATCATTTCATATTATTCAAGGCTAATTTCCAAGGCCATCATAGTGGATAAATACTATTACTGGACCAAGTACACTCCATATTTTAGCTCGGTATTGATGAACTTAGATCATTTCCCATCCAATCCATGTCAATATCATGAGATACAAACATTTACCCATTGAATTGTAGGGAGATATGGGTCCCAAAAATATCATAATTAAATAATTCATAAATGTTCCATAAAAACTAAAATATTTTATCATAACACAACCCAAGGAATAAAATGTGTTTCTTAAGCATGATTCCAACATAATCAATATAAAAAATGGATTTCATAAATTGGATTCGATTATTAAAACAATAAAACCATTGTAATAATAGTGACATAAACATATCTATAGTTAAAGAATATCATCTTAGATGGAAAATAATTTTCATAATTTTTTTTATTAATTATTGTGGAAAATTATCATTTATTCTTCAGTAATTATTTCTCTTCTAAAAATGATGTGCAATTTTAAAATAAAATAGCTTATTTGAAAATAAAATGAAATCATGTAAAGGAATCTTCATGTATAAAAGGAGTTATGAATATTTAAAAATATTTTCATGTCGTATAATTTAAAAAACATTCTCCTTGTACATTTTCTGGAAATGTCAAAAAGTACCTTGTATCAAATAACACCAAAATATTAATTTCAAACTGTTTGGTAAAAAAATCACAAATGGTAAAAAATGAATTTACATAATTTTTGAAGAATATAAATAGTATTAATTTTTAAGGGGACATGGATGTGGATGATAAATGTACCCTATTAAATAATTAAGAATAAACAATCTCAAGTAATAATGAGATAGTAAAATTATTAGTTAGCTAAGGTTTGATATACATTACATGTATCCAAAAATCTGGTATAATGATTTATATAATTTCAATGAATTATTATATGTACATATTCATTTTTATGATGTCAAATATGATCATATTATCACCCATTTGTTAGAAAAAATTCATTGTTACTCATTATTCAGATATTATCTAATTTATTTTCTTATGCTTGTTTTTTGAATTATTTATTTTTCTCTTACTTATGTCAAATTTATATCAAAAAAATTGATATTAACATTATTAATACCATATTTATTCATTCTGTACATTTATATAATCATTATTTAATGAATATCATATAGAATGAATCACATCACATCGTTGAGATGGTAAATCGTACATATATATACGGCACAATATAACTCCCATAAGTATTAAATATTATTAAATTGGATAATGTGTACTACTTCGAAATAAATAAGATGTTATAATAATTATATATATTTAAAATTTTTCTCATTATACCCATAAATCTAAGCTGATAGTGAAAACATTATTACACCACGGCGTGGAGATGGTATGTCGTACGTACACATGAGTGGTGATTTAATTTTCTGTAGGATTGGATGAAAGAGTAATATGGTTATTTAATAATTATAATAATATCTATGTATATAAGGGATAATAAATTTATTGATTTATAATTCAATAACGTATCAATATGATGTTGAATAAGGACAATGTTTGAACGAATTTGTAGAGGAGATTAACTCTTCTATGAAAACCTTATAGTAAATATCTCCATAGAGCACTAGAGTTGGAAAATAAAATAGACACGAACCTATAAAATTTGACTAAGGAATTATATAAGTGAAAATTCAAAGGGATGGATGATCTTTAAGGCTCAATGTGAAGTGAAGTGGTGAGGGAGTAGGCGACCTTTTATAATTGAGGTGAGGGGTACTTTTGGAATCTCCAAAATATTAATTTATAATAAAATAAAACCCTACACAAAAATGAACAAAATGTCCCAATTTATAAGATTATATAATAGAGGTTTGTAATATAATTACAAAATAAATTTTAGAAAATATTTTATGTCAATTTAGACCTTATCATTTTAATTAAACTCAGATATTTTATTTATTTTTTATTAAGATGACTCGTATTAAAAATTATAGGGGTGACATATTTACATAAATGATATAACATATACCATAATTAAGTAAGTTAGAAAACTTTATACCTTATCATAATAATTATAAATTTTTTAAATTTTTTTTATGATTTTTAAATAATTTAATATAAAATTATTTTAATAAATAACTAAAAGTGTAGATTTTGACACTAGTCAATTCGATTATTTGTAAAAAATATTAAGAAAACAAGTTTAATTCGAACTAAATATTTTTTATATTAATAATAAGTCTAGGTAATATATAAAATTATCTTTACATATTAATTCACCCAATTCATTTTTATTTTAATATTTTACTAACATTTCGTCGATATCTCGATTAAAAAAATATTTATTAAATAAATTTTGTATAATTATTTAGTATACTTGTTTTTATAATAAAAATATAGCTAAAATACAATAATGAAAATAAATCTAACATATTTCAACAAAATTTAATTAGTTGAATTTATATTCTGGAAGATACAACATTTAGAATGTTATACTTATTTCATTATGACGGTTACCACTTTAACATCACATAAAATAAAATAAAATATATGTAACAATCTCTTCTAAAAAATCTCTAAATAGTCACCAAATCAACCATTGGATGGTTATGGACATGATATGATTGAAAAATATTATTTTCTCAAGTGTTTGGGTCATCTGATGGTTATAAAAATTTTAATAAAAAAATATATATTTCTAATCAATTAATTAATTTTTTCATCATGAATGTATAATTGTTTAAGGCTATTATTTTTTCTAAAAATAAAAAAATTAAAATGATAAATAAAAAACAGTGTATAGTTTGTATGGGTATTTATAATATAATTTACCTTTTGTATTAACATATATAATAATTATTTAATTATTAGAAATTGAGTTAGACATATTTACCTTTTATTTAAATAAAATAAATTAGATATCATAATCTCATCCATGTGGCCTCCAAAGGACACAATTTCAACCCAATGATGATTGAACATGAAAAATAATCATCTAATTATATTAATACATGTTTTCAGTAATTTTAAAATAGTATTCTTACACTTAATTACATCTTTTAACCTTTTACCATATTAAAAATAATTTCCGAGGTTACTATTCATTATGCCCAAAAAATAAAACAAATTTCTTTATAAAAATTTGAACTACTAATTAAAAATATGGAATCCATTTTTTAAAATTAAAAACACAGAAGATGTAGTAATTAATTTAGAATTTGTCCCGTTGTTGAAAAAATAGGACATGTTTTTATAAGCAAAAACATTGCAAAAGAATAAAATCTTTTACATATGAATTCAATTTAACATTAATTAAAATGAAATAAATTATATTGAATGATAAAAATATATTATATTTATAAATTAAAACTATTCAATATTATAATTTAACCATAAAAATTATTTCTATAATCAATTTTATTTTAATGAAAATATAATTAATTTTTAGTATTTTTCCAAATTCGAAGGTTATTAGTAAATTATTGGAATTTCAACCAAAAAAATTTAAGTATTCTACTTCTAATGAACATATTTTTTTCTGATAGAAATTATTAATGTTTCAAAATATTAATTTAAGAGGGTTTTCCCATTAATTGGGGAAAAATTACCCTTTTGAAAGTATAGGTTTTTATATATAAAATATTTTTTATTCATACCCTATGAAGAAAATACCTTTTGGATAAATATTAAAAATATATTATTAATTATACAAAAGATATATTTCATTAATTTTATTTACTAATATTGATTGACTCAAATTATTAATTAAAAAATAAATATGTATAATTGATTTCAATATTTAATAAATAATTACCAGCGAATGATTTGAACATAAATTTTAATAACATAATTATATTTATTCCTGATAATTTAACAGATAAGATAAAATTATTACTGTATACTATGTGTGTCTCATTATTCTTTTAAACTCACAATTGCATCCAATACAAGCTATTGAATAAATAAAATTATTTTGATAAAGTATTACATAAATACATCTAGGAGTTACAATATATAAAGTAAAATATTTTGGATTTTCATAAAACATATTGTTTATCCATAGGATATTAATAATCCCTATTTTATATATAGAAACCTATAAATATAAAAAGGGTATTGTTATAACCTTTTAATTGTGAAAAAATTTTATATTAAAATTTTGGAACATTAATAAATTTTATATGAAAGAAAAAAAAATCTTTGGATAAAAGCTATATAAATTTACTTTGTATGGATATTTGATATTTTTATGATAAGTTTAATGTTTCAATGAATAGTAAAAAATATACTAAATTTTCATTGAAAAGAAAAATTTTCATCGAAGTAATTTAAATGTTAAAATATATAATTTAATGGTTTTGAAGTATTATTAGATTATATTTTTATCATTTAATATTATTTAGGTCCTTGGAATTAATTTTACGTTTAATTGATATTTAAAAACATTTAAATCATTTTCATGTTTTAGGTTTTAAAACATTTTTTCTCATTCCTAAGGCAAGATTAATTTTTAATTAATTACTAAAAAATCTTGGTTTTTAGTTATGAATAATGGATTCAATATTTGGAATATATTAGTCCAAATTATGAATATAACATTCTATAATTTTTAGGCATTATGAATAATAACATCCTTAATTTTATTAATAGTCTAAAAACTTAGAACATTTAATTAAGGGAAAATATAATATTATAAATTTAACATAACAGTTGTCCTAATATAATTGGATGTGTTTTATTCAAACTAAGTCATGATTTGGATGAAATTGTATACTTTGGATTCCACTTTGATGAAATTAGTACATATAATGTATTTTTTAAAGAAAATTATAATACGTGTAACTAAAATTTTAATAACTATATTATTTTAAATATAAGGTAATACATAAGATTAATTCGATTGTAAATACACTTTTGAAAGATAAAATTTTATTATTTTTTATGGAAATTTTTTCTCAATTTTCTAGAAATAAATAGTAACCTTAATGTCTTATATAATGGTAAAGAAGACATTATTTAATTAATGGAAAACCAATAATATAATTTTTTTAAAATGATATAAATAACTAAAATACCAAAAATATGGATAATATGAAAATTTGATTATATCTCTACCATAATCATCCATTTCCATAATTATTGACCATTAGAATCCACATGTAAATGATTATGACACTTATAATATTTTATCTAATGTAATGTTAATCTTTTCACATTCATGTTTTAATAAATATAAAATTTTTAATATAAGATTTTACACAATATATAGTATAATATATTTATTATTATTAAATATAGAGAACTAATATTCTCTATTGAATTTTATTTTTCATTTTTACTCGAAAATAAGTATAATATATAATTACTCAAAATTGATGTTTTAATTTTTTTATAAATAGATATATAAAATAAATGTTATTAAAAATATTATAATAAATATAATTTGAGATATTTAATATATCCTATAAATCATCAATATTATAATGATCTATTTAGATTATAATAATTTTTTATGTTAAATTTTTATTTCAATATTTTTAAAAATCAATAATTTGAATAGTGTGAAAACACACACAATGGATTGTTCATCAAATTAATGATTGATTATATTATTTAAAAATATTATTTTTTTTAAAAATACCGAATAATTTTGATGGGATCTAGAGTATTATAAAAATTTCATTTATAGTTTAATTTAAATCAAATTATTAAAAACATCAATCATCGAATATTGAAAATTTTGTTACCTTAGTAAAAATTAAAAATTGAACAAATAAAAGTTAATAAAAATAATAATTTATAAATTAATAGAAAAAAATTCCTAAAATTTATTTTATGATGATATTGTATCCTTATCTTATATCATATTTTTAAATTTGACATTTTTTTTGTTTTTTCATGTGGTTTGATTTTATATTAAATTAATATTTAAGGATATTCCAAAAGTTCCCCTCCCCTCATTTGTAAAAGGGAACCTCCTACCTCATTTCTTCACATCACATTGATCCCTAAATATCAGACATCCCATGCCTAGTTCCCTTACCCACATTCATATCCATATTATATAGGTTCTAGTCTTCTCAAAATAACTACTCATGTGACTCTAGAAAGATATATAGTAGGAGAAAATCGAATACGAGATTTTTTCCATTACTGACTCCCTCAATATTATTTCTTCTTATAATTATTCATATTATGTAATATATATTATAAATTAATAAGTATAGTATGAATTTTATGATGATATTTTATTAAAATTTTGGGACAACCATATTCCACATTTTATCCATCCTATGAAAAATTAATTCACCACCCGTGCCTAAGTATGACCTACAGTCTCCAATCGTGGTGTAATATTTTTTTCAGTACATTATTTTGAATGGTATAATTATGAAAATATTATACATATAGATTTATTATAACATTTAATTTATTCTATAACCAAAAAAATTCCATCCACTTTCATACTTTTACAATTAAAGAAATGATATTGTCACTCGTTTTTATGTACGTCTTTCCGTCTCCATGATACAATGTGATTCCATTCCTTGTAAAAAATTATAAATGGTTATATAATGGTATATAATGAATTATTATGAAATATATTACCTTAATATTACTTTATAAATTATATAGATATATAATATTAACAGTAATTGGGACTTATATGACAAACATGCTTGTGAAAATGAAGCTGTTAATAACTAAATAAAGCGTAAAAATAAAATATTTTTCAAAATGTGATAATATTATTATACATAATAACATAAATATAAATATGGATTTGGAATAAGTAATTAATATTAATTAATGAAATATATAAGAGGTTGGGATATGTACCAAGGTAATCAGACCTACGGTAAAAGATTATTTTTGTCTGACCCTTATTTCTGTGAGACACAAGTTCTGCAAAACATTGTTTTCTTCTAAGTGGTGTATATACTGAAAATTAAATTTTTATGATTCTTATACAGAATATAATTTTATTTTTTAATTTTCATTCTTTCGTAAGTAATATGACTCAAATGATTAAAAAATGATTGTTTTTCATTTCACAACCTCTATAATATTAATAATTGTGTTGTATAATGTCTTTTTTGGGGAATATTTATTATTCATGTCCATGTGTTCTAAAAATATTCTCATTAAATATTTTACTATATTAGAATGGATATTCAAATTCATTTTCCCCATTTATGAATTTTTACTACATGGTTTTATGTAAATCATTCCTTAATTTTGAAAATGAGGTACTTTATGACATTTCCTATAAAAATATTGGAACACTGTTTTATTTCAACATATATGACATGAATAAAATATTACCTTGTCATAATTATTTATTTCCTTGAAGCTTACCTCTAAATATTAAAAAGTTATATTCAAATAAATTCATTTATTTTAAAATTTTATCTCCCATTATGCACATAAAACTTTTTCTAAATAGAATTGATATTTTCCCTAAGAAACATTTTCAATAGTTAATAAAAATTAATTTCATCCAATATTAAATTTTTTTGTTATATAATATTTAATGTAGAAATTTTATTCAAGGATATTATCCTTGTTTTTACAATTATTGGATTATGTTTATTATGAAATGATATTTATGAAATCTATTTATTTTTTTATATATTCTATCATAAGGGAATTATTTTTATAAAAATACTTTTCCTATGATATAATGAATGATTTATATACATATGGAAAACTTATTTATGGTTTTAATTAAGATATTGTTGGGACCATTGTCTGCCTCTATTTAATTATGTAATGATTTTTTAATATCATCATATATACAAGACATGAATGCGAAATTATATTAGTTATGTAATATATTGGTGAAACATGAAGTGATATCTTTTTTATAATATAAGGTTGGAATGAAATCTAGGCCCGGTTTAGAAACTCAGGTCTAGAATGATGAGAGAACATGGTTCATTAATATATTTTATCCACTATCATGACTTTGTAAAAGTTGTTTTTCTGATATTGAAATTATTTTATATTATTTTGTGTCTTCCACAGTTCTATGTCTTGTGCAATGATATCATCCAATAGATCATTTCCTTTATAATTTATACTTATAGACTATCAATAATTATTCCATGACACAAAAATTTTATATAGGTTATACATGGAGTGATTTTCAAAAGTTATGATCATGTTTTAACATTCATATTTTCATGTCTTGTTTGGTATTTTCATTTTTTATCCTTTTGGGGAATATGAGCTCACCCTTTTCATATAATTTCTTTTTCCCAATATATAATGAAATTTTTTAGGTTGGAATACTAAAGGGGAATATTTTTTGGGAGATATTGAAAACATTTAAGAAAATTCTATGAATGTGTTGAATTTTTTCAAATGATCTAAACTAATACAGTGTTTGGGCGTGTCTTTTTGTAATGTATTAAATATTCCTCAATAATAATTTAATGTCAATATATGTCAAACCTGTGTCATTATAGATTGTATCAGAGTGAAATTTTTGTTAACCATTGGTATCTAGAATTATAATACTTAATTAATATCACTATTTTTATTTGTAATGATATATTTAGAGATTTCCCTACAGATAAATCTATGTTTAGGTTACAATCCTAGATTTTTTAAAATAACCATGGAATAACATTAAATAAACATAAAATGGTAGGGATTGAATGTAATTCCCTTGATTATGTAGTTTTCCCATTATATCATTTTCCATTCACAATATGCAATTTTTGTTTTAGAAAATGGAATGAACTAGGAGGATTCATGTTAATAACGAATATGATGGGCAACAGAATGATATTCCTTCCATGAAACCAAATGAAAGTGGAGTTAGATTGTAAAATATTTCTACTATACCAAATTACAAATCTAAAATTATAGTCAATAATATCAACATACATGGATTTTATAACCCACACAAAACGAGAAAGTTTAATTTTTGACGTGTAAATCACGTCTGAAGAGGCATCAGGGGGAATATTTTAAAGGAACAAGAAGATGCATTTAGTTCGGAAATGAAGGACAAAATTCCAGTAATTACAAATGAACTGGTTTACATAAAACAATGGACATGGATAAAAGTAATTATAGTGAATATACAGAAATTGAATGTTTTAAATGTATAATGAATGCGAATTATGAATATCAATTCCCATGGGGAAAATATCATGACGAGAAATAGGAACCTCATATAAATATATCTTATATTTATGTTGATGAAGAGACTATGAATGATATGTGATATGAACGAGTGATAAGATATAAAATTGTGATGATTGGTTAATGGTTTAAGATGATATTGTAATGATTCCATTTCTATGTATTATAATAAATAATGAGGTTATAAAAGTAATTTTATGTTATTATGGATTAATGAATCATCTATGAATTATTCCATTATAGTTTATCCACACCTATTTAAAATTTTAATATTAATTATACTAATAATCATTAATAATGATGGGGGACATTTGGTAATATTTTTTGTAGAACAGATGGTTATGTTAAGGATAAACCATAATCAGGGCATAATGATGAGTTAAGGAAATATGGGTCTGTTTTAAAATATTAATGACCTTGGGACTAATATAATAAAAAATAGGGTTTATAGAATTTATGAATTTATGTTATGAAGAAATAGATAATTTTTAAAACCATTCATGTTTCCATTAAGGTTTTATGGTAATTTTGGTTATTATTATGTTTCAAGAGAATGAATGAAAATATGTTTAACATGTATGGTGTGTGAAAATTAAGGGTTGCATCAATTATCTTCTGGAATAAATGATAAGTTGATTTTTGAAATTTAGTAACCTTTTCTGAATTTTAAGATTTTATATTTTTCGAATGATCCAAAAGGTACCCATTTATTAATTTTTATGATGTTTTAGTGATTAATTTTTTCTCATTCCACTAGCGGATTTATGTATATTGGGTAACTTGTGATATCTTTTTTATTGAGACAAGGAATTAAGGAATGACTTACTACTAAATTTATGGGTATCATGATCTTAAAATTCTTTTGGAATGTTAAATTCACATTCATTTCACAGAATAATAGATGGAGTGGAAATTAATCAAGGTAAAATGAAAGGATGAGATTATACATAACCAACTAAATATATCGTTACATTAATCAACTATATTAAAAGTATTTTCAAACCAAAAATGATATACTAGTACCTTCTTTATAGATGACTGACACGGTCTATTAAATCATTTCATATTTATGGATTTTTTTGATAACTTTTTCCTAACATTTTTTTAAATCACTCTCTATCAGATCATGATTATTATATTTATCTTCCATGTCTATATTTTTATTTCCCACTAATTATCTCCTAGGTAGAAATTAAATTATGAGTGACATAGGTTAACTGTTATTTTATTAACATTCAATTTTAAATAGAATTTTTATTATTCATTTTTACGCTGTGCATTTCTATAAAATGAGCTTTCATGTATTAATCCTTTGATATCCCAGACTAATTTTTAGGGACATTATCATTTTAATGGGGGGAGAATATAACCCATGGATTTTTAATGAAATATTTTCTATCAAAAACTTTAATTCTTCAGTATCACGCATTTCACACAATTGTGAGTTTAAATAAACCAGGATAATACATTAGTATAAAATTAACATTACTAACTATTTTTTAGGTTTGCGTGAATATATATTTCTAACCTATAGAAATATATGGTGATTTTATTAGGTAAATATAATTTACGATGAATATAAACAAATTAAATGTAATGTAAATTTATTTACATTTAATTTAATAAATTAATTTAATGATTATTGGGAAATTAAATTAATAAAAAATATATGTTTTATATATATATATATAATAAAAAATATTTACATTCAACCAAAATATTTTTTAGTGACATGATATTAATAATCCCTATTTTATGTGTAAAAAAACTATATTTTTTAAAAGGGTGATTTTACAGCCTTTTAATGGGGAACCCAAATTAAATTTGAATTTGGACACATTAAATTTGTTTATTGATAAAAAAATAATTAGTTTTTAATAGAGATATTATTTTTAATTTAGATTATCTTTTGAAATTATTATGATATGTAGAATGTTTAAATGAGTAGTAAAAATATACTAAAAATTATTTGATAAAAAAATCCATCGAAATAATTTACATGTTAAAATTATAATATAGAATTATTTATATTTAGAAATATATTATATTTTATTAATTTAATATAATTGAATTCATTTTGATTAATTTTACAATAAATTTATATGTTAAAAAATTTCTTTATTTGGCATGCTTTAACTTTTAAAACTCAATTTCTCATTCAAACAACAAGAATAATTTAAAATTAACCGCTACAAAATCTATTTTTTGAATTAGGGAAAATGGATTCCATATTTGTAATAAATAGGTCGAAATTATGTCTATATATTTCATTTATTTGTGGGAATATTTCCATAATAACTTCAGTAATTTTTATTAATACTCTAAAATAGTAAATAGAAAAATTAAAGTTAAAAATAATAATATAAATCTTCCCTAATATTGTCTCTATTAAAATTGATGAGCTTTCTTTTACCTAAATCATACACAGGTCTAAATGGAATCATTTTATGCTACTTATATTAGATTATAACTCATAATATATTTTATTTAAAGAAAATTTAAATATGTCATTATCATTTTTTTCTTATATATATTTTATTATAAGGTTGTACATAATAATTATTCGACTATAAAAAATATCATGAAATATAAAATTATTTTATATATCATCATCAATTATTTTTTATTTTTATAATAAAATAATTACATTCAAGGATTATACAATGATGATGCTGAAATTTTTTAATTGATTGAAAATCTATAAAATAATTGTAATTAATATGATATCAACCATTAAAAGGCTGAAAAACATTTCTAAATATTATTATTCAATTATATATCGACCATAATAATCCAATGGTAATATTAATAACAATTTGGAGTAACATGAAAATTAATACAACCCATGTAATATTTTATCAAAACTAATGTTAAAGTTGTCACATTAATATTTTAATATATATAACATATTTAATGTCATATTTTGAAAAAGATATATATGAATACTATTATTATTATGAAATATATATATTTTAGCATCCTAATTTTATTTTATTTTTATTTTTTATTCAATAAATAATTATACTAAATCATTACACAAACTAACGTAGTAATTAATATTAAGGGAACTACAAAACAAAGGATGTTTAAAATATTAAAATCAGAATAACATCAAATAATTGATGTATCAAAATGATTTTTCAGATGGACATGATCTATTAATAATATAAAAAATATTTTGTTTAGAGTTAACATTTTATCTTAATATATATAAAAATCAATGAATTGAATTGTGTGCAAATTGGCACTATTTATTGTTTATCAAAATAACTGTTTACTAAATTATTTAAAAATCATAAAACCTATCTAAAAATACTAAATAATTATGATATTATCTGTTATATGATAAATTTATCATTTATGGATTAATTTTTTAAAAATAATTTAAAATTACACTCGTATAGAATTGAAAACTTTGTTACCTTAGGTAAAAATAAAATTCAATAACTATGAGTTAATTTAAATGCTAATGTTTATATTGAAGTAAAAACATGTCTAATTTTTTTAATTTGATTATATTAGAAACTTATATCATTTAATTTTTGAAAATATTTAATTTCAGTGGTTTTTTGATGTTTATTTATTTTATTATAAATTAATATTTTTGGATATTCTAAAACATCCCCACACCGCAATAATAAATGAGAACTTCCTTCTTCATTTCTTCACATCAATTTTAGCCATCTAGATTATCCATCCCCATAAAATTTTAATTTTTAATATTCATATTCACATTCTATTTGTTATGGTCTTCTCAATTGAAAAAATCTAGTGTCCCTATGTGGAGATCTAGGTATAGCTCACCGAAGATGTGATATTCTACATTACTGACTCTATGAAGATTAGTTATTAACATACTTCCTCATCCTATGTTGTTTCTATTATAAAGTAATAAATATAGAATCAATTATATTATGAGAGATTACTAAAACTATAGAACTACCATTTTTCACTTTTTATCCAACATATGAAACATAAAATCATCAAACCTACATATATACAACCTACCATCTCCAAATCCTGGTGTAATATGTTTTTCACCATATTATAACGATTGGTATAATTATGGAAATAATATACATATATTTATATTATAAAATTATATTTATTCTGTAACAAAATATATACCCCCCCACTAACATACTTTTTATTGTCAAATAAATGATACAATTGCCAGTGTGTATGTACGAATCACCATCTCTACGATGCGAAGATATTATTTTCCATGTCCACCATTAAGTCATTATTATTTAAAGGAATATATTTAATGAATATGATATATATTACCTTAATATAAATATCTAAATTATTTAACTATATCCTATATCCATTAATTGGGAATATTATGAAAAAGTATTCATGCGCAAGTTAAGAAGTTAACACCAGAATGAAGCATAAAAATAAAATATTATTAAATGGGATATAAAATTATCATATAATATATTATAAATATAAATATAAATTTGATTGCATAATAAGATAATCACAATAATTCATCTATTATACAGGTGGTTCGAATCTGATTAAATGGAATCACATGTAAGGTAAGTTGTTATTTTTGTCTCACCCATATTTCTAAGAGAAACAAGACGTAAACAATACATGTTTATTATATTTGGTGTATAAACTACCCATGACTATATTTTAGGATTTATACATAGATGAGTATGTTACTTTCATAATTTTCTTTCTCCTCAAATTTGATTCCATGTAAACTTAAATCCTACCTTATGTATAACTCAACGCCCCAAAATCAAATGCATGTGTCTTATATATCATTGGATCTATGAAGATAAGTACTCCATTGTTGTTTTTCCTTTATTCTTCCAACATCATAATGACACACTTTTTTTGGTGCATGATTGTTTTCCAATTTAACAACATATTCATCAGTTCTTTTTTTCACGATCATTACTAAATATGATCTCTATACTGGTTTCTTTCTCGACTACGGACCTATGGTAGTCTATATGTAATACCCTTTCATCATTTGGTGATTTATACACATTGTTTCTTTTATTCCGTATGTTAGACCTTCTATAGATGCCCAAAAAATTAACTGAATTTGTGAAATGAATAGAAATGAAAATTTTATGGTTTACTTTGGGAAATGTTTGGTTTATGGGTTGTTATTTCACCAACATAGGTCACCCATGCAATGTGTAATTATATCATCTAATTGATATATAAACCTGTAGGATATATGTAAGAACACCAATTTTAGTGGGAGGCTTAATGTGAGTTAAATTAATATTCTAATGTTGTGATCTACTATTATAAATTTTTACTTCTAAATAAATCGATGATTTTGATTTAAATTGATTGTAAATGGTTGTTACCTCCTAATCATGGGATTTATTATTTTTAAATGGATAAATGGATTTTATAGAAATTATATTAATGATTTAGAAGAAATCATGGAATGTTAATGTTTATGAAATGATAAATAAAATGATATAATGAATAGATTATTGTAGTGGATTCCTTAGACGATGTCCTTGGATCCTTATTCTGTAGCACACAAAGTACATTTCTAATCCATTAGTCTTGATGTTGGTCGTCGATTATTTAGTCATATTTCATTTTGTATCTAATTGTTTTTGGATTCTAGTGGCCTTGAAACCCTTATATCTAGATTTATTAGAATCTCATTTTATATTATATGTTGACATGCTACAATGTGTCCACCCAAGTCATTATTAAGAAATTGAGATACTCCTAGGACATAATGTGGATGTATTGGCCTTTTATGCCTTGGATCTCATACATCATGGAATGAAATTATTTAATACATGATGGGGCCATTTTTGATGTCACACTAAATTATATTGTGAGTAAATGATTTATGATATAATGGATTTCATAGAGATTTCATTGTATATATATTTTCTATGATTTATAGATAGACCGTGTATGTAAATCAGGTTGTTGTCATTACACTTAAAGTATTGAAACTGCTTATATATGATTTACAGCATCCTTTATCATTTGATATCCTCTATTATTTATAGGTATCTTCTATAAGTTGGCATAATCACATTCATTGTATAACCTTAATTGTTTTTCGGTACATGTGATATATTATAAAATGTAATTTTTTAAGAAAGACTATATATTTTTTATAAACTGTTTGAGGTGGCCTATTGATTGTAATCTCACACCCTAATTAGTTCACTATTGGGTATAAAGATAGATTCCATTGATGGATTTATGTACTGGAACAAGAGCATGAATGATTCTTGATTGTTCTTTATATTTGAGAAAGAGAGCATAACCACATTTTAGGTCTGTGCAATTATTTCTAGATATTCATTGTTTTTATTTTTTGTTACTTTAGATATATTCAGAGTCATGGTTATTTCTATACCTATTTTACTGCTGTTTCGATACATAACAAAAAAAATAATCCTGTATATGAAATTTCTTTTGTCTATTTATAATAATTCTATTTTAGGCTTTTACCTTCTTCCTGGTTATTTTTCATCTTATTCAAATAGATTATTATAATTTTTCAATGTTATAACCTATATCATGAGTGCATAGTCTCCACAATAATACATCATAGGAACTCACTACTAGTAAGAATCCTCTATTGTACAATGAGGCTCCTTTATGGACATATGACCCACCAAAACGGTGCACTATTCAGGTTCTCCCATGGTGAGACATTACATAAATCATATATCATATGATATATATAATTATTTTAATATATATATATATATATATAATAAAAATATTTTAATTATAAAAGAGGTTTTAATGTGTGTGGTGTTATTTAAGGATTAGTTTAATTGATTTTTTCCTCAATTATCTTTCTTTTGTATACATATTTTTTAAGGACATAACTTCTATTATAATAAAATATGAAACCCCATTAATATGTAATATCATGTATTTATTTATTCATAGGATATTTTATGTTTTAATTAATATTATCCATTCATTTGGATTATGATTCAACTTTACCAATGTGGTTTAGGTATTTTGAAATAATCTCATCATATATTTGGTGTTTTTATTTTTATACATATACTGTTGATATATTATTATCCATTTAGAAAGAAACACATGAAATCACTTATTATCTATTTCATCCATGAGAATACCTTATTCCCTTCATTTTACACTATTTATATACTAAAGTGATCAAAAGATAGTTTTTAAGAAAAATTATTTTTATTTCCCTCTTCCGTCAGAAACCCATTTTCTTCCATATCCATGATTTCTAAAAATGTTTTTATTATATATATTAGATTTCCAAAATAGTTTCTAAAATACATTTTACAAATGTTTTACTTTTTACTTTTTTTAAAGGAATAATATTTTATTTTTGAAAATTATACATGTTTTTCATTTACCGAATTTATGAATGGAACATTGTTTTAATAAGTAAAGTATGAAAAAAAATTCCACAATCATGGAAATTATTCTCCTTGAAGAATAATTTATATATTTAAAATTTTATTATAAATAATTATTATTTTCAAAATATTTTATGATTTTTTAATTTTGTAAATTTATTTTCATTGAAATGTTATATTCTACAGAAAATTCTATATGTGATCATTCAATTTTATTTTCCAAATATAATTACCTCCCTTGTTGTTACACTCTGTTTAGTGGGGATATGATTCAATTATAAAATTTATCTTATTTCTTTTGATTGTTTAATTTCCTGATGAAATATTGATTTTGAAACACATTAGTCTTCCGTGGGATATACCCTAGTAAAGATAATATACAAACACCTTATTATTTCTATGGTTTATGCATTGATGAAATAAAGAAATAATTATATAACCAATTTTATTTCCATGTTCAATGTTATGATGAAATTTTTATAACACCCATTTATTTTACATTATTTTGGTATGGTGAATTCATTTTGATATGGTGGCACACATATATATGATTTTCATTAGATGAGGGTGGAACCTATATCTTCCCCTAATGAATTTGGTAAATTGTTAAATCTATTATGATAAAGAAGAATACAATCCGCAATGAACCCATTTTAATAAAGACTCTATCCACTATTATTTTCTAGAGTGTGAACATTGACAACTATGATTATTTGGTGGTGACCCCATTCCACAATGATATTCATTTAAATGGGAATTGTACTTCAAATTAAATTATTTTATATGATATGTGTATTCTCAAACTCCATGTTTTAGGGATATTCTATTCTATCATGGATTATATTCTTTGATGACATTATGATTAATTTCATATGAAATTATAATAATTATGTCATGAATCATGATTATGAAATTTGATATGTCGTTTATTGTTTCAATATGTTATGCTCATGTTCTCAAACAATTATGCTAATTTAATAGTTAAATATCTCCCTTTTTTACCCTTACTGGTCATTTGAAGTGACCCATTAATTTTTTTCAATTTACAATGTTTTTAAATAAATATATTTTGTATGATGAGTCTATGAAAGGTGGTAGTTATGAAAAAATTATGATGAGATGATATATTAAATTACGAAATCATTATTTACATTATCATGTTTCCAAAGGAAATATACCTTTGCGATACTCAGGTATGTGTTTGTGTAGTGTAATTAATATTCATATAACAATAAGTAATATCTATGTATTAAAATATTTAGTATATATACATTATATTATCAATATACTTGGTAAGATACTAGAACAATCCTTTATCAATAAACAATTTTTAAATAAATTCATATGATAGTTAGGTTAAGTGAAAATTGCACAAGACCTCCCAAGAGTGGGTTATGATGTCTATTGAGGTATGGGAATTCATCTATGAATTGTAACAAACCGAAATATTCATAGTAATTTCCTATTAAATAAAATAAATTTTGAGTAGTTTGTTGAATAAAAAAACTAAACTAAAACAAAATGGAAATACATTAAAATATATTTAATAAACTTTTGAATTAAAATTTATATATAAAATTACAGGTTATGAAATAAGAAACCAAAATATGATAACACTGTAGAATAGAAAACGATGGCATTGATTTGTAGGTTTCATCTGTATAAGGCTCACCTATATGAGCATGAAAAGGAGGTGGAGAATCTAGGGTTTTATCTACAAAAATCCTATTGTGAAATATAATAATTTTGGTTTCACTGAAAATAATCTGTGAGGGAAGTTAATGATCATTGAAATTTACATGATATTTATTGTAGCTATATCACGAGACAAAAATAAAAATAGATCATCTTTCATCCTTAATCCATTCATATAGATTTTTTAAGTGTTATGTATGTATAAGTTAGAATGATATAATAATTTAATTATTAAGTTAACATGTTCTGTATATATATACCATGAATTTTATATGTTTCAAATTTTAACATCAAAATAAATATAAATATCAATTTTTATACTAATTAAATGATATAATTAAATTCCTCTATGTTAATAAGTTATAATATCATTTTATGCTTAATATTAATTTCACTATATAATTCTTTATCAAGAAATCTTATTTTTTGAATGAAAATCAATATATTATGTTTTTTATTTAAAAAATATATTGTTTATGTGAATAATATATTAAAAATAAGTGAAAATTATTGGAAAATAAGAATAAGACCAATTGTTATTAAATATTTTATTTTTATATAAAAATAGTCATTCATTTTAATTTAAATTTCCATTTTAAAAATTAAGTCATGGTTTTTATAATTTTATTTGTAAAAAATAAACCACCTTTTTCATTTAAAAAAATAATATTATTATAAGATTCATTTTTTTTGATCATCTTAAAATATTAATTTACATTGAATATTAAAGAAAATATTTTTGTATACATACCATTTATTTTATGAATTTATAATAATGTAAACAAGACATAAAAATTCGTAAAAAAACTCATAACCAATGGTGGATTGATGTAGTAAATGTTTTATTTAATCATTATATAGAATTTATAAAAGAAATTTTTATTATTTTGTATGTCATGCAATTTTTTATTATAATAAATAAATTATATTTTTATTTTCATTTAATTAAATATTCATAATGGAATTTTTGGTTATTACATGGTATAAAATAAATATTTCCCTTACTAGTTTAGTAGTAATATAAATAATTTATTGATAATAAAAAATCAATATTTTATCCTAAAATAATAATAATTTTTTAAAGGAAATTCGACATGATTTCGTTACACACCTCATTCCACTGCAAATTTTATAATAGAAAATAAGAGTTGCATGGTATGAACAAGATTTATTGAGCTTACAAAATAAAGGGACATTATTTTATTACAAAATCATACAAAATATATCATAGAAATTGAATCATTTCTTGTTGAAAAGAATTTGTACTTCAGAATTTCCATATCCATGCGTTATTTGTATTTCCAATATCTTCTTAAAATTATTGAATCTAGTTTAATATATCACCAGTCCCCAAAGAGATCATATTTCATTTCATTTATATGTAGAAATCAACGAGACTATGAAAACTCTTGTTCTTGGGATAACACACCTCAACAGTTTCATGATATTTTTCTCTAATCAATCACCAAAAAAAGAAAAATATAACCTCATTTAGGGAGTAATACTATCCACCATATCATGAATGATGAAGCTCAATGAAATTTTCCATAATATTCATCGAACACACCAAATTTCAAACTCAACTGCCAAAAAATCCAACAAAAAAAATAGCAACCTCCAAAAATATCAGTAAAAATAAATATTGAACTATCAAACCATATTCAAACTGATTCAAAAATCATAAAAAAACAAAAAATATATCTTAAATTATGTGTTACTCTTTATTGAATAAAAAAATGGAATTCTGAAACCACAGTGGGAGAAACAAAGAAGAAACAACATTAAAAGGAATTAAATCATATCATCCAATTGATGTGATAACATATGATGGGTTTGAAATATAAAATTCAAATACTAAACATTAATTTAGAAATAAAACCTTAACCCCCCTCCCACACACACATTATTTCATGGATAATAAAAATAAAACATTCCCCTCAAATGTAGGGAGAACAATTAATGACTCTGATCTTGAGGATTGAAAATCAGTCCACACCATGAATTGAAATGAAAATAATTAATAGTTTAAAATTTATATTACCCAAAATATAAAAAAGTCCAAATATCTCTAAAACATCATAAAATAGTATCTATTTAGAAATTGGAATTCAACGATTCCTTGGAAAATCATTATAAGTCCACAGAAGCAATATGAAGAGTAATTACCATGGAGTGTCCTTGAAGAGTTACACATTGTGTGCATGGATGTAAAAATATCATTCAATCAACCTGGATTTTTTTATAAAATGACTTACATGATTGTTATATAAAAATAAAAAATAGATAATTATATAATTTTTTGTTTTTTCATTAAAAAAGATACTATGGATAAAATTGTAGTTTCAATAGTATATTCAAAATAGGTTAAAAATAATAAACACAATGAAAAAGAATAATATTTCTCCAAAAATATCACAAGATGACTACATCATTGATGATTATCCAATGGAAAAAAATATCAATAATTTTTTCTTTTTTGAATCCTTCCATTGTAAAAAATATTAATTTGAAATTTTGTAATGGGTATTTAGAAAATGGTCACCCCTCTACCTCATAAATGGAGACTCCCACTACTCATTTAAAAAAATTCAAATATATGAATTTATCATTAACCTATGCCCAATTTTCTTCCACAAGATCCATATCAAACGTTTTCCATATTATTTATCAATGCAACATTCATAAATTTTCCATTTTTATTTAGCACTCAAAGAGAAGTCTCAAATTCTCCATATGAGTATGAGTGACATCATAATTTTTAGTATTCTCTATATTTCCCCTCCAAACAAAATATTCCATCCACAATATATTAAAATAAATATTATTATTTTAATCAAATTTTTTTTATTTTAATGGGAATACAAGTATTTACCCTTACAACTTCTATAGAATAATTTATATACTACCCATGTGTACATACATACTACTGCCAATGTAAATACTTGTATTTCACAATTCCTCACAACATTTCATGGATGGGAATAAGAAGTAGTAGATGAATATATGATATTTTGAATTAAAGTATATCATGAATAAAATTTGGAAGGATAAAAAAAATTTAACTGTCCTTTAAGGGTAACCCTTCTATATCGGAAAATAACCCTAAACGATCTCATCAATGATTCTATTCTCGAAATCTGTTCCCATGAATCCCATTGAATTAAATTGTAAAATAATATATAATTGATAAAATGATTTCAATATCCTGAATAATCTAGGAATGATGAACATTGTGTCAATTACTTAATTCTAATATAATTATTTTGAGTAACTTATGAAAACAATCTATGTTACATACATCTGATGATGAAAATTAATCTCAAATCACTATAATACACGTAATGAATAAGAATAATTAAATAATAAGAAGGGAAAAAATATAAATAAGGTTTTCAAATAATTTATAATTATTGATATGATTATTTTATTTTATGTTAAATATTATTCAATAATTTAATTAGTAAAATGAAACGGTTCTATTACTCAAATTATGTTATTTGAGACAATTTTTCTGTGATGTAAATTTTTTATTAATATTACGTATATATTACCAAATTAATATATTTTATTTTTTATACAATTTCCATGAAATTAAATTTTATTTATCATGTTTTCTACTAAAAAATATATTCATTCATTTGATATGAAAATTCTATGGGTGTCATTTACAATCTCTCTTAATTTTAGCCCAAAATCCTTTTCCTCCATATCTTTATTTATTATCTAGATAATAATCTCCTTTCATTTTCAAAACAAATATTTTATAATATTTAAATCATAGTTATCCTTAATTCTTTTAAAAAGAATTTTCGATTACACTTCTAATGATTTTTTTTTCAATCATGATAAATTCAAAAATTATAATTTTCTATATCATTTATCTTACAAACTGTGTGAACTAACTCTAATTTATTTTTGAATTTATTTTATATATATTTTTATTAAGAAGAAATTCTTTAAAATATATTCATATAATATTTAAATAAATTATTTTTTAAAATACATGTGATTTTATTATATATTTCCATTTATTTGCTTTACAAAATATGAAATACATATTCTTCTATTTATTGATTATACTAACACATTTTCTCATAACCATCGTTTTATTATATTTGAAATATCATATTTTCATCATCTAGATATTTCAAATCCATTTCTCTTCACTTTTCTAAATATAATATTACAAAAAAATATAACTGGTATTTATTCATTTTATTTAATTAAAATTTTAATTATCATTTAATTCTTGTCTTCAACTTATTCAACATCTATTAATATTTCTGTTGTTTCGCTGGGACTGTCATCTGATGATGTGATCCACCTACCTTCCCTATATGGGACATGATTAGGTTATAATAATCATTTCATGTGTAATGTATTATCATCTGAAATATTTTTTATTAATTATAGATGATTACTGATTACATAGGAATGTTTATAATGAAATTTATAATTTTTCATTTCCATCATTTGATGAATATATTAGTAATATTCAGTGATTTGTGGGTCTACAATAGGCTAAAAATTATGTAGTTGGTCTCATGATGAAAAATACATTTTGTATTTTGTTTATGAATTACTATTGACACTCTATTTAATAAAGGATGAATAAAATATTATAACGACCACCATGTGCATGTTAAAGTGGTAATGATCCTTATGGAGAACAAATGGACGTGTTCAAGTCGACCTATGCACACATATCCCTATGTTGTACATAATCCATGAAGCTACGATGCATGAACAAATGTGGATAGACATCGCTGCATCATGTAACTTCTCTGAAGGCCTACACGGACAACCTATTTCTCCCATTGTCCCATATTTTCCTATAAATAGTACCAGTGGGATCCTCATTTGAACTACTGAAAAATTGAAATAAACCTTGGAACACTGATTGTGCAACACCTACATTGATGTTCCCAAATATTTCTCTAGAAGTTCTCAAAAACCCATGTACAGATAAAATTAAAGTGGATTAGTAAGATCAATGTCCCTTCAGGGTCTAAAATACATGTTACTAGTTCAACGACCCGTATTCCAAACACCTATGTGCGGCCCCTTACTAAACCAAGGATCTTTGTGGGATACTAACAAGGACATTAGGGGAGTCCTAGGGTGACTATTTAAAGGCCTCACCAATATAGTTTTCCCTATTGGTCCATTTCCCATGGAATATCTTGTTTTTGTAGTTGTATTCACCCATGCACATAGCATTTTATGTTCCTCCCTTGCCTTTCACATCACATCATCCTAGAAAACCAATGCCATGGACATAATCCCTAGACCTACCTAATTTACCCGTAAGGCGATCTTCCAATCCATCCGTGGAAGGGACTCTCAATAAATGGATCCCATTTCTGAGTTCTATGTAGTTAGAACCTTTATCATGGCCTCCAGACAAACGCAACCATGGTGGTGGCACACTAGTGCGTCCCCTATTTGGGAATGTATTCCTATTGTCAGAGCTTTCGCAAACATGCTTTGTTTACCAGTCATGTTTTTAATTCTGAATTTGTGTATTTATATATAAGTTCTTGAGGAACCTTACCCCATGGATTGTGTTGGGATCTTCCCATTCTCAGATACTATGGTTAGCACCATGTTCTTCTTATATCATCTCTAATACGAGGAGATTCGAGTTCATAGCATGTAGAATGAGGATTATGATTGTGTTTCCTTTTTAAATGGAATGAAATTCGTATCCCTCACAACTAGAAAAATTTCACTCCATCCATCGTAGATTAATCCCCTTTCCATTATTTTTGGAGGTTTCACTCTTTCTTCTCTCTACGTCCTATCCACCACATGGGATATGGCATCCATCCCATCATATTGTCCATACCCTATAATTATTAGAGGTTAAATTGAAGTGAAGGAAGGGTCATATCCATGGCCTCTTCCACCATATCCATATCCTCTTCCATCAATAGAAGAGGGGAAATAATATGTTGGAGGCTCGACACATCATCCTTCTATGTTTCGTCTTTGTCTCCATATCCACTAGTGGTAAAAGGTAGGTTGTGAGGTTTCCCAGATCTTTGGCTTCTACTTTTTTCCCATACCGAGAGCAAATCTTGTGTTATTAGAGGATATTGGTAACAATAATTTTTATAAAATCTATGAGACATATTGAAATATGTTAACATTTATTTATTCTACAATCATGATACATTGTATTTCCACATTGGGGGTATGATCAATGGTAATCCTACTAAGGAGTAAGCTCCAATAAAAAACCATTCACATGGGAATCCTCTTTAAGAGTATGCCCTGATGTAAACCCATAAATCAGAATGAGTTGATACATCCCTCATGGTACTTTCTCATGTCTTTATGATCAATAGTAATCCCTAGTTTAATCCTATTAAAGGGTCATACTCCCATGTGTGACTAATAGAACTACATTGTATTTGATTCCCCTCTAAACTAGATTTGTAGGTAGCCTCCTGAGGTCAAAACCCAACAACACAAAGTAACCATGTTATACCTATAAAAAAGTATCGACATTTTCTAATTCAATATGTAAATTCACATCCCTTCTAGGTTACATGGGACGTATCTCCACAAGTCCAACACAAAAAATTTCCTAGGAACCTTCCTCCTAGACATCAATGCCAGATGGCGTTACACAGTATGATTTGGTCCTTATAACACGACCTTAAAAGGAATGATCTTACCCATTATGAATGAATAATCTATGTGGGTTATTATTCCTATCCTGAGTGTAAATCAGAAGAATATCATATAGGTTATATCCTAACATAAAAACATTAATTCCTCTAGATAACAAAACACCCCTGAGTTACCCACTACATGGATATAAAACTAGAATCATTATTGAAACAGAATCACTAAACTATACATAATTGGAAAACATTTATAGATAATCTCAATAACATAGAGATATATCAATTGATGATGATACTTATATAAATAATGATGATTCTATATCCCAATCATGATAATAATTAGTTGTTAATTATAGGGTAATTTAGATCATAATTGGGAGGGATTCATGAATATGTCTTAAATCTATAATTTATTCCTGGACTATGAATTTTTTTTTCCTAAAAGGGTACGATGAGCCCGACCTCCCATCATATAGACCATTTTGAGTTCTTAAGCATCATGGGAAAATCATCTCGATGAGAACCAACCTTTGGAAACTATATCCATATGGATATAGAACGCATGTGTATTTCCATATCCACAATAAAATAATTGGAAAAAAATCATAAATAGTGATTCCAAACTATAATATATAATTATTAGGGGAAGAAAAATGATGTAACTAAAATGAATCTGTAACAAAGATGATAATTTCACCCATATATCAAGCCCCCTTCACTTGATCGATGAGGCCCATACAAGACAATCTATCATGCTTGTTTTTATTAAAATGAAATGTATCTTTAATATAATTTATTATATTTCATTCTCATATATACATTATAATTTTTTAGAACACCCCTCCAACTGATGGTTTTATTCTTTTTTTCACCAAAAAAAACTACCTATCTAATTCTCAAGCCGGGTCTTCATCCGTTTTATGGACACCATAAATAATAACCATATTCAATATTGTGTCTGAAACAATTTAGTATACGAGTACTATCAGAACAACATTATCTGGACCCTGGAAGCCACCCAACATGCCCTCTATCTCAAAAAATATTATCGATCATCCTGTCAATGAAGACAGGTGGTCCCGATGTAGACGGTGCTGACTATCGTCTTCAATAACTTCGATAGAATGTCCTTGGAATGTGACAACTAATCCATTCCAAATCAATAGGAGGTGGATCTAGAGGCCATATACGACCTCACCTATAGTAAAATGAGTTATTCTCAAATAAATCTTCCAACAATCACCACTACCAATGTTGTGATATAGAAAACCTTCATCATGATGTGGGTGTTTACCTCAGTCAATTGGACCAGACCCTTTAGACCCTGGAATACCTTTCATCCCGCTGGTGATGATTGCTAGTCACATGGTATCATGGTCACAATTCTTTCCAGTCCAAAGAACCCACAAACCCATTTTTTTGGAAAGTTATGAGTTCTTACATAAACTAACCCAGCTTTATTCATACAATTATAAGACTCTCATACCAATATCCAATGAATACTTCCATTATATTCATTTGGCATCTTGCAAGATGGAACATACTCCAACATGCAGTCACCAAACCTAATAGGTGACTCATATGGAAACAATAAAAGAATACTTCCAACATAGTTTGATGTAAATATGCTAGAATAAAAACACAACTACTATTATTTATCAATCCTATCAGCAGCCTCGTCAGGAATCATCCAGAGAAGTCAATTATGAAGACACGAAAATAAGTAGAGGGAAGACACAACTCACTTCCCCCCACACAAGTATTATTAGAGTCGACTAGAAGGAAATGGTTGAAAGGATATATAACATACACATATTCCATATATAAAATGGGAAAATATCCCCATTCTAACCACTAAATTCTCCAAGCACATTCTAGTGATGGTGAAAGGGAATACACAAAACCCTTACCATATCCTATGGATTTTCCTAGATATTCAAATAATAACAATAGTAGTTCCCTATGTATTGTGATATAAATTAAACCCCATAAATAGTTTATATCTTAATCTTATCATCCCAAATTAGGAAAACACCCACACTCCCATCCATTTTGGCCATTGGAAAAAACATCTATATTATAAGGACAATCAGATCGATAACATGCACCCACTTCCATTAGAGGTAATCGACCTATCCCATTTTACATTCCATATTAGACACAAAAATATACCCATGATAAAAATTTCTCCAAATATGTGTAAAGAATTCTATAAGGAGAATCATCAATTATGATTTTAGAATCCAGATCTGATCTACGATATGGATCAACATGATTATAGAGTTCCTTAAAACATCAGAAGGTTATGTGTAGTTGATCATGATCCTACCAAACAATTACCAAATTATTGGAGAAGTATCATTATTTCTAAAGTTCCCTTTTGGGAACATCAAAATTAAATCCTTCATTATGAAAAAAAACAATTTATCTTGAGAACCTATCTTTTCATGAGATACATGGTGACCCTCTATATAGACAATAGACTTTGGATTATGTTTTTTTCAAAATTATGTAATAAACCTTGATGGTCATTCCCATGAATGAGTTCACTATAATATTTCTCTCCACAATATAATTTCTCATTGTAAATATAATTCTCCATATTGAAATTTATTTATGAGAAAACTCTCATATCTTGAGGAACATAAAAAAATGGAAGTCATGTTTGATTCTTGATCATCGGAAGGTGGAATCCTTTCTCAACAAGAAGATATCCCAAAGAGATTATCATTCTATGATCCACCCATTGAACACCTACCATACAATGGAATTGAGTAAATCCCTATCAATCTAACATCCTATAATGAAACAAATTGAATGAATTTAATATAATTTGACTAGGTATAGGATCCTATAAAAAATACAAAAATGAACTGGTAAATATGAGGGAAAAACATTATAATGATGACAATCCATTTATGTTCTAGAATCTATCCACCTATAAATATATAATTCTCTAGGTATTTTCTAAATAGTGTGTTCATGAAATTTTTTGTGACATATGCAAAACTATTCATCAACTGAAAGAAAATGTATTTTCGTATGATGAGTATCAAAATCAGATCAAGGTAATAGAAGGGTTGTTTCACCAAATTTTCTAATAATATCTCTTGTAATCTCAACATCTAAAGATAGAGATACAACAAGGAAACCTTGAATATAAATTTCATAACACATCAATGATGTAGTGATTCTTGATTGCCAATGCCCCATATGGTGTCCCTATCCTAGGATAGGATACTCAGGGACAGTTATATTTATTTGTGCACCCAACTAGAAAATCCCACTGTAGGTTGTTTCATGAAATGTTATAACCTTAGGATGGCATAAAAATAGGAGTGTGTCAAAGATCAAATATATTATTTAAACAATATTCTATGACCGGCTCTCAATGTTTTCGAGATAGTGGAGTAAAGGATACGAAAAGACATTTTCTTCTAGCACCCAAGAATATAGTGAAAGCACCTCGCTTATAGGATTTTAATTGTCAAATTGTGAAAATTTATGAAATAGTTCATTGATCACTAGAAAAGGATGATCTTAGTTCCTACATAATGATAAACCGATCTCATTTTAAGATAAATCAATGTAGAATCAGATGCTTAATCATGACAATAGTATCCATGATTGTTCTTGAAAAACCCTCCCCATTAGGCTGGGATTTTTGTCAACCCAACCCTTGTGGTTAGAAAATTGGACCAGATAGGCTCTGGAACATATTTGGAATAGCACCATCCCTCAGGGATTGAGGATATTTGACCCCAACAACCCCCTCCTCAGAAAAAATCAATTTTAACTTTATTGTTGATGATACCGCAGAATGAATCCTCACAGTTCATGACATCCCATGATTCAGTATCAACATTGGAGATATACAAAACTAAGGAATATTAAGATTTAATTCTTGTATTTTCATTGAAATATCTCCCATGGAATAAATAGAGGTTACGAAAAGGCCTCATGGAGGACCTAGAAGTATACAATCATTGCATTTAACATCAGTGAATGTCATTAATGATGTAACTAAAAATCCTCCCATAAATGATTCAAATTCATATGAGTCTGAAGCGATTGTTCCTGTCCACAATTTTATACACAATAAAATAAATATATAATTTTTAAATACCTGGAACAATAATATTTCTTGTAACATGGTCATTATCTAAAATAGTCCACCATTACATCCTCAAAATGCATCAAACATGGAAAGGGTATGAGTCTAATTGTTCCTCACCTCACTCCTAGGGAGGTTAAGATCCTTTCTCTATAAGAATGATTTTCCAAACATGAGGAGGAGATGATATAGTTGAGGACTCTCAATGAATAACTACTTTGAGCCAAACTTACTCAATATATGTTTGACAAGGAGATCATCAACTCGTTCTTCTAGTTGTGTCGCCTCAACAAAGAGTGTCTTCCATGTAGATAAAGGTAGATTTGGAATATTCATTCTATTTAGGATACTGAATATTCACTGAAAAAGGATTATATTCATTATTAATATCTTAATATTCATGTTTTCAAAAGTCTATAAATATCATTTTTACTTCATTAGGAAAATTGATCCTCATTTCTAATCTCAAGTGCAATTTATGTTTAAAAAGAAAATTTGTTTCTAGTCAATCCTATGTTTATAAAAAATAATTTATTATTTTTATGACATTTACACTTTGGTATATTAGTTATCACTTATTCTATAACATTTTATCTTTTATGATCAATCGAGAAATCTATGTGGAAGATAGATATTTTTCAGTGTTTAGGAAGAAAGTTTCTACAAAAAGCATAATGGGCCTATAACCCATCAAAAAAAAGTGGGGCCCATAATTCTTGTCCATAGAAGAAAAACATATAACTGTTTAAATATAAAAATAGGGGTATCAATGCATTCAAGTATTTCCAGAAACAATTCTAACATTTTCTTTCTGATAAAAGGAGCCGAAGTAGACTTTTAAATAGTGGGCCAGATTTGAACGCCCAAAACTTCAGCAAAAAATTTCAATCATAACATCCAAATGGAAGAACCAATTAACCTGAAATCTTAAAATATATACTAGAAAACCAAGTAAAAGATATATTTTTTCCAATATCCCTTCATACTTTGTCATAATCATTTAAAAATTCACATGTCCAAAAGGGGGATGAATTTGGATGATTTTCATGTCAACTTTGAAAAGACAATATTCCCCTGATTTTATCACGTTGTTTTGGCTATCCCAATTAGTGGGTATGAAATTAATTTTTGGGAGGTAAACAAAAGGATATTAATATTACTATATAATTTTCATATGGTTAAGGTAATAACATCCATGTATTTTCTTTCATTTTGGATTGTATTTCTTTCATTTATAATGGGATTGTCAATTTCTCCCATATATGTTCTCTGTTCACCATTATTTAATTAATAAATGATATTCATATTCATATTAATTTCTTATTTAGTTTTTCATATCATGTTTATACCATTTCCTTATGGATTGGTCTATTCACATGTTCATTTGTGAAACCCTTCACACAACGGTGGAGTGATTGTTTTTTTATTTTTCTTCTTCTCCAATTTCACCCCCATGTGTCTAATACATGCTTCCAATGATAGTATAACATCATTGGAGGGATAAAATACTAATGGTTTTATCCACTGGAGTAGAATGGGTATTTATTGGATGTTATATATTATTTTAATAACTAATAATCAATTCAATTTTTTACATTTTCATTCAATGATGTTGGTTCTCTTTTAAACACACAAATTTTAAGGATACACATCCTGATCTCTAAAACGATCCTCAAAATTGGATTTCTCATTAATATGATCCTCCAAGTGTATAAGTGATTGTAGATAGGATAATGAAAACTCAAGATCAATTATTTATTTAGGTAATTCATATTTCATTAAAGGAAATACTCAAATTTAAGACATTGAAAAAATTTAAAATGAAATTCATCCATTCTACCCCATGTAATATCTAAGGATCACCTCGTTATTTTAAATTGAATTCACATAATTATTTTAAATCTCATATAATATTATAAACTCAAATCCATGTTATCGACTTCATATCAAGATCCCCACCATCAAATCACCTTTTTAAATTATATACATTATAGGCTTTTTATTATGTCTCTGAGGATCGATAACCCAAGTTACACTACAACGACCACATACACCATCCAAATATAGTAAATTTAGGCCCAATCAAATTTTGGAACCATTGATGAAGAAAAAGTTTTTCCCTTTAGATACTCTTTCTATTCTCCCCCATTTCTCTTTTCTCATCCCAATTCTCTTATCTTTTCCCAATTTTTTTCTCTTTTTTAGTGCATTCCTACCTACATCTGTTACCATTCAAATTACCTAATTCAGATGGATAGTCTTGGGGCTGGGGAGTCAAGTACACATAGGGGTATCTTTACATTAGACCCTAATATTTCTAATAATCTTGATTAAAATGTTGAGTTCAATACCAATGGATAATCATCCACCCAAAAAATCATCAAAAGGGCTAGGTACCAAAATGGAATCCAAAATGAGAAAGAACCTATCTTGGGGATTATTATAGACAATACCATGAAAGAAAACCTAACACCTACCTAGAAAAATTCTACCTCATGCATTAGGAATGATAACATAGGATATTCACAATATGTATTCGAACCCCATTTCCCAAACCACCTTCCAACCTTTCATGGGAAGTAATCTGAGATTCCTTAACTTCAAGTTAAAGAATTCAATAACAATGTTGAAATCATGTTCCCTCCAAACCAAATTGAAATATCTAAAATGACACTATTTCCTTCTTCTCTAAAAGATCATTTAAATAATGGGTTAATTAAATTGGGACCCCCTTCCATTCACTATTTAGACCAACTGCAATGATAATTTTACAAAATATACTTCCCCCATCACAAAACAATATCACATAAAAATAGCATCCAAAAATTTTTAAGGAGAGGAACACAAATTCTATGAAATGCGGGAAAGGTTTGAATACACTGTAAACAACACAACACATAATGGATTCTCAATCCTAGAACAAGTTATTATTCTCTATAAACAGATATGGACTAGAAACAATCAATTCATTTACAAGATGTGTAATGGAAAGAAAACAATTCCCCAAATTATTCATACAAATGACTAAAAAATCTGGTTGAATAGAACCAATCATGTGGAACATCAGCTTTCTATGATAATCTAAAAAAATTGAAATGAACAATAATGGAGAAGAATAAAACCATTGAGAAAATAATTGTTCACTCAGAAACAAGGGTGATGATATTGATATTAGGAAGGACCATAAAACCTAGACTGTTCATCATTTTTGTACAATTTGTGATAAACATGACCATAAGACCAATAATTTCCCAATCATTCCTTCTATCTAGGATGTTATTTTAGTAGGAATTCCAAAAGAAGATAATTTAATGATCTTTCAAAAGACATTATTTCAAAATACCATCAATCCACGATATAATGAATTTCAAGGCTTATGTTGGAAGGAAAATAAAAAACCAACATAACAACCATATCCCAACTCATACCCTCAATAGAATTTTCAAACCCATAATTAGTTCCAACAAAAAACTATCCAATACCAACATCATTAGGACCAATATCAACAAGTAGTCCAAAAACCCATTCAACAGCCAATCCAACAACCAAAGTATCCTCCTGGGGTAAACAAACTAGCATAAGCCACTACCCAAATTATCCTAATAATGGATCTGTTTTGTAAAAAATGCATAAAAAAATATCAAAATTCAATTCACATATACAAGAATTATAATGAATAAAAACTAGAATGGAAACCATGCCTACATAGGCTATTCCATTCCAAACTATAATTTTAGTATCCTGTTATACCAAAACATCTCTTGAAAACTGAAAAGTCGGGAGTACCTTAATAAGTGGGATATCAGTTGAAAACCCTAATAAACCATTCCATAACTATTAAAATCATTAAATTCACTTGGAATATTTTTAGAAAAACATTTGTATTCTGAAAAATAAAATATGAATGTGAAATAACCACAACCTCATTAAACAATCATACAATCTTCACCCTTCCCCCAACATCTGAGAGGAAAATATAATCCTGAATTGAATGGGACATTAGGAGAAACATTCACTCAGGATAAGGTGAACATTGCACATATCTATGAAATCCAAACCATTAATTACTAAAAAACATAAATTAATGAATTGTGAACATTTAAAATAAAATTTTTACATCAAAACAAGTCATTTTGGCTACAAATTTGAGTACCACCATTCAAGGGACCATTCCTCCTGTCATGAAATACCATGGATTAACATACATCAACGTGGTGATAGGAGAGAAAAAGGTCGCCATGGCCCATTGGGATACAAGTTCTAGTTTGAATCACATTCTATATGACATTTATTTTCAATTATGGTTTCAGGATATCAATCCAACATCAATCGCACTCTTACTTGTAGATAGTAGTGTTTTATTTCATAATGGGATCCTAAAAGATGTTTTGGTGAAGGATTAACATTTCTAATACACTACAGACTTCATTTTCTTAGACAGTCACCTAAGTATAGGTCCTAGAGAAAAAACCTCAATCATTGTTGGTTGTCCATTCCTAGAATAAATCAATTCAGGTATCCAAGTTATTAATGTGAACATGATAGTAACCATTGAAAAAACGACCCCTGATTTAAAAATTATCACTAAAAACTCTCAAACTATGGATGATGGAGAAATCAATGAGGTTAATTGGATAGCTAGTGTTGATTATGAACCATATGAACATCAAGGATTTATTGGAAGATGTTTATGTCAAGATGATATTGAATTTTTTGTTCATATAAATAAAATTTGACTCCATGTCTTGAATCTCTTTCAGATGACACATTTCATGATTATTTTTGATCCACAGTCAATGATACTATTTCTGAAATTGATAACATTGAGTTTATAATCATTTATGACACTAATTTATCCAATTTGGTTATTATAAATTCTGTTTAAGATAAATCCTTTTGGTCATGATATCTAGAAAAAACTATGTTCGATGCAATGTATAATCCTTATTTTGAATCTATTAAACAATATGATATATAATTTAAGGTCCTTCCTTCATCACTCATATATTCCTTATTTGGGGAAAATCAGACCTCTCATGTTTTTATTTCTTCATCTCTTGATGCCAATAAAGATAGGATTCTTATGCATGTCCTTAGAGACCATATAAAAAAATTGGACGAACACTTTCTAATATTTCTAAGATTATCTCTCTCATTGGAACTCATAGAATGGACCAAGAATCTTAATCCAAATCATGTATTAAAACTTAGTGGATAATCAATCTCAATCTTACGGTTGTGGTAAGGAAATATCTTCTTAATTTACTAAAAGCTTGTATCATATATCCCATTACTAAAAGTGAGTGGGTATTCTGAAGTCATGTTGTTCCAAATAAGGATATAATCACTATGATTACTAATGAGGGTCGTGATATTCTCCCCACAAGGTTCAATAGTGGATGGAGAGTGAAAATAAATTACATGATGTTAAATTTAGGCACTATGGAACACAATTTCCTCTTTCAATTCACTAATCAAATCCTTTAGATAGTGGTGAGTCATTAGTGGTAGTTAAATTTATATGTATTAACATGGTATAATCAAATTGAATTCACTTTAGAAGATAAAAAACAACATTCCACTATCCATTCGGAAATTTTTTCTATAAACTCATGCCCTTTGGGTTATGTAATACACCATGTAACTTCCTGCGGCGTATGGAGGGAATATTATCTGACATATTGGGAAATGTTTTAGATGTATTTATGTATGACATATCTATATTCATGGATTATTTTTAGGGATACATAATAATTGTTGAATGTGTTCTGTCTAGATGTGAGGATATTAATCTCATCCGATATTGGGAAAATTTTTATTTCATGGTAAATGGAGGACATATTCTAGGACATATAGTCTCTAGTAGTGAGATTGAGGATGATAAAGTATTGTTTGATATCATTCATCACCTTCACACTTTGAAAGCTATTAATTAAAAGGGAGTTCATTTAGGGTAGAGTCGCATTTCTATAAACGGATCGTTAGCAATTTCAGCTAAATTTCCTAACCACTTTGTGCTATGCTAATGAAAGTTTGTCCTTTTATATGGACTGAAAGATGTGAGGAGTAATTCTCAACACATTATTAATATCTTATCTCTAGACCAACCATCCAATATCCCAAGAGTAAAATTACATTCAAACCCATGTTTTATGTGAGTGAATTACCTATCAGATATGCATTAGGGTAATGTTGTTATAAAACACAATGTTTCATTGATTATGAAAGTAAATCAGAAAATTATTCACATGTAAACTACCCCACCATTGATAAATATTTAATTCATGTTGTAAATTCTCTAGATAAATTCATGTTGTATATGATAGGATCCCCCATCACTTTCTACACCAATAATTTACCTCTAAATTTAATTTTCAAAATACAACATGCCAATGCTAGAGTGATTCGGAGGGTCCTTCTTTATCATGATTTTGACATGAAAATTATGGATAAAAATGGTGATGAAAATATAGCATCTGATCACCTATGTATTATGGAATTCAAAGACAACTCACATAATCTATCCATGTCTAATTCATCTATCGATGAGCATATCTATTATGTGAGTGATTTCCAATCGTATGATGACATGGAAAACAATTTTGATATTGGTTACAATCCAAATTTTTTATGGACCCAAGACTAGAGGAAATTCAATTATGATGTCAAACACTACGTGTTGGATGATCCATAACTCTTCATGATCTATCCATATAAATTCATTAGGAAATGTGATCCTGAGTCTGAGAAAGAGTCCATTCATAAATTCTATCATGAAGAGACATGTGGTGGAAACTTTTCAATAGGGAAAACAACAACAAAGGTATTATGAAGTGGTTTATATTGTCCACTCCCTAATAATGATTCATAAACATTCCTCCAATGTTTTCCTCCTTGTCACTAATAAGGATCCATAACCAAAAGAAATCAAATGCCACATACACCCATTCTGGTTGTTGAAATCTTTGAAAGTTGGGGAATTAATTTCTTGGGACCCTTCCCAACATCTAAGGGATATATCTACATAATCTTAGTTGTTTATTATGTCTCTAAATGGTTTTATTCCATCCCCCAAAAGGCAAATAACCATTATGTTGTGATCCAAATCCTTAATGAACAAATCTTTTATATATTTAGAAATCCATGGGCTATTATTAGTGACTATGGAAGCCATTTATACAACTGTCCCTTATCATCACTCTTGTCTAATATTGGGATTTCTAACAGAGATTAAACATCATACCATCATCAATACAATGGTAATGCAATGTTTTTTAAATAGATAAATTAAGTGAATTCTAGAAAAAACTAGCAATCCCTCCAGAAAATATTGTTCTGTAAAACTCTTGGATGTACATTGGGAATATTGTACATTGTTCAAAACAATTCTAGGAATGTCACCAAAAAGGTTGGTATATGGGAACATTTCCATTTACATATTAAAAATGATCATAAGGGCATTTGGGAAATAAAAAAAATGAATATTGACATTTCATTTCCCAAATCAAAGAGAAAATTATAAATTAACATTCATGAGGAAACTATGATAAAGTATTATAGAAAATCAAGGATCAATAATGTTAGACATCAATTCTATGAATCATGGAAACTAAATGTGAAAATTTTCTAACCAAAAATATTTGGGTACTTGTATATTTCCATACATCATTTACACAAAAGAAAGACATGGTCGATCTGGTCAGGGTGTTATAATATGAATCATATGTACCCCCATGGAGCAGTAGAGATCTAGGACCCCGCTAGTGGTATGATATGTGAAGCCAATGGTCATAGGATAAAACCATTCAATAAAACATTCAATAAAAAAGAAACAGAGAAGGATCAAACTGAGCCAACCATTGAACTAGAAAGAAATTGTGATATTTGTGGTCCATGTTAATATAATGTCAATAAAAAATCCCTTTCTGGGAGAAACCTTGATTTTAACTATAAATTCAATCAAGGTATGGAATTTCAAAATAATATGGTATAATTTTTTATATTATGTATAAAGAATCCCCTTGGGGTTTCTAATATTATTTAAGGCTTCTTGTGTGTGAGATTTGGTAGTTGAAGTATTTTGGTATTTTCAACACACACCATCCAAAATTCAAAAATAGCTTCAACCATCCTCGAAGAGTCAACATGTGACATGTATAAATTGTAATCAAATAATTTTTTATGATCATAAACATTAAACAAGGTGATTGTGTTCCATTGATTAATTTCAATTCACATTCATCTCCTCTTTTTTCCAATTATTAACTCTCTCTTCTACTCTCCTTTAACATTGAGGGTAGTGTCATTAGTTGTTAGGGGGAATGAAAATATGATATCTACAAAAATAATCAATTAATTATCCTTTAATGAGTTAACATACATTTCAAAACCTTAAAATTTAATGAAAAATTATCATGAATACCGTAATTATGCATTTATTGCACATTTATGTTAATTAACATAGATTTGGTAATGTTTGATGGTCCATTATGATTTTTCAATGTTTACACTTTCATTTTCTTAATAAAAATGACACAATTAAGTTCGATTGCATATTGGGAGAGAATTTGAGTTCTTGGTACCCTTTCATCAAAGCATAGGGATTGGGGTAACTTATTGATAAATTTGAGTATCAAAAAAATCAAAAAATGGACTACATAGAGAAATGTTTAGTCCAAATATTTGGTGTTCAACACTTGGGGATCGTTACTCCATAGATGCTTTTCGAGATTTCGACATTATATCACCATTTTAGTGTATGGAATTGACAATATGTGTGCCATCTAACACTTGGAGATCATGACACCGTCGTTTTCTTACCCATATAAAGTCATTTTATATCTAATTTGGTTCAAAAAATTTAAATAAAAAAACATCAAAAAAGGATACTCAACTTTTGTTTTAATGCGATTCACACCTAGTGCTTTCATTTGGTTACCATTGAACAGTATAATGAGCCCCATGTATTTTGAGATACACAATATATCATCTTTTATTTTTCATATTTGGAAGAAATGTTGAAATAAAAATTAAAAAAAAGAATGGGATTGGGCTTGGGATATTCTTGTGAACCTAGCTTCAGTTAAATTATTTTTATGGGTTTCATGATAGTTTGTCATTATCTCTCCTGGTGATCAATGTAAGTTAAAATTTATTATAAAAAGGATATTTTATTTCAAAATATTTAGGTACCTTCTTAGGACTAGAAAAAAATGAAGTTGTGGGTGTCATTATCCACTTAAATAGGATAATATTCATTATTAATATTTTAATATTCATTTGTTCCAAATTATATAAACATAATTTTTAGTGCATTATTGAAATTGGACATTATTTCTCAATTTAATTGCAATTCATGCTTTAAATGAAAATTGGGGCTCAATTATTCATCTATTTATGGATAATATTTTATGCCTTTTTAAAATTTTCTATTTTTTGATATGATTCACCACATCTTTTGGAACATTTTATCTTTTAGGATTGATGGATGAATATAAGAGGAAGATGGTGATTTTTGGACATTACTGCAGAAATGATCTAGAGAAAGCATAATGGGCCCAAGACCCATCAAACAAAAGTAGGACCCACAATTGAAACCAAATAAATCTAAAATTTTAACTATAAAAATAGAAAAAAATTATAATGATTTCATTAAACTATGAATATAAATAATTCTGAACCATTCATGGAGATAAATGGAGATGAAGTTGAAAATTAAATGAGGGGCTAGATTTCAATGCTCAAAAATTCAATCCAACATTTCGAGCATAAAATTCAAATGGAAGAACCAATTAAATGGAAAATTTGTATATGTTGGATGAAAACTGGAATAATATATTTTTATTCTAATACCCATCCATATTTGGCCTTATTTCATAACAAATTCACAAGACAAAATTATGGATGAATCTAGATGATTTTCTTATCCCCATAGAAAAGTCAAAATCTCATTGATTTTTTCACACTATTTTGACTATACTAATTAATGTGGATGGAATTGATTTTCAGTTGGGGGGGGGGGCTTGGGATCATATTATCCTTATTTTTGGATCTGGTGATGAATGTAAAAACATCCATGATAATCATCCATTCATTTTGTACTTCCAGGATTTCATTTTGTAACACCGTTTTCATTTTCTCCCACGTATGTTTTTCATTCACATTTATTTAATTAATATAAATAAATTTTCTTCTTTATAATTTATTATTTAATTAACCATATCATGTTGAAAACTTTTCTTTCGAGAGTGAGTCTATTAACATAATCTTTTGAGATTCATTTCACACAATGGTGGTTTTTTTTTGTGTTCATCTCCAATTCCACCCTCTAGAGTCTACTACCCAGTTCCATTGATATAATAAAATTAATGGAGGGAAAAATTATAATGGGTTGATCAATATTATAATCAAGGGGATGTATTTTATGTTAATCCACATTTTAATAATTCTTAATTAATTCTATTTTTGATATTTTCATTCAGTGATGTGCGTTCTATTTCAAACTCAACAATTTTAAGGATAACATCCTGAATGATAAAACTATCCTCTACATTGGAGTGATAATAGATATGATCCTGAAAGTGTATAAGTGGTTAGTCTTATAACATTGAAAATGTATGATCAGTGAGTGATTTTTTAAATTTCAATTTCATTAATGACAATTCACAAATTTAAGAAACCGAAATAATTTTAAAAAAAATCATCCAATCCTCCCCATGTGATAACTGTGGATTAACTTGTGATTTTAAATTTAATTCACATATGTATTTAAAATATCAAATAATCTGATAAATTCAATCCCATTTTATCCACTTCATATCCAAATAACCACCATAAAAATCCTTCATTGATTGTATGTTTATGATGTTTCATCTTAGGTCTCTAAGGATTGATAACCCAAGTCACACTACAAGGATTGATTACACCATAAAACTTCGGTAATGTTGGGAACAACTAGATACAAACCACTAATATATTTATATCTTGTTGAAGGAGATTGATAATTCCTTCCATTTGGTACATAGCCTAAACCTGTCCATGCACATCATTAATGACCTTCCACTATAGGCTATCCACGACAAGTTCCAGCAGTGCCTCCAGCGATGGTCATACCAGTTTTCATACATATCTATGCTCTAGATGTGTCACCTTTAAAGGATATATCAGAGTGAGATATTACTCGAATTCTTATAAAAACGTTGATTCATTAAAATATTAATTAGAATCCATGAAGGAACATCATGCACTAATACATCCAGAAATGATGGTTTACATTGAAAGGGTAGATCCAAATAATCACAAAAAAAACATTGGGATCATACATTTCCAATATATAATGGCATAGTAGATCCATAGGAGAACATGAAACATTTCTTCTCTCACATTGATCTCATGATGGGTACCCATAAACAATAGGAGGCGGTAAAACATAGAAGCTTCGTGTAATTTCTGCAACGACCAACATTTATGTGGTATTTAAGTTTGAAGGATTTGTAAATCATGGGGTAAGAAGGAATTAAATAGAATATTTTCATCTAGTTTATCTCATCTCATTATATGGATATAATCTTTATCCTCATAGACCATATATAATGGTAGAATTAATGTGTTTCATATGTCATTGCTCGGTGAAAAGAATTTACAATCTCATAAAATATACTTCTCCCTCAAGAATAATTTTTCTTATCTATATTGAAAAAATTCTTCATGATCTATTCATGCCTCTATTCCATATGAAACACATTAGAGGGTTCATGGATCTTACTAAAACATATCATCATGTAGAATACTCAATTATAGAGATTGAGGAATATTCATGAGAAATTCCCTCAACTCAAGGAAATAGAATAGGAATGGAAGACGTCTCTACAGTTATAGATAAGCAGGACCTTATACAAATTCCTAGTTCAATACTTGAACCATATCATATGGCTCCACCTCACAAGAATCAACAAAACTATGTGACTCGTTATGATGACAAAACATACTACTGAAATAGTCATTCTGAGGAGATTAAGAACAAGGTATATTCTTTTTGAAATGAAAATGTCCCCTATTACAATAACTTGAAATTGGAAAAAAACTTGGATAGGTGTAGAAATATCAATAATTCCAATAAGGACGGTGATGGAAATATCACAAAATATTGAACCTGCCATGAGAATTTGGGGAACCACATCCAATATTATTTGGTTATCAATGACCTCTTAAAAAATATGGTACACTATAGGCATGTGAAGTTGAACAATTAACTTGATTAGGTGGTATTACATTCTTACACTATTACAGAAAAGGAATAAAGTTAATGGCCTGATGTTAAGATGATGTGCTCATTGATTTTCATTGATAGTATGGAAGAAAAAAGATTTACCATTGTCTTGCGATTCAATGAAAAAAATTGAAATATACAAATGTGCCTCATAAGACATCCACTACAGCACATCGAACTTCACTAGAAACTCAGTCTCTAAATATCAATCATTAAGAAGTGACATGTTTAAAAGTATAAAGGGAAATCATTGGAATATAATCCTACACAAAATATGAACTTGTTCTTAACTTTAATGGGTTTCAAACCTGTAGTCATGAATCACGGGTATCGACCCAACAAAATATACTAAAGGAATCAAATGGTCAGAAACAAGATTTATCAGACAGGATATTGATATTACGTTATATTAATGTTATTCACATAAAAAATACCGTCATATATGACGATCATAGCCACGAACCTTAATTATCCACCCTTGACTAGGGAACAGGGGGATGAAACCATTAGAATTGTGTTTATAGTAGAGGACCTGCTCATGCTCCCATTCATTACGTTAACCATGCCCCTAAATGAACTGTCTACATAGCTGAAACTTAAGGGAGATCTCTTCAATGTTCTCAACAGGATCAATGTAATTCCACCACGCATGATTGGGTATCCGCCAACGAAATTATCCATGATGATCTTCTATAGGATATAGAATTTCCAAACCAACCTCAATGTGTAGTTAAATCCCGCTAAACAAATTCACAATGAAAATAAGGACCTTCATATCCTATTCCAATGGTCAGTGCATCCCCATCAAGAAAATTATCTCCAAAATAACTTTTAAATGAACACTCTCATACTGGGAAGGGTATACCACTAAATCGATGTATTCTATTCTGAATCCCCTATCCCAATTACCCACCATGTTGTCAGTCCTAATGCTTTGAGTCTGTCTAATGATCAATGAGAGGAACTTGTAGAGGTTATATAAATCCCTAAAGTGTTTCAAGTTGAGGTTTCTACTTCTAATGATTACATGAAGAGAATATCCCAGTCAAATTCCATGTAGTCATCTCTTTTATAGACTAGGGTGATGATGTCATCATACAAGGACATGTAAGGCCCTATAAATATTTGATATAATTAATAACATTGATATCAGAAAATAAGTAATTGACATTTGCTCCAGATTTAACCTCATTTCATTATATTCTCTAGTAAAATGGGTCTAAATGAAGGTCACTTATACACCACCACATTTAATTTTAAAGGGTATGGAAATAATGAACAAGATCTAATTTGAGAGATCACACTCAAAAATCAATTTGGAGATCAAGTGTCATATTGTTAATTTAGGTTTCATTAACTAGATACAACATTCAAGGTCTTATAGGGAAGACTATGGTTACAAAAATATCCTTTTATTCCTTTTCTGTATCACCACATTCTGAAATACAATTTCAATGGTCAAATTAGGACATTTCATAGTGACATGGACCCATTAAAATGTTGTGTTTCTCAATATATGAACACATGATTCTATCAAAAGGTAGAGAAAAATTCCATGGCCAATACTGATGCTCTAATGAAAGCCCCAATTTTCCTGGAGATGATCCCGACCAACCCAGTAAAGATAATTAGTACACATTATGTGTTTCTAATCAATAAAATCAAGTGGGTGGGTCTGAATTCAAACATACACTTGAAAAATTATATAATTCACATTAGGAAAATTGAGCCTGGTAGTTTAGGAGAAGATACCATAGGGATGAAGTAGTATATGAAAATGTATCTGGTTTATCCCTTCAACTTCAAAAAATCAATGTTTCATCAACTGAACTAGAATAATTTTCTTATGCAATGAGATAAAATGAAGATGCTCATCCTTGGTACCTCATTTACATACAGATCTTCAAAGAGACCTATTTACAAAAACATGGCAACAAATGGTTTCTTCCTCATTTGGACTTCCAAATAAAAAAAACTTTTCATTACTTTTGATATTTTTTCTTCATCACCAACATCACAAAAAATGGTGATGTAGGTAAACCCTGAAGAATAGGAAGAAGATGAATACATTATAGATTCCCCTATAGCATTTTAGGATGGATTCTTCACCACTATTGATGAACTCAGAGAAATAAATCATTTATAGATAAAGATTAAAGACTAACTCTAATTAGGGAGCCAATGGATCCTAATGAACAGGTGGTATTTTAATACATTTTTAAGAAAATCCATGTTTTGTTTTAATGAAATTAAAATGATATTATCTTCCTTGATCTTGAGTTTTCCACCCATTAGTTGTGTTTTCCATAAGATCATCAGGGTTATAAACATGCGGCTAGAAGGACACATTTGACACATGCCTCCAAAATTTTGGCTTAAGGGGATTATATAATAAAGTATGACTTCATCCATGAGGAGAAATATCCAAACAATATACGTTTAATATTTTCCCTATGATAAATAAAAACTAGAAAATCAAAGTCTCTATTTACATCATAGATCACAATATTCATTTTCTTAAAGATGACTTCACAGTTCAAATAACATAACACATGATTGATGCAATGGATGGTTATAAAGTACATCTATTTTATGGATGGGTTATCTCAATATAAACACATACATATTCCCCTAGATGATGAATATTTTATATCTTTGAAATCCCTTGATGTAGTGTTTTTATATTTGGTAAGTTCCTTGGGCTTAAATAATGCTATCCCCACATACCAAAGTGTTTTTCATCACAACATCAATCCCTTTCATTGTAAGTTTGTCAAATGTTACATTTATGATTTAATGGTATAGTCTTGATAATGATATGGCCACCGGGATAACCTGAAAAATATCTTCCACAACACACAATAGCATAACTTGAAGATGATCCCCATGAAATTTTATTTCATAGTAACATTAGGGATGTTTTGTCACCCTCATTGTACTACATCATGGAATCAAATTTGATCCCTATAAAATTAAATATATCATCAGAATGTCACCTACTCACGAAATTAAATAGTTGAGAGGAATTCAAGACATAGGGCCAACATCCATCACATCACAACCAATATTTCCAAAAAGTATTTTCCCTTAACTAAATTTATAATGTTGAGGGTTACGTACCAGTGGACTAGTGACATCCATGTAGCATTTGATAACCTTAATAAATAAATTTTTAGCCCACCATTTTTAATTCCTCGTGTCCAGGGAAAGCTACACATTTTGAATGTGAGGAAACTTGAATGATCTGTAGGAAAATTGCTTACACAAATGAATGATGTTTCAGATATAGACAACCTCTATTATCTTATTTAATCGATGATAAATGTCGAGAATTTATTTTCACATATTCATAATAGATTCATAGGGATAATATTATTTTTCAAAAGATAAGTCACTATATGAATCACTATAAGTTCCAAAGGGTTCCTATAAATAACTTGATAAAATACATGCAAATTCATTCTATGGTGATAGGTTGTATGACACAGTGGTATGTTATTTTCTAGTAGTTTGATATGTAGTTTCTTCCTATGAATGAAGATAATGTTCATCATTTGCCAAATTTTCTATCAGAAAAACCATATATAGAAATGTCATCATTATATAATAAAATTTCATGATAAGGATTTATTATTTATTTAGGAAATCACCCAAGCATGGGAAAAATATTTGGAAGGCACATCCAGGATCCCAATTGTGATGATAATGGATGACCCTAGGATTTAGAAATCTAGGTTGGGAACTGTGCTAATTTACCCAATTAAGGTAGTATGACAATAAACATGTCTATTTTAAGAAGGTTATAAAAATAGTGAGCGGGAATACTAGGCCCTCATTATGGGTCTGGAACTAGCACTCAAAATTATAGTGAATCACATGGTGGAAAAGGTAGAATATAGTTGGTAATTAAAAACGTCAACGAGAATTACACAATCAATAAAGAAGAACTAATCCCCATAAATTACAATTTATGTGAATGAATGGAAGAGTTACCCTTAGAATAAACATTTAATCAGGTACCAGGATCACAAAATATCCAAGAAGAAGCATTGGTAAATATCGCCACAACATTTGAATATCAAAATAGGGATGAAAAAGACATCATAATCTCTCGTAATAGAATGGGGAACAATTTTTTCGAGTAAGGATTGATGAGATCATATGAGTCAGTCCTATCCATGAACCATATGGTATTACTACTATGTAGATGACACCCATCGTGGTTTACCTCCAAAAAAGAGTTTTTCCTCTAGATAGAGTTATAGATGAAAAATATGATTGTGAGTATCGAAATTAACTCTATGTGATAGACCAAAAAAATCCCACTATACATGTGGATTTAATTATGTGAATCTCATTTGTGTTGATTAAGAAGAGACTATGTCAATAATTGATGATGTTCATGCTCGGTCATGTGGTTTTCATCAGTATAGATAAAATCATTCAAAAAAAATTCGAATTCATGGGTATTATTAGAATATTGTGACACTATATTTCAACAAATACACCCTGATATGTAATTCATTCCATGTTCATGGAAACTAAATTCATCATATCCCCAGTTATTCTACATACATCTAAACACCCATGGCCATTTTCCATATTGGGAATGGATGTTGTGGGACCATACCATAAAAAATTGACAAAATAGTTCACGTAAATCCATAATGAAACTAATTTAGTCTACAAATAGGATGAGGTAATGAATCTCTAATAATTCGAGACCAAAATCCTTTCTGGATTCATAAGATTCAACATTATTACCATATTTGGCATCCCCCATACAATATTCATGGACAATGGCACAAATTTCTATTCTTTCGAGGCGGAAAAAGTATAACCAAAATATGATATTAAATCCAACCAGTCGTCCTACTATCATGAACTGGCTAATGGATAAATAGATGCATTCAACATATAAGGCCCCATCCTTAAACCTTACTTAATCTTGAGTTATTACAAGATTACACATTGAGGATCTTTTCGGGTTTAGAGTTTTAGAGAATTAGATCATAAAACTTGCATTACATTCCACATATAAACAAAGTGGTTACATAAAGATAGTATTCTTCAATCCCATCAATGGAAAAATATTTAAAATAAAACATGGATTCATTCTTGACACTTCCTTGACACTATCATCTTATCATGTACCTTTCCCTTGACCTGTGAAAACATTTCAAAAAAACTTGGGATGAGCATAAAATGCTCAGTATGGGTTATAAAAACATGGAAAGGAAACATGGGTACATATATACATAAGAGTGAAATCATACTTTACCCATAAAACATAAGCACATTAACATACCTCATCAAATCATGAGTAAATCATTGAAACATAAGACATAAAGGTAACTTGAGGCATTCATAACATTCTTACATAGGGAGTAACCCTCTTGGTTACGTTTGGAATACCCATCACAGTATATTAACTAAAATCTCTTCGTTGAAACCTTATCATTTCACTCATTCGAGTTACCCAATGCATTGGAGAGCTATATCGGGGTCACCCGCCCTTAGTTTATCACGGAACCACCCGTCTTCATAATAATGCCCAAGAACCATAACAAAATCGTATCACATAAAACATGCGTAATGGAAACATAACATTTCCACATTTCAATCACAAGATATCAATACAACACAAAAAACATTGTGACAACCATTTTCAATACCAAAATAAAAGAAAATTAAAACATGGTATTTATTTTTCTTTTAAAAAGATGGTTTGGCTTGTAGAGGAAGCCGAAACTCAAATAACGGTCACGACGTCGGAGAAGTCGTTGTTGCCGCATACGTACGACAAAAAAAATTCCCTTTTTTCGTTTAGTAAACGCTTCGTATAAAAAAGATTCCTTTTGAATAAACGTAAAATTCAAAGGGGTTTATACACCGTATAAAAAAAGTTGTGTATAAAATAAAATATGCCTCAATGAAAGGAGATTGAGACGAAGTCCCATACCTCGTATCCGACTTGACCCGACCGTTCTTTAATCTCCTGAATAATAAACTTGAGTTAGTCTCTAATTTCTTATGAAACTTTTTCAAGTTCATTATTCCTTTTATACCATGTTATGAACATCATGTAATCATTTAAGTTAATAAAGTTCATTTTGTCGGTATTTGGTTCTTAAGTCAAAAATAGACTTCTTACACTTACATGTTGTTAATTTGGTCAAAGGTTCGTTATATCCAGAATGATATTAATGTTTTTGATAACATATATATCATATATATTCATCATATAGATGTATTTATAATATTACATCACATTTAGAGGTATGAAATGAAATGCACCGTTCATGGAGACGGTAAGCCGTACGTACGCATGAACGCTACTTCCATTTCTATTTCATATTTTCTGGAATGGAATCATAATGATATAAGAGTATATTATAATTCCAGTATAATAACATATATAATATCATTAACTTTATCCTTTACACATCCCACATATGGTATTAACGAATCAAATCACTTTCAGGGGGCGATAGTCCGCACTTCCAAAAATGAAGATATCGTGTTTACGAATAATGGAAACCATAAAGGTATGGCCAAAATGAAAAAAAAAACAGAAGCTTAAGGAAAACATAAACATATTATATATCATATATAAAAATAGTGACATCATAATGGCCACCTTTGAATGTGTTAAATTAGTATTGAATAATCATCGTTTCGGGAGGCAAAATTTCACCTTCCACGGAAACCGTAGGTTATTTAACCATTTGATGTAGTTTTGTGAGAGTTTAGCTCAAATAAATATTATATCAACATCCTAGTATAATGAATATAATGGTGTTGTTACAAAATAAGTAAATAAAAAGAGTTTAGGGGGTTGGAGAACCAAAATAAAACAAATGAACATGAGAGAATGAATTTCCTTTAAAAGTGTAACTCCTTTTGATTTGAGCCTAAAGGATTACTTTGAAAGGCTTCTGCCCAATGGTAATCCTCTAAGATGAGGAGATGTATGTGGAGAGAGTAAATGGGAAGGTTTTGGCCGAGCCAAAGGCTTGAGGAGTGTGTGAAATGAGGTAGAGGTGGGGGCCTTTTATAAGAGGAGAGGAGGGGAACTTTTGGAAAGTAAAGATAAGTTACTTTATTTTAAAAAGAGTTTCGGATTCAAAAGGTCCCTCATTTCTATAATTCTAGGATAAGGTGATAAGGCTTCGAATTCCACTCATCCAATTGGTTTTGTCCATGTGTAGGTTTTAGAATTTTCATTATCATTCCATTTTATTTAAATCGTTAAATAATGAGGTCATCATTGCATCATCATGATGTCATAAATAATTTAATTTATATAAAGTCTAAAAATTATAAAAAAAATACTATTATGTAAGAAATATTTTTATCTTTCCAATTAATATTTATAATCAAAAATCTGATCTTTATACCCCCATGTAAAAATTATTTTAGTAAAACATCTCTTGTTTGTGTCATTTTTACTTTAACATTTAATAAAAAGTTATTTATGTCATTTCCCAACCAAAATGTCTCCATGTGGTCCCCAAGTTGACCCATGGATTTTCTTGGTCGTCCATGACACAACCAATAATTTTGGGACATTTGTCTAAGTCATTTCATATTATTAAAGCATTATTTATACCTTAAACTACCCTAATTACCACTAATCACGATTAAAAACATAATAAGTTACTATTCACCAAAAAATTATTTTAATCTCATTGAACCACATTTTACTTATTAATGACAACCATGTATGTAGTATTTTTGAAATTCAAAACCCAATGATGGAAAAATTTCATTTAAACGGAAAATCAGTTTTTATAAGTACCACTTAGTGGTTTCACTATTCATCAAAAATTGTAGTTTTTCAGAAAACTACCAAAAATTCACCCTAAGATATATTTGATATTACAAATTCAAAAATGAATTCTATTTTAACAAATTCAGAACTTATATGTCACATTAATTAATTTAATAATTATTTCCCGCTGTTATGACAAATAGCGTGTTTTTATGAAACAATAAGTATCAAAAGATTGACACCAGTTTAAGTCTAATTTCAAAGTGAAATTGATTCCAATGACCACCACTGGATTAAATGGTAAAAATATATTCTAATTTCACTTAAAAAACAACTCAAAACATAATCTTATCATATAAATAAATTAGATTAAAAAGCAGTTTTGATGTAAAATGCAGTATTTTTCACTATTCATTAAAAAATGAACATTGTCAGAAAAATACCAAAAATTCACACAAAGTAAATTTTGATGTACCTATCATAAAGAATAAGTTTATTTTTACAAACATAGTTTATAAAATTGTCAAAAGATAGATTCAAAAATGGTTTTCCATCAAAAGGTAGTAAAACAATCTTTTAAGAATATTAGTGTATTCCATGCATAAGATTGTATTTATTTTCATTTTAAGCCTCTATAACACTATCTTAATCATTAATAGACATAGATAAAAATATCTATTATTCATTACTTACTTGGGATTTTACATCCTTCCCCCCTTTAGAAAATTTCGTCCCCACAATTTATTTACTTATCAAATATATGGGGGTACTTATCCCTCATTGCATTTTCAGATTCCCATGTTGCCTCTTCAATCGTGTGGTTTTTCCACAAAACCTTTACCTGATTAATCACCTTATTCCGTAACACTTGCTCCCTGTGGTCAAGAATCTGGACCGGTTGTTCCTCATATGATAGGTTCTCTTCCAGCTGAACTACATCTGGACTCAAAACATGAGATGGATCTGGCATATACTTTCTCAACATAGAAACGTGAAAAACATTGTGTACCTGAGATAAACTCGGAGGTAAAGCCACTCGGTATGCAACTGATCCAACTCTCTCTAGAATTTTGTATGGTCCAATGAACCTTGGACTCAACTTTCCTTTATTACCAAATCTCATCACGCTTTTCCATGGAGAAACCTTGAGAAAAACATGATCACCTACCTCGAAAGATAGATACTTCCTCCGATTATCCGCATAACTCTTCTGCCTGCTCTAAGCTGTTCTCATGTGTTTCTGAATCAGCTGAACTTTTTCTGCCACCTCTTCTACCAATTCTGGTCCCATCAACTTCCTTTCACCCACTTCATCCCAGAAAGCTGGAGTTCGACACCGCTTCCCATATAATGCCTGAAATGGTGCCATCTGTATACTGGAATGAAAACTGTTATTATATGAAAATTCAACCAAAGAAAGATGTCGGTCCCAACTTCCCAGATAATCCATAGAACAAGCTCGTAGCATATCCTCCAATGTCTAAATTGTTCGTTCTAACTGCCCATCTGATTGAGGATGAAAAGCTGTACTAAAATTTAATTCAGTACACAATGACTTCTGAAGGCCTTTCCAAAAGCTAGAAGTAAACCTGGGATCACGATCTGATACAATGGAGAGAGGAACTCCATGTAACCTGACTATCTCTTTAAGATACAAACGGGAAAGTTGGTTAAGAGATAAAGTATATCGTATAGCAAGGAAATGAGCAGATTTGGTCAAGCGATCAACAATAACCCAGATTGCATTATTACCTCGAGATGTCTTTGGTAATGACACAACAAAGTCCATGGATATATTCTCCCATTTCTACTCTGGCACTGGTAAAGGCTAAAGCATCACTTTCGGTAACTGCCGCTCTGCTTTAACCTGCTGACAAGTCAAACACTTCACAGTAAAATCAGCAATATCTCTATTCATTCAATCCCACCAGTAATACTCCCACAGATCTCTATACATTTTAGTACTGCCCGGATGAACTGAAAACAGAGAACTATGAGATTCACATAACAACTCTCTCTTCAACTGTGAATCACAAGGCACACACAATCTCTTCCCAAATCTCAAAACACAATCATTATCAATGTTGAATTCAGGAAACATACCTTTCTGAACCAGCTCTACCTTTTTTTGCAACTCACTGTCTTGCTTCTGTGCTTGCTTGATTCTATATGAGAGAGAATATCTCACTGATAACTGAAACAAAACAGAAGGACTTCCTGCACCAAAAACTTCTATGCCAAAGTTCATCAAATCCTTAACCAAAGGATCACGTTCCAAATGCAACATTGTTAATGAAGCATTACTTTTTCGACTCAAAGCATCAGCCACTTTATTTGCTTTTACCGGATGGTAATGAATTGTACAATCATAATCCTTGATTAATTCTAGCCATCTTCTTTCTTTCATGTTCAATTCTTTCTGAGTGAATATATACTTTAAACTTTTGTGATCGGTATATATTTCACACTTTACTCCATACAAATGATGCCTCCAAATTTTTAAAGCAAAAACAACAACAGCTAGTTCCAAATCATGTGTAGGGTAATTTACCTCATGAGTTTTCAACTGTCGTGAAGCATAAGCAATTACCTAATCATTCTGCATTAGGACGCAACCAAGTCCTTTCAATGAAGCATCACTGTATATAACAAACTCACCATTCCTGGAAGGTAGTACCAAAACTGGAGCATTCACCAATCTTCTTTTCAATTCCTGAAAACAATCATCACATTCTTTTATCCAAATAAACTTAACACCATTCTGAGTTAGCTTAGTCATTGGACTAGATAACCGTGAAAAATTTCTAACAAACCTTCGGTAATAGCCCGCGAAACCAAGGAAGATACAAATCTGGGTTACATTTGTGGGTCTTGGCCATTCTTCCACAACTTTTTGTTTTTGCAGGATGAACAGTTATTCCATCTTTAGAAACAATGTGACCAAGGAATGAAATTTGTTGCAACCAAAACTCACACTTGCTAAATTTCCCATACAGTTTCTTTTCTTTTAAGGTTTGCAAGATAACCCTTAAATGTCTTTCATGCTCCTCTTTACTTTTAGAAAACACCAAAATATCATCAATAAAAACCACCACAAACTTTTCCAAGAACTCATGGAAAATTCTATTCATTAAGTCCATGAATACAGCAGGTGCATTGGTTAACCGAAAATGCATTACTAAAAATTCATAATGGCCATATCTCGTACGGAACGCGGTCTTCGGAATATCTGCCTCCTTTACCTTCAGCTAATGGTATCCCGATCTCAGGTCTATCTTTGAAAAAAACTGAGCTCCCTGGAGCTGATCAAAAAAACCATCGATATGAGGAAAAGGATATTTGTTCTTAACAGTGATGTTATTCAAGGCTCTATAATCAATGAAAAGTCTCATAGAACCATCTTTCTTTTTAACAAATAAAACAGGAGCACCCCATGGTGATGTGCTAGGTCTAATGAAACCTTTCTCTAATAAATCTTTCAATTTCTCCTTCATCTCTAAAAGTTCAATTTGTGCCATTCGATAAGGGGGTTTTGAAATTGGCTTAGCATCAGGAACTAAGTCAACAGTAAACTCAACTTCCCGATCTGGTATTATTCTAGGAAACTCATCAGGAAAAACATCAGGATACTCATTTACCACTGGAAGATCATTAATCTGAACAGTTCCATTAGTTTCAACGACGTGTTCAAGGTAACATTCATTTCCATCTTTTCCAAGTTTCTCAAACTCTTGATATGTTATCAAAAGTAAGGGTTCATTCTTGTAAAAAAACTGAAAGTATTTCTGAAAAGAAACTTCTTTAGCTCTACATTCAATCTTAGCATGGTAAATAGAGAGCCAATCCATACCCAGGATAACATAAACTCTACTAGAGGTAGAACAATAAGGTTTGCAAGTAGGTTCTTTCCACAGATAAGGATAGGAAGATTCTTATAAATTATTTTTGCCTCAACATTTCCCCCAGGTGATTTTACCAAAATTTCAGGAGTCATTTCTTGAGATAGTATTCCCATTTTACTAGAAAAGGTTTCAGAGATGAATGAATGTGTAGACCCCGAATCAAACAACACACTGGCATAATCTGAAAAAACAAACAAAGTACCTGATACAACTGCATTTGATGGCCCGACATATGCTGAAGTAGTTGCAAAGGATTTCACCACCCCTTTCTGCTTGTAGTCTAACTGCTTCCCATCACTCAAGCTCTTTGTCAGACACTCGTTTGCATAGTGACCCATCTCATTGCACTTATAACATTTCACTAATTGTAAATCAAATTTGTTCTTACCTTCACCTTGATCCTTTTCAGTGAAATCACGAGCCTTATTTCCCATCTTACCACATCGGTAGCACTTTCCAGAATTCAAGATACATTCCCCAGCATGCCTTTTTCCACTTTTATCACAAACTGGAAACTTGGTTCTCTTACCATTAGACTTTTTTGAAAAATTATTACCTTTCTCTTGACACCTCGGTCTCTTCTTCTGTTGGTTGTTATAGAACACTTGATCATCGGCAAACTCCATTTCCACCTTCTCAGCACATCGAACAAGATTTTCATAACTTTTAAACACACGAAAAGCTAATGCCCTTAGATATTTTGGATTTAATCCTGAGTAAAAATGATTGATTTTACTATCAAGGTCTCAGATAAAATTTGGAGCATACCTTGCCAATCGAGTGAACCTTTCTTCATAGGCAGCCGCTGAGTCTTCCTCTTGCCTCAATTCCAAGAATTGTTTTTCTATCCTAAGTCGAACAGCCTTAGGAAAATACTTCTTAAGAAACATACCATTTAATTCATCCCAGTCGAGAGCATCAATCTCATCGGTGTCCATGATATTTTTAACCGTAGACCATCACTGATCTGATTTACCCTCCAAACGGTAAATAGCAAGACTAACCTTTTGATTGTCTGAACACCCCATGACATTAAAAATCTTCTCCAGTGCTTTAATCCACCCTTCAGCTAGCACAGGGTCAGATGATCCTCTGAATGATGGTGGATGTTGCCTCATGAAATGTTCCACCATTGACATGTTCCTCTACGGTTGATCTGGCTGATCTCGTGCATGGATACCACCACCATTTATAGCCTGAGTCAACTGCGCCATTACTGCAAAAAACTGTTCAGTTCTAATTCCGACCATCTCAGGATGCTGATTCGGAAGGTTATTTCATTCTATATGCCTTCCTAGCACTGCTTCCCTGTTTCCTCTGCAGAAAACCATTCTGAACAAACATGTCTTAGATGAAGCAACATAGTAATCTTCAAATGATATATGATTTCAAAAAAAATATTTTTGGATAATCATCTAATAAAATTCTAACTCCTAAAGTTATCTAAACCGACCTCTGATACCAACTATAAGGCCCCATCCTTAAACCTTACTTAATCTTGAGTTATTACAAGATTACACATTGAGGATCTTTTCGGGTTTAGAGTTTTTGAGAATTAGATCATAAAACTTGCATTACATTCCACATATAAACAAAGTGGTTACACAAAGATAGTATTCTTCATTCCCATCAATGGAAACATATTTAAAAATAAAACATGGATTCATTATTGACACTTCCTTGACAATATCATCTTATCATGTACCTTTCCCTTGACCTGTGAAAACATTTCAAAAAAACTTGGGATGAGCATAAAAAGCTCAGTATGGGTTATAAAAACATGGAATGGAAACATGGGTACATATATACATAAGAGTGAAATCATACATTACCCATAAAACATAAGCACATTAACATACCTCATCAAATCATGATTAAATCATTGAAATCATAAGACATAAAGGTAACTTGAGGCATTCATAACATTCTTACGTAGGGAGTAACCCTCTTGGTTACGTTTGGAATACCCATCACAGTATATTCCCTAAAATCTCTTTGGAAAAACCTTAACGTTTCACTCCATTACGTTACCCAATGCATTGGAGAGCTATATCGGGCTCACTCGCCCTTATTTTATCACGGAACCACCCATCTTCATAATAATCCCCAAGAACCATAACAAAATCCTATCACATAAAACATGCGTAAAGGAAACATAACATTTCCACATTTCAATCACAAGATATCCATACAACACAAAAACATTGTGAAAACGATTTTCAATACCAAAATAAAAGAAAAGTAAAACATGGTATTTATTTTTCTTTTAAAAAGAAGTTATGGCTTGTAGAGGAAGCCGAAACTCAAATAACGGTCACGACGGCGGAGAAGTCATAGTCGCCCCATACGTACGACAAAAAAAACATTCCCTTTTGTCGTTTAGTAAACGCTTCATATAAAAAATATTCCTTTTGAATAAACGTAAATGTCAAATGGGTTTATACACCATATAAAAAAAAGTTGTGTATAAAATAAAATATGCCTCAATGAAAGGAGATTGAGACGAAGTCCCATACCTTGTATCCGACTTGACCCGACCGTTCTTTAATCTCCTGAATAATAAACTTGAGTTAATCTCTAATTTCATATGAACCTTTTTCAAGTTCATTATTCCTTTTATACCATGTTATGAACATCATGTAATCATTTAGGTTAATAATGTTCATTTTGTCGGTATTTGGTTCTTAAGTCAAAAAAAGACTTCTTACACTTACATGTTGTTAATTTGGTCAAAGGTTAGTTATATCCAGAATGATATTAATGATTTGGATAACATATATATCATATATATTCATCATATACATGTATTTATAATATTACATCACATTTAGAGGTAAGAAATGAAATGCACCGTTCATGGAGACGGTAAGCCGTACGTACGCATTAATGCTACTTCCATTTCTATTTCACATTTTCTGGAATGGAATCATAATTATATAAGAGTATATTATAATTACAGTATAATAACATATATAATATCATTAACTTTATCCTTTACACATCCCACATATGGTATTAACGAATCAAATCACTTTCAGGGGGCGGTAGTCCGCACTTCCTAAAATGACGATATCGTGTTTACCCATAATGGAAACCATAAAGGTATGCCCAAAATGAAAAAACATAAGCTTAAGGAAAACATAAACATATTATATATCATATATAAAAATAGTGACATCATAATGGCCACCTTTGGAGGTGTTAAATGAGTATTGAACAATCATCGTTCCGGGGGGCAAAATTTCGCCATCCACGGAAACCGTATGTTCTTTAACCATTTGATGTAGTTGTGTGAGAGTGTAGCTCAAATAAATATTATAACAACATCCTAGTATAATGAAGATACTAGTGTTGTTACAAAATATGTAAATAAAAAGAGTTAAGGGGTTGGAGAAGCAAAATAAAACAAATGAACATGAGAGAATGAATTACCTTTAAAAGTGTAACTCCTTTTGATTTGAGCCTAAAGGCTTCCTTTGAAAGGATTCTGCCCAAAGGGAATCCTCTAGGATGTTGAGAGGGATGTGTAGAGAGTAAATGGGCAGGGGTTGGCCGAGCCAAAGGCTTGAGGAGTGTGTAAAATTAGGTAGAGGTGGGGGCCTTTTATAAGAGGAGAGGAGGGGCACTTTTGGAAAGTAAAGATAAGTTAATTTATTTTAAAAAGAGTTTCGGATTCAAAAGGTCACACATTGCTATAATTCGAGGATAAGGTGATAAGTATTTTAAATCTACTCATCCAATTGGTTTTGGACATGTGTAGGTTTTAGATTTTTCATTATCATTCCATTTTATTTAAATCGTTAAATAATGAGGTCATCGCTGCATCATCATGATGTCATAAAAAATTTAATTTATTTAAAGTATAAAAATTATAAAGAAATTACTATGATGTAGGAAATCTTTTTATATTTACAATGAATATTTATAATCAAAAATCTGATCTTTATAACCCCATGTAAAAATTGTTTTAGGAAAAAATATCTTGTTTGTGTCATTTTTACTTTAACATTTAATAAAAAGTTATTTATGTCATTTCCCAACCAAAATGTATCCATGGGGTCCCCAAGTTGACCCATGGCTTTTCTTGGTCGTCCATGACACAAACAATAAGGTTGGGAGATGTGTATAGGTCATTTCATATTATTAAAGCATTATTTATACCTTAAACTACCCTAATTACCACTAATCGCGATTAAAAACTTAATAAGTTACTATTCACCAAAAAATTATTTTAATCACATTGAACCAAATTTTACTTCTTAATGACAACCATTTATGTCGGATTTTTGAAATTCAAAACACAATGATGGAAAAATTTCATTACGGAAAATCAGTTTTTATAAGCACCACTTAGTGGTTTAACTATTCATCAAAAATTGAAGTTTTTCAGAAAATTACCAAAAATTCACCCTAAGCTATATTTGATATTCCGAATTCAAAAATTAAGTCTATTTTACAAAATTCAGAACATATAAGTCACATTAATTAATTTAATAATTATTTCCCGCTGTTATGACAAATAGCGTGTTTTTATGAAACAATAAGTATCAAAAGATTGACACCAGTTTAAGTATAATTTCAAAGTGAAATTGATTACAATGACCACCATTGGATTAAATGGTAAAAATATATTCTAATTTCACTTCAAAACAAATTCAAAACATAATCTTATCATATAAATAAATTAGATTAAAAAGCAGTTTTGATGTAAAATGCAGTATTTTTCACTATTCATTAAAAAAAATGAACATTGTCAGAAAAATACCAAAAATTCACACAATGTAAATTTTGAAGTCCCAATCATAAAGATTAAGTTTATTTTCAAAAACATAGTTTATAAAATTTTCAAAAGATAGATTCAAAAATGGTTTTCCATCAAAAGGCAGTAAAATAATCTTTTAAGAATATTAGTGTATTCCATGCATAAGATTGTATTTATTTTCATTTTAAGCCTCTATAACACTATCTTAATCATTAATAGACATAGATAAAAATATCTATTATTCATTACTTACTTGGGATGTTACACAACAAGACCCATTCAAAAATTCTCTATAAAATGTTTTATAATGATAAAAATTCGCGGCAATACAAATTCTTGAATACCTTATGGGATTTCCATACATGACCCATACTGAAAAATAGGAACCCTATACTCATTAATTTAGTGAATGCAATCAGTAATTCCCATTGAGGTGTATTAATTATTTCTAAGTGTTTAAATTTATGATTAGATATCGTTAAAAAACATTTTTTATAAATTACGAGAAAAAAATAGAGGAAATAAATGAAAATTGATTTCATACCTAGGAGCACATATAAATCTACCAGAATTACATAGAGGGAAATTTTATTAAGAAGATACCCCTCTATTAATTTCTACAAAGATAATTGGGGTTGGCCTATATGACACCAATGATTCCAGTAAATAATCCTATGAAATAAGAGCTTAAGTGAGAGGGACCTTATTCCATACAAAAGGACAATTACAATGCACCTTATTCCTAGATCTGAATTGATGGGGAAATAATTATAACCCCAACTAGTGGAAGCTTTCATAAAAATCATTTTGTGAAATAGTATGGGATATGTCAAATCTGAAGGTTGTTAAACTACATAGCACCATATTCTTCCCTGCTACAAAATGTTAAACCGCTTTTCCCTCTATTATGCATCCTTAAAAGGAATGTAATAACATTTGTCTCACAAGAAATTAAACTATGTGGCATCATTTTCCATATTTCATTATGTTAAAATTATTGACATACATTCCCAAATATATGATTGGGAACTTGGACACACTATTCATTCTCACCATATGATGTTAAAATTTATGATTAAAGTCCCCCTAAATCGACATTTAGATCCCCCAAAATACTATGAGATGATAATCCTTGTTGTCCCTCAAAATTTTGCATCTCCAATGCGTAATCCCCACAAACATCACTGCCAATACATAGTGGAACTTGGGACCATTTTTTGGATTAATCCCCACCATTATAAAATACTTACAACAGAATGGTAAACTACATGTCCAAACATATTCATCACATGATGCTAAACTACATGATATATTCATGAACTATGTGTGTCTTGACTCTCACAGTAATGAGGAACATAGTGATTCCAATATCCCCAATCTATGGACCAACAGTGATAAAAAATATAATTTTTCCCTCTTTATGTATTTATAAACTAGGTATATATATGGAACATATTTAGAGCATATGAGTTGATTATCATTACTATTTGATTTGTACTTAGGCCTATACCTCATTACTCGGGCCAACAAAATGTTCTAGATTGTGTCAAAGAATATTTCCCCATGTCAAATATTGATTATTGTGGGGAACATTCTTCAATAAAAACATGTTTCTTGATTCTCATTTCAATGAGATATGTAGTGATGCTCAGATATATTATCGTAGGTCTATCCATGAAAAATATATATATATATTTTCATGTGTATGAAATAATTCATCATAGTGATCCTTCTCAAGAAAAATGGGTGGATTGATTCTTAACCTTGCATGAAGCACAGGGACACCTAGTTCCAATACCATGGTCCATATGCAACAATTCATTCACATCAGGGGACTTGTATCCTTGATGAATGATGTTAAATAGAATGGATTATCAAGAACAATGTGTGGCTTGATTATAATATAAGTGAGATACATAGTGATGATCCTAACTCTAATATCGGTTCCAATAACAATCGAAGCCCCCCAGCTCTATAAGAATCAAACATGAACCGAGAGCATCGACAGACTATGTACTTCTTGATTCTCATTTCAATGTGATACCTAGTGATTCTCGTATTTCCATCATTGAGCCCAGTCACAACATTTCTGTTCTCTCACAACATTTCATTTGTGTCATCAACACGTGATGGTAAAATGAATGGTATTTCATGATCATCATACAAATTAAATCTCATCAAAATTAAATTCCATGCAAGGCTTGGATTATATCCCCTAGACTAGCCACCACAGTTTATAATTACATTTATCCTTTACATGTATTTCATTTTTACCTTGGAATAAAATTTGGACGCCATTTTTTCTCACTCTGAGCACAATTCATGTGGACATAAGACGTTTTCTGAAAAATACCTACATATGTATTGCATATCAATTCACATTGGGGTTACGATGGTCCAACTTGTAAGACCTTAAAAGACACGCCAAATTTCCTTGTCACATGTCAGTAATATGAACAAACTCTTTATGTACTATGTGTGTCTTGATAACTTCCCCAGAAAGATATCGATTGATTATGAGGACCTACACCATGGTATAGTGAAAATATTACCTTTATCCTCAGAATCACCCACATCCACATCACATGTAAATAATCTACATTGGTCTTCATGAACTATTTGTGGATTTATTCTCACCCCTAAGAGATAATTAGTGACATCCAAATCTTCAATCATGGTCCCTTCCACAACGTAATATGTAAAATACTACCACCCTCCCATTTACGAGTATGATCTACATGAGAATACCAAATATGAGTTTTTAGACATTTCATGAACTCATTTACCACCCCCCCCATTTTACTCTACATATGAATCCATCAGTGTGGGGGTTAGAAATTCAAAACTACGTGTACACTGATTCTTACTCTGATAAGAAATGTAGTGATTGTGAAGCCCTATTACCTAGTCCATCAAAAAAATTTCATTTTTCTTCATGATGAGACTCTATAATTGACTTGTTATATGAAATTATATTGCATATCATAATATCTTTACCATGTGACTTTAAGCTGCATGGTAACAAGATAATTATGTATCGCTAATTCCCAACCCATTGAAATATGTTATGACAGCTAAGTCATAAATCCTTGTCCCAGCATTGTGATGAATACAAATCACCCCTCTTCTGCATATATATCATTATTAGTTCACGAGTGTTTAATTTAGGTCCACCTCATTAAGGGGACCTCCAAGGAAACATAGATTTACCATTCTATATATGAGTTTTACCTATGTCAGGGAATCAAAATCCATGATCAATTTCAACGTAGATACTTCCATTTTCCTGGAATATTTTTATTTTTCATGTAAAACTCATAATAATGGACACCATCAGATATTTATAATTTTTCATCGACTCATAGCGGCAGAAGATTTGATACTTAAAGCCTCCATTTACTGGATATGTGATATGAGCTAGTAGAATTTTCATTAAAGGACCCTCATAAAAGTCTTATTAGCCATGGGATATAATTATTTTCACTATGCAGTACACTGCCCAGTTTTCTATGGAGGGAACATCCCTCATAATGGGTTTTTTGAATAGTGGTTACTTTACCATTTGGAGAAGCATATTCTTTCATTGTGAGAAATGTAGAAAATATTTTGAAACCCAGGATTTAAAATAGTCTACAATTACCCTTCATATCTATTTCTTATTATATTTCCTAGTCTAAGAATCCAAAATCCCATGGGTAACAATTCCATCCTTCATATGGTTAAATCATACTAGAATGGTCTCATTTTGATGTTCCATCAATCCCTATTTTTTCCATAATTCAATGGTGCTAGTATTATGAACGGAACAACTTTAGAAACCATAATTCCTAACCATGGGTAATACTGGCATGGGAAACCTCTTTTCTCCATTCTCAGAATATTTATATTTGAAATAACCATTCCAAATTCAAGTAATTTCTTAAAAAAAACTCTATTATTAGGGAAATTTGAACCACATTAAACGTTAATAACATTTCAAAAATATAATTTTATAATTCCCAATGACATATTTCTTGATTATAATGTAATCCACCTTAATTTGATGTGTAGAATTTGCACACAAATTTTAGGGCATATCAGTCAGAGGATGCCTCTATTGACTATGAAATACCCTCCCTAGTTGGCCTTTCATAAAGCATCCCACTAAACTTGTATTTTAACTAGTGGTACCATCATCCTCAAGAAAAACTTACTCTAGTATCATAGTCGATTTTTAGTATCACTCTTCATATCTAGGAATCCCCCAATAATAGTTTACAATTTTCTCCTCCAACAACTGAATATGGGAGTATATTTCATTAAAATTTACCAATAATGGTAGAATAATTAGCACCTTATTCATAAATAAAGACCTCAATTTATATCCCACATAATGATCATTTTGTAATGCATGAAAATACATAATAAAATTTCCTTATTGAATTTCTTTAAATAGAAAATCAGAATGTCCATTTTATACAATATTAAACTGAATACCACTTTGTCCTTTCTATATTAATATAAAATACATAACATATAGTTCATGTTATATAACATTAAACTGTATAGAATAATTAACATTCTAGATGAAAATAAAAATAAATTGTTATTTTCATGGTCGTACGACATTATATTATATGATATATTAATCATTGTATGAAAGGGGAAATTCCCCTCACATCGACATCATAATAAAATGTCCCCTCCTTCACTAAAGTAAAATCCATTTTTGAATAGTATCCTATTAATGGAAAACACTAACACATATATTCACTTTTTTTCTCAAACACCCCCTTTGAAAAAACCCCCTATCATGGTTTTCATAAATATGAATCTTCATACACTCTCTTTAATGATTAATTAATAAATGTGTGAACAATTGAGAAATTTTTGTCTGAATATAATATAATACACCATAGTTTTATTTGCATAAAATTTTAACAATGATAAGTCCCTTGGAGTAAATGGGTTCCACTATTGAAGATGAAGTGTGCATTTCATTGTTATCCTTGAAAAAAACATACCACAAAAATGGTTGTCATCCAATTGTAACTTCACACTCTGGATAGAACTGTTATATTTCAGTTTACCATATTTTAGAGCACTGAAACAAAAAAACATGGCCCATGATTCCCCATTGTATATATGAATTATTTCATATCATTATCACCCAATAAGACAAGTTTGGGTCTTTATTTTAAACATTATGATCAATGATGTTCGACCTAAAACACAATCATTATAAGTACAACATTCGTGACATTAAATAACCTAGTAAAATAGATGATGTACTCACCAAATTAAATAGCCATTAAGGTAAATCCTTACAATAGTTGAGTCTGATATCACTAGACCTACACTATATATGGTTTAGTTAATGAAAAAAAAAGAAATGAATTCAAATAGGTACAAACCATGTTAGGATAAAAACCAACAAAGCGAGCCATACGAAAAATACAACTCTCACACACTAAGTCTCCATCTTATTGATCATCGGAAAAAGATATGGTGATAACACAAAATACCCAATTCTTGTAGGGTTTTCCATGTTACCCATGAAAAATTCAAACTATAATCTATTGGCCCCTTGTCATTGGCCAAAAAATTGGATAATTGTTCACATTTATATTGTTGTGGAAAAGAATGGATAACATAATGATGTTTTGTTATGAATTTCAATTTCAATGTTATGCAACAATCACAAATAAAAATCGTTATCAAGACACATTTTATATGGAAAAAAATTAATCTATTTTCATAGCCATTCTAAAACACATACGAACATCCAAATGATGGATCCTTTCACCAAATTTTTCAGTTTTTCCTCAATATAATAATTTAGAGGTTAAATTGACCCATGAGAATAAAATATAGGTTTATAAAGCTAATAAATTTTCATTGAAAACACATTTACAACTTTATGGACCTTATCCTTCTCATCCTCAATGACTACTCTTTTTCATGTTGATTCCCCTTCCAATGATTTATGGATTTTGGATACATCATCCTATGAGGTATTTAATTATTCTTCAAGGATCGTTATTTGGGAACAATTATAATTAAGGCGATTTGTATATTCCAATATCTCATTGGGATGGTAGGAATTTGACTAGATCATAGTAGATCTATGTTCCTCAAACTTGTCTTCCTATTACACCTAACCCTATTGAGGCCATTTATCCTTCTCCATTTTCTGTATTAACACCATAACCTGACCGTGGATCTCATGAAATATGAAAACCCTCTTCTTTATTTCACACTAAAACATGATTTATTACATAAATATCACTTGATAAGACATAAAATATATAGAGGTCTAGTGTCTTCGGGGATTAAGATAATTATATAACAAATGGAAAAAAGAAATAAAAAATCTTTATTGGAAACTTCCTTTACATGATCACAATATTCCCTCGTACTTAGCATTGCATGGGATAACCTGAGGGCATGAAAAAGAAATGAGGAAGCTATAAAGTCATATAAGGGAATAAAAATTGAAAAACATGAGGAATAAAATACATTATAGACAATAGGAATACAAATGGAGCACAAGAAATACATGAAAATAAAGTCATGATAAATCATGATAATCATAACATTGAAATGTTGAAACAACACTTAACATGGAATTAGCATGAGCCAAGGCTCACTACACATGATCATGAGAAAAACCTCATTGCACATGAAGCATGAGTATACACTCATTGAAATTGAATTATCTAGTGTCAAAAAAATTGGCACATGATGTATCATGATATTATACATTACCTAATACATTGGAGCACTATCAGGGCGTACCCTTCTTAAAAATTTCATTTCATACATAAGTGTGCCACATAAATCATATAACATGGAATCAATCAACATCATAAGTTATTCCATGATAATGTAATTTGGAATAAATACATTAAGGCCCCATTAAATATTTATATGTGCATAAATATGAACACCCTTGATAGAGACATGGGTATGGTAATCACTACACAATGATATTGGATGGAAAATGTGGTGTAGTTTCGGCAGAAAAACGACTAGACATAAAGACTCAAGAAAATGGTAGATGAGAGTGAAAAGGGTGTATCATCATATATATATAAAATGGACCATAAGGGGGTCATATAGACACATTTTTTAACAAATGTAATGGAATATAGATTCATAATACAAATGAATTACTTGGATGTTAAAGAGGAGATAGAAATCCCACAAAGAATTTCAGCATGGTAACAGGTGTACATGGGAGGCATTAATGATAGATAAAGTGGTCTCCCATAATCCAAAAATAATTAAGGCAATTTGGGGGAGGTTCTATACCATACCCTAAAATTTTAATTGAAAATGGAGGAACAACTTAATGAAAATTAGAGAAAATTGAGAATGGATGAAATCCCTTACTTGGAAGTGTGATTCCAAAAGATTGGTAGACGTTTGAGAGAGGCTTCTTGGATTATTGGGGCACCTTGGGAGTATTCTATAGATAGTAGGATAGGGTTTGGTCGAACTCCAAAGTCTTTGAGTGAAGAGGAAGTGGTAGCTTGGGTGGGATTATATAGGAAAGGAGAGGGAATTCATTATTATTTAGGTTTGGGACACCTCACATTAAACTAAGATAAACCACAAACCATCCCAAGGTTTTTTTACAATTTATATTTCTAATAGAGAGTGGAAAACTATATTTTATGTGTCCAATGTCTGAACATCTTAAAATAATAGGGTTTATTATGTGGAGGTCAGTCACACTCTCAAGGAAAACAATTTCAAAAGGCAAAATGTTTTATAAGACTTGAAGGGTCCACTAAAGCATTGTAAAATAAATCAAACAATTATTTAAATGGTAAAATATATATTTTCCTAACATAATGTTTATTGTATTCTATTACATAACTATTGGGTAATTTTGATGTCATAAAACAAATTATATAGTTAAACAATATTTAATGTTGACCCAAAAATTCGACGGTCTCAGAAAATTATGAAAACTTCACCATTGGATAATTTTGAATTCCTCATTCCAAAAATACATTTCATGTTATCTAAATAATTTTCTAAATATGTAACGTTTTTCTTTTAAAATAAAAACCCACAGTTATCGAAAATTCATGGTTTTGGACAAAAACAGCTTTCAAAACTTAATAAAAATTAAAATTGCGTTCATAAAATTATAATATAACATATATTTAATAAAAATGAATTTAACAATAAAAATATTTTATTAAAATATTATTTATTTATAAAATTCATTAATTCATCAAAATATATTTCTTAGTTGAATATTAACTAAAAATACTATTTGTGCATTGAAAACTATTTACAATGTAACATTAAAAATCATGAATATTCTCTATACAATAATAGTTTATATAGTCATAGTGCAAGGGTCTTGTTACATAATCCCTTATAACACCTAAATATGATCGAAGGGTATGGTGTGTGATAATGACAGACTCTTGAGGTGGCTCGGATAAATTCGATCAAGTGGTAATCTCTATTATCTCCCACTTTCCTTGTATTAAGTTTTTCTCAAGCATAACATGTTCAAGCCTAGCTTGGTCTTGGTCAAGAGCGAAGCCCAAATATGTCACCTCCTTTCCGAGCACCGAAAAATAGGCTTTGTATGGGTCAAGTCTACTAGATGAGGCCATCGCTTCCTTTGTCGCAGAAAATTGGATTTTTCAAATCCCTATATTTATACTAATCATGTGATCATTGTTCATTGTCTATAATAGAAACAGTCACAATTATTAATGGAATTCTAAAATCCAAAACCTAAAACCAAATAAGTGCATTCTTTTTACATAACCATAAGAAGAAACATAAATAGACCAAGAGGAATTTTCATTAATGAATTTTTGTATCCTTCCAATCACACCCCTTAAGAAATTTTGTCTTCAAAATTTATTTTTCCCACAATAAAATAGATGTGGGTAACATTTCTATATATCTTCCTCTAATTTCCACGTCGCTTCTTTAAAATTTTTGTATCACCAAAACACCTTAACAAGGGGAATTGTTTTATTTCGTAGAACTTTTTCTCTACGATCTATGATCTTCACTAGTTCTTCCTTGTAATAAAGTTTATCCAATAGTTGTACTACCTCTGAAGGAAGTACATGTTAAGGTTTTGGTATGTACTTCCTTAAAATGGATACATGAAAGACATCATGTACTTTGGCCATGGTAAGTGGAAGTGCATGTTGATAGGCCAAAACCCCAACACGATCATGAATCTCGAAGTGGACGATGTACCTAGGCCATAATTTACCTTTATTTCCAAACCTCATGACCTTTTTTCATGTATATATTAATAGAAATATCTTCTAACCAAATTTAATCTCATGGTATCATCGATTGTTATCTGCATAACTCTTCTATCGACTCTAGACTACCTTAATATGCTGCTGAACAGTTTTCACCTTCTCCACCATTTCGTCAACCATTTTTTGTCTCAATAGCTTACACTCATCGACTTCATCCCAACAAGTCGGTGTTTAGCAGCTCTTCCTATACATGGATTCATAATGTTCCATTCGGATGCTCGAGTGGAAAATGCTATTATAGGATAATTCACCAAGAGAAAGATGTTGATCACAACCTCCTTTAAATTCCATTGAACATGATCTTAACATATCTTCAGGTGTCTGAATAGCTCGCACAGATTGGCCATAAATTTGAGGATGATACGCTATAATGAAGTTCAGTTCGGTATCTAGAGCATGTTTAAGACTCTTCCAAAACATATAGGTGAATATTGGATCTCAATAAGATACAATAGATAGAGGTACTCCATGAAGCCTTACCACCTCCCTGATATATATATATATGTACTAGTTTATCCAATGGGAAATCCCCTCGAATTGAAATGAAGTGTGTAGACTTTGTAAGATGATCTAAAACAACCCAGACTGCATTGTTGTCTTTGAATGTCATTTGAAGTCCAGTGACAAATTCCATGGTGATATTCTCCCATTTCTATGTTGGTATGGGCAATGATTTCATCATCCCCTGAGATTTATTCCTCTCTCCCATCAATTTCTGACAAACTAGGAACATTGATGTATACTCAGTGATCTCCTTCTTCATATTATCCCACCAATTATGCTCTCGGATATCTCAATAAATCTTTGTTTTTCCTTGGTGAATAGAGAAATTTGAACTATGTGGATCATCCAAAAGTACATTCATTAGCTCCGTACTTGACTGAGCAAATAGTCTTTTCCAAAATCTCACAATTCATTCTTCATTAACATTGAACTCCAAGGATTTCCTTTTTATGATATCTTATATTTTCTTTTGAATTACCACATCATCCATTTGAGCATCATTTAACCTGTCCAAAAGAGGATGTTTAGAAATAATATGTGAAAGGATTTATGATGTTCCCTTATTTATGATTCCCATGTCCATCTTCATCAAATCTAAGAAGATTGGATCCTTCACAATTCTAATCAATGATAAAATCGTTGGGTCCATTCTACATATTGCTTCTTCCACCTTGTACGCTTTCATAGGGTGGTAATGGATTGATCATTCATATTCATTGATCATGTCTACCCATATATGTTTGTTCTTGTTCAACTCATTCTATGTGAATATATACTAGAGGCTTTTTTGTTTCGTATATATATCAAACTTCTCCCCCAAGAGATAATTCCACCATATTTTAAAGGCGAAGATCATCGTAGCCAACTCCAATCATTGTGTTGGATAATTATACTCATTAACATTCAATTTCCATGAATAATATGAAATTATTTGTCATTTTACATCAACAAACAACCCATTCCCTTCTTCAATGAATCTTGGAATAAAAAAAATGTTCTCCACTTGATGGTAATGTGATCACGACCGAAACAATAAAACTCTCTTTAACCTCCTTGAATCTTTCTTCAAATTCATCAATCCAAGAAAAAATTACTCCCTTCTGAATTATCTTGGACAGAGGGTTCGACAATCGTGAGAAATGTTTTCACAAATATTTGAGAATATCCACATAAACCCAAGAATCTAAAGAATTTCATTATTGATTTTGGCCTTGACCATCTCTCCATTGCAGCTGTCTTGGATGGATCCATTGATATCCCATTTCTTCTGATTATATTACCCACGAATGTGACCTCTTTCACCCAGAACTCACAGTTACTATTGTTTTCATAGAGATTTTCCTCTTGCAAGGTCTCTAGTATAGTTAATAGATGCTCCTCATGACCCACCGTAGTTTTGAAGTATATTAGAATATCATCGGTAAAGACAACCACAAATTTGTCGAGGTAATCTCTGTATACTCTATTCATCAAGTACATGAGGATTTCTGGAGCACTAGTGAGTCTAAAAGGAATTACTATGAATTCATAGTGTTGTATCTTTTACAAAAAGCAGTCTTGGGGATATCTTCATTCTTCACCCTTACTTGATAATATCCTGACAACAAATCTACCTTGGAGAAGTGTTGTGCTCCACATAGCTGATCGAACAAGTCATCAATTCATGGGAGAGGATACATGTTCTTTATCATGATTTTTTATTCTCTTGATAATCTATGCCTAGGTGCATTGACCCATTTTTCTTCTTGATGAAGAGGACTGGTGCACCCCATGGTGAAGAACTTGGGAGTATAAACCCTATATCCAGATTCTCCTATAGTTGTTTCTTTAGCTCCTCAAGCTCATTAATAAATTTTCTATATAGAGTCTTGGATATTGGAAACACCCCAGGTATAAGATCAACTGATAATTCAACATCTCTTCGTGGAGGAAGACTAAGAAATTCCTTGGGAAAAACTTCCGCGAATTACCTCACAATAAGAATTTATTCATGGATGGTTGCCTCATTAGACTTAGTCATCTGAGACTGATATGCCTACTGATAGGTAATTAATATCCATTATTGAGATGATGAAGCTAAATATTATTCTTCTTACTCCTTGCACTTGTACAGAATCGGGGGTTGATTTTCCACATGAAGAGTGATTTCCCACTCACAACAATTTATATTGGCTATATATATGGAAAGAAAATCCATGAAAATAAATGCATAAAATTTCATTAGAGGGAGTATGATGTGGTTCTACGGGATTTTCAATCCACTGATTAGGACTGGGGAGGAGTCATAGTCATGGGATGCAATGAATATCCTATTTTCCGTACTCACCGACATCTTTACATCAATGATTTGTGGTGGTGTTAGGAATGTTCTACTAAACATTATTGATATAAAAGAATACATAGAACCTAAATAAAATAGTATGTTATATATTCTTTAATTAATAATTATCTTACTTGTCACCACTTCGTGTCGGGGTTCACTTCATCTATAGTTATTGAAAAAAGCTCTCCCTTGCTGCCTTGGAGGTTTTTGGTTGGCTCCAAAAATCATTGGCCTCGGGAAATGATTTGAATGATGACCTAGATAATTTTATTTGATGAAATAAAAAATGAATTGATAGTCGAATGGATCATTCTTCTACTCGATCGTAGCCGCTGGTTTTTCATGTCGACAGTTAATGGCTAGGTGCCCTTCTCTTCCACACCTAAATCATGTCCTCCTCCCCTTCAAGAAATTTCTAGGTTTCTTCTTTCCACACTTTTGGAAAGTGGGGTACTGGATTTTCGAATCACCATTAGATTTATCCATTGGATAGGTAGAATTGAATTCCAAATTATGCTTCATAACCCCAGGATACCCCTAAGGTTCACCGATCTCCATTTCAACCTTGAGGGAACATCAGACAATTTCCACGTAACTGTCGAAGTCGCCGATTTCCATGGATTTCCACAGGCTAGGTTTAAAGAAACAATCAACCATGTATTCGAGGGTTACCACAAAGATAAAAGAGCATTGTGCAAGCCTTGTGATGTTATGCTCATATGCTCTGACAGATTCATTATCATTTTTCTTAAGGGCACAAAAGTCCATTTCCATCTTATGCTAGAGGGTGTGTGGAAAATATTTATCAAAAAAATCTTCCAGAAATCATTCCATTCCCACACTTCGATCTCCACCTTAGGCTTTGTATTTTTCAACAATGTCTGACATTTATAGGCTTTACCCACCAAATGATAAGTATCTAGAAGAACCATCTCTTGTTTGGAACATTAAATGATGGAGAAGATATTTTCAATGGAGTTTATCCATTGTTCAACGATTGAGGGATCATATGATCCATTAACAGTAGGAGGCCTTTTTATCATGTAGATTTCGATATCGACTTTTTCTTTCTGGGGGGGGGTTGACCATTCCTCTTGACTAATTTTTCTATTAAATTTTTGGGTAATATGAGAGAGTATCATGACATAGTTTGTGATTCCCACTCCCATCGGATTCAGCATCTCATTAGAACAGTCATCACATTAGTCTTCACATCAATTGTTAGCCCGATTTCTCCTATTACCATCTATTAGTTAGAATAAAAAAAGTTATGGGTAATGCATAAAAGGTAATCCAAAATTAGATGAATTATAAATAGCTTTTATTTCCTTGACTAACGAATATATAGTCTTTAATCTATGTTATCCATTATCTATATTATAACATATATTTTTCGGGAATTATTTTTATTCCTTTAATAATGGTTCATACTAAGATTGTGAATTTATCAATGCATATCCCCCGAGAGGGTCATAACCAAGAGTATACCAAGTCCCATTGTCGTGTACCAAGATACCCCGGGTGAAGCATGAAACTCCTTGTCGGGGTTTCACCCCTAGGTATATTTGTGCGAGAGATGCCTCTACCTGCTCGTATCTATACAGGGATGTACTTGCTTGATAAAACACTAACTCAATACTCACCAAAATGTAGAGATGTTTTTATTATACATAGTATTATCACTAACTATTTCACAAGGGTTTTCTAATCATAAGACAAAATATAAATAAAGTTATCATTTGTTACCATCTATGACAACCCTACTCTTTATTACACACTAAAACATGATTTATTACATAAACTTCACGTTATGAAAAATAGAAGATCGAGAGGTCTTGAGTATTTGGGGATTATGATAATTACATAAAAACATAAAACATGAAATACAACATCTTTATTGGAAACATCATTTACATGACCACTACATTCCCTCATACTTAGCATTTCATGGGATAACTTGAGGACATGAAAACGAAAAGGGTGACCTATAAATCCCAGTAAGGGAATAAAAATTGAATAAAATAGGGAATAAAAAAAAATTTAGACAATAAAAATATCAATGGAGAACCATAGAAACATAAACATAAAAGCATGATAAATCATGATAATCATAACATGGAAATGTGGCAACAACACTTAAAATGTAATTAGCATGAGCCAAGGATAATTGCACAAGGATCAGGAGTAAACCCTAATTACACCTGAATATTGAGTAAACCCTATTTGAACATAAATTAGTATGAGGAAAAACACATTACTCGGGACATATCATGCTAATGTATTTTACCCAATACATTGAAGCACAATCAGGGTGCACCCTTCTTAATCATTTCATTTCACGCATAAGTGTGCTACATGGATCATATAACATAGAATCAATAAACATCATAAGTTATTCCATTATTAAGTAATGTGGAATGAATAAATAAAATTAACATTCAATATGTATACATTAATAAAGGATAATACCATTGATATAGACATGGGTATGGTATTCACATCACAATAATATTTGCTATGAAAAAAGCGGTGCAATTTTAGAAGCATTACGGTGTGACATATGGATTCATGAAAATGGTTGAGGAGAGATAAATTGGTGTCTAATCATATGTACATGAAATAGACAATAAGGGTGTCATATAGAAACATGTCCCAATAAACTTAATGGAATTTTGATGCACAATACAAAAGAATTACATTGTTAAAAAAGAGGAGAGAGAAATCCCTCACAGAATTTCTGCATGTTAACATGTGTGCATGGGAGGCATTAATGAGAGTGAAAGGGGTCTCCCATAATCTGTAAAAAATAGGGAAGAATGGGGGTGGTGATAAATCATACCAACACATATTTAATTGAAAAAATTTCATAACAACATAATGAAAATTGGTCAAAAATGAGAAAGGATGATATCTCATACTTGGAAGTGTGATCCCAAATGCTTGGGAGGGGATTGAGAGAGGATTATTAAAATTTTGGGGAAACTTGGGAGGATTATATAGAGAGGATTCCAGGGGTAGGTCGAACTCCAAAGGCTTTTACTGAAGAGTTAGTTGGAGCTTTGGTAGGTTTATATAGGAATGAAGAGGGAATTATTTATTATGTAGGTTTGGGACACATCACATTAAACTAATCAAAAACAAAAACTAACCAATGATTTTTTGTCCATGGTTTTTTTAAAAGGGGAGTGGAAAAAGATACATTATATGTCCAATTTATGAACTTCTTAAATTAATTGGATTGATTACGTGGATTTGAGTCACACTCTCAAAAAAAACTATTTAAAAAGACCAAATATTTTATAAGCCATGAAGGGTCCACTAAAGCATTGTAAAATAAATCAAAAAAACCCAAAATCACATTATATTAATTATAAAACATATATTGGACGAAAAAAATGTTTATAGTATTTTATTACATCACTATAGGGTCATTATGATGTCATAAAACAAAATATATATTTAAACGATATTTAATTTTTACCCAAAAATTCGACTGTCTGAAAAATTTATGAAACATTCACCAGTGGTTAATTTCGATGTCCTAATTCCAAAAATAAATATTCATTTTATATAAATAATTTTATTAATATTTGAAAATTTACTTTTAAAATAAAAATCGACATTTATGAAAAATTTATGGGTTTTGACAAAAACAACTTTCAAACATTAATAAAAATTAAAATTTCATTCAAAAAATGAAACGATAATTTATATTTCATAAAAATTAATTTAATAATAATAATATTTTATTAAATTATTATATAATTCAAAAATCCATTAATTCATCAAAATAGATTACTTGGTTGAATATTAACCTAAATTACTATTTGTGTGTAAAAAACTATTTTCCATGTAACAGTAAAAAGAATGCAACTTTTCTATACAAGAATAATGTACATAGACATATTTTTAGGTTCTCAATACATAACCCCTTATAACACCTGCATAAGACGGAATCGTAAGGTGTGAGATGGTGACATACTCTTGGGGTGGCTAGGATATCTTCGATTGGGGGGTAATCTCTATTAACATCCACTTCTCCTATAGTCGGTTCTGCTCAAGCTTAAGGTGTTCAAGATCAGCTTGGGCTTGGTCAAGAGTGAAGCCCAATGATGCCTCCTCCTTTCCAATATATGAAAAATGGGCTTCTTACTAGGATAGTCAATTGGATGAGTCCGTTGCTTCATTTTTTAGAGAACATTGGATTTGTTAAAGCCCTATATTTATACTAATCATGTGAACATTGTTCAATGACTATATTAGAAACGGTCACAATTCTTAATGGAATTTCAAAATCCAAAAAATCATACCAAATAAGTGCATATGTTTTACGTAACTATAGGAATACATTTAAATAGAGATAGAGGAATTTTCATTAATGAATAGTTGGTTCGTGACATGATAGTCAAACAAATCATATCCTAACGTGGAAATCACGAACAAAAGCTCGAGAATCCACAATGAAATATCTTCATGTAGAGTCTCATTGATTTTATTAAATATATTTCTCATGAAGAGAAGACATGTAGGGAAAATAGATTCTAGTTCCTCTTGGTTAGTCTTAGAACTATATTTGGAAGGAGTGAAATAATATGGTATTACTACACACAACAATACACCTTGTCCTACTCCCTCTGATGTAGCTCTATCCTCACCCACTAATGATGATAGAGTTGGTTTAGAAGCCCCTTCCCAATCCTAGTTTTTGAGGATGATGAGAATGATGATTAAATGGTGATGTTTGTTAACATAAGATGATCAAAATGTAGTATAGGTGGTAAAACCACAATCACATATTATGGACCTCACACAACTTTCGATCAATTTGAATAACCAATACCTCTCCAACACCCCAAGACTAACCTCTTGGGGCTACGATTTCCTGACATAGAGCATCCTCCTATTTCTCCTTATAATATGAAATCAAATACCCCCCAGAATCCCCCACATCGAAATTAAAAAATATTACACCACTAATAGTTGGAGTTTAGAGGAATTAGATGACCCTATATTGATGGTATTTGGAAATATTATCTGTAGTCAAAACTATATATGTTAAGCCTTTATATAAAAATTTAGGCTACAGAAAACCATCAATGTTGGAAAAATGAAATATTAATAAACTCACATCATTATAATTCTATACGGAAGTTCCAAAACCCATAATGGATCCCAATATTTCAATTTAACTATTACAAACGTAATTCATGTCGAGATTAATGATTTTAATCTTTGCAACCTTCTCACCTTTAAGTGAATCTGAGGTTGGTTTCTCAGAACCAAAATTATCTCCACCATCGATTCCCTCTACCATCTTCTCAACAATAACAACATCGTCATCCCCCATGTAATCAAGTTCAGCACAAACACATTCAACATATTGTATAATATTTATTTCATCTCCTTTTGGAGTGAAAATAGGATCATCATTGAATATTTTAGGGTAATCAGGTTCAAAAAATTAATATGAAATATCATGGAGAGGGAAAAGATAGATACCACACATGACTCCCAAAAATTAGTGAATATGACATTACCATGACCCCTACCTCTTTATAAGTTGGGGGTAGATGTCGGAAAATACATTGAGTCATTATCTTTCAAGATGATAGATTCACCATCAAAAATTTGTACTTCCACAAGAGTATGCTCCTCTATCCTTGAAGGACCATTATGCGATCCTTTTTTTGAGAGAAAGTTGATCATATTTCAATAAAAGACATTCATGATAAAATGGTAAGTTAAGAAGGTTTTAGTATTATAGGATACCAAAATTAATAACTATGAATAACTAATCAGATCAACATTATATCCAACTTTCACATTATGTTCTGAGAAAATGAAGATCATATACTACTCTTTTTCATAATAGTGAATTGATGAGATTTTTATTAGTCTCCACTACCATAAAATCATTCCTGGTCATATGTCCAGGGGTTAATACTAGGGAGTCAAAACAATTACCCACAACATCAGTAGGGACACTCACATGACCACAATTTAGTGGCCCATGTATATTTTTTTCATAACCTTATCCACATTCTCTTATTCTAAGCAACAAGAAAACCCTATAGATTAATAATGGTGTGTAGATGGGAAATACATGGAAATAAAAAAGAGAAATATAATATCATGGTTAATTAAAATTTCCCATTCCTCCCCATGATGAACAATTACCCTTCATGCACTCCTTGGTCTAGCATACCAGACACTCGCTATGCGGCAGATACTTGATCATCAGTTGTGTATAAAATGTGTTCCAACTCAAGGATATACATTGATAGCTCCACCGAATTATTGTCACGATGGAATTTTGAGGGTCCAATGATATCACCCTGATCTGGGATTCATTGTCCATCCTAGAGAAACTCCCTTGAATCTCTAACATAGTGTGTCATGCCCTCCTAAAATTTGACTACAAAGGGAATCACATACTTGGACTCTGCTGTGGATATCTTTGAATAATACTAAAAACATATTATTGGAATATACTCTCAAGACTCCTTTATCTCTTCAAATAATATGGGGATGGTATATGGGACTCCTCCTAATGAGTGAACTTCATGATTCCCTGGAACTGGAGGTGTTCTCTATTAAACCCTATATGTTTAGTTGTCTTAATCCATGAATGATTCGAAGGCTCTGGATCCTCTTTATCCTCTTTGTCTTGAACCCATTTAACAAGAATATCACAAATAGTATATGTATTTATCTCCACCATATGAATTCATTTTGTCAATTACCCTCTATGTATGAATAGATCTACACCTAGGAATATCAAAATAATAGAATGATTGATGCATCTAATAGATACATCATGATTGACATATTGGGTACTACAAGAACCCCCAGGATCCATTACCATTGGGATACCATTTGATTCTTCTCATGATTGACATGTATATGGGGAATTATACTTTATTAATTAAGAAATTTAAAATAGGGAGAATATTGATTAGGAGTATAAGTTTCACAGATGGTTTCATTGTCAATATGGTATAATAATAAATTGTCCTTGAATGCTATCATGTATTTGCTATGAATTTAATTATTCTACTTACCATAATCAGTAAATGTTCTATCTGTTGGGTTACCATGAATAGTAAAATTAGAGTACCTAGATACATTTAGTGACCTTATAACATCATCATGATTTAGGATCAAAGGATGAATCCTAGATAATTTCTAAATGAATGAGAGGAATTAGATTTCAGGGATTTTAATTGATGTCATCACTAAATAAGAGATAATATGAATAGAAATCTACAACCATAATACTTGAAATGACTATTACATTATATACACGGCCTACCCATTATATGTATATAAAAAATAGCAACATAAACTTTCCAGAATATGGGAAGAAGCCCAATTTACTCACAATATGCTAATTTTTATATGATAATAGATCTATTTAGCATCACATATCCACCAGACTCCAAGACTGAGAGTAGATAATTTCGTAGACATATAGAAATTAAGGTGTCCTGTTTAATCTTCATGTCTAGCATGTGATTAACCTTGTAAATAGAACGCTTATATCCAACCTTCTTCATTGTGGTATAGAATTTACCCAAGTAACCGTAATTCTCAATAGTGGGGAAATAGTGGGTTCCTTCATTTAAGGCCCTCCCCCATCACTACTAATAAATCCTTCTTCCAAGTTACTACATGTATGTTTTCCAAAGGTCATGAATGATTGTATTTGTGTAATTTATTCACTATCATAAAGTGCTCATGGGCCAATGGTGGAATTCTCTCAACATCACCACACATTGACATTAGTGGGATGAACTCATCATACATTTACCCACGAATGGGGACCCAAGATAATTCATAAAAATCAAATAGCCTAATTGCAACTTCACCGTCTGTCTAGTGAAATTAATTTTTCTTTGTACTCTATTGGATTTATAAATTTGGGATGATGCTTGGAGTATTATAAATATAGTTATAACCTAACAAAATATCCTCATAAATATAAACATCATTCAAATCATTGTGTAACTTTTTGTGAGTTTGACGTACCCATAATGTCCACATCCACTTATGGATGACTCCCCATCTAGAGAGAAATTCCCAGTCTTCCTTATAGCCTTGTATTTGATATATATCTGAAACATAGAAGGATGATTCATAATAATGATGCCTCAAAATTTCTATATGCAGCTTAATATATGAAGTGAAAATGATGAAATTCATAATAAAACAAATACATATTGTTCCTTCCATGATTAAAACACCCTTTGTAGAGATGTTAAAAGAATGGATGTTGATGTGATTCATGAAAAAATATAATGGGAAGTATATCCTGAACACAGATGTATGGGAATCCCCCCAGATGTTTGGGATTATATGGAGGTATATAGTCACGCTGTGGGTACTCGTGTAGATATGTAATCAAATAATCATTCATATTCGAAAGATTATATTCAATGAAGTCATAATAATCAGGTGTGACATTTTCGATGAAATTTTTACACCACATCAGCTATATAAGTGCTAGTCGTTGAAGAAGCCAATGAAAACAATCTTGAAGACATAAAATTATCTCATGGATTTTATCTTCCGAATAAATAAAGTTACAATTTTAACATATTATAATCCTATAAAAATGGAAATTGAAAAAAAATCTTGCAACTCATTTAATAATGTCTCATGAACAGAGCCCACAATAAAGGTTCCCATGGAGGTCCATCGACATGGTTTCTAGTACAAACATTTGGAAAAAGGTCTTTCAATGAAGTTCTTCAATGATATGCCTCAAGAAGGATCCTTGGAAAGGTGACTCTGCACAACACATCACATTGGTGGTTTTACCTTGAGAGAAACATAAGGAGACCTTTGTGATGTATCTATGAAAACTTCCAATTTATCATGATAGAAAAAAAAACATATGAATGTGATGAAAATGATGGGTGGTATTTATTGACAACATTGGTATGTATAGTGATCCTTCAAAAATTCCCTGGAAAAAACACCTAATCATTAATCCTTCAACGAAGAAAATACTTGGACGTCCAATTTGGATATTATTTTTTGAGAACATGTGTGTTCAACAATTTCACCCCAACATAATCTTTTCCCCATTTTTTACATCTAGACTAGACCCTCCAATTTTTTTCTGATCCAATCTTATTGTGTGGGGGAGATTTGGTTGACATCAGTTTTATATAAATGTGGATGAAATGTTTCTAAAGATAAACTAGGAATGCTAAATTTCCAAATGATCATTAAGGGGAAACATGTTACTATTCCATATTGACCTCCGTGCACATACACCTACGTTCAATGTTGGACATGCATCTATACTATGTAGACCAAAGTGGAAGTACACCCATATGTTGTTGGCATGCGTCATGGACCTATGACAAAGACTTGAGCGGACAACCTCCTTCAATGGGGGTCTCATATTTTCTTAAAAATAAGATCCTTAGGAAACTCATTTCAACAACTGATAAATCGAAAGATCCCCTAGAAAATTGTGCACATTGATTATGTAGAACCATTTCCTAGGTCCATTTAAATAAATTAGGCAACTCTCAAAAACACGAGATAAGTTAAAATTAAATTGGATATGCATGATCAAATACCCAATATGGCCTAAAATTCAAGTCACCTATTCCAGGACACATATTCTACACACCTATGTGAGACCCCTTTCCTAAATATATACATGAATTAGATGATACCAAGGACACTAGAGGATACCCAGGGTGTTTATTCTATGGACACACCGATGTGTGTTTTCCCTACTATCCAAATTCTTGTAGAATATCCAGATCACGTATGACTATCCCCCCCTCCAGAAATCTTTTTTAGTTCCTCCAAATTCACGCCTTAAACATATGTGCAGCAATCCTATTTTAAGGTCCTCTACTAAAGACATGTCTGAATCAACCTTCAAACCCTCTTCTAAGTCATCCATGAGAGGGAATCTCTATATTTTCATGCCTTGTCTGAGAGGGATTGAGATGAAACCTCCACCAAGAATATCAAACTTAAACCACCTTAGAGTGAGGTATACTATGGTTTCCTCCATTTTGTTATTTAGTCATATGGTCATAGGTTCACCAAAATTCCACAACTGGTCATCCATGGATCTCATGGTGAATGTGAGTATGTATCCCCATGGTCATGAGGAACCATACACTAAGGATAGTTTTGGGGAGTTCTCACTCTCAGATAAAAGGGTTAGGAACATGTCATAAAGTTTCCATCTATGAGACCTGAACCCTATAGTTCTATAGAGACCTAGGTTTAACATAAATTAATATAGAATCATTTTAGATGAATATTTAGAACATTAAAAACACATTCCTGAGGACAATAATATTTTACGGTATTTAGAAACATGGAAACAAGATATTATATCTGGGTGAAAGATCTTTCACATATCCCTTAATGATCTACACTTACTTTAACTCTACCTAAAACCTTTATTTATAACCTGGGGAAAAGAAACATAATATATGGTGATATAAGATTCCCAGTAAGGTTAAATAAATGAAATTTATTAGGATAACATGATAATGGGTATGGGACTGGACCATATACAATGATGACCTAACCATGCATATTAGAGATCATAGTAAAGATTATATGTTCATAAGACGAGGATCTTAAGATAATTAAGAGTATAAGTCCTGAAAGGATAAAATAGGAATAAGATATTCAATTTTTATCATAAACATTGGATTATGACTTTGTGAACATGTATAAGTAGAAACATGTTAACTTATTATGTTAAAGACTCAAATCAGGACCCCAAATCTACTTATGGACATGTAACTAGGTCCATGCATAAAATTTTAAACATGTAATCAGGATGAAGAATAAAATGTTGATCACCTAATCAGGTTCAAACATAAACTTATATACAAAAAAATAGTTCCATGAAAAACATTAATAACACATAATAAGGTTCACTCATAACATAGTGAACATGAAATCAGGTTCAAAAAAAATATATGAACATTAAACCTTATCCATTCATAACATTGTAAGCATGTAATTAGCTTCATACACAACATTTTGGACATGAAATCAGGTTCATGCATAATATATGTACTCAGAAGTCATCCATTGTTACCTAATTAATTGTAGGGTGCTATAATTCAATACCAAGACATTAAAAAATCATAAACATGAGAACCATAATATGGTAAAAAATAATAAAATTGTAATCCATGAAATAAAATAGCAATCATGGCCATTTAATAACACCTTTTCCTATGGAGAAGTGGTAGGTTTCATAATCATAACCAATTAAAGGTGGATTTTTTCAATATCAAATAACCGGTGAAAGGGAAATAGGTTTCCTAAACATCATTCCATCAAAAAATTAAACATTATTTGTAATTATATGAATGGAATAATTGATTAATATCCCCATAACGGAATGAGTAACACCATGATTTGTTATCTTATGTGAGAAATAATTTTGAATGATCTTTTAAAAACATTTCACGAGGAAAGTATTATTTCATCATGAGAAATGGTTTTCAAAAATGATAACAATTTTTTGTAAACCATGTTATTTGAAATCATAGAGACGTTATTGAACTATTTTTCAAAAAACTATTATTTCAAAAATAATTCAAAAAATATAATGAAATCATGAAAATGATTTGAAATCCTTTTACCTGAAAACATATGAACCATGATTGAGAAAATGATGAAAACCATTTTCATTGAAAATACATTGAAAACATATCAATCAACCATGGAAAAAAATAATCGTTTTTTAAAATCATTTTTTATTGAATATTACCTTCAAGGATTATATGATGAAATTGAAAATAAATTGGAATTTATTTTCTATAACAAAGAAGAATTCTGACCACCGAACGAAAAACAATCATATTTTAAAGAAAACATTTTATTAATTATCAACCGCACTAAATATATAAAAATAGTAAAATTTCAAGGACATATCTTTAATAAATTTAGATTATGGAATCTCATGATTATTCTCGATATATGGATAATAATATTCATCAAAGAATCATAATTATTGAAAATTCCGAAAAGCGATGAGATTGTTTCAATAATGTCCAATCACATAGTAGCATGGGATCATACTATTAATGTAAAAAAAATTAAATGAAATTTAGATTAAATTATCATTAAAATAAGTATATCCATGTTATAACTTTTAAAATGGAAGTATATACACCTCAAAAAATAATTTAGCTGTATAACCAAACATGAGTCTTAATGGAGTCGAATTGAGACAAAACAATATTACAGATTTCGTATCATTTGACACTTATATCCAATGAATGAAAGATCAGAAAATAAATATATAAATACCAATAATAATACTATAATATACATTTAGTTTTTTAATATTTCGTACATACGCCATAAAAATGAAGTGAGTGGGGAATAAGGCATTTATCTCACAGAAATAAATGTGAGATGAAATTACATTACCTTGAAATTCCATTGGATATATGGTATTTATTCTCTAATATAGTAGATTAAAATATATTATAAAATTATTTAGGAACATTAATAAATTTTATAAAAATTATATATCAATTTCTTAAAAAGTCTTATTACCGATTTGTTAACAATCTTTAATTATTTTCTCTATTTCAGGTGATAATTGTCTTGTTTCATCAAAAATGTTTTCACTAGTTAGTTTCTGATACAATTAAATATATTCTGATTTAATCATATCCATAATGTAATCCATGACTTATTTATCTTATATATTCAGTAAATATGTATTCAAGATAATATATAATGTTTGGAAATAAGAAATGAAATGTATTGTTCATGGAGATAATATGTTGTACGTAAGAAGAACAATACATTAATTTATTTGTTCTATTAAAAGATTTAAAATTCATATAAACATTTATATCAGTATTATATTTTTATATATTTGTTATATATGTTATATAAGTTTATTAATAACATCTTTTTTACATTCCATGTGTCTCATCAATGAGTCACAACGCTTTGAGGGGGTTGTAGTCGACACATCCTCAAATGATATTATTATATTTACAAAATATGGAATGAATGAAGGTATGATATAAATAAAAATTAAAGAGGATAAAAATAATTATAAATATCATATTTATTTTATAGAATCATAATTTATTACATTATTCCCACCATGAGAGGCGTTCTAGAAAAAATGGACTAACATCGTTTCCTGAGGCAGTAGTTCATTGTGCACAGAAAAACTATGGTTGTTACCCACTATATTGATGTGAGATTATATATAGGTAGAAATAATAAAATAAAAAAAATCCTCACATATTTATGAGACTATTTTATATGAAGTTGTGGAATCATAAGAGTATAGGGAGTGAACAATTAAATGAATGAATATTGATTCATGGAAAACGTTACAATAAAATTGGGAAACTAATTTTGGATTTTACAAAAGGGATTCCTTGAAAATATTTTATTATAAATGGTGCAATAAAATTATAGGGTATGGATTTTTTGGAATCTATTTGGGTATATTTTTTCAAAACCTATGTGATTTGATATAGGTGAGGAAGTGGGAGAAGTTGTGTCATTTTTGAGTGGTGGTGGAGTGGAGGACATGTAATTTTATTAAAATGGAATTCCATACTTGTTTTTCACATTAAATATGGATTTTGTAAGGGAAACAGTTATACCAAAGGGAGGATAATATTGAAATATGATCATCTAATAGCTCTTTGGATCATTTATTGGTCATTTAGGTCCTTAATATTAAGTTTTAGTCCCCTATCCTTCTTAATTTAACCTCAAACATTGTAATTAATTTTAATAAACTTTAATATTATGTTAGGTAAAAAACAAATTCTATTTTCTTAGACATTATATGTTATTAGGATCCAAGAAATAAATCAAATTTATGAAATTTTAATCACATAAGTGATAAAAATTAATTTCAAAATTATCCCACCAGTGGGATGATAATGTTTGTTTTCAAAGTAAAAACATTCGATAGTTTGATATGTTTTTAAAGTTGATTTCAAATTTAAATAGATTAAAATGGAATCAATTAAAATTAATAATAATAATATTATAAAATAAAAATAAAAAACAAATATAAAATGAAAATAGTTTTTAAAAATAAATTAGCTAAAATGAAGTTTTGAACTAAAATCAAATATTTTCCCCTCCCATTAAAAAAATTTAATCTTGACCAAAAAAATTCAAAAATATACCATAATATTTTTTTTATGCCTTGAATCTGAATATAATGTATATTTTAACCTATCAATTTTTTAAAAGGTTCAAAAATTTTAATTAAAATGGGATATCCGTCAAATAGCGGTAAAATTTCTATTATATAAATATTGGTTTTTATGTATGAAAAATGGTTTTGTTCTTATCTAATGCCTATAAAACCTAATGACATAATATCTGAAATATTTTATTGAATACGAATGATATATATTTCGGTAATATCAGCCACTAATTTTGATTAAATTAGTTTATCAAGATGAAACTCCTTTCGAAGCATTAATGTAATAATATTAATTCTTTTTATATTCATTTGGTTCTTGGTTTCAATTATAAGGAACTTGTAACCAATGATTAATTTTAGGTTTATATAATCCATAAAATTTTATTATTTAGTTAATACTATTCATAACTACTTATTTTAGTTCTAGGTTATATCTTATTATATCAAATTAAATGGATTAAATAATATACAAGTTTCATTTAATATTCAGTTTTGCGTGTAGGGTATGCTTTCGACGAAAGTATATAATGAATGTAACACATGTTAAATAGGTTGGGTTTTCACTAAAATACATATAATTTATTATATTTAATTTAAATTCTAAATATATTGTAATTTATCGAGTTATTATATTCCATTTTACACTTGGTGTTTCTTGTAATGGATGCCAAGTCAATGTTGCATTTAACACAATACATGTTTTCATTGTGTTTCTCTTTTAATTTTGATGTCATGTGAATGGAATGTTTTACATAGTAAAATATAATACCACAATGAAAATTTATTTATTAAAAAAAATTTCAAAAATAAAACATAGGGTGTTTTATGTTCCTAGCTGGGAGGGTGAGGATTATGCTTCGGTTTCCTATTGACTTGTAATGACATCCTCCTACCTCGCTATAAGAAACATTTCATGGATTACCTCTTGGAGTATGATCGTAGAATTTCATGCATTTTTTTCACCCTTTCTCCCTTCTTCATCTTTTCCACTATAGTGGATATTCCATTTTCTGTTCACGTTTTCCAAACCATGGACCTATTCTAGGGTAATGTTATGTTTGGGAAGCATTGTATCCATGGACACAAGAATATTAGCCCTAGCCTCTTCTATCAAAAGATAAGGGGATATATAAAGTGGGAACACTCAACACATTATACCTCTCGATTTGGGATTTTTCACCATTTCTACCTGCACACTTAAGAAAATTCTGAGGTTTTCCAGATCTTCCTCTTACTCTTGTTTCTCACCCCGAGTATTACTCACATGGGATTAATGTCCAATTGTAATCATTAAATCTACATAATCTGTGTGAAATATTTAAAATGGAAATTTAAATCAATTATTGGTTCTTTGGGATGCATCGACAAATATCTGACACTAAAAAAGTTTTAGGCACCTTTCTCTTAGACTTCCCAGCCACATTACGTTAAACTATGCAGTTAGGTCTTCGTCACATGACCATAAATGGTATGATGTTACCCATTAAGATGCACCAACTAAATCTGTTATGATTCCATTAACAAGGATAAATATGATGTCAATCAAATAGGTTTGATCTGAACATCAAAACAACATATGTTCCCTTTGATGAAGATAAACTCTATAGTAACCCACTGCATGTCTATACACCTAAAATCATCCTGAATAATTATTCTCTAATTTATAGATAATAGGATACCACTAATGGAGAACCTTGGATAAATATATACATTCCTAACGGTGATGAACCTCAGATACATAAATATGATTCTATATTTCATAAATTGTAATAATTAGTTGTCAGTTCTTAGGTAATTTACATCATACATTGGATTTAATAAATGATTACTGAATATTTCATAAATCTATAAGAGAGTCCCATAGTAATAAATACTTCTCACTGAAGTCTGGGATGAGTTTGAACTCCCACCCCCCGACCATGTATGTTCTTAATAATACTTTTCCAAACATCACGACGAGCACATGCCTTTGGAAGGAAGGCCCCAAAGGACATAGTAATGTTTTCTTTTTCTAGTTCCATATTTGAAACTATTCTAAATAAGTTATTCCAACCCATAAGACACGAATATAAGGGAAAAAACTCTTTATGTTTTCTGTTATGGGGTATTTTTGTGACAGTATGAATATGAATCCCAACATTTTATATTCTATCATAATTATATTATTTATTTCAATACATGTGATTATTTATATTATTATTTCATCTATTTATATCTTCCCATGACCAGAATTTCCAATGACTGTATTAGGTATAGTGCATCATATGTGCTTCCAGTTTCCCCACATTCACACATTCCATAGAGAGAAGATTCTAACAATTACCCAGTGATTAAAAATATTTGATCAAAACGGGATTTTGGGATATCTTTTAATTCAGCAATGGATTCATCCTTGGATCCCATCACCTAGTTCGGATTTCCTTTATATATTTACATCAAGTTTTTGAAACTAGTTCCTAGAGCCATATCATGGTGGAAACTGACTAATTATCATATTTATCACTTGATGTGGAAGAAACTATCATTATGGGGAGGTAGTAACTCTGGAATGTTGGGAATTTATAGAAATTGGGTATCTTTTTCCCATATAAGATATTCATTTTTTGAATGGAATATCTTGTGTTAGGAATATTAGTTGTGGAACCCAGGTCATTCTATTTTTTCCATAACGTAGTTAACACATGTGTTTTATATAGTTTGATGATTTTTTCCTCATGCATCCCATGTTTATTATATCGGGTTGGAATTCTGGACCATGTCACAATATTTACATCTTGAGGAGATAGAAGTGTCACAGGTTTAATTGCTTATGGGGATAATTTGTTTGTCGGTTTAAAGTCTTCCATGGATAGGATGTGAATTAGTATTACATCTTCTGAGGATATGTTGATATCATATTTTACATCTTGTGGGGATCTGTTTTTTGCATGTTTAACATCTTGTGGGGAATTTTTGGGTGTAAGATTAACATATTGTGTGGACATGATGGGCATATTATTAAGGAATTTCATGGGAAATTTCAATATATGGTTAACATACAATGTAATAGGTTGGGAATTAGATAAAATTCATGTGGGGACATGATGTACATAGGTTTAATGTATTGAATGGATATTCTTAGTATAGGTTTAAAATATGAAGGGGATTGGATATGATCATATTTATATATCATAAGGAACATATGGGAGTATTTATAATGAATTATGGGGAAAATATGGGACTAAGTTTAACTTCTTATAGGAATTGGTTGGGCACAAGGTTAATGACTATTGATGATAGGATTTGCATATGGTTAACATATTTTCAGGAAAAGTTGGATGTATGTTTAGTATATCTTAGGGATGGGTTGGATAATTAATTATGTCCCTCATGAGGGGATAAAGACATTTGGTGGTTTATATGAGTGTTTACCAATGTTGGAATGTTAAAGAATTTATTTTTTCATGATTTTATCCCAAGGGGGAATATTTTATAGTTTCACTTTTTAAGGACTATGCTTCAAAGGGGAAGATTACACAATTATATGTCTTATTATTAACCCTCCTGGATATATCCTATGTTCCATTCCATTAATAAATAATCCATAACCACATATTTAGATGAAATGATTTAACGTCATATAATAGGACTGGTCAATACTGATTGACATCACAACATAAGGATTATCATTTCGTAGAAAGAGTTTCAATGAGGGATGGGGTGGGAGTTTTTCAAGAAAGATACATGGTATTTAAATACATTTTCAAATATACTAGAAGGGACCAATGTATTCTTGCTATAAATTGACATCCCACCGAGGGGTATGAGTTGAATCACTTGATAATCTTAAATAGTGAATCATATTTTAATAAAAAAAGGTATGATGGTGGTTTATCATCTTGTTATGAGGGTGTTTTCATTTAGTTAAACATTGTACGAGTTGGCCATTGGACAAGGATGTTTTAAATCATGTAGCTCATCTATGGGTTAGGATACACCTCGAGGTTTCCCATGTCATGCAGATAGAATGATATATCATTGGGGTCCTCTACATAGATATTTATGTTTTTTTTCATGGTGATTCCACCTATAGGTCATTTGGGTCCACTGCTTAGGTTACTCTAGGTTGATCAGGGTGTTGAAAAATCCCAGTAGGTGTAGAAATAAGGAGGTCTTATGTTTGGGTTCTTATTAAATAGAGAAAAATGAAATATGTAACCTATGATTAATTTGGATATCATGGTTAGTGGAAAAACATAAACCCTAAGGGCTATCAGGTTAGGGGAAACAATCAGTTGCTAGAAAATTTATTTTATTGAATGTTAAAATGTGTTGTGAGGGATATAAGATCTACCAAAAGTGAAACACATCGATTCAAGAATATTAAGTGCATGAAGGATTCGTACTTTCACAAAGATCATGGTTAAAAGAAGTATTCATCTGTTATGTGATCCTGATCACCCATAAGTGGTTTTTTATAAGGATATATCAACCATAGACTGAGAATATTTTGGGACCATGGGAGGTTGGTCGCATAATTTCACTGCTTATGAGGGTCCATGTTATTTATTTTGGTTGTGATGTCATAAAATAGTTGTTTGTATGAGTTATAGTGTTTCTGAAACATCCAGATATCCCTCTTCATGGAATTGTGTTGAATTTCTATTTATATCCAAAATTATCAATCAGTGTTTCATGACATTATTGTATCATGGAAAACGTTTCTGAACTTCATATACTCTTACGAATGGGGTGTTACTATAAAAAATGTGTTGTTCAACATCGCCTTTCATGTGTTAATGGATAGTTTCATGATTGTTTTGGGTGTAAAGCTCTATTTTTTCCTGAACATGGCTTGCACATCACTACGAGGATTGATAGTACCCATGGGACATTTATCACTAGCATTAAATTTGGTGGAAAATTTCTTTGTTTGAGGAACACCATAATTTTTCTCAACACTCAAAATTTGTCTGCCACCATCCCCTCAACTAATAAAATTTTTTTGAGGTTGGTTGGATACATAGTTTTTTTAAATAATACATTCATTGTGTTAGACATGTTTTCAATGCTAGGAATTGACCCAGTCAAAACTGGTGGTGACCGAGGTAACCAGAATGTCATGTTCAGAAGGAAATGTGAATGATAATGGTTGGATTATAATTTCCATGATATAGTCTCTTGGGGTTGCACAAATGTGAGGAATGACCATTAAATATACGATACCTATGTATATAAATAGGTTTAGGTGGCTATTGTTGGGTCACATGTCTTCCAGGAATGATTACTATCTCATGTTTGTTGAACTCAAAGGCTTTCATGAAATATTGAGCTTTTGGCTTGGCTTTTCTTTTAACTAATACTTTTGTGAAACATTTTTTTTAACTTTAGTCAAACATTTTTTCAACCACCATTTTTGTTTCATGATGTGGTTACTTTACAAGATTTATCACGGACCATGTGTGAACTAGTGTTTGAATATGTAGATGTTAGTTAAATGGAAAACCATACTGATCGGGTTAATATAAAAGCTTCTAATACATCCCATTGTGAGGAAATGATATGTAATCAGGAAATGATACTATCCATAGAATTTTTCTTCCATTTACATGTATCTCTAGGGATTATACAAAGAAACCCATGGGGTAAACTTGCTGAGAATCTACATAAACTTTTATAAAATATGGATGATGGTTTCCAAGTTTTCCTTATTCGTAAAAGTTAGTATGTTGGGGTTTTGGTTCACTCTTCATAATGATATTATTTGATGGAACATTACCACTTTAAGAAATACTTCTAAGTATCATGATGAGAAATTATTCAACATTATCAAATGATATAGAAAAAAATATTTTTTTAAAACCCATGGGATGAGGAGCTCTCATCAAGTTATAAGGGAATTTTCAAAACTAGTATCAAGAGTGTGGATAAGTACAAATGATTTGGATCTATGAGATGGGGAAAACATCATTGATTGTGGGGAATGGCCATACATTTTATGTGTCACATTCCAAGATTTTGGGGATGAAATGTGCCACATTTGGTTGTATACAACAGTTTGGATGTCATAGTTATACATCTTTTCTAATAAACTAATAAATGAGATTATTAGTTATAGGACCCCAGACAATAACCCCTTCTTTCTCCATCATGGGGAGGAGGTAATATTATAATGGGATATCCAATGCATTAAATACATCCCAAAAGTAGGAGATCAATATGATGAAATCATCTTGAAGCTGAATGATTGGGGAGACAGGGAGTATAGCCCTGTTAATGTACATATCCTTCTAGATGCGTTGAATCTTGTACTGAAGAACCATACATATATTCATCAGGATGTGTCATTATAAACATGACTATGTTTTTTAGAAAACTCGAACGTTGATGATGTCAAGGAAACAAAAACAATGTACAGCGGTGCAACAAATATGGAAACAAGGATCATACCACTGGATCATTGTGGAAGGACAATACAAATACTGGGGAAACAAAATGAAGGAGGGATGTAATATAGTTTATTGAAGTGAATTTTAGAGGGAATGAGTTTCTAAAATCCATTACTCTCCTAAATAATAGTCATCAGACTTCTCTTCTCAACATCAATTTGGTTCAAATGCTGAATATTAAATATAGTTGGGTTACTATAAATATCAGTAACAATATGAATTTCCATGATAACCTACTCTTGACTCTATCTAATGAGATGGTTGAAATTATGGTGGGGATGATTGGGCATATAGATTATCAAAAAACCTTTTCTGATAGATTAATCATCACCAGGATATATGAGTACACTTATTATGAGATTTATACTGCAAAAATATTTAAATGGAAATAAGATCACAACCAACTATCAAAGAAGAGTTTTTATGTGTTGTCTTGTGTGCCAAAAAATCTATTATATGTCATTAGTTGTTGTTGGTGTTTATAATATAATGTATGGTATAGGTAAACTTTTTTTCTCCCATAAACAAAAATATAAATCTCTGTCTAGGTTATTCTAGAAAATGGATAGTAACCTATCAAGGTGACATAAAACCTCAATATGCAAGGATAATCATTCCATGAAGGGAGAAGTAGGAGAAGCAGGGTGGTATAAGGGATATTCTTGGAGGTTCTTGTAAATTTTCAAGGGGTCAAACTAATGTTGTGGTGAGGGATGATCATTGAACATCTACCCCACTGCCTCATAGAGTGGAGGCCTCCCTACTAAGTGAATGCAAGTGTATTTGGATAGATATTAGGTTGGGACCAGTAAAAAACATGGGGGAACCAAGAGAAACTAGTGGGTTCAATTATATCCCGTCATTGATTCTTCCTTTACCATGCTCTGAGTGGCGTCGGAAATGATTAAGATGGATCTGATGGATGAACAGTTATGGTTCACATATACTCAATAAAAAAATGGGATTCTAGATCTTGGGATTTATAAAATTACATTTATGGTGAACATATATGGGAGTATTTCATACTCGAAGGATATCGATTCCTTTTCACACCAGTTGGGGGAGATTATTTCCCCAACATTTGAAGGTGTGTGATGTTCAATGGAAATCATACTGGGGGAAATATATACTACTAAGTGAACCTATAAAGTTCCATCCCATGGTGAATGGTCACTGATAAGGAAACTCTATAGTGGATTAGAGAGGTTACCCTATAGATTGATGACTTAACCAATATTTAGATCAGCAAGGTTAGCTATGTGTGTTAAGTCACCGATCTCTTACAGACCATCTAATTATTTCAAAGGTTCTAAGTGGTATTTTTTACATAGGAAGCATATGAGATAGACCAAGGTGACTGAGTTAGAGGGAACGAGGGTTAAACAGAAGGTACTAGTAGATACACAATAGTGTATGTGCCTCAGGACACCATGATTAGAGGTTCTTATTTAGAGTTTGAAATGGTTACTCCGTAGAACAAGATCTTCAGTGTCATATATAAGGGTACACTATTTAAAATTACATTTAAATAATCTAATACCAGTAATATAGATCATATGGGAGAAAAATCCTTGAAATCCACATGGAATAGGTTAGGATTGATCCTCAATATGAATTTCACTCTTAAAAATTATAGATTTATAATTGATTATATGGAATCGTCAGGATTATTGTTTTTATGTAGCTTGAGTGCCAATATAAAATAGGTGTCTAGTTTTGTCAAAAAATGATCTAATTGGATTCAATGGGTATTCCATGGTGGAATTCCCTATCAGGACATTGGGACGATATTTCGACCAGACACATTCCATATATAAAAAATTTCTCATTTGCGAGCCACATTTTCCCGATCAGTTTTCATTGGTCAAACTATCTTGCAAGTTGTAATGTTTAAAAATATTCATTAGTTTATTCATTCATAGTAATAAATTATGGTTGGGGATCATTGTAACACCCTGACCATAGATTCCTAGACTTGGTGCATTATTTTAATACATTGGCATGATTATAAGGAATCATGTCCCGAAAGACCGATTAGTTTAGCAGTCTTGTAAAATATATTGAATACAAGAACATTACATTACACATTCTAACATACAATACAAAAAAATAGTCCTTTCAGAACGCCACTATTCCCTATAGCTTAACCCTGCTTATCAATAATAATACACTTCTTGGAATCCTGTTAAAATAAAACATAATAAATGGGTGAGCTCAGATGCCCAGTAAGGGTAAATTATTTATCAGAAGATAACATAAACAATATACTTGGTGAATAATTGAAAACACATGCCTTTAAAAATAATAAAAATGAACACTTCATGGGAGAAATATGAACTGAGTAAATAACGCAATAATAAAACATATTCATGGGTATTCTACTAGTTGAATAACCATATGAACCATCAATATTGTTTTCATAATGAGGGAATGTATAATGGAAGACATTCTGAAACATTTTCTCAGGGCCTCAGCCAATACGTCTATAAATGATTAAGGCCTCAGCCAGAACCATATATCAAATTGGGAAAGGCCTTAGCCAATTTCACGTCTAATTGTCTCATGAGACCTACCAATGTATAATGGAGCGATAGAGGGCTCCACTCATCACTTACTATGTCCAATACATTCCTCATATGAAAAGGTTGAAACATTACATAAACATTAGTATTCAAACTAGCATACGAAATTTCAATATATTATCCATAAACTATGAATGGTATAAAAATAAAAAATCCACATTCAAACATATCACAAAACCATCGATACAATATATAAAATTTTTATCTTGGTAAATCAACTTCAAACAAGTTTAAAATCCATCAAAGGATGTTGACATAGATGAAAATGATTCGTAAAACTCTTTGAGAGAAATACCCCTTTTTCATGAAATCATTTGTAAGTCTCACAATTTATAAACGAAGTAATTTAATATAGATTTTTGATTCAAAATGTCGCATACCACTTTGAATATTTTGAAAAGAGTTATCATTTAAAAACATTCATGTCCATATAAATAAACCCTTAACATCATATTGAAAATACATACATTAATTAAAAGGGTTTAGAAAGATAAATATTTAAAAAATTAACATAATGATCTAGTTAAAAAGACCCTCCCATAAAACCATAAAATATTCCATTTAAAAACATATTTATGAAATTTGGGTATCTATCATAAATATGTCCCAGAAAATACTTACACATGAACAATGTCGGATAATAATGAGATTGAGGAAATAACTCTTACCTTGCACTTTCCTTTAGTCAAGGTTACTTTTAATCTCCTTTATGAAGATCATTATACGTTATTAAATTCCACCAGAACAATATTAATTTTTATGATATCATACATTATTCAATAATTACTTTATATTACCCATTTAATAATAATTTCCATGTTAAATTAATATTTCGGGTAATAATCGTTTTCTTTATCGTACGCATTTTAACTTGTTACTCTTGATTGCATTACTTAGACGGAGATTTAAATACATACATAAAATGAAAAATTATTTATATATCATAGATATTTAGAATATAAATATGTATGATAGACATATTTATGAAATGAAAAACACCGTTTATGGAGATAGTAGTCCGTACGTACGCATAAATGATGTTTCCGTTTTCATATCGTATTGAATAGAAATAAGTGAATAAGATTTACGTAAGTACATATATATATATATATATATATATCTCCATTAGAATTATTATGTCATATATTACATAGTCATTTGTAATATTTTTTTTATAATGGTCGATGAATGGTGATCGTGGAAATGAATCTCATCGTGTCGTGGTGATGGTAATCTGTACGTACGCACGAGCGACAATACCATTTCCTTAAATCTGTGGTATTTGATGGTATATTAATTTTACAGAGAAATTATTATGTTATTTTCATTATTTATATACATATTAATCATCATTATATCCATCCAAATAACATAGTGTTGAATAAAAAATTACACCACGGCGTGGAGACGGTAAGCCATATGTACGCACGCATGGGGACATTATCATTCAGAAGATGGATATAATAATGAATATTGTTGTGACATATTTAAAATAACATCATTGTATATAGAAGATATTGGAGTTATTGTTTTAGAATGGAAACAACAAAGAAAGATGAAGTGGAAGAAAAAAATAACTTGAAAGAGGTGATTAAATATTTACCTCTTCTCCAGGTTCTTCTTTTTGATTTGATCAAAATGGATCCATATGTTGGATTTATGATCAAAATAAGGCCACTATGATCATGTGAGGGCTGTTGGGAGGATATTTTGGTAGGGTTTGGCCGAGCCAAATGGCATTGGAGGTGTGATTTTGAGAGAAGGGGATGTGCCCTTTTATAAGAGGGGTGAGGGTCACTTTAAGAAAAGAAAAGATTATTAATTTTTTTATACCATCATATTCAGTTTATAATGGTTCCAAATAAATTTATTTAGAGACTTAGGTGGGTTTTGGTAGAAATTCTCTCAACTAATAGATTTTAGACAAGTATAGGTTACAATTGTAATCTTATCATTGAGATTTAACTCTTAGTTGAATAGTTTAACTTTTACCGTGTCTTCTTGTATTCTTAATATATATGATTAATAAACATACTCTAAACTTCTAAGAAAACCTCAAGTGGATAATTAATGACATATTAATAATTATTTACTACCTTTGGTATAACCTTACCTTTTTAGGAGTAATATATCAACAAATAATATAATATTTTTTTTAAATAATAATTTATGACAATTTTGACACTATTTGGTATTTTGTTTTTGTGAAAGTCATAAAAACTTTATTATTTCTAAAAAAATACATTGAATCAGACCTAACATGTCATATTAACCTAAAAAATCTTGGATTTCATAAAAACTTTGATATTATATTTATGTTACGATTTATAATACCATTTATTTGATTCTTTCATTAATAACGTAATTACTGTATCATCATTGTGTCATTAATAAATTTTATTACTTAATGTATGAAAATTATAAATAAAATGAAATTATTTAGGAAAGATTTTTATCTTTATTATCAATATTTATAGTCGAATTTATATTATGAATAACACTATATTAAAAATGGTTTAGTTATTAAACTATGATTTTAACTCTTTTAACTCTTCTCTAAATAAAATAATAATAAATGCCTTTATCAAATCTATCTGGAACTAAAGGGTCATATTTTATTAAAAATGTTTTTTGGTCGAATTACATTTATCCAATAGAATTAGGACATGTGTTAGGATAATTTTGATATAATTTTTACCCTTAATTGCCCTATTTACTTTTAACTGTGGTAAATAAAAGTCAAAAGATACTATTCCTCAAAAATAAATTTCATCTTATTGAATCACATTTTACTCTTTGATATTAACTGCGTCTCTCAGATTTACAAAATCCAACTCACAGATGTGGTAAAATTATATTTTTTGTAAATTTGCAAATGCTCCTAAGAGGTGGGTAAAAGACGGTAAAAAGTTCAATACAATTTTTATATATATGAAAATATTATAAACTGAAACCAATGAATTAAATTTAATTTATATAGGTATTATGTATATATTTTGACCCAAAATAAATGTAAATAAAATAAATAATTATTTAACTAAAACACCGGTTTTAAATTATAACTTAGTGTTTTTCACTATTCATCAAATATTGAATGTTTTCAGAAAAATACCAAAAATTCACCCTTGGATTATTTAGATATTCAAAATCCAAAAATGATGTCTATTTTACAAAATTAAAAACATATATGATTCATTTATTAATTTAAAATTAATTCCCGTTGTCAAAACCAAAAGGTGTATTTTTAAGAAATAATAACTATCAAAAGATTGACCCTTTCTCATGTCCAATTTCAATGTTAAATTTTTAACAATGAACAAAATTGCACTAAATGGTAAAAATATAATCTATTTATACTTACAAACCATTAAAATTTACAATTTATCACTATAAATTATTGTGATTAAAAAAGTTGTTTTTAGTTATAATATAGTATTTTTCAGTATTCACCCAAATATGAAAGTTATCAAAAAAAAAATATTGAAACTAACTTATAATGTACCGATTCTAAATAAGAAGTTTATTTTGTCAAATTTAATATATAAAAGTTTCAAATATTTGATTTAAAAAGGGTTTGTCATTAAAAAGCGGTAAAATTGTATTTTTTGAAAAATACTTCTTTCATCTGAAAAAATGTACTTGTTCTTACATTATGGCTAAGAAACTAATAATATGGATTATAAAGTTATAAGGATTATATATAGTTTTCAATTAAGTTAATATTATTCATAACCTCTTTTGAATGGCTAGTTTGGTATGTCGTGGGGCGCTTGAACTCGGTGTTGCGTGTAGTGTAAGTTGTTGAATTACTTTGTAGAAATAACTTACTATGAAATCATGGGGTGTTACAATCATGGGGGTGCATAACCTAATAGTAGTGACAACTATTGGGGTTTATATCATTTATTAAGTTCCAAACATACATAAAGTATGGAATCATGTCCCAAGGGTAAGAAATATTTATCAATAAACCTAGTTTCAGGTTGGTGGAAATGTTATAGGAAATGATTCTTTAGATAAGAAAGGCCTCCCTCCCATCCTAGAAAACAAAACATCATAGGGGATCCTAGGGGATGATTTTTGTCACTTGAATCCACAAATAATTACCAATGAAACAATATTTTCTACCATAGAAATTCGACGATTCTATGTCTTACTTCACTAAGGTGAATCAAAACATAATACTAAGGGCATTGTGGAGCATGTAGAATGTTATTACATGAACTATGGATCCATATCTAGTGGGTCACATGTTTTCACTCTACCACTATCTAGGAATCATAGGAACCATATTTTTGTACACTAACACAGTCTATGCACAAGTTATTAACTACCTTTCCATGAGAGTGTATGTGAAATATAAGGAATTTTATATCCCATGGAACCATGAGAATTATGAGGGAACTAAAAAGAAATAGACAGTCAATAAATAAATTTACTGATTATAAGATAATGTAAATGAGAATTCTATAATTATCAATGATCTAATAGAGAACATTATTTATTTTAGGGTTCAATATGTGGTTGATAAAATTTTACGTAAGAGGATATATCATAGATTTTTAGTGCCCGGATGAAAAATCCTAGATGTGAATATGGCCCACTAATATTTTCCCAATGGTTTTGTAGGAAGAGGAAGATCTTATCAGCATCAAAAAGGTTATATAGTCCACACAGAAAACGTTGTATGGGATGGAGTGATCGAATACTGAAGCATATCCCTAGGAAATGTTTTTTAGAAAAAATGGATGGATTTAGTGTGTGGCTGACCTGCATAATCAATTGATTTTTATTTGATTTCCACTCCTCATCGAAATTTATTTTTTTTCTACACATATCACTTCAACACATCAATCTCATTAATGAATCCACTAATGATCAACCCTAGATACCACATGATTCATGCTCTTTTTAGTAATCAAGGGATGCTCATGTGATTTATCAATCATTTGAGAGTATGATAAAATGTCTGAAAACTCATCATCCAAACTTGTTTACTGACAACAACTAATTTATCGACCCGAAATATTTTCACTGGAGTGTGGGTATTTGTGATAAAACGAAGTACTTTCAGAATGTTTTGTAATGGAAAAATGGTTTAATTTAATGGGAATTGAATTATACATGAATAATGGAGGTACATAGAGTTTTAATATATATTCCCAAAATGTGGAATAAAGTGTGTATGGTTTGATAATGGCAGTTAATTGTTAATCATGTTTGAAACAAAACATCTAGTATTGTTTTTACAATGATATGGACAGGATAAAAGGGGTTTATCTTGGAAATGTTTGAATTGTGAAAAACATCTCTAAGAAATCATTAGTTTTTAGGGGTGAATTCCTTGGATGGTTAGTGTGTTGTTTTATCACGAACCATGCCATAATGGGGGGAGGGTCGATTTTGGTCAATAACAGAGATCCAAATTTAGACATACGCAATGCCTACAGATGAATTGACGGAATATTCGAATGTATTTAATCATCCTTTGAGTTATTATTTCATGGATTTGAGAACACTATATAAGAATATAAGTATGTAATTATGTTAAAGTCATCTTAAATGGGTATATAACCACAAAATCTGAGAGAAGTTTTTGGAACACAAAATATAATATTCGAGACTATAACTAAATTGAATAATGGGGTTCTAATTTGATGGCCTAATATTTTTTTCCATTTTATGTCATTAAATGAAAAATATGGAAAAATAGTTTAATTTCATACTACGAATATGATATACATACAATCTAACATCATATTTCGAGGATATTTTATCTAATAGTTTAATGTCATATCATTTTGAAGTTTGAACCTACATATATTAAACCTACCAAATTATGGTAATGAGTTGTGTAAGAGGGTATCATAGTTGGGGTACTCCATTGAAGGGATGGAAATGCAATGGGATCCTAATATATGAATAATAATTTTTCATACGATAATTGGTTTATTGGGAATGTCCATTTTTTTCAAAGGTCTATAGTGTGTCCCCTCAAGCCTTGTACCATTTTCGATTTATTCCCTTATTTTCTTCCTTGTTATTAGAGCGAATTGGAATGCAGAGTATATATTCTTATAAAGTATCCATTTTTAATTTTAAACCATGAAAATTTTTATTTTTCTTAACATATCATTTTTATGTTCATAAAAGTCATAAAACTTTTTATCAGACAGTTCTTTGTCATAATGCTCAGACCATGGGATTTTATTTCTCAAATTGGGTGGGTGTTGAATAGAAGAGAGGTATATTGACATGAATAAGAATTCCATGAGGCCCAAAAAATAACGAACATATCAGAGCCATGTTTCACATAGTTTAAGGTTGTAAATATTTTACCAAGGCTCCTAGATTAATGTCATATAGATCGAACCATAGTGGCTGACCGATCAAAAAAATAAGCATGTTACGTTAGAGAAACATGTGGACATGAATTTACAACCAAGGCAGCCTAAATCCACTGCCCATAATACTAATATTTAATAAAAATAGTTTAATTACATAACTCATGGAATTTTTCTCTATGTATTTGTTCATAGAGTTAAACCCCTGGGTGAGTGCCTATGCATCTCATCATTGCATGAGGAAAAATTCCTCCCAACCCCATGCTAGTGTGATCCATTATCAATGTGAGCGAAATGGAATAATAAACATATTTTTTCTTTTATGGGAGAAAAAAAGGTAAAAAGACAAAAATTATTTTTAGGATGATGTTTAATTTTCTGGCCTTATTTGTAAAAGTGGATTGACTAACAAGAATTGAACAACGACTGGGCATTTTCGAAACCAATGTTGTGAACCCATGCGAGTAAATGAATGGGAGGAAACATGCTAGATAGATCATTATATTATTTCACTACATGGGACATGTTAGGAATTATATGTGATCCATTGCGGCATGTGAAAGGATAGTAGGTGACATGATGTGGTTTGACCCCACTATGACGAAGGACCCCATTCAGATTTAGAGGATGATGATAATCCTAATAAGAGAAACTCTAATACCTAGAAGTGGATGTGAGGAATATCAGGATTGTAATATTGGGTTCCTTGGGTGTTGTTATTATATTATGCTTAAATACAAATGATGGACATGGTATTATGTTAGAATAAATCATGTCCCATAGGGGAAAAGTCTTCAACAAGAATCGATGGTTAGGCTTGGACCTAGTTGATATATATGTGCATCACCATGTTATACATGGGAATGGTTATTTGGCCACATGTAGTTTTGAGAGGTAGTATGGACATATAATTTTTATTAAGTGGTTATTTATTCAATATATATGATATCTATCATCTAATATTATGTTGAATGAAAATTTTATAGAGATTAATGATATAGTTTAACATAGTCTCCTCTAAACGCTAGTGTTTCAAATAAAAGATTTATTATACGAGGCATTTAGATATCATATAATGTAATGTTACAATTTAAAATTATTTTATGAGGATTTTGGATTATATTTTTATAGTATTAAAACATGGAATATGCTTTTTTACATGTTTATGGGCATAAATATTGAAACATAGGTGTTATTCTTGGTATAAGGTCGTGTAACATTGAGAAAAGGTATAAATGCTAGTATATGGTTTTAAGTTGTGGAACAATTGTAATGGGTGTCCGAAGGATGATTTTTTGGAATTAATGAGTGATAATATAATGTGAAATGATGTCTAAAGAGATCATCTTTGATATAATACTCAATTAAACATGAATTATTCATCATTATGATATTAAGAGAGAAAGGAACTAATAAATAGTCATCAAAGGGGGTTAGACAATCAAATGAGATTGGGGTGTCACTAATATTCCCATTGGAATCAGAGTAATGCCTCATGTTTTTCTGAAACTCATAATGGTAGAAGACCGATTCATAAGGGTAAATCCTTATGAGTGATGATACGATGAAACATACAATGGGAAATTAAATTGCTTAAACATATTCATGAAGAAAACTATGTAAAATTTTGGTCAAGATGGTAAGAGAAATACAGATTAACATATAAAATTTTAGGCCAGTACACCAATAGTAATTTCATTAATATTAGACCATGGGTAGGTAGTTAGAGGATACCCAGGTGGCATCAAAAAGCTAAAACATGATTTGAATGGATTTGAGGTGGTTGTAAACTACAAGAAGATATCATGGAGATTATTTCTCAAATTTTATGGTAATATGTTTTAGACCATGAAAAGATCCCAAAAGTCATTGATGTTGAGGTAGGGCCTTAAAAGATGAGGTCAATGTGTCACTAAATATCCCATTGAAATGGAAATCATGCCACACATAGTTAAGGGACAAGGTGATGTTAAATAATGACACCAGATGGGTTGTTTTCTGATTGTAATAAAAATAGAATCACCTAATTAATGTGATATGGGGAATATTGAATATTGGCAGGGTAAGTTTATAGATTAATGTCTGGAGATAATGATATTTATGGGAAATATGTGTTGAACATCCCATTTTTCTTCAACATTATGGGTCATAATGGAATATTGATCCTCTAATAAGTCATGAAATATTATTCAGGCATACACTAGAGAAAGTGGATAGATGGAATTTTTTGATGATGGCGTCATGGGTAATGGATGGTTTTGTGATTAATTTGTGCATGAGAATGATGACAAAAGGTCTAGTAGTAACTAAATATCCAAACAGAATATGAATCAAGACACACATAGTTCTAGAATGAAACTAGATTAATGTACTCATTTAATTAAATGGATGAATAAAAACAAGACAATGAGTGGGGCTTGTACATAGATTAGATTCAAAAATATAGGACCAGGATAAATTAGAAAACATTTGCCATTCATGATTTGTTTACTGAGGGAGTTTCTTCTAAGGAAATATGTTTTTTAAGAATTTCGTAGAATGTGATGTGAAAAGAGGGCATTGAGACCCATGAATCACATAAATACAATGAAAACTATTAGCATAGTTTATGGAACTAATTTTTGAACTATAAGTGGGGCCATGGGAAAAACGATACAGTATGAACTAGCAGATAGGAAAAAAGATAATGTTATTGGATACACTGTATATCCCATGATTATAAGAATCAAGCCCGATACTATTTGGGAATATGGTGTGGTAAAAGACTAAAAATGGAGAGAACCTTTCATCCCTAGTGAGGAAAATGTGGAATACCATGTATACCCTAGGGACTCACATGTTTATTACATGATGTATGTATATATTTTTAAAATATTTTCTTGTGAATTTTTGATTTTATATCATTTCACACTTTTTACTTAAGGCTTCCAATGTTAATTTCATTAGGTAAGACTACAATTTCATTTCCTTCACTAAGTATGGTGTGATTTTTAGTTTATTATTTTATAACAAGGACTATGGATCCTACTAGTTTAATGTAATAGTACATAGATCATATGGATTTTAAATAGTTTAAGGTGATATTTCTAATACCCCAACTCCTGGTTTACGGTCATAATGTTTGGGTCATGTTTCATTAAATGAAGTACTAGTTTAGAAACATTGAATTTGTAAGAGGTGTGATGTGCTCTCCATCCATGTCGATTAAAGGGTATGGTCCAATTAAATAGACGTTATGGATAATATAAAGTTATTCCCAATATGTGTCAAACATTGGTGTCTTTTTGTAGGTATTAATACTATTCTATGATCCATATCATGTTCTAGTGAATATGTATGTTTTTAAAGGATAAAATCACATTTTAGTCAAAGAGGTTCATCTTATATTGATTGTATTATTCCATTTTATTTGAAATAATTTTTTCTTTAATAGTAGTTCATATCAATGGAAAGTGATCCTAAATTGGTAATACTACCTATCTCCCATAAACCCAATATTACAAAATCTCATGGGTGGTAATTAATGTTATAATTGAATATGACCAAAGGGAATTGTGGATCATTTTAGTACCACCCTTTTTTAGAACTCTTTTTTCTACAATATTTTATACGTCTTGTGGACCACCACAACATAGCCATTTTCATATTCATTGTAGTGACATGTATGGTTGGACATGAAGTTGGATAGAAAAAATATTCATCTTGGGAGCCTCGTAGTGGGTCCTGTTTGATTTTGATAATATCATGATGATATATAAATTCATGGATGATGTTGTCGGTCATGAACATGATCACAATCCATGGTTTTATATCATTTATTGGAACCTCTTCCTCAACTTTGGAAAATAATATTGTTTTAGTAAAATGTACCTGCATTATCGAGTTTTCACTAGTGTTCCCTAAAACATTTAATCCACATAATAAAATGTGTGAATAATTTTTCATAGCATATATAATATCTGACATTTGGTGCATTAAGTTAGCATATATTTGAATTGCATGAATACATATAGAGAACATGATACTGTTGTGAACCGTAATGGGAAATAAGTAACCCGTCCTTTGAATTTGGTGGTCGATATTCATTATTTATTTATGGGAAATATAGGATCTAGAATGTAAATATTTAATAACCTAAGGTCTGTCATCTCCATGGATTAAATGTAAGATATTTACTTTGATCCCAAACCTGTAGAGGGGTTTCTCAAGAATATACCCACACATCAAGGTAAAATGTGATGTATGTTGAAGTATTTTCTCATGCCCAACTATATTTTATTAGATAAAATATATCTAGATATACTAAATAAATGGATTCATGTAATCATTTGTTTCCTCACAAAGGCTAGTTTTCATTAATTCTATCATAGACTTACAAACAACAATCACGTTTACCTATAATTTTCATATATTTTATGGGGTTAGTGACATGACCCTTTACTCTACAACATAAATAAACATATCATACTGGATGGGTTCTATATCAGACGTAGCTTGTCACACTATTGTATGTAATCTACCATTCATTGACTATGGAACACGAGTCACCTTTGAATGGGAAGGGATAAATGACATTTGATAATGTTTGTGTTCTGGTAGGGGGACTACCTATTACTTTATGATGGTATATCACCCATTGACATACTTTATTACTAACATAGAGTCCTACATCACCTATAAACATGTGAAATCAAAATCAATGGACTATATGAGGCTTCAAACAAATGCTTGATACCCCACCTTGTTATTTAGACATCTTTCTAGCACCAATAATGAGTACAACCATACCAAATATGTTAGAGTGATGAAAGTATTCTCTAAGACTACCCTATAATTCGTGAAGTCATTAAGACTTCTACAAGTCCTCAACTATGAGGAACTATAAAATGAAAATTCCAACATGGAAAATCATGATCTACTAAATTAGTAACATCATTAAGGAAATAAATTTCCTAAGGATTTACATAAGGTTATGGATTTTAGAATATGACATCTCACAAGACCAACCCATTGGAAACATTCATTTTGACAATCCTAGTGTCAAACTACAAATTGATCTCCACCCAATGTTAAAAACATTTCATCATAATAGGGAGATTGAGGATATAAAATATCATTTCAACTTATGAAACCATTTTTTTCTCAGGGTTCTAGAAATAATTTCACAACCACTATAGTGAAAAAGCTAGCATGATGAAACTCTTCTCGATGGCGGTATATATAAACTCCATGTCTAGGAGTGTTAAGATCACCAATTAGAGGTTGTATTCCATACCATAATTTATATGGGTAAGAGGGTGTCGATGGACCATTCTAGGTTGGTAACACAGAGTAACAAAGGCTTTCCTTGGATGGGTGGCATCATATCATTATGTTTTAGAAGGTTCATATTCATATCTTAAATGATGTATGGATATTTTTATCCTACTTATAAATTGATAATTTTTCCTGAGACTCAATATGTGGTTACAATTCCTAAAAATATTTGTAATAAATTGTTTTATGTTGTCTATGTGTCCTTGGAGGCCACACAACACATGAAGTTTGATTGGGGGACACATTTGGCTGATATAAGAGATATTATTTGCATCGATATTGAAGCCTCTATATTTTTTTTAAAATGATGACAATATTATCAGATTTTACCATAAATACAAGCATGAATGGTTTTTTCTTTAATTCTATTATATTATAGGAAGATAAAGACCTTATTAAGATACTTCAGATCGTCTTGATTCTTTAATTATTTGACCACAAAATCATCTATGATATATTCCACAAAAAACGCTAGAATTTGATTGAGGATGTGGTACATAGAACGCTATTAAGTTTATATAGAATTATTTATACCAAAAGAAATCCTAGGATAGTTGAAAGTTCATTAGTGTTTCTTAATGGCAGTGGACTCCTCATCATCATTGGCTATATAGAACTGATTGTACCTAGTGGATCCATTAATGAAGGGAGGAATCTAGAACCAATATGAGGGTAAAGACGTTATTTCTAAAATATTGGTTGATGTCCCAAAATTTATACAAATAAAGTTATTTCAATTCTTTTTCCTAACATAGAAAATAAAATCGAGTAAACCGGGGAACATGAATACAAAAAACATATTGGCTTTGATAAGTTTATCATTATCAAATTTTACCATAGCACTCTGAGAGGGGTGCATATTTATGGGTGGTGGTTTGAAAGATATATCATGCACTGGGATGATAAGGTAATGAATGAGTTCCTAATGGTAATGAACTTACATATAGTCATATGTCAAGTTGAAACATTGGGTATTTATTTCCTGAAGGCATCGTACAACTGCTTTACTTATGAATATATGGATCTTCAAAACTTCATTAGCGTTATATTACCCTAAGTATGAATATTCACCTAACCTAACTCATCAATAGTGGTGGAAACACCCTTTTAAAATGTAGGAGGGGAGTCCATTAATTAATCTTCATCATCTAAAATGGATGATCATATTTAGGTGGTAGATCTTCATGGCCATAGTCCATAGATTTTAAATATCATCTAATGCATCAGATAGGTAATCCTTGATGTAGGGTTCCCACTTTGCAGAGACTATGGAGACACAAGATGGTAATATAATTCTATCCGATTTATAGATGCAATGTCCACTAAAAATATTAATGAAATGTTAAATATTTTACATCCATAGATCCATCCATAATTGTATAACATGTGGGAATTCTGTGGAACAATGTCCATGGGGAAAATTCAGAGTACATCAGTGGATTGGGGTCCTCTAGTATTAGATTGTCCAATCAAAAATAAGAGTACAAGGTAATATGTGAGTGATTACATTTCATGGATATATAATAACCCCCATGTTATTAAGTTATGGTCTCTAACTAGTGGATTGGGAAGACAAATAATGCATTCAAATTTATGCACTGATCAAATTTATTGGTCGTTAAGTCATTATTGGAGTTGATGCGATCAACCCCATCAGTCAAAACTTGATTTCATCTCATTTTTTGTATTAGGAATATAGATGGACAGACCCAAATGATTCTGAAGGGGGATGAATCCCCGAAGAGTACACCAACTCAACCATAGAAGGAGTACTAGAGGAATTGGTGACACGAAGAGTGTACCACGACCTGCAAATGAATCCAATGTATTCCCTATAGTGAGTTGTAGGAAGTACCCTATGAGACTACTATATATTCTGTTCTTGACTATGAGACTTCTATATATTCTGTTCTTGATAAAAGAACAAAAAATAGTGTCGTTATTGTTTTTTCTAGGTATATTATACTAACTCTTATCATAAACATGAATAATATTTTTTGTGGGAGTCCAATCTATAGTGGTGAGTCCTTGCTTATGGTGTATCCACATCAGTATGACATCAATACCAAAGCTAATATCCACTATGAAGGTTTAGATTCATATATCATTGAATTTAAATGTGATAAAAATTGGTTTTATGTTTCCATGAATGGTGACACCCTCATCTTATCCTTAAAATGGGAAAATAATTTTAACTTCCTTATGTGTGTCATCTTCTACATAGTAAGACATAGTAGCAGTTACCTTAGCCTCAAACTAAAGGCACATATTCAATGATTTGGGAATGGAATATTATATTTACTAGGAATGGTTGAGATACTCATGGGTATATTTGGGAGTTTCTTTATCACATCATTATTCCATAAAAGGATTTTTTTTATTCATGTGGTCATTCCTTTGAACGAGGTATATGAGATTCCATTGACTAAACCACAAAGTCCTAAATTTCAATGGTGTTATTTTATGAATATTTATATAACCTACTCTAGTTATCTAATGTGTGGGTTCTTGTAGGCTGAGTTCGATCCCTGGATAAACATGGATAATCATGATGTATTCACTACTGAGCATTAAAATAATGAAATAATATCATCAATGGAGGCATACCGAATGTCACATACAGGGAGATTAGTTCATGGAAAACTCTATTTAAATGGACCCATATAATGTTTAAGTAGAATGGAAAACCAATTTTGAAGAACAACCTCGGGAATTAATAATTCCCAAAAGTCATGTACCTCTCATTCGATGATATAATCTATTGAAATCGAAGCATTTTGTGTGACAACTGATTTTCTTGGGTATTGGGAAGAGGCCCACTAGATGGGTGGAATTTTTGGAGGTATACACTTTCTCTTCATCAGTTGAATATCCCATGTATGGTGACACCCTGTTAATGTATCCCAACATGGGAGGTATGATGTAACCAGGAGTGTGTACTAGATTTTAAACCATTGGGGGACATTGATACCCATTACACCATCAATACCAATTCTTCTGTGAATTGGAAGTCTATGAGGATGATGTGGAGGTAGTGATTGAAATGTGTAGTGGAGAAATACGAGGATTCAGATTTCTGAAGAGATCACTAATAATATCATGATCATGGGCATACATTATCTCTTCAAGGAAGCTTCCCTTGGTGAGGTTTCACATAGAGGGGATACACAGGTCCAAGTTTGTCATGGCGAGGTTCATCTGAAATAATTGATAATAGGTTTAGAAGATTTGAAAACTCATCATTCATATTTCTATAAAAATCATCTTTTACATACCATATTATAATAATTGGAATGGGAAATGGGAGTTAATTTTTGTTAGTCCATTATGAGGAATCTTTTAGATGTTGATCCATTTGTTATAATTTCAAAAATCTAGTTGTGTAAATTAGAGGGATTATATTATTTATTTGATAAAAAAAATATTATTCCCCAAATATTGTGAGAATAAATTCATGTGAAAAATAAATATTGAGTAAAAAAGTGAGACCCTTCCATGAGGTGACAAATTCAGTGACTTGCTCATCATGACTCAGTTTTCAGTTGTGGTGGTTTTTGAAAATCTCATTATGTGATGTAGAGATGAATAAATAAATTTTAAATAATAAGAGATCTTCCCATTATTAATATACCCCATTGGATGATGAATGTACTAGAATAATACATTTCCTTATAATGATTGTATGATGCATTGGAGCATTGAAGATTTCTATTGTTCTCGATTTACTAACATTGGACATTACCTTGAACAGATGTGTTCCAAAAGCTACCTTGGGTCAATAATTCTATTACATAGGGAGTTTATATTACTATCAAATATTTAGGGAACTCATAGATGGTCCACCTATGTTTCTTACCTCATTCCTTCTTTGCGAACTACCACATTTCCTATTTTCATAGCCCATTTGTGAGCAAAGAGAGAATGTGTCACTTCATCCCATAGATGTTGGGTGAAAACCAATGAGATTAATGGACCATAGAATATGGGATAAAAACTATCTAGATCCAGAGAAGGATTGTCATGCTACTCAGGTGGGGTGTCAGACTTAGATCTTGGTCATTTTACATATGCCTTATCTTCTTATTTGACTGGGTTTACAGATCCACCAATCACAAATTTGGGTGTCTGAACAAGGTGGAATCGGTTCCCCACTGATAGAGATTTGAGGTACCTTAATTTTTTAGGTTCTGGGTTCTACTCGACAATGTGATCAATGGAGATCCTTTTATATGCCTCAAACTCTTGATGCAAGATAGCTACCACTATGTTTAGCAATACTTTTGTTAAAACCATCGATGGGTTGGTGGGATAATTATTCCAATTTTCAATTTCAGTATACAAATATGTATATTTTAATGCATCATTTGGTGGACTTCTAACACCCAATTCCAATCAGAATTGATGGGTAAATATTACTACCAAGATGTATTCCTAGTAACACATGACCTCTTGAAGAAGGTTTTTCTTATCATTCATGGTGTTAGTTGCCTTATTTCATTGATCCAGTCATAGGTATATACTGACCACATTACCATGATGATAGTTAGAAAAATAATTGTAACTTCTAGAGGAAGGTACCAAATTATTTGTCTGGAAACTTTAGTTGGACAGGTATGAAATCGATGGAATCATACTATATCCAACCACTGATCAGAACAAATAGATATCGTATCCAAACAAATTAGGATTCTAATCTACTAGAGAGTCTGGTGTTCTATATATGAATTAGTATTTTAATGTACTTGGAGTTCCTTGATCTAGACACTATGGGAATATTGGTGAATTACTTCTTTTTTATCATGGATTTCTAAGTAAAACAATTGATTGTCTTAAAGGTAGTGTAGAATCACCCTAATAATCATCCAAAATATTCCCTATCTGGTCCATAGTGGGGGAAATTGGTATGCAAATATTTAAAGTTGTGTGAGGGGAAAGAAAAACTCATAGTTGGTTGTTTTATAGAAAATCCAACATGTTTGTTAGCTCTGGGGAAGGGTCCAAATCATTGTCATATCAAATCATGATTGGTAAAAACTGAGATAATGGTATTGAAGACAACTAAATCCTATTCTGTATCTAATCTATAGGAAAATTGGTGCATCATGATTCAAATATATACAACATTTTGAGATGTATCTTTGAGGAGGATCCAACATAATTTCATGTATATATAGGTTGGGAGTTTTAACAATATTTCAAGTGAGAGGGATTCAAAAACCATTTGAGGATTTATGAAGTTATCACCAATATCTATGTATTTCTACCATGACCCTATCATATATCCAACATATTGCATGGAGTAAGAGTGGAGGGACATTTATGTATAAAGATATGGTTTCACAATGAGACCTTAGAATCAGGATAGAACATCCACCAACAATATATAACTATGGAGGGATTATGGGTTCTTGTAAACCCCACCTTTTAAGAAAGTACGACTCTGGTTTCTATATATTTTCCAATAATTTGGAGTTTGGGGATATAGTTCTTACATTGGGGAATATATTTCATCATAATATAAGAGATCAACAATAAAAATATATCCCCTACTTTTATTTTTGGAAAAAATGTATGACAAGTCAAGTAGATGAATTATAATAGTATCCGTAGTTTCCACCATGTCAGTTTGCGCTTGTCCAATTGGAATGGAAAGCATGACTGGGTTTCTCTTTCTTCATCGATGATGATTTTTTTGAGTAAGGAATATATTCAGCATGGGGAGGTCCTATGCAATGATTTATGGTGGAATAGGTTTTTCCCTTAGAGTGATTTGTTGTTGTGTTAGTAGGACCTAAAAATGGTACTGCACATCAAAATATGTCTCAAAAAGTTTACATGTTTTTCCATTGATTGATAGAGTCAATTCAGCCTACTTATTATGCGGCTAGGATCTTGTTCCTTGCTAGGTGGCAATATTTCCTTGTTCACCTACTACAAAGATGTGATGGGATGCACCAATTGTGGAAGGGTCCATTGGAGATACATAATATTCCTAATTTTAGAAAATTATTTTGTTATACCACTAGTTTCAATATAATGTGATATATTACTGGGTTGGGGGAGTGGGTATAGAGTAAATAATCTCTTCAACCGGTGAAACCCTTTTTCTTTTCCATTAGTGTAATAAGGTGGGATCCCTATTTTCTAACTCTTCAGTGGATTCTATTACAGGGAAAACATAAAAATCAACTGAATATTTATTTTATTTTCATATATTTCATATTTCCCCAAGAAAAGGATCTCGAATTTGTTCTCCATTTTAATAGGGGGTGGGTTCCCATTCACGCCCTGAGGGGAGGGGGGGGGGGGGGGTAATAGAGGCCCCATTTCCTCAGGTAGTTGGTAGGACATATACCAACTGGAAATGAATACTTAATATTCATACCCACTAATGAGGGTATCGATCACCCTTTTATGAATGATCTCGAAGGGTGATATGTCGTATGGGATCCTATAAGCTCTTTATGTGGTGGCTATCATAACAGGAACAAAGGAATGTGATATTGTTACAATAATGTTTCACCATCCCTTACGCCAATTAGAAATGGGTAAATGATATCCTATAACCTATTCCTAAAATTAATTTTTATTTTTCCATTTGTACATATACAGTGATGGTGCTTTCCAATTACCCAATATCTTCTATTCATCATGAATGAATGGACTGATTCACAGTAACAATGTACTTGAGTGGTGATTCCCATTGTTATATTACCCATGTAACATATTAGATTAATGATGGTCACATTGATTCCACGGTGGTAACATGAAATAAATATCAACATCTAGTGACATGAAATAAATATTCCTCCCCAATGGGTCAAGTCTCTATAGTAAACAGGGATGTGTATCACGTCAATTTATTCTGTTCTTTTATTCCTAACAGTAGGATCATACATGCATTTGGTTACCAAATATGATGTTGTATAACTTTACTGATATACACACTATTGGAGAATAATACATCCACATTGGGGTCACCATTATTGTTTATAATTTTTTTGTGCCAACACATCATGCATGATTGTTGATTCCCTCAAATCATGCATCCCAAGGCAGGTGAATTAAATCAACTTAATTGAAGATGTCATTTCCATAGTGGAAACATGGAGATGAAATGTGGATTCCTCCATCCATGTATTCATCTAGGTATCTGAAAAACTATATTAATTATAAAAATTATAATTATGTAATTTTCTTGAAACTCATTCTTGATTCTATCTCGAGGTGGATGCCAGTAATGTGATACTTTGTTCTTGAGAGGCAAGAAAAAATCATCCATGGGTGGAATTTATGTTGTGAATGTTGGGTTATTATGGATGTTATGTATGTTTTTAACCTATACTTATTTTTATATTGGAAGGAATATCATGTGTGGGGAATTTGTGGCATGAAACCTAAAGTATCATGTGTCATCCATGAGGTATTTGACGCCATGAGAAAAATAATTTAGAGTCACTTTACCGCATTCATCACAATATTATTGAATGTTTTATGGATTTTGGATTATTCCAAAAGATTATAGTCTTGTGTATACTGATGAATTATAGGTTTGGGGTCTTGTGTGGATAGTATTAGTGTAGGATAACATCTTACATGGTTATATTGGGTGCATGTTTAATAGCTTGTGGGGATAGGTTGGGTGTATGTCCAATGTCTTATAGGGACTACATGGAACCAAGACTAACATCTTATGGGGGCTTCATGGGAGAAGTCATAACATATTTTGAGGATTGTTTTGGTGCATGAATTATTTATTATAGGGAATAGTTTGTCACATATCTAACTTCATGAGGATAAAGGTTGGGTGTCTAGTTAGCGTCTTGTAGGGACAGGTGGGCCGTAGTTTTAATTTATTGTATTTATATGATCGGTACATGTTTAATTTATTGTGTGGATAGGTTGAGTGTAGGTTTTATGTCGTGTGGGGGATTTTTGGGAACTGGTTTGTGGTGTTACAGTGATAGTTTGGTCACATGTTACAAATTATGCATGGATAGGTTGGGATATTGTTTAATGTATTTTTGTGATAGTTTTGGCATAGTTTTTACATCTTAGGTTGAATAGTGTGGTGATAGTTTAATATAATGGGTGATGTCTTAGGTGTAGGATTATTATCTTCTGAATATATATTGGTTCATTATGTTTATCCATATGGGGGAGAATTTATACAAGGGAGTGGGTTGGATTGTGTCCCCAGGGGGATGATTTCATAGGTGGATGTATTTAAAAAGATTATCCTCTAATGGTTATATTTCATTGTTCAATTTTTTCATGGGTGAGTCCCATGTGGGGATGATTTCACTCTTCGATGATATAGGGATTCTCCTTCATGGATTTATTCTCTATACCCAATGGTTTAACATTGATCAAAATCTAAAAAATTTGATTTCATAGTTTATGGTAATGTGACTAGAATGGTCAATGTTGTTTAATGTCATGTATTAAAAAAATTCCAAAAAGGTGCATCAATTTGGGATTGTGTGAGGCTTACACATTAATGATTCCCGAGTGTGTTCTCTACAAGGTGACATCCTATGGAGGGTACCTAGTGGTGATGGCTATATATTGACATTCCATGGAGGGGGAGTGGAAAACCATGATGATCATGCATGGGGACTCTTGTGTTCATCATACATGGTAAGGGTACATATAAATATCATGGGTTGAGGATGATGTCTTCATGTTTAATTTCATTCGACTAGAATGTGGAGAAATGAAGTTTTATGTCATGTTGATTTGATTTGGTAGGATGAAGGGGAACCCCGACAAAGTTAGTGGAACCCCCATCGTACGGACACTCTACCAAGACAAATTAGATGTTTCCCTTAGTGATTTTAAATGTAGGGCTTACATGTATGCTTCTTATTCATCTCTAGGTGGATAATGTCATAGACACTACCATTGAGTTGTTGAAAATGGGAGGACCGGTGTTAGGGTGTCTAATAGGAGGATAAAATCAATAAGTGTTTATATTATTAGGATAAAAAATCTATGGTAGTGTATCCACTTGAAATTTATGGGGAATTGTGTCACGTACTACAATACAATTGTAGTAAAATTTAATATATTTCATGGAAATAGAGTTTCAGGAACTTTGGGAAGTTTCTCAATCTAAAGAACATGGATTTTGGAGGTGTGGGTGTTAAAATTATCTGGATTTGTATGTAGATATGGGTCTCTTGAAGGCTTCATATCTTATACTAACCTGATCATCCTTAAGATGTGTTACATGAGGATCTCTCAATCGTATGCCAAGACAAGTTGTGTCTCATGAGAGGTAGGTAATGCATGTCCTATAACATTTATTTTTTATAGTATTATTGTGTAGTTCATTGTCACGGAATAAAGGATTTCATGAGGAATATCATCACACCATATTCCAGAGATTCCTCATAATGTTTTTGGAATTTGGTTTTATTTAGAGAAGAAAATATTGATAGATGTTGTAAAAATTAATGGTCGCACATAATATGTTTTAGTGGCTCCCATCCATTCATAGAATGGGAACTGAAATGAAACATGGGTGGTATTATTTTTCCTTTCATGCAAAAAATGGATGGTATTGCGATATTTTTTCTATAAAATGTCCTCCATTGAGTTGCAATGCCTTACAAATCACTTCAGGGATCAATATTATTTATGCAATTTTTACATCGAGATCCACCTTTTCCAAAAAGTCCTTTATGTACAGAAACACATATTTTCATGAAATAATAACAATTTTCATGCAAAGAACTAATCATCACAAAAATGTTCCTTTTCTTTAGTTCTTATATAATCTATTTCCATAAATTCCTTTTTGGGGTGGTATAACCATTTTCAGTTCCAACAATGATGTTTGGAATAAGTTACATATGACATTTATTTACTTTAAAAATATAATTTATTATTTCTTTATATGATATTATTTTATGCATGTATCCCATCACAAAGGATCATATCTAAGAGTTTTGGTTTCTTATTATCCCTATGGTACTAAGATGGTAACATTGATTTATTTTAATCATACACTATATAAAATAATCATTTTTATAATGAGACTTTAAATTTATATTTCATGTTTTCAAATATAATGTGAGAATCAAGTATGTATCTGGTCTCACAAGAATATTAAATTGTTTTATCATGTGTGATGATGTTCCTTGTATCTTATTTTAATAAAATAAAATTACCACAAATTGTGGTTTGTGGATTCATGGTTGTATCTATTGGTATTAAAGTAAGTTTAATTATAAACATAGGAAATAGGTTTAAGAAAACATATATTATTGGACATAAAATTTTTATAGACTCTAGAGATAAATATAAGTATATGAAAACATACTAATTTTTTATAAAGTTAATATTCTGTGATTCATGAGAAGTGGAACCCTTATCTAGATACAAACAAGTGGATGTCGGCTACGGTACAAAATCAATTAGTGGAAATAACCTATTAAATTTATGGTTGAGTATAAACTCTATCATCAATTAGTTCAAAAAAATTTGGTTTATCTAAATTATATGTTTGACATGAATAGGGTACATTATTTGGAAAAATAAAATACAATTTAGTACCCAATGTGTGTGATATAAATGAAATTTAAAATGTAATACATATCTTATTATGCTAGAGAATTTAAAGAAACATTTTCACGAATCAAAATTATAAAAGAAAATAAAATATTATCTAATTATATAATAATAAAAATGAAATATTAATAGAATAAAAATAAGGTTTTATTAGAGAATAAATAATAGGGATTTCTTTTCATTTCTATATGACAAATTACATTGATTTTATTAGATATTTTTATAACCATTTCTGTATTAGTATATGGGTAGAATTGACATCATTGATATTTGAAATCTATCACTCTACAAGACAATATTTATTATAAGTTCACTATGGAATCATATTTCATCTTATTCATTTTCAAAAAAATACATTATATTGTTAAGAAGTTAAAGATGAGTTTTGTATCCTTACCTAATATAACGTCGTTAATATCTAAATTGAAAGATTTTATTCAGATATCCTTATGTTATGGTTTCCATTATCTTTTTTATTAGTAAGTGGTAATTAATCTTTTTTTGGATAAATTAATTTATTCTGAGATAATTCAACGTACATCTATTTTTTATTAATTTCCAATAAAGTAATTAACTTTTTTAAATAGTTTCTTTTCCCATAACACTGAACTAAATTTACTCTTTGTTAATTTAAAATATAATTATTAAATATTATATTTTTAATATATCCATTAATTTTGCTGGTATAAATAAAAGTAACTTCACTATGAAGAGTATATCGAAATGAGATGTGATGGGGTTGAGTTGTACAAGTTTCCTTTATAAGGATCGCCTATCAAATCTTGTAAAGAAGGTGACCTATCTATGATTTTTTCATAAACAAGTGAAGTTAGAACTAATTAATTATATTCTAAGATAAAATATTAACAAGCTTTGTACAAGACCATTTAAAGTTTCAAATGATCCATGTTAGTAGAATAATCACCCATGACTACAACTTGAGTTATATAGAGAACTATAAAAGTAATGTAAGTAGAAGTTATGATAATACAAAAAATGCATCGAATAATTTGTAACTTATATATTTATCAATTTAGTTTTATAAATTTAATTTATGTGTTTAAATAAAATTAATTTCTTAATTATAATATAATTATAAAATTCAATTAGTTTTTTAAAATAACAAATAATACAATTTTATGTTTAAAATTATATTTTACTAGATGTTTTAATTTTATACAGTATTATTTTTTTTATCTAAAAATAAATATATTATATAAAACTAATGATAAAACGTGTTTTTGATATGAATAAATATTAAAAAAATTAATTATTTTATTTGAAATTAAAATAGGAATAAATAATATTCACAAAGTCATTATCTCATATGAATAAAAAGTCATGATATTTTATGTTGTTATTGGAAATAAAAAAAGCTTAATATGGTACTTTTTATATTAAAATTTTTTCCTTGTGTTTTTGTTCAACATAAAAATGTTATATTTGGTTGAATGTTTTACTGTTTTTATTCAAATAATGGTTATTATTTTAGTTTTAAAATAGACAGTTTTATTCATTAACAAATATTATACTGAAATTTCATAACAAATAAAATGACTTAAATATTTATAAAAACAACTTATTTAGCAAATTATTATTCAATGTGTAAAAGTTTACATTTAAAAAATATTGTGATATAATAAAATATGTTATAAACATTTTTTATGTAATTTAATTTATTAATCCAATAAAGGAATGGGTTTTCTCTATTATTTATATTAAATATTAATATGAGATATTTTAGTTTTGGATACCATTAAATGACACATAAATAATAAATCACTTTCAATAAATAAGTTAGTGTAATGAAAATTAATAACATTTATATTTTAATCCCAATCATAATTTATTTATTTTTATTTTTTCCTAAAAAATGATTTTTATGTATTCTGCACAATAATATTAAAAAACATTTCACAATGTTGATTTTTTTTATTAATTTATATTTTACGTTGAAATATAAAAAACAATTATTTAATTTTTCCATGTTGATTTTTTAAAACAATATAATATATTGAGGTAAAAGAAATAGTTAAATTGGTAAATTTATATTTGGTAAGCGGTAAAACTATGGAAAAAATCATAACATTCAAAAATAATTATCTCCAAATGACTGATTGATGGATTTATAGATTAAGTATTACAATTATCTATTTCTTCAAATTTTAGATCAACTTTCAATAGGATTATTTATGAAATTAAAAAAAATGTAATTAGTATTTACAAAAGTATCACCACACTCATTTAAAAAATATGAAACCCACCACCCCATTATGTATATATTAAATATTTTAATTACTATAAACCTATACATTTTTTACACACACTATATCCCTATCCCATTCATGAAATAAAAATATTTTATTAAAACCAAAAAACATCTATTTATTGGAGGTCCTCCATGAGAAGGATCAAATTCCCAATTTGGTGGTGAGTTAATTCTTATAATTTTATTTTATAACATTATCCTAAAAATATATTTTCCAATTATTAATATAATAAAATATGTATTTTTAGTATTATGAATTTTCATTATCTGAATAGTAAAACCATTAATTATCATTCCCACATCATTATTAAAATGAGAACATTGTCTTCTTGTAGAAGCGAACTAATATCTCCATGAATCGACATGTTTCATTTTTCATCACTGCCATATATAAATGGTTCTAAAGAAATATTTTATGATTATATATGATATAAGAGGTCAATATTATTTATAAAATATTATTTTTAAGTAAAAAATACTAATTAATTATCAATGTAATGTAACCTCTAAATATTATTAAATTACATAAAAAAATATTGTCATAAAATCAAATTTCACAAACCATACCAATGAATTACATTGAATTAAAATATAAACAAATGGATTAATGAAAGAAATATTCCAATATCTTGAATAATATAGTAATGAATTATTTTTTTTTTAACTAGGGTCCATATTATCAGTATGATACATGCATTAGAATATTGAAAATTCTATCATCTGTCAATGTAAATTGACATTAAATAATTAATATATGTGTAGTAAATTACTATAATTGAATAATATATAAGGAATATAAAAAATGTAACAAAATAACAAATTATTATATTTATGCTCATTATACATATGGATGGAATGGTTTTGTGAAATTTTGGAGTAAAATTAATGTTATTCCACCTAAATTTATTTGATATGTGGAATGTTTTCTATTATGAACACATTTTTATTTACATACTAAATATAATAAATATTTTTAATATTTCCTTATAACTATACATATTAATTTATTTTAATGTAATATTTCAATTTTTTCGATTAGTTAATCCAATTTAACAATTACCAAGTCGTATGTGTCTCTTTATTTATTTACCTTTTTTTGTGAGACACATTTTTCTACAATTTTAGATTTCATCTTCCTGAATATGATCCCCTTTTTCAATTAAATCTCAAATAATTATTAATATAACCCTCATTCTTCAAATTAGTTATTTTAAAATGTAATCTATATTTACATTTTATCTATGTTGATATAATGATATATATTATGAAAAGTTATTCATGTTCATGACATTAACCTTCCACTACACATTTTTGGACCAATCCCTTGTTACATTAAATAATTTAATTTTATTATAATTACATATTGATGAAATTTTTTAAAATTTCCTCTTAGATTCAACAAGAAAATTTTACGTAAGTAACTCATTATTTTATTTTTCATTAACATTGAATTATTTTACCCAATGATAACAGAATATTCATTTAAATGATTTTCCATGGTAATATATTTCCCTCCGACATCATCTATTTTCTTAACAAACCATTATCTCTTACGTTTTATAATTTTTAATATAAATTTCAATTCCCTTTTGATTATTTTTTTAATAAGTTTTTAAAAAATGTAAATAATATATTTTCTTTTTTCCCTATGTAATGTATTAATTCTATTCTAAAGTTTTTTTAAATATATGTTATAACCCAAAAATATTTTCATTTTTCCCTACGGATATACTATAATGACACTATCCAAATTACATCTTTAGGTTTGTTATGGTCTTGAAATTTAATTTAATAATTTTGGTATGCATAAAAATCATGTATATTTGTTACCCCAATGAGGATTTTTATTTACTAATAAAAAAATATGATTTTTCATTTTATTCTTATTAATTTTGATAATATATTAAATTTTTTGGAATTATTATGGGATGAATGGGTCCTATAATATCCTTTTTTACAGAGGTATGTCTAATGAGATGAACTAGCAGAGATATTTAACATCTTATTTACCCATTAATATAAGATTTCTTGAAATATGGTATTAAATATAATATAATGATTTGTAGAATTATGAATTATATCACTACATAATTAGAAAATTCCATAATTATGATTATTTTTGTTATTATGTAATCCATTGAAACTTCCCCCTTTCAGTATATTCAATGTATGGAATATTTGACTATTATTTATAAATTAGTTATACATTACATGTTCCTTTTTAGTGGTGTGTATACTTACTATAAATTTCATTTTTGAATCTTATTATGGAAATTAATTTTATTTACATATCAATCATGGAAATATTAATTCATGGGGATTTGGCATCAAATTTATCAAAGTTGAGAGGGTTTTATTTTACAATCTCATTAATTAGAAATAATTTTTAGACTATGTTTCTTGATGATTAAATATTATAATATAACACAAATAAAAATTATTTATTTTTTTATTTAGTTATTTATTTTAAATATATTCTTTCCTTTAATATTCTTCTCCTTAAATGTAAATGAGACTAAAAGTCTGTTTTCAATAAAAATTGATATTTTTGTCCTCTTCAGTGATTTTTTTTAATCTACTTCCATATTAATGTTTTTTAAATATTATTTTTTGACCTAGTTTAAAATTCTTATATAAATATCTAAATGTATTTTTACCGATTTCTGCCTTTATAAATAATGGTTGAAATTGGAATTATGTAAATTATGATTATTTTAATAAAATTATAGGGTTGTTATCATTTGACATGTACTAAATGAATATAATACCTTACCATAATTACATAAAAATGGTTTTAACATTCCATTAATTATTTACATATTTTTTTAATATAAAATAATTTTCTTAATATTTTTTAATATTTCATATTTTAAATAAATTATTTCATAATTGAAATATAATTTCTGTAAATTATTTCTACAAAATATATTTTAAAAAAATTATATCTGAGATGGTATCCTTTTATGTTACATAATATTTCAATGGTGTTGTTCCCTAATGATACCATACTAATTAATAAACATAATGGTTTATGTTTATTTTGAATTTTTTACATAAAACCACTTCATTTTCAATGGGTTATATTATTACGAATTTTTTTAAAAACCCATTTATTTTCATACGATACGATGTAATGAATATTTTATGATCGAATAGAAGTCGTATGTTTGAATTTAATTATTTATGGTGTGAACACATACCTCTCTCTAATGCATTGGCTAATGATGGATATTAAATGATCTTATACTGTATACGAGAGGAGATCCAAATCCAAAAAAGGGTACACAATAGGTTTTACTAAGCTTAAAGAATTTATATAGTTGGTTATACAAACCCAATCATTTTATTAAACACAATGTGGGTATACTTTTATATAATGGTTTATATGATTTTTTGTATGCCACAATAACATGTTTTCTGCTAAATGTATTCTCTTAGGGATCTAGTTGTTATATTTAATTATTATTAATGTATTATTAACTACCTGGATTTATTCACTATCTCATGGTTATGATATATGATATGTATGATAAGGATTTTTAATGTCAAATTGATGTTGCCATCCATTATTCTAATGTCATGTTATTGTGATTATCGATTTCTCACTTTTCCACCCTTATTGATCATTAGAAATCATCCTTTATTTTAATTATATTTCCCATGTAATGAATACATGTATTACATATTATATATCTAATATAGCATGGTTCTGTATTATTATATAGGAATATAACTACATTTTACAAATAAAGGATCTTCTGAATTTTAGTTTCTTGTAAAAAAGTTATGCAATACATGAAAAATTAAAACATTATTTAAAAAACATGAATTTAATGTTTGTTAGTTCATCCCATATAAATTTAATGCATCTCATAACATTTATACATACATTAATGGAATGGGTGAGCATAAGGCCCAGTAAGAGAAAGAGAGGGAAACAATTTACATGTGATATTGAGAAAAATCAATAATAAACATGAGGAATATCATTATGGAATCAATAAGAGAACATGATGAATATCATAAATATAATAAAAATAATCATAACATGGAATTGTGTCTGTAGAATTTACATTATACATTCTTAAGCATACCGCCATTGTTAATCAAGAATGGTTTCCAAAAATTATGTAGGTTATTCCCCAAGGTATCTTATAACATGTCATAACTGGGGATATAATTATTTACCCAATATATTGAAACACTATTAAGTCACACCATTAATATCTATTATTTAATTTTATCCACATATATAATAATAAAACATTTCATAAATAACTTATGGAGAATAATATAAATGGGTTTCATATAAAAAACCTTTCAATTAAAAACTGCTTAATGACATGATCAATATGTAAATTTTAGCCCAAATAAAGGAAATAAAGATGTCATGTATGTTAATCCCAGAATAAAATAATTCATTTTTGGATCATGTTGAATACCCTTATAAAATGAACAAAAACTTTTATTCAAAAAAATAATTTAAAGGAAATGTGCTTGAGGAAAGTGATATATTCTGAGAAGTATATTCTCCAGTGTAACATGAATATAAAACTGTTTTAGAAAATGGTAAAAATATAGGGACATGGGTATACCATTGATAAAACATAATTTTGAAAAAATCGTAATGAAAAAAAGGAAATAATATAAATTTACCATAACATTCAGAGGACATATACAAAAATAGTTTATTGAATCGAAAAAAATGAATGATATTTCCCCTATCTTGAAAAGTAACTCCTAAAACATTATTATTAGAACCATGTGGGATTGATTTCACCTTGGGAGGACCCATTATAAGTAAAAATATCATATATTCAAGGAGTATTAATTAGTAGTGAATGGAAAATGATAAATATGTTGTTATTTATCGAAAAAGAGGAGGATTTCATTATGTCTTTCAAAAAATATTCCTTAGAACACTAGGATGTGTAAAATGATAAATCTTGGGATTTCCCATTGTATTTTACGATGGGTTAGGAAACATGAATTATATTTTATGTTATATTAATCTACAACGGTTTTTCATCATTATATATTATTTATTTTGTCATGGAAAATTAATTTTCACACAAAAATAATGTATAAAACTTTAATGTTTCCAATTTTTACATTGGAAGGTAAATTTTATGTTTGTATATTGCTAAAAATCTATTAAAATACCTCATATTAATAATATAATATAGGTATTTTATTGATTTTAATTAGTTATTACATCATTAGGTCATATGTTTTATTTCATTAAACATACCGAAAACTCAAAATGTATTTTAGCTATTCATAAAAAATTAAAGTATTAATGAAAATTCTAATAAATATACCAATACATTATTTTAATGACATGATTTCATAAAATGATATCTATTTTACCCGAATAATTATCTAAAAATTGGAATTATAAATGACAAATATAGAAATCATTATTTATTAAAATTAATATCTTATTGAAAATACATTGTAATATTTATAACAAATTGAAAATTGAAAATTATTTCATAATTAAAGTGTAATGAAAAGTGTTTTATAATAATTTTTTCGTAAAATATATTTTATTCATAATGTCATTGTTTATTATAAATATTTATGTATTTTTTAGGAATTATAATTTTTCTTGGGAAAATAATTTTTTTCAAATTCCATCTTAATTTTATTATGAAAATTTATTCATAAAATAGAATTGATGGAATAAAAATTTTATATATAAAAATGTATTACACACAAATGTTGGGACACATAACACCCTAATGCACTATTGTATTCTATATGAGTTAGGTGTGTCATGTTGGTATTTTTGTATGGTGCCTCGTCTTACATCGATCGAGTGGTATTATCAAGTAACTTGAACTTCTCAAACATGAGATTTCATTCATGAATCACTTATTGATTCGTAGCATGGGATGCTTGAGTGGGGAACCATAATGATTATACCTCCATCTATAGTTTTAAAAGGTGGGATTAAAATTATAGGATTGTATTGGTGGAGGATATGAACCCTCCTTTATTTATAAATTATCAAATTAAAATTTTAGATATACACACTAATTATAAAAAAAAATTTCTTACCCAGAGAATATTTACCGTAGGATATATTATCCCACAACCGTAAATTAATATCTTTCACATAATAGTTAAAACTAAATTGGAATATTTTCTATTATATCAACTTCATTAATAATGATATAGGGAAAATTTTTATATAAAATATTATAACAAACATTTTCAGGGATTAATTATCATAAAAAATGCTTTGTCCATTACATTAATCCACCTTAAAAAATTTTTCCATAAATATAAACTCCAACTCCCTATTGATAAAAGGTGTGGGTTGGTCTACCACATTGTCTCATCTGCTTCACATGAAAATTATTCACATTTATTGTTTCTCAACAACACTTTGATTCAGTGGGAAGCCTTTTTGTTTATAAAATTTTCTCTATAACCCATGATCTCTATCACCATATCCTCATAAAAGTGGTCATGTTCTAGTTATACATTATTTCTATCTAACACATGTAAAGTGTTAGTTATGTTTTTATTTAAGAGAGATATGTGGAATACATCATGAATTTGATATATATTTTGTTAATGTGAAATCTAATATGCCACAAATCCAATGAGATCATGGATTTTATATGAGACAAATGTACCTAGGGCTATGATTCTATTTGATTCCAAACTACTTGAATCTCAGCCATTGTGATTTTCAAAGAAACACCTTATCACCAACATCAAACATAGTGTCCCTTTGATGATTTCCAATAGAGATCCTCAGGCCTATCTAATCATTATTTATATATTGATGGATGTAATGACCTTTTAACATTATCTTTTTCAAAATATCATGACCAATTAGATTTATCTATCCATTTTTATCCAATCAAAATGTTGTTCGACATTGCTGCCCATAGAAATATTATTAGGGTAGCATTTGAATAACCGAATTAAGGTTTTTTTTGTATGAGAACTCAAATAATGCATGGTGAAAATCCCATCCACCTATAAATTACATTGAGTATTTTCTCACCAATTAATTGAGTTTCTGAATAGTCCTTTTAAATTGGATATCAGTTTGTGGGTGATGTGTCATAATTATATTCAATTCATTATTAACAGCTCATTGATGTCTTGTCAAATTTTTTGATGTGATCCATAATTCCTGATATGAAATGATAGAATGTGGAACACTATGCATCCATACCAGTTCATTTTTGTAAATATGTTCATGTTGGTCAAGAGAGAATTATTCTAGAATAGTTATTAAAAGGGAAGCCTAGGTGAGACTATTCACTATAACCCACATCACATTATTTCTATTCGATGGTATTAGATGGGAATTAAAAATTATACAATGATTTTATACCAATGCCATTATGAAATGGGTAGTGGTTTCAAAACCCTATTAAGATGTTCTAACTCCACCTTCAACCATTGAAATTAAACTCTTTGTATAGTGATTTTTCCAATATAAATTTCCATTTTATCTAACTAATAATTATCATGATGGTCCCTATAAATTTTTAAACATCCATGATCTATAGTGAATGTAGTTCTATGAGATTTATCCTTTACCAATTTATTTATTTATGTAATAAATTGAACTTAATTTCCTATATAAAATCCTAGTATATCTTATTGATAAATATTTAACTCATGAAACATGACATTCTCCATATAATCAAACTTCTTCCTTAATAAAGATATTCCATTAATGATTTCTTGAACTTATCTAGTAATGATGATGGATATATTATTTGGAATAGATTTCATGATTTCATTTCGCTTATAATTCCATTGTCTAGTTTTACTAGGTCATTATTGAATGTATATCCATGAATCCTCCTCATCTTTTTCAAAATTTGATATGTTATACATAATTTATCAATCCCTTTGTTTTCTCTTCCAGGGTGAAAATAAATTGACCAATCAATGTATTTAATCTGTTCTAAAAATCTCCTATGACTCGTGTTCAATTCCTTTGGGTGGAAATATAAATTAATCATTAGAAGTATCTTCATATATCAAATTTCTCCCCATAAATAGTGGTCCTCCATATCATTAGGGAAAAAATAACTACATCAAACTCTATGTCATGCAATTTATAATTCCTCTCAAGAGGATTTACTTATCGAGATTCATAATAAAAAAGCATTTCATTTTGAAATTAGACTGACCCATGGTCATTTAGATATAAATCTATAAAAATAAAAAATCCTTCTTTAATAGATGTTAATGATAATACAGTTGAGGTAGCTAATCTATTCTTCAACTGTAGGAAACTCTCTTTACAATCTTTTATCCCAATGAAGTTGGTCCATTTTCAAGATAACATGGATATTGGATAGGAATTTCATGAATTGTTTTTTCACAAACAGCCTTTAATATCATACCAAATCAAGGAAACAATGAGTATAAATAACTATTTTAGGATTATCCCACTCTTACATCTCCTTTTAAATGGAAGGATCAACAGATATTCGATCATTGGATAAAACGTTCTCAAGGAAGGAAACATTTTGTACCCAAAATTCACATTTTCTAAGCATTAAATATAGCCAATCTTTCATCATAGTTTACAATATAAACCTTATATTATTCTCATTGTCCTTAATACATTTCAAATATATCAGAATATCATCAATAAAGGGTAGTAATGTTTTTTGAAGGTAGACATTCGAGTCTCTAATCATGTTGTTTGTAAATATTTCTGGAGCATTTCTTAATATAAAGGTACAAAAACAAACTCATTATTAACATATATTGATCTGAATTTTGTATTTTGGAATGTATTTATTATTCAACATTATTTTAAGATAAGTAACTCAATGATCATTCTTTGAAAAGAGTTGATCCCCATAAAGCTGGTCAAATAAATCAACAATCCCTGGAAGATGGTATTTTTTCTTTACTGCAATCCCATTATGTTCTCTATAATCAATAAAAAATCTCATGGATATTTACTTCTTATTCACAAAGAGAACATGTGATCTCCAATGAGAAACACTTGTATGGATAAAAACATTCTACAAAATATATTTGAGTCATTTCATTAATTCCTCAAGATCTATGTTATTTGTTCTATATGGGGTCTATAATATCAGCTTTGATCTGGACATAAGATCATTGTAGAACTCAAAATATATTTATAGGGAGGTTTAGGATACTCAATATAATATACATCAATGTATTTAAAAACAATGCGGACATTTTATATTCATATTATAGCATTTACTTTTAAATGATAATTGATAAATTTCATTAATAATGCAAAAAGATATGCTGCTAGGCCATGATCAGGTCATTGTATCTCTCCATTGAACATAACTATAGTTTATCCATTCAATAATAATAATATTTTCATTCTTATATATATGATCCTTGAATTATACTTCATGTTTGATTAAATCCATTATATTATGTTTAATTCGATTTAGGTAATGACTTCTAGATTTATTATGGCATTACTCTTGAAAAAATCAATATTTCATATTCTATACACTATTTATTCTTGGATAATCCCTCTATCAGTCTGGACTGATAACTCTACTTCTAGAAATATCGTGGGTTGATTATATATTAATTGAAAATATAGAAGAAATAAATGAATTAGTTAAACCAAAATAAAAAAATTACATAGTGTATTTGAAAGAACAATGAGAGTACATACCAACTTATCATTTGGAGCATATGCGTCAAACATTGCGATATAAAATTTCAGACCATTCTCCCATGGATTATAAAGTGGAATATGGTGATTCACATCGATTAAATTATGATTTGAATAGGGATTGGAAAACATCCCATGTATCCAACACATGAATAATTGGACTTAATATAGGGCATGAAACAACTTACCATTGTTATTTGAGTTGATAATTTGAGTCCTAACCTAAAAAATGATAGTTCTTTAAAATTTGCCCATCACATCAAAAAATTTATCAATTTTCAATCTAGAGTAAGAAGTTCCTCTAATGTTTTATACCACATTTGTTGCATGTATGATTTTTCACTTGGTTTCCTCCTCTTCTGTGATCAATGTCAATCCTAATTTTTGGAATCAAATATTTTTTATTTTCATTTGATCTAGGGGATCCCAACATCTCCAGAAATGTAGATCAACCTTCATAGAACATCTCACTATCTCCTCAATATATTCATAGTCTTGATGGGCTAGATTTGTCCATATATTTCATTTTATTTCATTGATGAATCTAGAATCATTTCGTTACAGATCCCTCATAAGGGAAGAGGTGTGACAAAATTTCTTGTAATTTTTATCTAATATCTTACTATAGATTCCTTTTCATTATTATTTATCATAAGGAATTACATATCTAAATTCCATCACATTGAATATGGGGGATAATTATTGGAAAATGGTCCCTTGAACTCTTCCCACTCTGTAGAATTAATCTCCTTTCATAGATTGATGTTTTTAATTAGTATCCAGCACTAATCACCTTATCAATATATGTAGTACACATTCAGGGTCACATTCTTTTGTCTCGAACAACGTAGTTCAAAAAAGGTCATTTCTATAGATCTTATCAATTGTTCATAAATAAATGGGTCATTAGATAAATTGGTAGAAGGTGGTCATAGATTCATAAATGATATAACAAAATGTTTTTCCATTTGAGGATAATTTGGTCTCTCATCTTGATTCAAGTTATTTAAGAAAAATCAAGTCAGTTGATTCATCATTCTAATTTTGGTTTTCATTCCTTCTTCCATCAGAGGTACTATAGTTCACGGGTTTTTATGCTCCCCATTTACATAGCTCCTTCTATTTACCCCATTTCCAAATAGAAAAAAACATTAGTGATAGAAGTTTTTATTTTAATAATATTATATTTCTTTAATGTGATTTTATGACATTAAAAATATCTAATAAATATGATATTATTTAACCACACTATAATTTTCTCTAAATCATTAAAAATGGTTCATAAAAATCTTGTGATTAATCAAACATATCCCATGAGAGTTTCAAAATAAGAGAATATAAAGACTCGTTTTCTTTCACTAGTTCATATTCGATTCTAGCTCAAAGAATAGTATTCCAGTGTTTCCCTTAGATACATTTTCTCTTAAGCCATTCCCACATGTTCTTCTCCATATATGGGTTTATATGAACGAAACCCAATTAATTAATATGTAACAACAATACAATAATCATTTCCTATATTTAAACAATTATATAGGGTTCAATGTAATGTTTTGAAATAGTAATTTCAACTAATTACTAAATGTAAATTTAACATCAACTATGACATCTGCATTTTTAGTAAACAATAATTTACTAAAATTTAAAAATAAAGGATATTTTAATGATAAATTTCTCAAGAAATAAGGTACATAATATAGGAAAACAAAAAAATTATTCAAAATAACATGAAATACTTCTTCATCGGTTCATTGGGCATTCTATTATTTCATCATAGAAGCTGGTAGCATACATCAAAGGAAAGTATGAGCATAATTCATAGTAAGGGAAAACATGGGAAATAATTGTCATATGATCTACAGGAAAATCAATTAGAACAGAAGGAATAATATTATGTCACGAATTAGATAACATGATGGATATAATAAATAAAATAAGATGCATCATAATTTTTGAATTTGGTTAACAGATTAATTTTAACATTCATAATAATATTAAGAAGATTAATCACCAAGGTTTCATAATAATTACCAATGTTATTCACCAAGGTATCATATAACATGTAATATCTAGGGATTAAATTATATATCTAATCCAATAGAGATCAATATAGGTAAACCCTTCATATGTATTGTTTAATTTGATCAAAAAATACCATAATATACCATATTATAAATAAACCATGTTGATGAAACTAAATGGGTTTCATATAAAAAACAAGGCATTTAATAAATTATTAAATACATCATCATTATAATATTTTTAACCCACGTAAAGAAAATAACCATTTCATGTCTGTTATTAATAAGAAGAAATTAATTTTCATGTCTAGGTGAATAACCCAGGAAAAGAATGTGGATTGTGTATTCAAAAAGAATAAAAGAACATAAATTTCTTATGGAGAATAGAAAAATTTTGAAAAGTAAATTCAGTTGTATAACAGGTATAAAATGAGGTTATCAAAATGTGTAAAATTATAGGGTATTTGTGTAACCGATTAATAAAACATATTTATGTAATTAGGGAATTAATAAAAAGTATTTAAGATAGAGTTACAATAAAATTTATATGATATAAAAAACAATATTTATGAATAAAAAAGAAAACCAAAATAATTTCAAAACATTAGGATTAAGACCATTAGGTCTCGATTACACCTTGGGATGAATTATTGGGAGGTATGACTAAAAATGAAGCATAATTTCTGAATTGGGAATGAATGTAAATGGGGAAATGTGTGGTTATTTTTGAAAAAGTGGAGAATTTGTTATAAAATTTTAAATATAGGTATTTGAATCCATGGTGGAGGAAAATGAGAAACCATGGGCTTGCCAATGGTTTTAACCCAAGTTTGTAGAATCATGGGTCATATTTCATGTTAATATAAATTAAAATATTCTATCATCATTTTATATTATTTCTTTTGTCATGGAAAAGTAAATTTCCCACAAAAGTAACATTCTAAATGTTAAAGTTTCCATTTTAGACTTTTAAATGTAAATTATAAGTATGTATATTGATTAAATTATACTATAATATTTAAATTTATAACATATTTTAGTGTATTTATTTATTTAATTAGTTATTACATCATTATTTAATAATATTTGATTCAGTGAACATATTGAAAAATAGAAGAGGTAGTATTACTATTCCTGAAAAAATATATCATTTTAATGATTTATCATAAATTTTATTGAATCTAATTATGAAGTGTTTATTTGAAAAAAAAAATTAATTTTATTTGAAAAAATTATAATTATGATAACTATTTTATATATATATAAAATTAATTATTTATTAGACATAATAGTGCGTTGAGAATGAATTGTAACATTTATAAAAGTTATATTTTTAAAATAATTTACAATTTTAAATTTCAATAATATTTTTATCATACTATTTAAATAAAATTAGTATTATTCATCAAATAATATTTTTTTATATTTCTTTCTATATTTTTTAGAATATAGGGTTTTGGTTTGAAAAAATATTTTATCAAATTCCATCTAAATTATTTTAAGAAAATCTATTTTTAAAACTAAATTTATAGAATAAGAATATAGTTAAACAAAAGTAATTAAACAATGATGGTGGGACATGTTACTCTTTATTACACCGACATTTATCCAAATATTATGTTCTATGATGGCTGTAGTTTTTTGGGGTTCCTCGAATAAAATTGATCAAGTTGTAATCTCCATTATCTTGAACATCTACCATAAGTTATTTTGTTCAAGCATTAAATGATGAATCAATTATTAGGATTGGTCATGGTAGAACTCTAATGACTATTACTCCAAACCATGTTCAAAATTGTGATCTTAAAATGACATTATTCTATAGGTTTATCCATTGAAAATTCTTTCTTTATAAATTATTGTTTGTCAAATTTGACATATAAACACCAGTAATAAGATTAAACTTATTATCACGTGTATAGTTCCCAATGGTTTTATTTACCCAAAACCATAATTTACTCACATAATATAATATTATAATACATATTGTCACATTTTCCTTTATATTCACTTGATTTTTAATGATATATAGTTTTTTGGTATAAATAATATAACAGACATTATGAGGTATAAAATTATCATTCAAAAGGTAAGGTAATTTAAATGCAAGAAGGGAGATTGTTATGAAAAACTATGTAGAATATTATTTGGTTCACATAAGAAATAAATCCTTATAATTACTTCTTATGAAAAAATATATACCAATATTATTAATGATTGGATCACACATTTATGTTATGAATATTGGTATAATATGATTTGACATTTATGTATGGAATTTATGGGTCTCTATATCAATGTTATAGATAATGGTCCCATGGAATTGATAATTAAGGAAGGAATAAATAATATTCCACCATAAATAAATGCCACATAACCCATATCTTATTTGATTGAGGATGAGAAAAACTATTTCTGTTTCCCTTTCTCTTATTTATCATGGATTGTTATACATAATGTTAAATTTACCTATTTTTATAATTGAATCATCTTGATATTTTGGTGTAGTTAAAAATAATTAGAACCCATTAGGTTAATTATGGGTGTTGTAATTAAATACAATACATCTTGTCTGAAACCGTCCCAAATCTATAGTAATTTTACCTAAGAAATTAACATTTCTACGAACTATACCAGACTATTCAATATTTTGATCAATGTTTTGATTATATCATTCAATTTATAAATGTAATATAAGAGTTCAAGGATTATTTTTATCCCATACATAATCTTTATTTATTATAGTAATTTTTAACCATGAATATCCTAGTTTATAATAGACCATCATTCTATATTATTATACTAATCTATTATTGGATAGTCTAAGGTTTTCGTGAAGAATCTATGTTAGGAATTGTCTTATTGATATGGTTTTCCTAACATTGGACCAACCCATATAGAAAAATGGATGAAATGGACCAATAAATATATTATTATAAGTAATTATGGTTTTTAGGATTCATGAACATGGGTGGAAGAGGAGTCAAATACACCCACTCAAGATATGAGTTCCTCTTAAACATCATCAGTTCAAATGAAAATTCCAAATAATCATTAAATAACAATATAATACATTAATTAATCAAATATATCTAACTAATATTAATCATCAGTATCGATATCTACATGATATTTGAATTACTATCCTATTATACTAGTGATATGTGAATAACCTGAGTTATCCATTAGTGAAATGTTGAGATTGGTGCATGGTTTGTTAATATTGTAGAAATTTCCTTATAATCAATAACAATTATTTTTTAACTCATAATTCAATTTTATTTAAAATTAAATCATTGAATCAAATTAACCATTTTGGGTCAAAATATATATCCACATGTTAAAGAGTTCTTGTTTTACAATTTTTTTTCTACTTCGGTCTAAAAGATATACTTTGTTGGTATCATTTAATGGGGATGTTCAACATAGATCTCTTAATGATCCTCTATACTTCACTTAGACCAATCAATAATCCCTTTTCCTTAGGTGGTATTAATATCTATAGCTAGTGGTTGGGCCTTAAAATATTAAAAAATATTTTAATTGATAGAATCATAGAAATATTTTTGTTGAGATTATTCCTAGTGAATCATAAAATGTATTTCCATTTAATCCAGTAATTTAATTTGTCTCTTAATACAACTTTTTAGTGATATTATCTATATATTTCACCACTCTATCCTGATGAAATATTATTTTATGTCCCATAATATCATTTTGGTAAATACTGATGAAATTTAAGAATGAGATACTCAATAATGGAAATAACATTTTCATTAGTTGAGGTATATCTATAATACATGATTTTCCCACTAAATGAAACCAGAGATTATTTTGTGTAAATATATGCCCAATCATTTAGGTTTGGGTGTCTACATGGATATTACAATGGTAGCTAAAAATACATATCCCTTCTCTCCAAGTTAAATTTTTTTATTTATTTTAGAATGTGGTGGGATACCAATGTGAAGACCACTATGATGGTTAAAAACATTGAACATTGAATAAGCGTATATTGATTCTATCTCAAAGTCTAGAAATAAAAATATAAAAGGAATTCCACTAAATATAGTATTTAATTTCCTAGAATTAACTATTGTCATAAACTTATATACCATTAGGAATTTATCAATAACTTGGTCTTTAATATGTTTTGAATGTTTAGTGGCCAACTACCCACAAAATGGCCTCTTTAGGGTTCTCTAGGGTAGATAAACAGGGTTGTAAGGAATTTACCAATAAAACCATTGATAATTGGGGCCACAAATTATTAATGATGATTATTTAGAATATTATTCCAATGTAACTCTAGTTTGGTTCTTAGATGTTGTGGATTTCCACCTATATATCAATAAGATAAGAAAATTAATCACATCCCTAATTCAGTGGGAGAATTCATATGTTGTTTTATGGGGATTTGGTGACACATTCACACTGTTAGTCTATCAACAATGGTTTTTATATCATTATCTAATCGACACAATAATGGAAGGAAATATTTCATAGGATGAAACTATTATATAATAAAAGAATTAATAATCAATTTCATTCATCACTATGAAATATAAGATCAGGGTATGTGGATGTGAGTGTGAGTGACTCTAAGGTTAGAGATTTAAAAAAAATACATTGAAATATGATATATATTATATTGGTTGTAGGTTTATTAAAATAGTATATGTGGTGTGATAATCCATAGAGTGGATGACTATCATAATTCATTATTTAATATACATCTCTAATTCTATTTATATTAATCAATAAAGAAAAAACCCCAATAGTATAGTTTTAAAAATAAGAATTCCAAGATAATAATTTTTAAAAAAAATAAAGATTCATATGGCCTCACTATTCTACATCTAATGCAACCACATCACAGTTATGTATATCATATTAGTGTGGAACATCTTTATAATGAGAAACATTCCCCATGATATAATAGAGACACTTTGTGTCTTTCATTACTCGAGAGGATGGATGTTCTACCAATTATTTTATGGGTCTTAACACCTATTAAAATAATATATTGTGTATATATTACATGATGTTTATTCCTTTATAGTATGAATATTTGTTTCCTTTAGTATTTTAGTTAAATGAGGACATAATTTCTATAGAACACTACACATAACTATTATATTATTCTTTATCTGAACATAATATTTAGTCACATGGTAGTATGGATGAACCTAGTTTAGTAAATTAGAATTTGTATTATAATTTGTTTAAATTAGGATAAATTAAAATAAGGAATATTTTATTTCAGATTTTGAGTCATGATGATGAATTTGGATTATTATATACCCCCATTAATGTAATTAAAATCCATAAAGACCAATTCCATTTAAAGAGACATTGCATACATTTTATTTTAATGTGATATATACAAAATTAGTTTCTTTTAGTGTCTTGAATCCATGACCACTTCAAAAATATTTAATTCAATGCATAGGAAAGCAATATGAGAAATATACCTAAAATAGATTCTCTAGGACATACACAAAAGCAATAACTTTGTGACATCTTGTATGGTGGTAACTAGACACAATTTGGTATAGTTTACACCTTTAGAAAAATGGAAACTTTTACCATCCCTATTTAAAACTATTAAGGTATATTATTATACTTAAATATTTAATGGGTATATTGGTAATCTTATTTATGTAACTAAGGTGGTGAGATTCTTTCGAATAGTCACATAATATGGTTGGTCAATTTTGAGAGCTACAGTCTAATGAGGGGGATATTATTGGTTAATGTTGTAATTATTTAACCTTATAAATAAATAAAATATATCCTTCCATAACATAACTCAGTATACATATTGATTAGGTTATAGGGTTCATGGTCCTGTTAAAGGACCCACCAATTAATCTTGATATCATGTGATGCAGACTAATAGGTAAAAGATACCTAATGATTGTACAGTGTGGGGATTATGCATAATTTGGAATTTTTGGTTCATCTTTAATATTTTAAAATTAGTATGGGATGGTATGGTTGTGGAAAACACATTTTAAGGGGCCCTTTTGTAGACATATAGCTCATTATATTGGATATGTACATGAGGATGGATGAACCAATTTATAAATAATGGGGAAAAAAGTGGATGAGATGTAGTTTATATGAGGTCGCAGGATCATTGACTTTCAAAATAGAAAAAAAAATCAATTTACAGTATTTTTTGTGGAATATATATAATTTGAGGACAATTCGAAGTTAAATGGATTTTTATGATTATCGAGGATACCAAGTTGAACCTTATGTAATCTTCTAAATGACAAGTGTGAGAGGAGATTTCATTCAAAGTTAAATAGATTTTTAAGTTGATCATGCATACATATATGAATGGACAAAGGTAATTTTATCTAAATAAAAATATTAATTAAAATTAGTGAATAATTATAATATAATTTTATATTTTATATTAATAATTTTTTTAATTTCATCCATTATATTTGATTGGCATAATATAATAACCAGTCCAATTATAAACATAAAAAGTATATTTTTTAAAGGGAACTTTCTGCATTTTATTAGGGAACACATTTTAAAACTTAAATATTAAATTTTTATAAATTTTATTTTACAAAATAATAATCATATATTAATGTGTAATTTGAAAACATTCTTTGGGTGATTTTTTTGGAAATTTTTTAAGATTTTTAATTTGTCGATGAGTAGTCAATAATAATGGATTTTAATTTAAATATTATTTAATATGTAAATAATTTAGTGTAAAATTATGTTATAAAATTATTTATTAGTAGTATTATATCAATTTTCTTCTATTAATTCAGTTTAGTTTATTTGGAATATTTTTCTATTGAATTTGGACATAAAAACATTAGAGACTTTTGAAAATTATCACATTAAAAACCTGAGTTATATTCATGTGTGTGGGGTAAAAATGAAATTAATTTTATCCACATATGTGAATGTATTTTAAAAAATGAATTCCATAATTTTCATTAGAAAAACGTATAATGTCTATAATGGTAAATGTTTTTTAGAAAATCAATAGTAAAAGAAAATAAAATTAATTACAGTGATTAAGTAAAAAATTAGTTTACTTAGGGGTCAAAAATACTCTTAATTGGACAAATGAATGACAAACACATCCAAAACCCGTTATATGGACATATACCGACCATATCCCATATTGGCTCAATTTAAACAACTTAGAGGGAAGTATTCAGTGAATGGGTCCTATATAATATGTTAAAGAGAAAAAAAGTAACTTCCATTACCATTAAGATTTATAATGTGTTGGGATGTGGAAAACACCATTTTTCTAGTTATACATATTATTTTTAAAGGTAAATGAGATATTTTATGAAAATAATTCACCGTAGATTTTAATTGACGATTTGGTTACATAAACTCTTAATGAAACCCAAGAAGAATGATAATTTAGTTAATAAATAAATACAATAAATGATATTAATGATATTAAATGAGAGAAAAAATGAATTAATTATTGTCTTCCGTTATTTTTGAAGATGGTTATGTCATGTTAAATAGTTTTTTACTTTATATATTTTAATTACCTCATTTCCTTCATATTTTTATATTCAACATAAATTAATAACCTCAAAATTTTCATTTATAATATTTTATAATAAATGATGTTAAACAATTTGATTTAAAATTTATAAAAAAACTATAGTATATAAAATTATATTTAAATGATAATTAATAACAAATATGGTTCATTCATGGAATAGTAATTCAATTTTACTATATATTTTGATTATTAAATAGTAAAAAAACATTGTTAACATGGTTATAGTTTAAGTAGTTTTTTTTCACATTACTTGTGATTGGGTTAAAATTAGTCTCCAAAACACCAATGATTTTTATTTTATAAATTATATATCTTATATACAATCATCAGGTCAATATTAAATAAAAATTTTATTTTTTATTTTAGGCCTAATGGATAAAATACATATGTTATAAAACTAGTTACTTTAGTAAGAACTAAAATGGAATAAGTGTGGAATCTTATAAGAGAAGGAACCAAAATTTTAAAATAAGCATATTTAGTTTTTAGAGGTTTTTCCCGAACATATGTTCCATTAAATTTATTATTTTTCAACATTGGAGTCACATTATGAATTGGAGACCTCCCAAAGAGGTTAACAATTTATTATTTACAAGAATTCTACTCACCCTCCTATATAAAAGAAAATTAATCCACTAGATAATTCACAACATAAAATATTTTTTGATCATCAACACCATCCCAAAAAAGATATCAATATGCATAATTGCATCATACAATCCTATATCTTGTATGAAACGAAACCAAAGATTTCTTTCCATTAAAGGAATTAATAGAAAAAGTGGTAATGTTCATCAATGAGAACTTTCATTTTATTTATTCCACCACATCAAAAATTATTCATATATATTTATTAAATAATAATATCAATATCCTCAATATATGAACATGTTTTTCGTATGGTTATCACTAACACCCACACACACTTACTTCATATGGGATAAAAAATCATTGTTCATTTGTATGGTATACTACCACCTCGAGAAGTGATTCTATTCGTTCTTCCATTACAACCATTAAATGTTGAAAATATTAAGTACATATATCTTATATATGTTATATATTATATTTATCATGAATTTATTCATCATTAATAATTATATAAAATATATCATCTGAATTCCAAATAGTAGAAATAAGATAAAATTCTTTGTGGGCATGTTGACTACCACCACCTTAAATAGATGTGATTCAGTCATGCATTACATAAAAATTTTAAATATCGGTTTTAATAAAAAAATATTTAATATATATTAAATAAAAATAACAATTAAATTATAATATAAATATTTCATTTTATTTTAATTCATATTATATGACAAGAAAATGGAAGAACTATATGTGCTTACGTACGACCTAATGTCTCCAAGAATATTTCATTTCATTCCCTATCACTAAATATAATGTATTAATATAAATACATATATATAAGATATATATGATATTTACATAATGATTTTCATACTTGAGAAGATTAAATAATGATATTTGAAAGATGAAAAATATATAATGTTAGAATATATTTAAAAAACTGTGCAATTTACACCTGAAAGGGAGAAACAAATAATTGATTATTAACATACTAGTAATATTATTCTACAAGATGATCATATATTAAATAATTAATAGAATATTTTAATGGTGTATGTTAATAAAATTACTACAATGATTATACATGATGTTAATCAGTGTTGAACCTCAAGGAATTTTAAGGTAAAGAGATTTTTATTCTCCTTTTTGTTTTTGAGAGACTTATTACATATTCACATATATTTTCATTTTTATCAATGTATATAATTTATAATGAAATTTATATAATATTCTTCATTTATGTCATGATGTTAATTTATTTAATTTATATTATTCTTTCATGAGTCTCAGTATTCTAATGTTTCTCAATTAGTAAGGGATTTCATCTCAATTTACAATCACTTGAGAATAATTAGTCATTATTCACCAATTCATATTAATGTGGTGTATAAAACGAAAAATATTGATTAAATATCTTTATTAATTCGAATTTATGGTATTTTTTTAACATTGAATTATTTCATCCTATGGTTTTGAAGTGAAAATTACCATGTTGTAAAATTCATATTTAGAATCTAACATTATTTTGTGATTTTTAACATTCTCTTAAACAGTCACACTATTGTAATAATTTTTAATCGGAAATTAAATTTCTATTAAAAATCCAAATTATGGGTTATTTATATTATTATTTACTAAACTATATATCAATTGTACATATGGCATTTACATTGAAGGCAATATAATTACCTTTGGAAATACTGATTAATTTGTATAATTTCCTCAATTATGATATTGTATGTAAAGAACCAGAATTTCTATTTAATTTTTTTAAATATATGGGATTTATATGAGTCCGCAAAAATTTTTGGCGTGTGATTCTGAGGCCCAGAGTGTCCAGAATCAATTTCTGAAGTTTTGATCAGGTATGTTCAGTAAACGTACAAGTAGGTTTTTCAAAAATTTGAACTGGTGCTTGGAATTGAATTCTGAGGGCACAGTTGAACTCATAGCACTGTTATTCGCATAAGAATACTTTCACCTCGACGGTAATTGGTCGTACGTGAAATTCAGTGTTTCGATTTTTTTGGAAATAATAAAATATAATAAACACATGTTTTATTTTATTTTATCTATTATAACCACCCATGGAAATGTTAGTGGTGGGGACCACCACACCTTAACCTCCCATGAGAGGTTATGGTGGTGGGGCCCACCTGAACATAAACTCCAACAAGAGGTTACAGTGATGGGACCACCCGAGGCTAAACCCCCCCCCCATTTAATTAAAGAAATCCTCTCAACTACCTCATAAATGAGGGAGAGTCTCATGACCTCCATTAACATAATGGTGCCCCATCCCCATCTTTTAATGGTGGCATCCCTCCAACTTTAATTAATTAAGCCATATCATTTAATTAAATGCTACAATATGAATTTTAAACGCATCAACCTAAATAATAGATAATCTATTAATTGGGGGGAATATCTATTCATTTGGTGGAAAATGGTTGGAAAAGTAGGATTAGAGCTCTTGGGATAAAACTCTCCAATAATGAATGCTTCCACCATGAAAAATGCTCCACCGATGAAAAATGTCAACCTCGAATTCGACCTTCATCCTCAGGACTGCTTCCGACGTGGGATGTCGTCATCTACGGTGAATCGATGTCCGTCTTTTCACAATGGTTCATCTTCTTCCTTGCGACTCAATCGGCGAACAACGAACAAGGTGGGAGGTTATTATTTAATTTGACAATCTTTTAATTATTATCCTCGTTATTTAGTTCGTGGTTAATGTTGAGTTGATTGCTACCTTTCTAAACACAGAGGGTGTGGGGAAAACTAACATGTCCCGACCCCTCCACTAATCACCTTTGGTGTTCTTTGTGATGCAGATGGACGACAACCTATGTGGAGGATCACAAGGACAACGGCTGTCATGACCCCAAGCCGTGACGAAGTCAACGGTACACACCACCGCTCTGCGGCACCTCCACCCCGCCGTGCCCTCGCGAAAGCCCTGGCCGAGCTGCCCACACCCCGCCGCTCCGCCTTCAACCTGCCTCGAACACCTCGCGGCTCCGTCATCCACGTGTCCCACGCACCCCGTGGATCCGTCATCCATGCGCCCCACCCACACTATGGATTCTCCATCCATGCGCCCCTCCATGCCACCAGTAGAACCGGCCTGCTAGCTTTTCGAGCCACTCCAGCTGTACCATCCTGCCACCTCTCCGCCTCCCATGCCCCTCGCGGAACCCCAACCAAACCGGCCACACACCCCACGACTCTGTCGTCTACGTGCCACGTGGTTCCACTGTCTATGTGTCCCACGATCCCTGTGCACCCCGTGGCTCAGCCGTCCATGCTCCCCGCACGGCCGTCAGCCGAACTGTCCCTCCAGCTTCTCAATCCACCCCAGCCGCACCTGCCCACCGACTCCCGGCCTCCTGCCCCCTCGCGGCGCCCTGGCCGTGATGGCCTCCCACGCCCCTCGCGATGCCACGGTCGACCCGGCCCCGACCCTTGGGCCGAGCTGCCCGGAGCTGCACCCCCTTGTGGAACCCTCAGGGCCAAACCACCCTCACTGCGCCCTCCGGGACGAACTGGCCTAGCACCGACCAGCGGCTCGTCGGTGCCCTCAAGCCCTGTCCGTGCCATCGTGGCTAGCAGGGCTTGGACCAGCAGGACAAGTTGTACCTAATGGGCTGGGCCACCAAATGGTTTTGGCCAGACACAATGGGAGAGGCTGGGTCGACCTGAACAGGGTCGACCCAAATGGGGTCGGACCGGACATGGGCCCAATACAACCTGTTTCTTTATTTTCTCTTTATCATTGGTACCAGATGTCCGTTTGAAAAATAGTCTAAGACACTAGTAATCATGGAGTATGATAGTTCTTTTGAATATACCCCACTGGGGTTTGTGGTATAGCTGAGATACAGTCATGTTGGATCATGCACAAATCCAACTACCCCCCAGGACTAAAAGGCAAATAACTCGTAGACCGGGAGTCCAATTGACGCGTTGTCTTTTGAGTTGAGACCCCTATGACATGGAAAACTTTTGAGATACTCTTTGTGAGACTTCGTGGTAGTTGGAACACAAAACAGTAACTTTTGGAGTATATCTTACGGAGACGAGCGACTATTTGTGTAGGAACCTAGTAGATGGAAGAGACTTGATAACTACCGATGGTTTGACTCAGAGTGACCCGACTAGCCCAGTGGGGAGCACATAGTTGTGGCAGAATACCCACGGTGGAGGATTTTATGGTTCTGGCGGCAGACCCACGTTACTCGATAGGGGGTGTACCTCTGCAAGCTCTGAGGGGGTGTGCGTGGTTGTGGCGGCAGACCCATGGTGGGTAGCACCTTTCTGTGACACAGAAGACCAATGGTACTCGACTGGAGGAGTACCTAAGCAGTCCAGGGTTAGTGAGAAGCGTCTGTATGTGACGCATCAGGCTCACTGTACTAGATTGAGGAAGAGTTCTCCAGTAGCCGATGTTTCGATAACATAAATAAAATTATGGGTTGAGTTGATTCGGTACATTATATTTTCAACATTATTGAGATGGATCACTGGTTGCGCCCAAATTTACCCTACGGGTAAAAGCGATCGATGTAGTACATGTAGGGGTCGAGTCCACAGGGACCGAAGAAGTAACCTTGAGACGCTATGATTTGGTGAAGGATGGGCTATGAAGTAGCCAACTTTGGTTTTGATTTTGGATGGTTTAAATAACACCAATAAACCTACGTGAATTCAATTTAATGAAAATGGGATGATCTAGGATTATGCTCGGGGTGGATTGAATGAATTTTACTTCTTTAAACAATTTTGGTTTTATTAATTCTTGATGAATCCATTCTTCAAAAATAACACTACCTTCATCATTTTCTAGTTTGGTGCTTACTAAACACAATTACTAATCCCTTATACACTTAGAGAACCAAATTCATGATCTCTCCGAGGTATATGGTCATTTAGTAATTGAATTTATTTTGCTCAAACAAAGTAATGATGAAGAGTAGAAATAACTGAAGAATGGATGTCTTAAATTAATTATCCAATTAACAACAATTCGTTCATAAAATAACATTCAATCCAGCCTTTGCATCCTCCTAAGATCAACCCATTAAGGGTTTAGCCCTCCATTGATGGTATACTCTCAATGGTGGGAGGAAGATGGCTAACAAGAATTGGATTGAAGAAATTAAAACCGCGGAAATAACGAGCACTCCTCCATGTGTGTGAATGAAATTCACACCTATGTGTGAACTAATTCACAACAACACAGATATATCATTGTGCTTTGTGATTATAAAGTTTTAAAAAATAAAATGGAAAATATATAAGAGAAGAAGTTGATTATGAACATAAATATACAAAAAAAAACTTACATGGAAATGGAAAACATTACAAAGGAAATTTGGAAGCAAAACATTACAATGAAACAAAGCATCCAAGATGATAAGAAAATTTTCCACCCCCATTCCCTTCACCAATAGCTCCTTATATAGGAATATTAGGAGCCTTAGGTACATCCCCCAACAATTAATTCACCCCCCAACAATTAATAGAGTCAAATGGAGGGTAAATAATCAAAAGGAAATTGATGTTTCGAATTTGACCCGGAAAACTGTCCAGATTCGTCCACCACATTGACGTGTGAATTCGAAATTGAAGAAGGCCGAATCCGGATGGGCTGTAGAAGCGAAATATCTTCATCCATCTGTCCCCTATGATCTGTAAAAAGTTCAGGAAATTTCGTGCAGCCGTTTGGAAGTTATAGTCGAAATGGTGGGACGGATTTCTGTGCATTAATGACGAGTCCTCCATTTAAATCTCAACTTCAGATCCCTTTATCATCATGAAAACATCGGAATTAGCTCCGGCCACAGTTGAATAAAATGATCCGAATATTTTTATCTTTCTACTGTATAAATTTGAGCTTCATTGGGCTTGGTTTATGGGCCCCACATTTGTTTGATGGGCCTTAGGCCCATTATGCTTTTTCCAGCAAGTTTCTGCCTTCAGGCGCAAAATTCTCCATCTTCCTTTGGGATTCATCCATCGGACCTAAAAGATAAAATGTTCCAATCAAAGTGATAAATCATATCCCAACATTTCAAATTAAAATGATGAATATTGTAATTTCCACAAGCAAAGTATTGAGTGGGGCCAAATTGACATTTTAAGCATGAATTGCACAATGATGGGAAATGAAGTTCAATTTCTGAATTGGAATAAAATTGATGTTTATGAACTTTTAAATACATTAATATTAAGATCCTAACAATGAATATTAGCCACTTTCTGTGACTAATCACACCCCCCAACTTGAGTTTTGCTAGTCCCGAGCAAAATAAATTACAAATATGGAATCCAAATCCCATTTTCCAAAAACATTTAAATACACATTACTCACCCAAATATCTAATACCAAAACAATTATGAAAACCCATAAAAATCATTTAAAACAAGCTAGGTCCATAAGCATATCCCAAGCCCAAGCCCATTCCTTTGTTCAAATTCATTTCCACATTTCATCCAATTCCAATTAAGCATGATAAAGTGTTGTGCTTCATAAAAGATATGGGGCCCATTTTATTGTTCAAGGGGGAAAAAATGGAAGCGCTAGGTGGGAATCACATTAAACCTTAAGATGAGTATCCCTTTTTTTGATTTTTTTGATTTTTTTATCCACAATAGATATGAAAAGACTAACTCTGGGCAAGACAACTATGGAGTCACGATCCCCAAGTGCCGGACGCCACACATATTGTCAATTTCATGCTCTATAATAGAGATATAAAGCCTAACTCTGGGCAAGACAACTATGGAGTCACAATCCCCAAGTGTCGGACGCCACGCATTTGGACAAAACATTGCTCTATGTGGTCATTTTTTTGTTTCAATTTTTTTTTGTTTTTTTTGGATACTCAAATTAAACTAAAAGTGACCCCAAAACCCTATGCTATAATGAAAGGGACCCAAGAACTCAAATTTACACCCATGATCCAGTAGACGTGCATTGTGGCATTTTTATTAAGAGGATGAAAATATAAACATTGAAAAATCACATCGGACAACCGCACTTTCCAAAAACTATGCTCATGAACTTAAACTTTCATTAAAATCGGAATCAAGGCATGAAAAATTTATTTGATATCCAATTTTAGAGTTTGCAATGTGTCTTTATCATGTTTATGGTTAATGGGAATTTTTTTTAAGCATGTTCTTATTCAAAATAAAAAACATTTTTTATCCCCCCCCCCAACTTAGAATGACACTGTCCCCAGTGTTTAAAGAAAAGAAAAGTTAGAACGGGGTAGGAGAGGAGTTCATAGAAGAAATTTAAAATGAAAATCATGGAATGAAGTCACCTGGTGGTTTATGATGATAGCATATTCCATAGTATCCCCTCAATCCTGGATTTGAGTCTCAGCGGATTGGATGGTGGTGAATGGATTTTCCTTATGGATTTCAGCATGTCCTTTTATTTTTTCAAACCTATAAAAACATAAAAATAAAACAAAACAAAATAAACTGATGATACATTGTCTTCTTTATATTTTTCTGGGTAAGGTATTACTCATAGATCACACCACGTGACACGGATGAATATGGCGCTCCCCTTTCATACCCATCCTTACTCATAAAATAAGAACAGGTCAACAGTTTATGGTAATTTATTATATGAAAAATAAAATGATTCAAAATAATTAGAAAACATGAAAACCATGGGTTGCCTCCCATGCAGCGCTTTTGTTTAACATCATTAGCTCGACTTGAACCCCCCAACTTATCCAATTCCAACTTTCAACATTTTTAGGACCCCATTTTTGTCCACTTCAACTTGATTAATATTGATTTTCTTGAGTTCGGAAGAATGTAAAATAATTTTGAGCTCGGTTTTATTGAAATTTTTTAAAGGAGATTGAAAAATTAATTCAAAATCAGTTTCTTCTCCAAAACATTTAGAAAGAATTGGTTCATTTTGAAAATATGATTCATCCCCAAAAGTGTCTAGTTGAATTTCAGGAGTGTGTATGGGCACAATGTTTGGTATTTCTCCCAATTTTTCAGGGATTGGTGTTTTTGAAAAATCATTAATGGATTTATATTCAGGAATCTCAATCCATGATGTCAAATTTTCCTCTTTTGAATCCAAAAAATCAATTTCCTCCTGATTTAAAGACTCATTAACAATTCCTTCATGTTCTTTATCTTGAATTTCAACATTACCTGACCAAATCTCTTCATTATCCAACTCTGTATTCCAAGATTTTAAAGTGGGTTCTTTACTAATTTCATATGAGTTATGGGGGAAACAAGATTCTTCTATAAGTGATGTGGAAAGGACATCCTGAGTGGGAATGGGTTCTTCATAAGTCTCAATGTTTTGTAATTCTAATCTCAGTGATGAAACTTCTGAATTCATTTTAACCATTTTTTCACATAAATGTTCAAGAATTTTTTCAGAATTAGGATTGATTGTTGTTTGTACATCATAATCATCATTAAGTTTGATCTCTTCAATCATCCTTGAGAGGTATGGAAATTTATCCTTCAAAAAATCAGCATCCCATTGATTGTTCATGTTATCGGGTGTGGGGTATTCATTTAAAGGTTGATCAAAGTAATTTTCTATGTGAGGGGATTCCCAATGTTGATTTTCTATTCGATTCCTGCCCGATTTTATGAAATTAAATTGTTGATGATACTCCATTGGAGTTTAATGAAATTTGGATTTGGATTTGTTTTTTTTGGAAAAACAGAAAGGGGAAAAGAAAAGAGAAATAGAGGTGAGAAAAGAGAAGTTAGGTGATAATAGACGGTGGGTGTCTAAGAAAACTTACTAGGGTCCCCGGCAACGGCGCCAAAATTTGGTTGCGCCCAAATTTACCCTACGGGTAAAAGCGATCGATGTAGTACATGTAGGGGTCGAGTCCACAGGGACCGAAGATGTAACCTTGAGACACTATGATTTGGTGAATGATGGGCTATGAAGTAGCCAACTTTGGTTTTGATTTTGGATGGTTTAAATAACACTAATAAACCTACGTGAATTCAATTTAATGAAAATGGGCTGATCTAGGATTATGCTCGGGGTGGATTGAATAAATTTTACTTCTTTAAACAATTTTGGTTTTATTAATTCTTGATGAATCCATTCTTCAAAAATAACACTACCTTCATCATTTTCTGGTTTGGTGCTTACTAAACACAATTACTAATCCCTTATACACTTAGAGAACCAAATTCATGATCTCTCCGAGGTATATGGTCATTTAGTAATTGAATTTATTTTGCCCAAACACAGTAAAGATGAAGAGTAGAAATAACTGAAGAATGGATGTCTTAAATTAATTATCAAATTAACAACAATTCGTTAATAAAATAACATTCAATCCAGCCTTTTCATCCTCCTAAGATCAACCCATTAAAAGTTTAGCCCTCCATTGATGGTATACTCTCAATGGTGGGAGGAAGATGGCTAACAAGAATTGGATTGAAGAAATTAAAACCGCGGAAATAAAGAGCACTCCTCCGTGTGTGTGAATGAAATTCACACCTATGTGTGAACTAATTCACAAAAACACAGAGATATCATTGTGATTTGTGATTATAAAGTTTTAATAAATGAAATGGAAAATATATAAGAGAAGAAGTTGATTAAGAACATAAATATACAAAAAAAAACTTACATGGAAATGGAAAACATTACAAAGGAAATTTGGAAGCAAAACATTACAATGAAACAAATCATCCAAGATGATAAGAAAATTTTCCACCCCCATTCCCTTCACCAATAGCTCCTTATATAGGCATATTAGGAGACTTAGGTACATCCCCCAACAATTAATTCACCCCCCAACAATTAATAGAGTCAAATGGAGGGTGAATAATCAAAAGGAAATTGATGTTTCGAATTTGACCCGGAAAACTGTCCAGATTCGTCCACCACATTGACGTGTGAATTCGAAATTGACGAAGGCCGAATCCGGAGGGGCTGTAGAAGAGAAATATCTTCATCCATCTGTTCTCTATGATATGTAAAAATTTCTTGACATTTCGTTCAGCCGTTTGGATGTTATAGTCGAAATGGTGGGACGTATTGCTGTGCATTAATGACGAGTCCTCCATTTAAATCTCAACTTCAGATCCCTTTATCATCATGAAAACATCGGAATTAGCTCCGGAAACAGTTGAATAAAATGATCCGAATATTGTTATCTTTCTACTGTATAAATTTGAGCTTCATTGGACTTAGGTTATGGGCCCCACATTTGTTTGATGGGCCTTAGGCCCATTATGCTTTTTCCAGCAAGTTTCTGCCTTCAGGCGCAAAATTCTCCATCTTCCTTTGGGATTTATCCATCGGACCTAAAAGATAAAATGTTCCAAACAAAGTGATAAATCATATCCCAAAATTTCAAATTAAAATGATGAATATTGTAATTTCCACAAGCAAATTATTGAGTAGGCCCAAATTGACATTTTAAGCATGAATTGCACAATGATGGGAAATGAAGTTCAATTTCTGAATTGGACTAAAATTGATGTTTATGAACTTTTAAATACATTAATATTAAGATCCTAACAATGAATATTAGCCACTTTCAGTGACTAATCAATCACATGATAACTTAGGTATATCAATGGTCATATACCTATGTAATGATATCTTTTGATTTTATACATTGTGGTTTTAACTTGTTGGATTTTGTTAGAAATTGAGGGTGTTGTGGTACCTACTAAGTATCGTTATACTCACCCCTACATGAGCTATGCCCGCACCTCATTGTGTTGGATACAGATGAAAGACAATGCTGACTGAGTCTGAGAGTACCAGGACTGGATGTTACCCATAGGAGGACCATATGGTGTGTCGGTACACGGAGGAAACAGAAAGACGTGGAGTGATGAGGAGACGATCTGTACCTACCCTTCTGGTATGATCGTCGGGGGATAATCTAGTAGATGACTTCTTCTTTTCTACAGTTGTATAGCATTTATTTATACATGTACATTAAATGTGGGCATGTATTCTAGCCCCATTTACTTTCAGAACACTTTTGTTATACAGTTTACATGGGGTTTCATCTAGCTAGGTGCTTCCTTGTGCCTGTGTTAGAAGTTATAAAGGAAATGTCTTCCCAGTTTTAGGGAATTGTGACTTTGGTGCTAGTCGATAGCCCCTGGTCTATGGAAGGTGGGCTTGGGGTAGTGACGGCATGTGCCCTGGGGTAAGGGTCAGGACAAATTGGTATCAGAGGAGTCGGTTTTACTGCAAAACATCAGAATCTGATCATTCTTTCTATGATGCTATAGTGTTAAGTGTAGTGAGTGTGGTTTTCAGTTCAGGGAGTCCAGTGTTGGTGCGGCGGTCGACGTATCCATACACCGAGACCCTGACTTCTGATTTCCGACCTAGTGCACAAACACACTGATTGTGTGTGTTTTCTCAAAAGTTTTCCTTAAGTCATTTCAACCAGGCTAGATCACCAGGTATAATATTTTGTTCATGTCGCATATGTTTATTTCAGGATTCCTTCAATTAGGATAGCTCGTTAGAGTTCTGGGAGTTATACGCACTGAAAGCCCACAGAGCGACGAGTCTCCAGTGCATGGCCCTCTTACAATATTGGCACCTCTGGGTGGTGTACCTGAAGAACCACCACCCATTGGGAAATATATACCACCAGCCACACTGGTGGATGGTTCACACTAACTGAGCATGTTGCAAGAGTTCCAGTAGTAGAGGAATCTGAGAATTTGAGGAGAGACAGATTCCCATGCAACTGAGGGCTGGCTGGAGGCGATTTCTATAGTTTTCTGTCTAGTTGAGACACCAGTAGAGAAGACAGTGATCCTAGCTACTAGTATATTACAACGAGTGGCCAAAAGGACAGTTTGCTTAGTGATGAGGCTACAGTACATGGATATTTTCCCAAGACAGTACCTTCAGGTAGTGTGTCAGGTATATCACTACTATTTGGTCAGCAGTTGCAACCATTGGTACTGGTATTGGACACATATAGGCTTAATTCCTTAAGTGTGTTTCAGTATCAGATACCCCTCAGGTTACAAGGTGAGCTCAACTCATAGGCTGCTGGGGACTATCTCAAGGAGGTGCCTGAGAGTTCTCTATAACTTATATAGCTTCAGTAGGACAACATGTCGGTAGCTAAATGACCATCGAGGCATACCGATCATTCCTGGTACTTGATTAATATGAAACGAACAGTGCTTCAGGGCTCGAACATCTGAGCGAGGGTTGTTTAAAGTACATCGGATCCAGCACTATTACTCTATGGTTCCATACAAATGTTAGGGATCTAGAGAGATCTGTTATTGAATATTATTTTCATGAACGGATACAGCCAGTGAATGTAAGCAGTAGGATAGCAGGAAACTCACACCAGTCTCAGAGACATGTGCATATAATATGTTTCGGGAAGTAGAAGTATTAGGGGAGGATGAGTCTTCAGGGTAGCAGACGTGGAAACAGAGCTTGGAGGGCATCATGAGGTTGTGTACTTTTTGACATGTTACAACCTCCCCCTTTTTTGTGAACCCCTCCTGGCTCAAGGAGCTAGAGAACATGTGATGATAGTAGTGGCATGCAGTCAAGGAATGTGACCCAAGGGATCATGGAATTATTTGAGGTGCCATATATATCTAATACTAGCTTCCATATCAACAGACATAGGTTCCAATCATTCCTCCCTTCAATGAATCTTTTCCATGACCTAGATTTTTCGGTTAAACTGTTCACATAACCCTCACATATAGAGATACCTTTGGGAAGAGACTCGATAATCACACTTACACCAATTGTGTGACCTATACCATAAGGGGAGAGAGTCGGTAGGAACCTCTTTGTGGTAGCGCCGAGGCCTTAGGATGTTAATTTGTGTTTTGAATTGACATCTATATTTCAATCATATATTGATTGTATTAGGAAAAGAGGTTTTTGTTTATCTATAATGTTGGAATGGGGATTTACTTGGTCGGCGAAGAATGAAACCAAGGAACTCTGCAAAAACTCGTGTATAGGAGGGTGTATCCAATCACTCATGAGTCGGACAACCCCACCATCGTAGAAGCAGAAGTTGAATTTGAGATAGTCTATACTCTTTGGAAGGGGAACATGGTAGCAGACGCACTCAGCAAGAGGTCTGGCCATAATCTGCTGAGTTAGGCGACAGAGAATCTAGCCACATTGCATATATCCATTTTTTATTGAGAAGGAGCATATTTTTTTTAGTCTCTTATAGTAACTACCACACTCCATCAGCAAGTTAGGGAGATGCAGTGTGGGGATGCTGATTGCGAGAGGTGACGTGCTCAGATATCCACAGGGAAAGCACCTAATGGATTTTCAAAATGTGGGGAGAACATGATCCTCTTCATTGGATGTACTATGGTAACAATGTCACATCCAGAGGAAGTTTTGAGGGAATTCCACTCAACCCCTCTAGCAGTACTTCCAAAAGTGGTGAAGATGTACCAAGATATTCGATGACAACATTGGTGGACAGGAATGAAGAAAGCAGTTGCAGAGTTTTCTCTCGATGCCTCATCTGTTAGCAAGTGAAGGCAGAGAATCAGGTACTAGCAGGATTAGTTCATAACTAAGAGGTTCTAGAGTGGAAGTGATATGGGATATCCATGGACTTTGTGATAGGACTTCCAACTACATCCAGGGGTCATGGCTCAATTTGGTGATCGTTAACCGACTCACCAAGTCGGGCCACTTCCTACCGATCCAAGAGAGGGGTTTGGTAGAGATATTGGGATGCCTTTATTTTAAATAGATTGTGAGCCTACATAGTGACTTCGACAATTATCTCTAATCATGATGCACGTTTTACTTCCTGGACATGGAAGGGGTTGTTGGAAGCTTTAGGGATGCCGCTTTGTTTGAGCACTGCCTTCTATCCTCAGACAGATGGTCAGACTGAGTGGTCCATTCAGACCCTTGAGGATATGTTCTGTGGATGTGTCCTAGACTTCGGTCTCAGCTGCGAGGATCACTTACCTTTTATTATGTTTTCATAAAAAAACAGGAATCACTCTACTATTGAGATGGAAACTTTTGAGTCATTATACGAGAGACCCTATAGATCAACCTTGTGCTGGACTAACCCATGGGAGTCAGCACTAGTGTGACCCGAGATGGTATAGGATACCACAGAGAAGGTGAAGATCATCCAGAAGTGTATAAAGACTATACAGGGCAGGAAAAATTCGTATTTTGAAAGGAGACAGAGACCTCTAGAGTTTGAGGATGGTGACCATGTCCTTCTACGGGTCTCACCCTGATAAGTTCTAAATAGATTTGGACATGATGGAAAATTAACTCCAAGGTTCATCGGGCATTTTCAAGTCCGTAGAAGAGTTGGAGAGGTGGAATACCTCTTAGCTCTACCACCTCAGTTGTACCAGGTGCACGATGTCTTGCACGTATCCCAGCTGAAGAGATACATGCACAACCCTTCTCACAACATCAACCACAGAGAGATGGACGTCGACGATGGGGTGACAATTACGGAAGTTCCAATAGGTATTGAGGATTAATAGGATTGGAACCTTCGTGGATGGTCGATACCTCTGGTGTGTTCTCTCTGGAAACACTGGAACCTCCAGGAGATCACATGTGATCGGGAGGCTCAGATGCATGCTCAGTAGCCCCACATTTTCCCCTAGTTTGAGTTATATCTTACTGGGACATTAATAACTGAGGTGGGGAGAATGTAATGACCCAAAATTTCCATGTAAGTTTATTTACAATATATGGGATTTATACGACTCCATGAAAATTGACGGCACGAGATTCTGAGGCCCAGAGTGCCCAGAATCAATTTCTGAATTTTTCATCGAGTACATTTAGTAAAAGTACGAGTGTGTTTTTCTAAATTTTGATCCAGTGCACAAAATTGAAATCTGAGGGAATAATTGAACTCGCAGTGCCAATATTCTCTTAAAATATCTTCACCTCGATGACAATTGGTCAATGGTGAAAGTTAGTTTTTGGGTTTTTCATTGAAATAATAAAATAAAATAAACGCATGTTTTATTTAATTTTATCTATTTTGACCTCACATGTGGAGGTTGGAGGTAGGGAACATCACACGATAACCTTCTATGATAGGATATGGTAGTGGGGCGCACCCGAACCTAACCTCCCATGAGAGGATACGGTGTGGGGACCCCCCGTGACTAACCCCCCCCCCCCATTTAATTGAGGGATACCTCTCAACTCTCTCATAAATGAGGTAGTGTTTCTTGACCTCCCTTAACATAATAGTGACACCCACCTTTTTTAATGGTGATAACCCTCCCCCATTAATTAATTGAGCCATCTAATTTAATTAAATTCTACAAAGTATAATTTTAAAACAATCAAAATAAATAATAGATAATCTATTATTTGGAGGGGAAATCTATTCCTTTGTGGTCTAAAGGTTTGAAAAGGAGGATTAGAGCTCTTGGGAGAATCTATCCAACAAAGAATTACCCCTCCATGAAAATTTTTCCACTGATGAAGAACATTGAACTCAACATCAACCATCATCCTCAGGACTACATCTGTCGTGGGGCATCCTCGTCCATGAAGAATTGACGTGTTTCTTTCCCCAATGGTTCATATTCTTCCCCACGACTCCATCGATGAACAATGAAAAGTTTAGGGGTTATTATCGAATTCATGAATATTTCAATTATTATCCACATTATTTGGTTCGTGATTAAATTTGAGACTTTTTCAACCATTCTAAATGCTAAGGGTGCGGGCCAACCTAACATGGCCTGACCCCTTCGCCGACCACATTTGGTGTTCCATCCATTGGAGAAGGATGACAAGCAAGGTGGAGGAGCAGAAGAATGGTGGCCGACACCACCGCCGACTGAAAAAAAGCCAATGGTGTATAGCCCTGCTCTGCGGCACCACAGAACCACCGCCCCACCAGGCCCACATGGTATCCTTGGCTGAGATGCCCCCACCCAGCGGCTCCGCCATCAACGCGCCCCGCGCACCTCGGGGCTCAGCGTCCGCACGCCTCGCGTGCCCCCGCACCCTGCAGCTCCACTGTCTGCGTGTCGTGCACCGCCGCCAACCGAACTAGCCTGTAATATTTTCGAGTCACCCCAGCTGCGCCAGCCTGCCAGATCTCGGCCTCCCGTGCCCCTCACGACGCCCCGTCCATGCCGGCCTCATGCGCCCCTCACAGCGCCCTGGTTGAATTTGCCCCGGCCCGTAGGGAAAGCCACCCATAGGGGTGCCACCTTGTGGCATCTTCCGGGACGAACCTTCCTTCTGGCGTCCTGCGGGCCGAGCTTCCCTCTCATGGAGACCTCCGGGCCGAAGCACCCTTGTGCCGACACACGATCGTTCTGCGCCCTCATGTCCGGTCCACGCTCTTTCTACCAGTTGGGTTGGGCCTTGTGGGCCTAACCGACCCTAAAGTACAGGCCATGCCAATGGGCGGGGCCAGACCCAACTGGTTATTCTAGGTTGACCCAAACCGGGTCAGCCCAGATGGGGTCAGGCTGGGTCGGACCAGACACGGGCCCACTACGACCCTTTACTTTCTTTTTTCCATATATTTGGCACCAGATGTCCATTTGATGACCCATCTGCGGCTCTGGTAATATTTGAGTATGATGGTACCATTGAGTATACCCCACTATAGTTTGGGATATAGTTGATATAAGGTCAGGTTGGATCGATCACGAATCCAACCAGGCCCCCGACACTAAGAGGCTAATAACTCAAAGATCGGGCATTTGATAGACGCACCCTCTATTTCATTGAGAACCCAATGATGTGGCATACCATTGAGATACTTCTTGGGAATTCATGGCAGTTGGAGCATCGACCTGTAACTTGTGAAGCGGATATTCCAGAGATGAGTGATCATTTGTATGGGAACCTAGTAGTTGGCTAACACATGACGACTGGTGACCATTTGACTCGGAGTGACTCAAATATCCCAGTGGAGAGCACCTGGATGTTGTGTCAGACCCACGGTGGAGGAGTGCGTGTTTCTGGTGGCAGGCCAACGGTACTCGACCGGAAGAGTGCCTCTGCAGGCTTTGAGAGGGAGCGCCGGGTTATGGAAGCAGACCCAGAATACTTGACAGGAGGAGTACCTCAGAAATCCAAGGTTGGTGGGACACACCTCTGCGTGACACGACATGCCCAATGTACTCGATAGAGGAGGAGTTCTCTAGCAGCTGAGGTTTTGATAATGTGAATAAAATCCTGGTTTTAGTTAAGTCAGTACTTTTTTGTTTCCCTCGTGATTGAGATAGGTCACTTGATAACATTGGTATCTGTATGGGCATATAGCTAAGTAAGGTAATATGTTGATTTCATATATTGTGTTTTATCCTTGTTTGATTTTGTGAGAACTTGAGTGTCTAGGGGTCCCTAATGAGTATCATTATACTCAACTCTGCATGGGCTATGCCCGCACCTCATTGTGTTTGATGCAGATGACAGACATCACTGAATGAGGCTGAGAGTACCAGGGCTGGATGGTACCCAGAGGAGGACCATACGACGTGTCAGTACATGGAGGAGACAGAAAAACGTGGGGTGCTGAGGAGACGATCTATACCTACACATCTGGTAAGAACCTTAGAGGATGATCCAGTATCTCACTTTCCATTTTCTAGAGTTGTATTGCATTTCAGTTGTACTTGTACTTTCCAGTTGGACACGTATTCTGGACCCATTTACTTTCAACACTCTTTTGTAATATAGTTTACTTGGTGTTTCCTCCAGTTATGTGCTTTCTTGGGTGTGTTACAGGTTATAAAGGAAATGCCTTCCCATTTTTAGGGAATTACGCTAATGGGGATAGTTGTCATCCCATGGTCTATAGAAGGCTGGTTTGGGGTAGTCACCACTTGGGCCCTAAAGGACGGGTCGTGACATAGTATAAGTCATAATATTTATTAATTAAATTTATTACCCTATCTTTGAGGAATTATTTTGTTTGTTAAATATTGGTTTTCTATAAAATTATATATATGTTCAATTCATCAAGAAGTTCTAATGAAATTTTTTTTTTGAGAAAATAAATGGGTTTATAAATATTGTTTTAACCCATCTTATGAATGTTCTAGACTTTATAGCTCCTCATTTTCCACTTACATTATGTACATTAATTTATAATTGTATTCAATATGAATTTAATTATTAATAATATACAACCATGATGATTTCACATTGATAGTCTCTTCGGAGTGTTCCATTAACAGTTTATTCATTAAAAGTAATTTATTTCAAATATTTACCATTCTATATATATTAAAAAAATGTCTATCTATTTAAACAAAATCTCTTCTAAGTTATTTATAGAAATATTGATTTTCTTATTGATCAATAATTTTATCCACTGTACAAAAACATTATATATAATTTTTTCTCAACCATATTTTGTTTCTTATCCCCATGTTATGATTACAGAATTAATATAATGAGTTTTAAGTATGTTTATATCTTTCTTTTATTTTGATTTTTTTCATTACCAAATATAATATATGTAACATCTATGTAATTTGGTTTTCCAAAACTACTAACCTAAATGGTCCTTTGTGATTTCATTCCTTGTAATCAAGACAATGAAAAAATTTAAGGCAATGGCTACGTGTTTCTTCGGATGGCATGTTACATTTGGTATAAACTGAATTTTAGTAGAAACCATGGAAACCAGATTGAGGATATCAAAGATTTTGGAACATAACCTTATGATATAATTTGGGGATAAGTATACAAGAACATCCAAAAGGGACCATGTTTATGATTTTGTGGTTTGATATACCGAATTATTTTAATTTATGTTATGATTTCTCTTTTTATGATATTATAAATTATTTTTAATAATTATATGACCAAATATAGTCTACATAATATTTTAGATATAGTTTCTATTAGATGGAATTTGAAACTCACTAGTGACATTAATATGATGAATATGATTGGTCATATATTTTATGTTACTACTAAAATACTCCCAAGGGAACTAGTGTCCCCAAAAATTAATATCATATAAGGATATAATATCATGTTCCAATAAGGCTGAGAAAGAATTTACAAAATATTATGGTTTTAGAAGGATGAATGATAATAATTGGATATCCTAAAAACGACTGATTAATGAATGAATATAAATAATTATTTTCCAACATTATATAATTGTGTAAAGAAATATCCTTGTATATAATTAATATGAATGGTATTCTTTAACATGTATGGAGGGAAATTCCACTTTACTTGTGATTATAATGGTGTAAAATGATTCAACGGAAAGGTGTTGGGACACTACACAAATCATTGCCTAAAGCATCAAATAAATTTTCGAAAAAGAGTCTAAGTGATCAATATAACTATTATAATACTTCCAAAAATGAAGAGGAATTCATTATATGAACTTGTTTGGAATCAATAATTATTTTATTTATGTATTTCATTAGTACGGTAATAGTTATAAAAATTTTGGGTAATGAAATAATTTTTATCAACAATTTAAAAGATTATATTGAATGATTATGATGACCAAGAAAAATAATTCAGTGATAATTTCAACATATTTGAAAACATATTATTAATCGGAATACTATCAATTATATGTTTCTCATGTTGGAATAATGATATTGGATAAAAGTATGAATAATGAGAATAATGTAAATTTGATGTTTCTGACTACCTTAGAATTGATTAACTATTTTTTGAATTTTTTTTTCTCTCATTAATGAAGTAAATTGGATTATTGGTTATAAGAAATATACAAAATAATATATTTGACACATATAGAATACGCAATAATTCATACATTCAATAACTATTTATGGTAATTCAAATTGTTACAATATTTCCAGAGAATACAAGATAAAGGTGTTCAAATGTTTGGTATGTGATAATAAAGAGATACATAATAATTTTTGAAGACAAATTATAAGTTCATTTTTAAATTCATTGAACTTTATTTGAGTTATTTGAATCACAATATTTTTTCAATTTTAACTATATAATAAATGGGTTTATTTGATCTTTGGGTTTGTTTTTTGATATTAATGTATTACTTCGCCATATAATGAATGAATTTCTAAGAGATGATGTTGAAATAGTCAATGTAACAGCCAATGGATAATATTTTTCTTGTGAAATATAAACATATTAATAATGTGTATTTCCTTATATTCATTAGGAGTGATATAATCCCTTATATCTCAATGAAGGGTCTTGAATAACAAAGGATGTCTTTTAATCATTCTTTTGGATTATATAAATGAATTTATTACACATAGGTCATCTATGTAACTATGTTCCATAAACATATCTAGATCACCAACAAGATTTTGATATATGTTCTATATCACTCTTCATTAGAAATTAATATGTTGATTTCTCTGCCATGTACAATTTTTCAGAAATATTTTCCTATTTGAATGTTTAGTTTATTGGCAACATTCAGATTCCTATTTCCCTCTTATGAAAAATATATTTTATTCAACCAATTAATGATTTTCGATTTTCAAATATAGTATTTTCAAATATAATACCCATGATTACTAAGATCATGAATGAGTCATGAGGTCAAGATTTATTTATGGAAGGGAGAATGTAACACCCCAAGAATTTAAAATATTTTCCCATTTATAATTAATTTAATGTTGTTGATAGATTATTTTATAATAATCACTAATATAATAGTAATGTACATAAAATATTTTTATTATATTATGGTAGACCCAAAACTAACATGGATTATGTTGCACACAATACTGATCTCTTTCTAAAGCATGTGTTATATATTTGACTATGCTTTACCAAAATAAAATGTATTATTACTATTATAATTTAATATGTTAATTTTCATCAATATGTTTTTGTGACATGTATGAAATGGATTAACTACATTTTGAAAACATTTTTAAAATTTGTAATTTTTTTTGAAAAATTAATTTGAAATGAATATAGAATCCAATTAAATATATATGGAATGTTTTTTGTGAAAATATATTTTAATCCTCAAAAATCATTTAATCATAATAAATTAGATTATTTACTATAGTTGGATTATTTTAATAAAATTTATAAGCTATATATTCCATAAGTTTTTTTAATTCATCGAATAGGTTTTCATAGGAATAATATTTTGGGAACTACATTTTTTTCATAAATAGCTATATGTTTCTAAATGAAGTTTTTAGGAATTTTATTGGAATACATATTTTAATTTAATTCCCATATTATAATTATTAATTTAAAAAATAAAATTCATATTTGAAATTGAAATTTAAAATTTATCATAAGGACAATTTCTGGTATTTTCTGAGAAGATTCAATTTTTGATGAATAATGAAAAATACTAGCTTTTATTTGAAAACATGATTTTCATATAAAAAAATTTACGTATTAAATTGAGTTTTAATTTTTTTCATGTTTTATTATATGAGTTTTATATATTTTAATATAATTAATTTCATTGTTACCAATTTTATATTGACTTTGGATATAAATACATTTCAGACATTTTAACATTTTCACATGAAAATCACACTTTCTCATCATGTCTGTGGGATTAATTAAAATCAAATTTCTTCGACTTCAAAGATTAGAAATATGAATAATTGATACAATATTAGGAAGCAAGATAATTTATAATTTTTAAAATGTAAAAAAATATATTAATATATTAGTTAAATAATTATATATAATTACATCGAATAATGTATTAGCAAGTATACATAGTGGTTAAACATTACATTTAAGATGCCAAATAAAATAGAAACTTTTCCAAAACCCATTTTCTGGTAGGATTTAGACCATATCACTACTATTATCAATTTATATTAGTTATTAGGATTCTCTAAAATGAAATAATTTTATATAATTAGTTATGTAAAAACAAAATACAAAAAAACCTAACATTTAATATTAATAATGCTTTAAGATATGGATAAAACATCATAATTGTGGTTATAAATATTCTAATAAATTTAAATGAGTTAAATTTTCTAATTAATTTATCATTAAAATTTAGATAATAATAACTCACTTAAAATTAAAACAAAACAAGAACACAATGATGTATAAGTTAATAATGAAAAAATTTAATGTCACTAAAGATATTAAAAGTGATGAAAATTCAATGAATTGTTATGTTCCCTTATATTGGTACTTTAATATGTCATGTTACATATCATTGATCATAATATATTTTTCTTACATCATTTTCATGATATTGTTTAATTCAAATTAAGATAAAAATTTCAAATTGAAATTCATATTATTTTTTACTAAATGTTATTTAATTAGTTGATTTAAATTTTTTAAAATAGTATCATATGAAAAAATTATTTTTCAAATTTTAGTAAATATCCAATATTTTCCATTAGGGGGCCAATTATTATATTATAGTGACAATATTGACTGTTAAATAGTAAAACACATTGTTAGTATAGTTACAATTTATGAAGAGATTTTTCACGTTACTGGCACTTTTCATAAAATTAATTTCCATGGAACATAGATTATTTATTTTATAAATTTTGTATTTATTTTGAATCAATGGGTAAAAGTTATATATCACGGATAACATTAATTTTATATTAATGGATAATATAAATGGGTTATAAAATTACTTAATAAAAACAAAAATGGTAAATATTTGGAAACAGAGATGTTAAGAAACAACATTATAAAAAATTCCCTTATTTTTGTGTGGTGGTGGTTTGGGAATTAAATAAATTTTCTACACTCCCTTATTTTAAAATATTTTAGCCACATTATGTAATGGATACCTCCCAATAGTGTTTATTATTTAGTATTACAAGAATGTCAATCCTCCTCCACTATAAAATAACAATCACTATTAACTTATCCATAGATCTCAAACCTTTGGGATCCTCCATAACCTACCAGAATATTCTCCAAAAACCCCACCCATAATCGTAAAGAATATATTTTGGATTAAATTCAACCAAATAATACTTTTGGTGAAAACCAAAAGGACATACATGAATAATATTCAACGTTATTCAATGATCATATTTTTCTTATTATTTTATAAACCAAATTAATTAATATAATATAATTATTATATAATAAAATCAGTATCATCAATATAATGATAAGTTTAGATATTAATATGACAATGTACATCATGTCAAACATCCATCAAATGGTATACATAATCACCAAACATGTGAATAGTGGATTACTTCCTTATAAATCGAAGTCATTAATTCTTTAATTACCACCATTCATGGTTTTTAATAGTAATAGATTTATATTTTATATATGATAAATATGATAATTATTATATTTTAATTATTTTGGAATTATTATATTACAAATAAATTCCTAATTTCCATTTTGTGGTAATATGATTACATCGTTCGTGGACTTATGGACCACAACAATTTTAGAGTGATGTGATAGGTTCATGATTTTAATATAATGTATTAAGTGTGGGTTTAATAAAATTATTTGTTAAACATGACATTAAAATCATAACATATTATTATTTCATTTAAATTTCAATCTTTTACATTAAATGAAAATTTATGTTTCGTTAACACATATCTATAAGCTACCAACTCGCTGAAAAGTTTATTTTATATCCTATAAATATATGTTATGGATAACAATGTATTCATATTTAATTAATAAATATTATTTTTACATCGTGTATTATATTTTAGGTATGACAGAAATCGTGACCTATGTTGGGATAACATTAAAAATAAAAAGTCAAAATATACTCTACTGACTAGGAAAATGACACACAATATAGTGAAAATAATAACTGATTATTGAAAAAAGAGGTCTAAAATATTATAATAAGATCATATAATTTAATATAAAAATATTATGTTTATATTCTATGTTAATAACATTCCTAAAATTAATATACCAGATGCTAAATTGTGTTCTATCAAAATAAAGAGTAATGTAATATGATTTCAAGTCTCACTTGTATTTTTGTAAAAAATTTCTATATTCACCTCCCATTTATTTTGTGTGGTGATTTTAATTACCTATTATTTTTTATGTAATTTATTTCCTGATATTAAATGTTTTAATTGATGTTATTAGTTTATATATCTCACTATTAGAATGTAACTCTAATATTATGGGATTTCGCCTAAATATAAATTTCCTTGATACTTATTTGTTATTATTCACCCATTAAGTTTAACATGTTTTATATACCTCAAATTTTTTGATTTAATATCATTATTCAATTATAAATTGTGGTATTTTTTATTTCAAATTTTATTATCTCACCGAATAGGGTTAATATGAAAATTTACAGGTGAAAAGGTCAAATTTGCAGTCCCACTTTCTTTATGGAATATTATCATTCTATTAAAACAATTATATTATATTCATATTTTATCTTTGGACATAATATTTCCATTAATTATAAACATTCATGGATTATGGTTATTATTATATTCCTATACTTTATTCACTTTTACATATGGTTTTTATTTTGATAGTTATTTGATTATCTAAGGACATATTGACAAATTCATACTATTTATTGAATTCCAATATATGATAAGTAATGTTGTTTATTAATTTAAAAAATTGCATAATATATGAGTAATTAATTTTAAAATAATTTATGACTAGGTTCTAAACATTATATATCCCTTGGATGCATGTACACTTTCTCATGAGGCATATTAGTTGCGCAAATTAGATGTGTTTCTACCTAGAGTTTTCCACCATCATGTAAATAGTCTGGATATTATATTTTTTCATCTTCCCTTATAATTAACTTTATTAGATATTAATTTATTTTATTGAGAATACATTTATTATTATTATTATTTATTATAGATATTTTCTCTTTAGAACAATGTATGGAGGCATTTATTTCATAGTTTATTGAGTCAATGGTATTTTTTGAAATTTTTAGTGCTAATAAATTTTTTTATTTTAATGAAATGTGATCTTAGTTTTTTAAATATCCATATTGATTATGTAACACCCCAAAATTTCATCATATGTAATGTTTTCAAAGTAATTCAATAACATGCACTACACACAACACCAAGTTCAAGCACACCACAACTTAACAAACTAGCCGTTCAAAAAACGATTATGAATAGTATTAAATAAATATTTAACATTATATAATCTTTATAATTATAGAATCCATATTATTAGTTTCTTAGACATAATGTAAGAAAAAATTCATTTCTTTCAGAAACAAGAAGTATTTTTCAAAAAATGCAATTTTACCGCCTTTTATTAGAGAACACATTTTAAATCCCATATTTGAATCTTTTATAAATTAAATTTGACAAAATAAACATCTTAATTAGAATCAAGACATAAGAATCTAGTTTCAATAAATATTTGGTCTTGTTTTGGTAACTTTAATAATTGGGTGAATAGTAAAAAATACTATATTACAACATAAAATAAATTTTCTAATCAAAATAATTTATAGTTTTAAATTATAAATATTAATGGTTTTGAAGTATAAGTAGATTATATTTTAACAATTTAATCCAATTCTGGTCATTGTATGTAATTTCACTTTGAAATTGGACATAAACAACTGTCAATCATTTGATAGTTATTATTTCTTAAAAATGTGCTTTTTGGTTTTAAAAACGGTAATAAAATTTAAATTAATTAATGAAACTTCTATTTTTTTAAATCGGTCAAATATTATTGATTTTTGAATTTGGAATATCAAAACTAGCTTTGGGTGATTTTTTTGTATTTTTCAGAAAACATTGAATTTTTAATATATAGTGAAAAACACTCTGTTATTGTATGAAACCCAGTTTTTATTTAAATAAATAATTATTTTATTTAAATAAATTTTAGTTCAAAATAGATACATAATATCTATATATGTTCAATGTAATTAATTGGGGTCATTTTATAATAATTGTAGATATATAAAAAATTTATTGAACTTTTTATCATCTTTTACCCACCTCCTAGAAGAATTAGAAAATTTCCATAAAACAAATTTTTTCCACTTCTTTGAATTGAATATTAAAAATAAGAGAGACACGTATGATATTAGTAAGTAAAATTTGGTTCAATAAGATAAAAATAATTTTTGGTGAATAGTAAATTTTGGCTTTTATTTACCACAGTTAAAAGTAAATAGAGTAATTAAAGGTAAAAATTATATTATTATTACCCTAACACATGTCTTATTTTTATTGGATATGTGTAATTCAACAAAAAACTACCTTATAATTAAAATATGACCCATTAGGTCAACTTGGATTAGATTAGGTCATTTATTATTATTTTATTTAAAGAAGAGTTAAAAGTGTTAAATTCAAGTTTTCATAACAAAAACATTTTAATATAGGGATATAAATAATTTAAATTCGACCATAAATATTTATTATAAAGATAAAGTTATTTCCTACATAATGGTATTTTATTTTTAATTTTTAGACATTAAATAATTTAATTTATTTATGACAAAATGATGATGCAATAATTATCTTATTAATGAAGGATTAAAATAATTGATAATATAAATATCCACATAAATGTAATTTGAGAGTTTTGATGAATTACACTAATTTTACTGAATAATATGACAAGTTAGGGTTGATTAAATGAATTTTTTCGAAGTGATAAGGTTGTTAGGACTTTCAAAAAAACAATACCCAATAGTGTCAAAAATGACATAAATTAATATTTAAATCAAATACTATATTATTGGTTGATATAATTTTCCTAAAAATCAAAGGATTTGAAAAAGAGCATAAATAATATTATATATGTCATTAATGAACCACTTTTTGTTCTCTTCGATATTTATCATATGTTTATTATCAATATAGTTTAAGTATACAAGAAGACATGATATAAGATAAATTATATAACTTAGAATTAAATCTAGAAGGGAAGGTAAAAATGGTAACCTAAACTTATCTAAAACCTATTTGTTTATTGGATCTAAACCCATTCCCACTTTAGCTTCGAAATAAATCAATTTTGAGACATTATAAACTGAATATGATTTTATTATTCAATAATATTTCAATCTTTTCTTAAGGTGACCCTCACCCCTCTTATAAAAGGGAACCTCCCTTCTATCATATACACCCCTTCAAAGCCATTTGGATGGGCCAAAACCTGCAAACATATCCTCTCAACTATCATCCCTTCTTCCTAGAGGAAATCCATTGGTCATAAAGCTACCATATGGAGACCTTTTGATCAAATCAAAAGGAAGTACCCGAAGAAGAGGTAAATATTTCCTCACCTCTTTCAGGTTTGTTTCTTCTTCCAATTCTTCATTCATTATTGTTTCCATTGTAAAAAAATAACTAAATCATATTATATATATTTTCATGTTATTATAAATATGGTACAACCATATTCATTACTCTATCTATCCTATGAATCACATGTCACCATATGTGTGTACGTACAGCTTGCCGTCTCCACATCATGGTGTAGTTGTTATTCAATACATTATTATTTTGATGGTTATAATAATGAATTATAATTGATTTAAATAATAAATATAACATGTTAATGATTCTGTATATATTATATAACATCAAATTATATATGATTTTAATATCAAATGAATGATATTATCGCTCTTGCGTACGTACGGATTACCGTCTCCACGAACGCGACGAGATTAATTCCCCATCGTAACAATTCAAGACTAATATTCATTTGATGATTAAAAATAAATGTTTATAGACTTGATATAATTATAAATATCAATAATAAACATCCCATACATAAGAAACATGACTCACATATTATAGAATATAATGGAAAATGAATTAGTTAACACCTAAAATGACTAATATACTAAAATATTATTAACAAAGCATTATTTGAAGATCATATATGATATCATAATTATGTATATGGGTCTCTTATAATATAATAACAATTATTTAACTCTAATAAAGGAGTTTAACATAGTCCCAACCATGGAAATGTAAAAGTTAAGGGTTAATTTCACAATCTATTTATTATATGAGGTTGTATTTATGTATGTATCTACTTGGACCTCTTTATCATCCACATCCATGTTTCTCAAAATGTTTTTGAAAACATTTTTTCTATTTTATAGATGATTGATTGAAGACATTTATACCATTATTTGACCTAATATGTTATTAAAAAGATTATGTTTGTCGTTTTCCAAACAAATTACTTTATAAACTTTTCAACAAAATTATAGTAAGAATGTTTTTTAATATTATACGGTGGGTGATGCTATTTTCACCATTATAAAAACATAAAATATTCCCATAGAAGCATATAAAAATATTTTCAAAATAAATTTTTTCTATATAATTATGTGACTCTTAAATGATTTCAAAATATAAAGAGATGTTCCACTCAAATAGTTTTGATTTCATTTATGTCAACATCCGTTGATAAATTTTAGACCTTTTTGAAGTTTATTTATTATGATACAAATCATCCATATTGTATTTATGGTTTTTTGATATGTTTGTCTGTGGATGTGTTATTTTTATTCCATTAATGGTTTAATTGTTAATGTATTGACATTTCGTATGCTACATTTAATTCGAATGTTTATGTTATATTTCAACCTTTTCTTAAGATGAATGTATTAGACTAGTATGTTCTAGGTTGGGGATGGGTAAAAATAAGCCCTCATAGTTGGGGTCCAGTTACAGCAGACCCTACGGGTTGGATTCAGGTTACAGAGGATATCCGGGTTGGATTCCGGTTACAGAGGCACTCTTTGTTGGAGTCCGTTTACAAAGGCTCTCTGGGTTAGTGTCCGGATACAGAGGCTCTCCGGGTAGGGGTCAGGTTACAGTTATCCCTTATGTCCCAGCACAAGACCTTGACATAGAAATTAATGTCTATTGTTGTACATTACCTCATTATGAAATTAGTTATTACATGTGATTATTCGACTACTAGAATATCCATCTGCATGTTTATATGGTAATTTTTGATTTATTTTCTCCATATTATGAACATGTTTTTGTTTAAATGGATATTGTTTTTATTAAAAATCATTCATTAATAGTTTATAGCTTCTAGTAAATTACATACCCTTACTGAGCATATGAGCTCACAACATTCTTATGATTTATTTTCTCAGGAACCCATGAAGTGTTTTATGTTTGAGATGCAAGGTTAAGCTAATGGAACATTGTTATTCTCAAAGGATTATTTTCTGTTTTATATTTGAAAGTTTAATGTAACATTAATGTATGTAATCTATTTTCCAAGACTTCTAAAATGATTGGCATTTCAGGACATGATTTTTTTAATCATGCCAATATATTAAAATAATTCATCAAATCTAGGAATCATGGGTTGGTGCGTTACAGTTGGTATTAGAAGAAGTTTAGCAATAAACATGGAAACTAGATTTAGATAAACTCTGATTAGACCACATTACCCGAAGAAAGACTTTGAAAATCAGTATAGAAGAACTTACTAGAATATTGGTAATGTATAGATTTGTGAGTTTTCCAATAAAATACATCCCTGTCTAGAAACGACCAGGTAGTTGTGGCTCTAGAACAGATGTTCATAGGGATAAAACCCAAAAACATCACTTTGAGCTAGACTCGAATGGGAAATGGTGCACAACAACAGGCCATGCTGCACTCTGGGTTACGAAACACATGGGGGTTATTCTTAGGATAATTCGCATTTTCATTACAAATAGTTATGAAAGATTTAGGAGTTTATACCTTCTCAAATATAATATTTTTATTATTATGGATTATATCCATAAACTGTTCAATTTATGTTAGGTATTTTACAAGTTTGTAATTTTTCATTTCTATTCATAAACATACCTAATGGATTATATTGTATAAAAATGGCACCCAAAAGAATGGATGAGAACTCCAGCAATATTTATGGTCTACATATTAAGAAGGATCACATCATATATGGTAATAATCCAAATTTTAGAAGGGAAATAGTCCCCCATGTATTCTCAACATATGAAAAAATAAAATCATGTGTTTATAAGATAATTAAAGAATTTTTTGAGTCCTATGGCTTTGAAGGGAAGTAAGAGAAGAAAAGGATGGAAGAGAGAAAGATGGATTACAGAAAGAGGGGAAAAGTGCATTTTCCCATATGTGATAAATGTGGATAGAATGACCATTATAAACGCTTAAAGAGAATAATAGTTTGTTATAATTGTTGTGAAAAAGGAAACTAAGTACGTGATTGCAAAGGTAAGAAAAATGTTTCAAATGTAAAATGCTTCATCTTCATGGAATTGGGACACAACGCGAATCAATTTCTATATCATTAGAGTATACCACAAATGATGTTTTTAGAAAATAATCAAGTTATGATACTACCTCAGATGAAGAGGAATGATTAGTGTTCTTATGTTGTTATTATATAATTATTTCATTTCAATGTTGTATCAACATTATACTGGTTATATGAATTATGGAGATAAATAAGGATTATACTATATTACTATTTTATTGAGGATTTGAGATTATATTGTTCTAAGAAAAGCGGCGTAATAGTAAGATACAATTTTTGGAAAATACATGGGTGAAGGAAAGGTAATCCGTAATATGGTTTTGATAATGAGGTAATGATTTCTGAATAAGAGATGGTTGATTTGGATAAATTATATTTAATATTTTTGACTTTCTTGGAACTGATTAATAGTTTGTTTATTGCATCATTGTTGAAATATTCAAAAAATTTGGATATAAAGAATATATCCAGTTTTCTATAAAGATTATGGGAGCATCAATGTAATAAATAATTAATTATGGTAACTCAGGGTGTTACCATGTTTTAAAAAAATTCATTATGAAGGTGTTCACATATTATTATGTGGCAAAAATGATCTTCATTTTGTTTAACTTCCTTATAAATTTTGGACTGTGAGTTTTGATAAGAGTATTTTGGATAAGTCTAAATATTGGAATGGATTATGTTTGAAATTGGATACTATTGTTATATTTATTTTTGTATTGTTATAAAAAGGAAAACCAAGAGGTCGGGCGACAACCAATATCATCTGGCAAGGCCGTGAGATTTGAACCCGTAATCGAAGTGCAAAAAGGGTGCATCACCTACCACTGGCCTACATGATTTAACAGATTGTATAATGTAGTTTTTTTAAAAGGAATGATAGGTGAATTATAAAATCATTATTCTTGGAACCCTATACGATTTGGATAAATATAACATTTCTTTTGATATCATTTGGAGTGAAAGATGAGTTTGTTATAGGAATTAGTTGAAGGATGAAACTATACATATCAATTATATATATATATATATATATATATTAATTTTTCCCTCTTATTATTTGAATTAATTAATTATTATACTTTTTTCAAGGGATCCTAAAACCAAAAATTTGTTATCTTAATACCTTATGTTGTGTTTAACCGATGATATTTTAAATCATCATAGATTGTTGGATTTGAGGCCCTCAATTGTACTCTAGTTTTTGATTTATGAACTCAATAAATTTCAATAAATATTTAAATTTTTTCACCAATTATGTGTCTCTAATTCCACCAATGTTCACCTAATTGAGATCTTAATTTGGTGGTGACCCATTCATTTTCATTGTCCTCTTATTAAGACTAAATTTTATTAACCCGATTTCCGATGTGGGTTTTCCCACAACGGTGTTTTATATTTTCATCCTTTTATTTTCAAAGAAGAATTTCAAATTGTGACGACACATTTAATTGAAGGAGGGAATAATTTAACACCCCTAAACTTCATAGTACATTTTGTCTTCAAAGTAATTCTATAACATGCACTACACGCAACACCATGTTCAAGCACACCATGACTCACCAAACTGGCCATTCAAAAACTGTTATGAATAGTAATAAATTTATTTTTAACATTATATAATCCTTATAATTTTAGAATCCATATTATGTGTTTCATAGACATAATGTAAAAACAAGTTCATATTTTTGAGATAAAAGTATTATTTTTCAAAAAAATGAAATTTTACAGCCTTTAAATGGTGATTTCATTTAAATCCAATATTTGAAACTTTTATATATTCAATTTGAAAAAATAAACTTCTTCTTTATAATCAGGACATAAGAATTTAGTTTCAATCATTTTTTTGTGTTTTTTAGATAACGTTCATATTTCTATGAATTGTGAAAAATATTATATTTTAACTGAAAACAACATTTATAATTAAAATAATTTATAGTGTTAAATTATATATTTTAATGATTTGGAAGTATAAATAGATTATAATTTTACCATTTAATCTAATTATGTTCATTGTAAGTAAATTCACATTGAAATTGGACATGAACAAGTGTCAATCTTTTGATAGTTATTATTTCTTAAAAATACGATTTTTGGTACTGACAACGGGAAATAATTTTAAATTAATTAATGAATCATATATTTTTAGAAATTGGTAAAATATAATTCATTTTTAAATTCAGAATAGAAAAATTACATTGGGGTGAATTGTTGATATTTTTCAAAAGAACTTTCAATTTCTGATGAATAGTAAAAAACATTGCGTTATTGTTTGAAACCCACTTTTTATTTAAATAATTAATTAATTTATTTAAATATATTTTAGGTAAAAATAGATACATAATATCTATAAAAGTTTAATTTAATTCATTGGTGTCATTTTATAATAAGAATAGATATATAAACATTTTATTTAACTTTTTACCGTCTTTTACCCAACTCATAATAGTATTTACAAATATGAAAAAAAGTTAATTTTACCACTTCTGTGAATTGAATTTAAGTATGACAGAAACAGTTGATATCAGTATGTAATATTAGGTTCAATAAGATTAAAATATTGTTTTGTGAATACTAACTGTTGACTTTTATTTACCATAGTTAAAAGGAAAAATGGTAATTAAAGGTAAAAATGATATTTTTATTACAGTAAAACATGTCCTAATTCTATTTTATAAGTTTAATTCGACCAAAAATAACCTTAGGAAAAAAATATGACCCTTTAGGTCCACTTAGATTAGATTAGGACATTTAATATTATTTAATATAAAGAAGAGTTAAAAGTGTTAAATTAATGATTCCATAAGTAAGAAATTTTATTATAGGGTTATACATAAGATAAATTGGACTATAAATATTCATTAGAAAGGTAAAAATATTTCCTACATAATGCTATTTTATTTGTAATTTCTGGACATTAAATAAGTTAATTTATTTATGACACAATGATGATGCAGTAATAACCTTATTAATGAAAGACTAAAATAATTGATATTATAAATATTCCAATAAAAGTAATTTGAGACTTTTAATGAATTCCACTAATTTTATATGTTATAATAACATTATAGGGTTGATCAGATAAATTCTTTTCAATTTGATATGGTTGTTATGACTTTCACATTAACAAAATACCAAATAGTGTCAAAATTGACATAAATTAATTTTTAAAACAAATACAATATTATTGGTTGATATAATATTTATAAAAATATAAGGATTGGTCTAAGGGCATAAATAATGTTATATATGACATTAATGAACCACTTGAGATTCTCTTGGATGTTTATAGAAAGTTTATTAACCATATAGTGTAAGAATACAAGAAGACACAGTAAAAGATAAATTATATAACAATGAGTAAAATATAAAATATAAGGTTCAAATTGTATCCTAAACTTGACTAAAACTGATTGGTTGATAGTATATAGACCCATACCCACCATATATTCTATATAAATCAATTTTTATCCATTATAAACCAAATTTAATATTATTATAATATAATATTTCATTATTTTCCAAATGTGACCCTCACCCCCCTGATAAAAGGGTAGTCCCCCTTCTCTCAAATTCACACCTTAATACCAATTTGTACTGGCCTACCCATGCCAAAATATCCTAATAACTATCCTACCTTTATCCTAGATGCTTTAATTTTGTCAGAAAGCTTCCCTAAAGATCCCTTTTGACTAAATCAATAAGAAGAACCCGAAGAAGAGGAAAATATTTCTTCACATCTTTGAAGTTATTTTCTTCTACCACTTCATCATTCCTTTTTGTTTCTTGTGTAAAAAAATAACTCAAGAATACTTTATATAATATGATTTTATTATAAATATCATAAAACCATATTTATTATTTTATCTATCCTATGAATGACATGTCACCATACGTGCGTATGTACAGATTACCGTCTCCACGTCGAGGTGTAGTTGTTATTCAATACATTATTATTTGTATGGGTATAATAATGATGTCTAATTTATGTAAATAATAAATATAACTTGTTAATTATTCTCTATATATGATATAACATTAAATTATTTACGATTTTAATATCAAATGAATGATATTGTTGCTCGTGCGTACATACAGATTACCGTCTAAACAAACGTGATGAGATTCATTCTCCATCGTAACCATTCAACACTACTTTTTATTTAATGATTAAAAATAATTTTTAAAGACTTGATATCATTATTTATATGAATAAGAAACATTCCATCCATAACAAACATGACTCACATAACAAACAATATAAATGAAAATGAATCAGTTAACACGTGAAGCGACGATAATACAAAAAGATTTTGCACAAAGCATTATTAGAATATCATATATGATTTCATAATTATGTATATGGTTATTTTATAATTTAATAACAATGATTTAATTATTATACATGAGGTTAACGTACACTTGACCAAGAAAACGTACAAGGTAAGGTTCAATTTTACAATCTCTTTATTATCCTAGATTGTTTTTAAGTAAGTATCTAATAGGACCTCTTTATCATCCACATACATGTCTCATAAAAATTTATTTCAATTTTTTTTTAAATTTAGTAGAAAACAAGTTAAAGTCATTTATACCCTTATTTGACCTTATATGTTTTTTAAAGGAATATTTTCGTCGTTTTCCAAACATGGTACTTTATGACATTTTTGACTAAATTAAGGTAAGAATGTTTTTTTAACTAATACGCTGGGTGCGGATATTTTTTTCTATTATAACATAATCGAAGCTTCCCTTACAAGATTATAAGAATATTTTAAAAATAAATGTTTTCTTTATATTTATTTCAGTCTTAAATGATTTTAAAATAGTAGGAGATATTTATCAATAATAGTTTTGATTTCATCAATGTCCACAGCCTTTGATAAATTTTACAGTTGTTTGAAGTTGGTTTATTATGATACAAATATTCCGTATTGTTTTACATTTTTTTTCTATGTTTTAATAGTGGGTGGGTTATTTTTATTCCATTCAATGGTTATGGTTAATGTATTAACATTTCGTATTCTAGTTTTAATATGAATTTTTATGTTGTATATCAACCCTTTCGTAAGATGAATGTTTTGGACTAGTATGTTCCTTGTTGGGGATGGGTAAAAGTATGCCCTCCTGGTTGGGGTCCAGTTATAGCAGACCCTCCAGGTATGAGTCTGGTTATGGAGGCTCTCTAGGTTGGAGTTCGGTTACAGGGGCTCTTCAGGTTGGAGTCCGGTTACAGAGGCTCTCCAAATTGGAGTCTTGTTACTTAGGCTCTCTAGGTTGGGGGACGGTTACATTTATCCCCTAAGTCCTGGCACGAGGCCTTGACATAGAAATTAACGTCTGGTAATGTACATTACCTCATTAGAAAATTACTTATTACATATGATTATTAGAATAGTATAATATCCATGTTCATGTTTACTTGGTAATGTTTGATTTATTTTTATCCATATTATGATCATGTTTATGATTAGAAGGCTATTGTTTTTATGACACATCATGCCTTAAAATTTTATAGCTTCTGCTAAATTATCTACCCTTATTGTGTATTTGAGATCAACCCTTTCTTATGTTTTATTTTCCCAGTATCTCAAGAAGTGATTTAAGTTTGAGATTCATGGTTATGATAAGGGAAAAATGGCATTCTCAAAGGTTTAGTTTATTGTTGTATATTATAAAGTGTAATGTAAAGTTCATGTATGTAATCAAGTTTCCAAGACTGCTAAACTGATCAGTCTTTTAGAATGTGATTCCTTATAATCTTGCCAATGTATTAAATTAATCACCATATTTGGGAATCTCGGGTCAGGTAGTTACAAATTATGATTATTGAATTATTATTATTTTCTATATATATAACCCTTACTGAGAATTTGTGAAAACCATTATTATATACCTTTCCACCAATACGAATCTGAATTCCTAGAATTTTTTTCAACGATATTGAGATTTTAAATTTTTTGTGATTTATTTTATTTTCTTAATTTAATATGTGTATCATTTAAGTAATATAGTTTTTCAGAACACTTAAACAAGACATTGATTTAAGGTTTGATTAATTGTAATCCAACAAATGTAAAAATGTTAGGAATGCTCTTTGGGATTATGGAATTGGGGTGTTATAGGGTTCCCAAATATGTATCCTTGGATAAGGTTAACCTAAAAATTGACTCTAAGAGATGTGAAACAATATTATGGAGGAATTAGAATTATCAACTGTATATTTTGAAACATTGGTTAATTTTCACACGGTTATAGATGTATTAGTGGTGAGTCTCACTCCTATGATGAATTGTGTATGACTTCATGGGTATAACCTAATACAAAAAATTATGTAATAACCTTTGTGTGGCTATAATATGATAATCTAAAAAAACATTATATGATTCTGAATATATAGTATAACTTTTGTTCTCAAATTGTTAAATCATGACTCTGGAGAATCGTCCTTCAGCTCCGTCGTATGTGTGACCAAGGATAATTTTCTTTTTAATAATATTTATTAGTTAATGTCACAAATATCATTCTATTCTACTATACTTCCATTATTTTAGAGTTATAAATAACATATTAATGAATAAAGAGGATTTTGGGATGGATGCAAAAAAATAAACTATTCTCGGGTTTCTTTATTATATTTAGTTCAATATCTTTCACAATTTGTGTTGGAATTGGCAGTATGGGTGAAATTATCTAAGAATAGGTAGTTGGGTTCTCAATTTACCATCATTAACTTATTGGGGTCATCAACTCCTTTAGTAAGGGAATATGGAAAGTAAATGAGTAAATATGTGAATATAAGGCCAAACACTGCTACAAACAAGATGGTGTATGAATTATATGAAAGAGATGTGTTTGTGAAAAACTCCTTGGGAAGGGAACATGGATCTGGGAACCAAATTATTTTTTTCATTTAGAATAAAATTTCCTAAAAAATGGATGGAACACTTCCAGTGTGAAATTTTATATGCCACAAAATTCTCCTAATGAAATGCAGACATCCAATGTCACTTGTTTCAGTAAAATTTACAATAATAATATTAATCTAGGAAAATATAAATGTGTTTTTAGATCAATATTTCTCCAAAGTATTTTTACCAAAATAAATAAATATCCTATTATTAAATATAATTTTGAATCAAAATCCCATAACTCTATCACATAATCAATTAAGGTTAAATTAAAGAATACATATTCCTAGATTATGTGATGTTCCTATATAGACACATCATGATGCTACATAGTGATATGTAAGATAAGGCATCACATATTATTTGTTTTCTGAATACCAATTGAATAATATAATATATTAGATGGATAAAGAAACATTTAAATTCCATAAAATATATCATATCTCAAAATAATAATTATTATGTTATTAAAATCTTATTCTCTACTAATGATTAAAAACCAACTCAAAAATATATATTTGAAACTATTATAGTCAATATATATATTCCCATCCCTCAAAAAATGTAGTGAAGTCTTATGTGCATGACCTAGAATAACCAAATCATGATTAATTTGCTGAAAAAATCATACTAAATTTCATAATATATTAAAATATGTATTCCATAACCCATTCCACTTATATTGATAATATTCTTAAACTCAGAATATAATGTTGGAACTGATCCATATTGTTTTTATTTTGTACTAAAAAAATTTAATTAGCGATTATGAAAGATTTTTATTCGACCCTTAAGATGTTTTTGTCTATCTATAATCTTAATTATTAAATTCTCTATAGTTACTTAATTTCTTCATTTAATCTTATAGATGAATGAATCATGTCTGTATTAAAGGTAATACTATAAAATCGATACGAAATAATAAATTATCAAAACATTTGTGAGTATTTCAAAATACATATCTACATCCATAGTCTTTAGATGTGTAGATATGTTTATATTTATAGATTACATGCCTAATGAATTTTACTTCTTTTATCTAAAAAATGTTTTTTGGAATCTTTATATATTGTTCCCAAGATCTCCACAGAATGAAGATAATATCCAACTGAATAAAAATATCCTCAAAATAAAATGGATACATTAATGTATCAATTATAAATATTAACGAAACTAAAACATATATTCATGAAAAACCTCATTCATCAAGATATGGGGAATAGTTTATACATCTAACTCCATTAATGACATCACCAAAAATAGAAAATATCCATACTTATTTTGAATATTTATATTTCACATATTATCATATTATATTATAGTATAATGATTAATATATATAATTTCAATTATAGAAAACCCTCAAAATTATCTTGTATGGTAAAATAAACCACAATCATATTAAAATTAGGATCAATTCATGATGGTATCCAATTTTATTTTTGAAAAATCCATAAAAAAGTATAAATTAAAAAAACTTTTTCATAAAAATGATTTTGGTACCCCATGAAAATAATTATCATATATTGAAAACCCTATATTAAATATATATATATTTTTGATTTTTTTATGTGGGTTCACAATGTTCAGTGTGGGGAGACCATGTCCTTCATGAGATCATTGCAGTCTTCTCATTAATCCATGATAATAATCATGTGATTTTAAAATGATCTATAATTTCATTTTATTTATTTATAATAGCTCATGATAATCATTTTATCACATCTATCCATGTTTAAATTGCACGTGTGATCTCAATTTGATCGGTCAACACTCCAACTAACAGAAATATCACAAAATATGGTTAAATATCGATCACAATTGGCTCTTCTATGTGCTTCATCATACTGGTGTAATTTGAAAAGCATGGGGAATGAGATAGTAAGATCAGGTCATGTTATAATATGGGCATGTTTGGTTTCACTTTTTGAATCATGTGAACCATTCCCATGAAATTTCTAAGTCACAATAAAATTAACATAGTTCGGGTGTGTTTTATCAATCAGAGCTCACAAATATACACTCAGAACAAGCTACCCCCATCTCAATACCTCTATGTAATGATTACCCTCACTCCATGCCACCCAACATGGTGGTGCCACATGTATTCACCAAATACATGGTCACCTATGAAGGTACTCTCTTACACCCACCCTTTATATATAAACATATTTTTTATCTATATCAAGAAAATATTATTGACATTAAAATAATAAGAGTGACATTTCTCACTTTATCATTACAAAAAATATTCTTAATATTAAAATAATAATTCAATATAGATATTTCAATAATTTAAAATAATTTATTAAAATTGATGAAGAAAAAATTCTTACAAATTAAATAAAAGTGTTGTGGATTAATTTTTTAAGTATCTCTCAGTTATAATCCTATTAACCCATTTTACCATAACTGAGGTGAAAAATATTTACTGTGGTTTCTATTCATAAAAAAGGTCCCCATTTGAAAAATTTGATCCTAAAAAATACAAATTTGGAATCATTTTTTCATTATTAAATTTTTATATCTCGAAAAATAATCAATTGTAAAATAAATTCGCAAAAAGAAATGATTTTTTAATTATATTTTCAGTATAAAATTGAACCTATGTTAAAATAATCTATAACAGTTATTCAAATACACTTAATTATATTACATATTATTAATGGAATATTATGTTATTTTATGATAAATATGATATTTAAATTTATATATTTAATTAAAATAAATTAATGTTTTACAAAAATTACTATTTCCCATATTCAGTAAAAAAGAATCCTCTCATAAAATAATAAAAATATATCCCCAATATAATTTGGATATGAGGATTAAAAAAAATACTAAATAATAATATATTTTTTAAAAATGGGATTAAATAATAAAATATTAACTCACAAAAAAGAATAAGAATTTTTAATGAAGTTATATTTTCAAAGAGTAAAATCATGTTATAATGATTTCATTTCTTATTTCTTAAACGTTATTCATAAAATCTATAATGCATTGTATAAATATATATAAATATATATCTTAATTATAATTTTGAATATTTATATCTAGCAACTGAATATCTTGTTTATATCATCTCTTTTTATTTAGTAATATTTTATCGTGTGTTTTTGCTCACTATTTTCTTTTGTATACTCTGCTGAATATAATGCTCATTTAAAATATTGAGGTGTCAAATTATCCCAAATTTTAAAACAAATCTTCTAAAAATGTTATGAATTTTATATTAAAGGATAAAACATTTGAAAAAAATATTAAGAAATGATATTTATGAAAAATGTATTAGAAAATTCATTTTATAAAGGGGAATGGAAAAATTCAATGTCACTTAGAATAACACATAACTACATTTAAAAAAACTGAGCACATTAATGGGAACTGATAATATTCCCCCTGAGGAATTTACAATGTAAAAATAATCATTGTTATTTAAAAATTACATTAATTATATGGATGTGAATTATTATGACAATTTCATTAATGTCAACACAATAAACCATGAGGTTGTGAAAAATACAATCAACTAATAAAAAATGAATGTAATAGAAAAAATGGTTATTTACATATCATTTTCTATGATTTTATCAATTACATTACCATATAGTGATAGTTTATATAGAAATTTAATTACTTGATTACTGGAAAATTTAAGAACACAATTTATTCCCTTGGTTACCTGTTTCAATCAACCTCCATATTTACATCATCTTTTACCTCAAATGATGAGTATGAATATTTAATGCATAAAGTACTATAATAGTCATCTAATTGACCAAAAATTATATAAAAGGATGAAAATACATTATTTCACATTCCTTATTAACAAAATGGATGTAACATGTCATGATACTAAGATTCATTTATAAGCCTTTATATAAAGAAATAAAAAGGTAATCTAAAAAAATTATATAATAAAAGGAAAGGATCAAATTAAAATTTTCCACAAATAAATATACTAATATTTAAATTTACCTAAATAACATAGTTATTAAATAATGTTTTAACCTAAAATAGTGTATAATACTCTAAATTTTACATAACCATAAATTTAATATCATTACATAAAAATAATCCATCAAATTAAATTTAATGGATTCCTATACATAATCTTAATAAAACCGCTCCCCAAAATATTTGTAATCACCTTAAAGTCTTTTCACATAATACCTTAAAACTATTCACATTACTTTGAAATCCAAAATTTATAATCGAATGATGATATTAACTAAAATAATGTTATAATCAAATGTAAACATCATAATCTAAAAGATTATTTTATTCCATATCAGATACCATCCATAATAGTCATGTACCCACTCTCTCGAATCTGGTTCTAAAATCACAGTCTTTACATTTCTCACTCTGATGACACTATGAATAGACCAATATTCTCTATCCAACACAAATATAATCAATCAAAAATATTTTATTACATACATAACCAAGGAACATTAAGGATTAGTGTTTTAAATAAATAAGAAAACATATCACATAATTACACCCATGTCTTCAAGAGATCATTTTATCATTTACACCCATCATTTATTATTCCACACCATGCCTTGAATATATATCAAAAATAATTATAAAAGTGTTAAATATATATTTAAATCATTTATATTCACTCTATATAACCACGAGATATAAAAAAATGTTACATAAGATAAGAAATTCTTTGTAAGGGAAAACATAAGCATTAACAACAGAGTATCATCAGTGATCATAAGATAATCATTATGGTATGGTTGTATTATCAATTTACATGAGACAAAAATATGAGAATTCATAATTATAAACTAGGTATTATAAACCACGAAACATTAAATAAATCAGTAAAATAATATATGATTCATATAATGGAATAGTTAAAATATAATTAAAAATAATCTATGAGTAAAGGATACATTAGAACTCATAGAATTTACTGAAAAACTATGTTGGTACCACTTAAGAAGAAAAAATAATCATGGAATCACAAAACTATATAATTACATATCCCATAACAGTAACCTATAACTAGTAAACACATTTTTTAATAGGAGATACATAACATTTTCATCTCATATGATTAAATTCCACCCAATTTACTTCATCTCATTAACTAATGCAATTGGAGGATATAAGAGACCCAATCATACTTAGTTTAAAAAGGAACCACATATACTTGGTTTATAATATAACCTCCCATTAATGAAAAAAAAACATTTCCATTTTCAATAAAATTATCATAATATTTACAGTCATATACATTTCCACAATATGTTACTATTATCATTCCATAGATTGATTTAGGCATAGAAAAAATATGTTCAATGAAATTCTATTTGAAAGTAAAATAATACATTATGTTATAGAATAAGGACTATATATTTTGAATATATCACTAATGGTGAATAAAAATTCAAGGGGTTTTTTGTGGATGAATATTAATATTATTAAAATATCATTACAAAATCATGAAGAAAATATCATTTCTTATTTAGAAATAACTTTTACAATATAAAAACATCAAGAATATAAGGAAAAAGCATAGATAGATATACTTTTTATACATATATATTACATATTTTAGATTAATAATCAATAAATTTGACAATAATAAATGGTTGAGGACCATATAGGTATATATTATTTTGAAACATAGATAAATAATAAACTTGTACATAAAATAATTAAATCAAAATTGATTAGGTTATTCAAAAGCAGAACTAATATTAGACATATCATAATTGAAATGTTTCTTCATATTGTGGATTTCAAATACAAATAAATAGTTATCTCACATTCTATGTAAGGGTAATCATAATAGATATCGACCATTAATCATAAATTAGTAAATGATAATAATAAGTTTATCGGAACATGATTAAGACATAAAATGTTAATTTATAATTAAATAAAAAAAAATTTCTATAAAATATAGAATTTAGTTATTCAAACTAATTATATATGTCAAACAAGTTTATATTTATCAATAGTCAATAAAAATCCATCATATCGTATCATAATAATTATACAAAATATTGTTCCTTTAATATAAAAATATGAAATCATCTTCTTAGTCATGTATTACTATTACAACTATCATAGTAGATCTGGATAACTCATTGTTTCATCATTTTCTTAGTAAATGATCACACTCAAGACAAGATTATTATATCATGTCCCTTAATTAACTAGTGAAACTCAAAATTAAATTATTTATTATCATAGGAAATATCATTCTATACCAAATTTATAGGGGACATATTATTTATTCCCACCTATAAATAAATGAAAACAATACTTAATCTTTCTATAAGATCATAAAACATTCATAATATAAAAAAATAAAACCCATGGAAAGAATACAGAGTTAACAAAAATTTTATTAAAATAATCCTATAAAATATAATGAAAGAATAATGATGAAACAATTGGGTCATATTTGTAGTAACTAATAAGAAAATTCAAATTATGTTCTAATGGATAGAAATTTCATTAAAAATAAATTACAATATTTTATTAAGAAAATACCATTTTTATTTTAAATAACATTTTTTAAATCTAATAATTTTAAATATATTTTTATGTTCTTTTGAAAAGATCAAATTAAAATTATAAAGGAAGAATCAACAAAAATATAATTCTTTTCAGTAAAAATTTCAAAGAACATTGTTAAAAAAGAAAACAATATTCAATTACGTTTTTTAGAAAAATTAAATGATTAATATGAAATGAATTTAATAAACTATTTAGAATAGTGATTTTTTAAAATAATTAAAACAATACATGGAAATAGATGATAATATTACCAAACAAATAGAAAAACAAGTTCATTTATACATTAAATTATATTATTTGTTTCATAATACTTTGATAAATGAAAAATATAAAAACATAAAATATAACAAAAATAAAAATATTTAAAGATAATATATAATAATTTGAAGAGATAGATAATAAATTTTCATCAATAGAAAATTTAATAATAAATAATCCCTTAAAATAATTATTATAGCATAAAACCATTACCTCAATTATGTCTCGCATCAATAACAAACTAATATTCTATATAATAAATTTAAATTTATTATACATATATACCATAAAAATTATAATATTTAATATAACATAAATTATGGTACTTATGACATCATACCAGTCATTTGTTGATAATCATTCATTATCATCGTCATTTCAGATTTTAACTACTTAATTTTTCCTTTATGTTTTGGTTCATTTGTTATGGTCCTTTCACATTGATCATAGATATTTAATCCATGAATTGAAAATAATGATATAATTTTCATATATATTTACTATGTACATAATTATAATGATTCACCAAATTTGGGGATTAAATCTAAATTGCATCAGTATGTAGAGAATGTAGTCCATATATGCCCACAGTTGACGTTTCCATTCTTCAATGGATAGAATAAAAGAAGGGTAAATAATAATTCATCTTTTTTTTGATATGTTATTATAAAATAATTATAATTTATAAAAAACCTTAATAGCATTGTAACCATCCATAAATCAATATATTGATAAATGACTCATCTTGTTATGTGGAGGTGATATTCCACATGTTCACACGAGCAATGCATTCATCTCCCGATGGATTTATAAGAGGTTTTAAATTTTTGTGACACAATTATAAAAAATATATATTTATGATACTATATTAATCATGTTTTTATGTCTCGAACATATTAATAGAAAGTAAAATGTGAAATAAAATTGAAATATATTCAATAATATATATACATCTTCCTTGAGAGACATCAATTTGATTACTAATATGCCCGAAATAAATTATCTTAATAGAATTACATAATATCCAGGATGATGTGAATGAATATATAAATTTTCTATTGTAGAATTTTATCTAATATATATGTAAATTTTTTTTTTGAATAATGGAGATTGATAAGTTCTATTTTATAAACGAGGGGGGATAAACCTTAAATTTCATGAGATTTCAATGATTTAAGAAATATTTCATTGAAAGGTGTATTTTAAATTTGTGTGTATTATAATTTTTGAATATATATGTTTTAAAATTATTATAAAATAATAAATTTACAAGGTTTTTATGAAATCACATTCTTTTAATAGGTTACCACCTTAAAGTAATCTTTTTTTTAACAATTATAATGATAAAAAAATTTACTTTGTTTTACTATTCAACATGACAAAATATTAGGTCAACCATATTAAATAATATTAATTATTATGATTCCAATTATATATGACATTCTACCATATTGAATTTCTATAATTTTTTGAATTTAGTTTTAACTAAGCGTGATAACCGCAATGAAAAACTATTTGGAAAATGTATGTTTAATCATAAAACATAATTTACTTATATTCTAACACTTCTACCATGTACATCGAACCATAATATCTAGAATAATAAATATTATATAAAATTTATGAATATAAAAAATATTAAAATTTAAAATAATAAATGTTCAGCGGTCGTGAAAAATAAACGGCATCATTTCCTAGACATGGTAGTCAATAAACATGCGTGAAGAAAGTTTTCAATATTATAATGATTTAAATGGAAATAAATTGCTAAATGAGTTAAATTTTTACATATTAATATTTTAAATATCAAATTTCTTTAATAAACACAACATTATTACTATCTATGAAAGTAGAAAAGAATAACTAATCACATCACTTTATGGAGGTGGTATTCCACACTTATGCTTGAGTGATGTTATCATTTTACTGTATATTGATGTGTATGATGGTAGATAATATATTATTTTTAAAGACTCAATAATATGTTTTAAATATCATATATATTCATATATTAAATTATTAAATATCAGCATATGAGTTGGTGAGGAAAAATAAATTATCCTACCACATGGAGATGATTGTTCACAAATACATATAAGTAATGTTTTCAACTTTCAAATGATTTAATTATATATAATAATTTTTTAACATTAATATTAAAGCTTATCAGATTATTAAATATATTGGAAAACCCATTTTTTTAATATATATTTTATTTAGTGAATGGAAATTATTTTAATAACCTGAAATATCTCGGTAAGAACATGTACCTTTTCTATAAAAGTATCATTTTTTCAAACACCTTACACCCTGATGTTTTATTGAGGAAAATACCACTATGGAGAGATAAAAAATGATAGGAGGATTTTTTTAAATTTTTTTAATGTAACTCATCCCAATAAATGAGATGAAGATAGGATAGGAGGTTCCCTTTTATATGTCTTATGGGCGGAAAATTAATAAATACATGAAATAATATTATATAATATATGTTTTACTAAATTAATGGGGAACCAAAATTTCATATATCTTAATTAAATACAGATTATTCATTAATATAGACAATGAATCATATTTCTGATTTTTTTTAATTTAACACTTTCTAACATTTCATAATGCTATCATTACCTCCATATTAACCCTAACTATAATGATAAAATTTTATCTTGGATACAATAATTTTTTTTTAAATTGAAATTAAAATATGCTTATAAATATAAAATTATGACAAAAATATAGAACACATTTTGTAATATTCAGTTTATATATCTGGCTAATATGACCAATAATATAATTTTTAGGAAATTATTTAAAACCAATTTTTAGAAGAAAAAAAATTTATTTTAGAGATTAAAATGTTTCCACACCAATATCAATTATCATATGAATTACCATATAATTAATTATAACATATAAATTTTAAAAATACTTATTAGAATTTTTAAAGTATCTAAAACCTATTTCTACCATCATAATACTGTTTTCAAAAAAAATAATGAAAATTGGTTTTTATTTAAACTGATATCTTATATTTTCAAAATTTCATTCAAATATTTATAATATGGAAATTTTATTTTTAAATTTATTTTAATACTTACTAAACATAGATTTGTTCTGGAAATGTTAAATTTAACATTTAATTCATTATTTTATCACTACTATGTCATAAAAATTAAAATATTTATTAAATCAATATTTTTTATTATTCACCCAAAAATCAACAATTTATTAATAATTCCAAAAATTCACTATTAGATAAATTGAAACACATAAATATAAATAATGATATATATTTTATAAAATGAAAATTCATAAATTTATAAATATTATCTTCAAAACATTTACTATTTATATAATAATAATAATAATATATTAGGATGTCTATTGACGAATATTCAAGGAATATAGTCTATACAAGTCAAATGATTATCCTTGGTTTTAAAATGATTTAATATCATTAGTTATTATTTTATTATAGGTACGTCCATGTTTTAATATTTTTAGGGTTTTGATTATAATTTCTATTTTATAGACTGATAAATTGATGCCATTTTTGATTAATTTTTAATGATATTAGGTCAAAATTATGTCAGAGGAAATCCTTGTGTGGATAGTAATAGTTTAGTTTATGTTCAATTCCTAAGACTGTTTTTAAGAAATTATTAAATTTATTTTTGAATTGTAATTTTGTAGAAACTGTCATAATTATTTTTTTCGATGTTGTGTCATTAAATACGTCCCTGGGAGATAATGTGAAGTATAGATGAACATCAGAAGTATTTATGAATGTTTCATAAACAAATTACTATTTTTGAGTTAGGTATTCCAATAAATATATCCCTATTTAATACATTTTTTTCATATAAACATGAATGGGAAAAAACATTATGATGAAATATTATAGTTTTTTGGACAATGTGTTTAATTTTTCTTGTGAAATGTATAAAGTTTACTTTGATAAATACATGTTTAAATCATTGTTTCAGAATAAATTAGAGATGTTTAGAGGGTATATATATAAATTTTGGTAAATTTATGATGTAATGCCTAATATTTTTGGTGAAAATTATTGATGTATGTTCAATGTATTATTTCATAGAAAATTATTTTCTATGAAGCATCCTTATAGACATTCTATTTCTTATTAAAATCCCCATATGAGGTATATTGAGTGTTATAAATCTATATAACATATACAAAATCCTTATTTTATAACATAAATTATAAATTCAAGAATGTAGTTCATGCCTAATAGATTATGAATGAAGTTCATGGTTTCTAGGATCAGGAAAAAATTTCTTTATTATAATTTATAGATGCCTCTTTATTTTTGGTTGTGAGGATGTTATTTGGTATATCCACATAATATGTTCAAGGTACGTGAAGTAATTTACCATGAAATTAATAACAACCATTACTATAGATTCCATCATTAGAATTATAGTATATCTAAAATCAAAACTATTTTCTGTGAAAACGTTCAGGAATGATATATATCATTAAGAAACTCATAAAGAGGACTATTGAATTCAGTTAAGTTAAGAGAATAATTATTTCTATTGGATTATATGTTAGAATCATTATAGGAAAAAATATGACATGAAAACATAAAAAAATGTCATTGCTTTATTGATTTAGGTGCATTGTGAAATTATCATTTTTATGATCCTTATATTATATCATTAGGGTGACCGATGTGATATTATGATGTGTTTTTCTCACTTTCATTTGAGATTATTTATCATTTTGGGAAGAAGGGGGAAGTGAGTATTATTGAATTAGTAAAACAATATCTGAATTTGATGTTTTTTAATTTCATTTTCCTTGATTAATCCCACAGAATATGATTTTTAACCATTTGAAAAGATAAACTGTTATTATAAATAATGGTTTCATCCCATGAAAATATCTCAATTGATTTTTTATTTTCAGTCATTCACAAAGAATTTCTGATCCTTAAGGGAAACATTATTCCACTGTGGAAGAAATCTGATGACACACTACTTCCAATTTTTATGCATGTAGTTATATATATCTATTATAAAGTGGATATTAGTCATTATATATAGATTTAAATTATCATAATGATACTATAAAGATATATAAGTTTAAAATGTATTAATATATTATTTATGGGGAGTTTTTTGCAACATGATCTACATGAAGTTGATGTCGTGTATATCATCAAATGCCCTATGGGAAACCCAAATTAATATCTATGAGGAAAGAATTTATGTCTATGAGGAAACATTAATGGTTTTTTGGAACATTTATATGAACTTTTTGATGTACCCAATTGAAATATTTGATGTGTTTTTTGATTGGGTGAATATAATTGTAGAGGACATTTTTCGTCTTATAAAAACCCTTGATGACATAATGATTGAAAATTATATCCTAAAAATATTTCCACACGAGTTCAGAATTTATGTCTACTTACTCAGTGATGAAGATAATAAAAATCATATATTTGATGGTCTATAAGGTGTATGTTTATTAAATACACTCTTTCTCATTATTTTTGGAAATCATCAAACATTCTTGTTGTTGTTTGATTTAACTTATTTTTTTTATTAATTTCTTTTTACCAAAATAAAGAAAATATTTTATACATAATTAAAAAGGAAATGTAATTTTTTTGGGATTATATTTTTTGAACATATTTATTTCACTAGCTTTATAAGAACTTTAATTATGTAAAACTATATTTGTCGGATGATGTAATGAATTTCTATATTCATTTTACGCTGAAACATATTCTACTAATTCAATTATAACTAATCCCACAGAACCTAAAATTTAGCATTTTTTATAATTATATATATATATATATATATTAAAATATCATTAATAATTATACTGAAATTAATAAATAGATACACTAGTGATCTTAAAATCTGTTGAATTATGCATTTGTTTTTTCATGAGTGTAGTTCATTTTAATTTTAATTATTTCTTCATTTTTTAAGATTTTTATTTAGTGTATTCCATTTGAATGAAAATTATATTATCTGTTTCTAGTCATTGTGTATCTGATCATTCAATAAAAAATTTCCTCATTGCATAAGACAACTCTTTTGGCATTCTTGAATAGAGTTTCTTCCAATTATATTGGTTGAGGGATTATATTGGGGAAGATAATGTCCAGAATCTAATGTTTATAAGAGGATTAATTCCTAAAAATGGGTTTTATAAGGGCCTCTAGAGTATCAGAAAAAAAAATTCATTCTTCATGTTATTGTTGAGGATACATTAATTTTGTTTTTTTCAACTCTTTTATTATGTTCAATGTTTTCATTTATAACATCCTTTAAGGGGTTGTATATTTTTGAATTAGTACTTCACATTTTATTTATTTCAATTGTATATTTTTATCTATTAATAGTTATTAAAATTCCATAAATTATAATTGTATATATGAATAAATAATTTTATAGGAATATATATATTTAAATTTTTTAGTATTAATGGAATATAGTGTTACATTTATTTATTTCAGTAATAGTGGTTATAATTTACAATTTATTAATTTTACTATAATTCACCCAAACTAATGTAATATAACTTTTGTAGTAATTTGGTTCTTGATTTGTTATGATATCATGTGTCTAAATTGGAGTCTCGACATTATAGTAATTCATTTATTATGATTGTTTATTACATTTAAGTGTCTCAGTTTCCTTACAGCTAAAATTATTGAATAGATTTTTTTTTAAATGTTAGTATAACATGTTAATTATATAAACATTTTAAATACTATTACGATTTTTTTAAAATAACATGTTATCAATATTAGAACAATTTAATTGAGATTTATGTAATAATTATTGGTGTGGAAAACATCAATTTTCAGAGAGAAATATATAATATTACTCAGAAATGGTTTCTTACTTTTTATAGAGAGAAAGTTGAAAATTAAGGAATTTACAATGTTTGAGTTCATTTTTATTTTCATATTATTTATACAATATACAACCAAGTTTCTTCAAACTAAAATACAATTTATTATGTAGATGATGTATTATTTTAGATATTTTGTAACTTGAATATTAAGATAAAAAACAGAGATTTTCTTTGAGGTGATTACAAAAAGGTTTATTTTAATCAAGATTAAATCATTCCCAATGGTACTATATATTAATTTAAATGAAAACTATTTTCCATTACACATATAAAATTATTTATCTTATGATAAATTAGCTGATAAATTAATTGATATTCTAATGAAGGTGATGGAATCTATTAGCATTGTACTTAATGATACAAATCACATCACTAATTTAACTATTCATTACTTTATAACAAAAAAATTTGAATGAATGTTACATAATAGTGTTATATATAAATAAAACTAAAAAGTGTTGTTCCATTTTCATTATCACCTTGAGTATCAAATGTAATGGAAAATATTACTAAATAAGGAATTACGAAATCATATATTAGTAGATTTTATCATACTAAATATGAACTTATAAATTTATAATAAATAATTTTCAAAAATAGAAATTTTTTTAGATAATACGAAGGTAATTAAATTTGTGAAATAAAAACATGATAAGGAAGATTCATTGTTGGAAAATTTTTATTATTCTAGGATTATTGGTCACATTTTCTAAAACATTAAAGGGATAAATAAATGGAACAAAAAAATATTATATGAAATATTAAATATTTATGGTTAATAAATTTTTTTATGTAATTGACACATAGAGTGAAAGAGAAGGTGATAAAAATGTAGGGTTTTTCATAATATAGTTATTTCAGTAGAAATTTCAGATGTTTTTTTAAATAAAATATATTAAACAAGATTCAGGGTAAATATAAATATAAATTATCATATGGTATTAAATATTACTAAAATATTATTTCTCTAATTATGAAAATAGTGATGAAATTTTATCTTATTATGAAAACTATGAAATTTTCCCTAACACATATGATAAATTAAAGACTTATATTGTTTTATATTATGATATATATGAAGATCCTTATAAAAAGTATATGTATCATAAAAATGAATATGTGGAGGGAAATATTTTTTTTAAATTATAATGATAATCTCACTAGTGTATGGAAGCAAAAGGGAAACAAAACAGCATACGTTGAAAAGTAGTAAATTAATATAATGAAGTGGATCATTTTAGTTAATTGAATAAATGTTGTTTCAATTGAAATTAGTAAGGATAAATTTGATGGAATATTTAATTGATAGAATAGACTCTTTATTGAATAGAATGATAAAAAGAATGAAATTTCTAAACAAGATATCTAAACTAAGAGTAATATGAGAGTAAAATCATTAAAATACCTGAAAATGAATCTTAGTTTAAGGTTTTACATTTACTATTTCAGTAATACACTTTAAAACATTGGTATTTTTAGTAAATATTTTATGATTCATGTAATCAAGTAGGGAAAAAAATTTATTCATACTTTGTAGTAAAACAATATAGTGCTTCTTATTAATTTTTTTTCATTGTGAGGATTTATTTTATATAACACTTCATTTTGGAGGACACTATAGAATAATTATTTTTTCATTAATCAATTTTTAATTTTGTTATTGAATTATTTCTTTTATCTCAATATAAATGACTATCTATGAGAGTAAATTTGAATGTAATTTAGATTCCTTATTAATTTCTCAATCATTTCTAAAAAAATCATACCTTCTGATATCAAAATGTTGAATACATGAGGTCACTATGAACTGGTTGCTGAACACATATGTCAGTTCATTTTATTTTACATGTATACATGAATTATAATATTATTATGATTTTTCCATTGATTTATAATATGTTTTAATATTTTTTTAATATATTTCCTTACTTCATTTATTTTATGAATGTTAGATTCAGAAGGTTTTATCATAATCCTTTATTATTAAAATTTTAATTTATTGACATTCAAATTCCTAGATAAATTAATCAATATTCATATTTGAAAAAATGTAATATTTTTACCTAATATATCATCCAATAGAATTTTCCTTATATATATATATATTTATTAATATACTCTGTCATTATATTAATTTTAATTTCATATATCATGAGAACTGAAACTAATAATATTTGTGAAATCGACATGTCACAATCTTAAAGAGTATTTATGTCATGCCCATTTTTAGAAATGATCATGATCGCTTTGATTAGGGTGAACATAGGGTGTCATATATCTCATCAGACAATTATATAATCGAATCAAACCAAAATATAATATTATGTATTCCTTATAATGTTTTTGATAAATAATAATTTATGTTTTTGTACTATTATTTAGTTTTATGTTTTTAGAATGACATCAATTTGAAATACTGATAAAAATATATTTATTTTACTAGTTTGAATATAAACTAACTTATATTTTTATAACATAATGAATGTAATATTTATTTCATATATGAAATAACTATGATAAATTACCCCCATTTCCATACATTAATTTTATAGTTCTATTCATTAAATTGAATTATATGATGAATAGAAGTTATATTTTATCCATGTTAAGCTAATGATTAATTTATATATTGTATGATTCACTCGGTTAATTTTATTTCAATTTATGTTAAAAACATAATGGGTACCAAAAAATCATATATATGTAAATTTTTATATTTAAGTAGTTTTTTTCAAAGTGTGTTTTATATCATAAAAAATAATTCTCATACGATGGTTTATATTCCATTAGATATAAGTATTTTTATTCATTGGGTAAAATAATTTTTTACCATGTAATAGTGATAAGGAAACCATAATAAATATTTTTATTATTTGTATTATTAAACTGAATTATCAAAATCATTTCATGTTATAATGGATCTATATTATGTAAATATGTTATACAGTGATAAATTGGAAAATATTTTTATATTATCAGATTATGAAAAAAATTATATTAAAATTTCTTAAATTTATTGCTATTGAAATTTTTTTTGATACTACAAAATTAAATGATAGTTTTATTAATACTATAAAAATATCATTGATGTGATAGATTTATATTTCAAATTAAAATATTTTCATAGAGAAATCGGTGGATATTGCATCAAAAAACTTCACAATTGTACTAAAAAATAAAATAGATATAATAATCTCATCATAATTGACATATTCTATCAACGACCCTCCCATTGAACATATTAGAAAAATATAAGGTAATGATCATGCTAAAAATTTTATTCTACAAATTTTTATTATTGAGACTCATATTTTTCATGAGGTTCTATGAAGAATAAATCACATCATATCAGAAAGGGAAACAACAAAAAGTAAATTAACCTAGAAAATATAGTTTTTTTTTCTTTTATTATCAAAGATGTTAGATAACCATCTATAATAGATGATAAAGAAAAAAAAACAATTTTGTAATGTAAAAATCTATCGAATATGGTTTCTTTTGCTGAAGCATATTAATAGTTGAAATAGAAAATTGATGAAAAGGAAAATTTTGTGAAATATAAATATTTATAGTATTTCATAGTAAACTCATAATAGGACTAATATTATACATCTAGTAAGGTCAATCTGAGGGATAAAAGTCATAATATTAAATTTTTATCTCCATCTCATACATATCATTTTCATCAATTGATGAACATGGTTGGAATGAAATTAAATATTAACAATCCAGTAAGTATATAGAAAATGATGATTTTAATACTATTATGAAAAAAAATATTGATAATATTCAAAAAATTTCTCAAGGAACTAAATATAATAAATCTAATAGTTCATGAAGTGAATATACATGAATTCAAATAATTGGTTAGAGAATATGTTCTCAAGGAAATAAAATTAAGATGCATATACAATTATAAGAAATTCAAACAGAGTTTAATGATATAATCATTATTATACAATGTTATCATGTTAGTTTTTACAAATCAATTTACAAATTGATAATGTTGTATTTTTAAATTGAAATAAAATTAAAATTAAAATCTTTCATAGAATAAGATGAAACCATTATTAGAAGTTGAAAAATCATTCTTGTAATTTAATAACTCAAAGAAAATATTCCCACATCATTAGGTAAAAGAACATTTACCTTCCTAGTGATTTTAAATATCTTTATAAATGGACCAAATAATGTGATGATGTTTTCAATAATCAATGAGATTATCAGGACCAGATGGATAAATTGATTGATAAGATGAATTAGTTAGTCATCATTCCAAATAATCATATCATGGGGATGATTCAAAGGTAGATATCCCAATAGATTATTTCTAAATATCTGTATGAAAAAGGAGTTTTAAAATGAAATTACATAAGTATGATAAGTAACATGGTCTAAAAGTATAATATGACTAACAACAATTTCAATTATGGATTATATTATATATTAAATTTTTTACCATTGTAATTATTTAAATATATTCTTCATGTTTTCATTTCAATGGATATTGTTTTAGTTTTCAAACATGTTAATATTTTTTTTATGTAATTTTTTAAGGAAATACTATTTTAGATGAAAGAGAAATATTGTAAATGATTTCGTAAGAAAAAATTTATTTTTAATAACCGAATAATTGATTTTTAGTTCTATTTTTATTTTTTATTTCTTATATATTTTTTCATAATTCATATTTTTTAAATATTTATCATTATATGTGTCTCAAAATGGCATAGAAATATTTTATTCCATTACTAGATGTCATATAAAAAATATATGGAGGATAAGTTTCTTATGATGTATTTTTCTAAAAGGAATTATGATTTTATTTAAATTAGTTAACTAATCTACTATATTTATTTTATTTCTATTAAAATCCTTTAAAGGGGTATTATTTTTCATAAATGTATTCTTTTATATGATTTATATCTTAATAAAACATTTTTTTTAATTTGAATGAATTTATTATTTAATTTTTTTATTATGTTCTATATATTTAAAAAAATAGTGAAAATAGATTAAATAGTTTAAAAAATATTAAAACATCCATATTCTAGCTAAGATTATATAGATTAAATTTTTTAGAAATAATTATTTATTTTTAATATAAAAAATGGATAAAAGTTAACTAAAATAAATTAACTAAACATTGGATAAATATTAGTCCAATATTTTATTCATTAATTTTGTTCTTGTAATTTTGTTATTTTTTTATAGGAATGGGAATTACATTTCATTATATATTTGCAATTTTATATTTTTTATTACATTTAAAATTATATATAAATTAAAAAATTATTTCAAGATTCAATTTTCAATAATTTTTTAATGTATTAGCCAATGAAAATCATTATCTTCAGTTATAAATATCACAATACCATCATGTTATACTTTTATTTAACCTCATTTTTCATTAGTTATTTGTTTGTAAATATTTATTATATATAAACATCAATTAAAATGAATGATTAATGTACAAGGGTTAGTTTTTTTTGGAAATAAATTTTAATTTGTTATATATGTAATATACTGGTTTAGAACTATCTTCATTTGATGATGTAAGTCATTGATAAGTTCAGTAGATGATGATAAATATTCTTTTTAAATTGTTACAATTAATCGTACAGAAAATGGAAATAAACTATTGACAATTTTCCTATAAAAATGACTACTTCATTGAGGAAATAATGGAAAATGTAATAGATATACACTTATGATCAACAAATCTCATTCACTCAAGAAAAACATTTTTTTCTAAGAGTGTATTAAATTATATTTTATTTCTTCTAAAATAATGACTAATAATTTTTCATTATAAAAGTCATAGTGTTTATTGTGGTTATTGTTTATTTTCCTATTATTTGATATTTATGTATGTTAAAGATGAATAAATATAATATTAATTTGGTAATATTAATTTAAACTAGTTGGATTGAAAATAGCCTTCAATTATAGATTGAATATCAAAGTACCCTATTATTAGATGTGTTTGGATACCTGATTAATGGTTTTTTTGTTAATTATAGGTTACATTATGAATAACCATTTCACTATTTAATGATGATGACACCTTTAGGTAGGTTTATGAATCTTCCAATTGTTTATGTAAAAATATATCATTATAAAAACTTTTAATGGTTTAAATTATTTCGTGAACATGTTCAATGTATAATTATTATTATTTCCACTATGCATTTTTATCTATGAAACAATTTATATTTCAAAAAATCATCTTCTCAGAAACCCTTAATTGATATTAAATTGAAATATTAATGGATTATATTTTTTTGTCAATTAGAATGTTGTGTTATTGTTATTTTTCATACTTGAGGTGGAAAAACATATTAATGATTTGAAAAAAAATTTACCCACTTATTATGGTCTACCAAAATTTGTAATATGGTGTTATATTACTCTTTTCATGCATGAGATGATAAATGATGATAATGAATCTATTGAAAGGGGAATGATAACATTATTTCTTTTATATATTAGAAGATTCTTAAATTGGAGGACGATAGAAAAAATCGTGAGGTGGATCAAAAAAGGATATCCATTTATTTACATCCCCAAATGAGATAATTTATGGTTAATGTGATATATAAAACTGTGTTAATTTAATTTGTAAAGGATACTAACCTTGAAACAAAGAGTCCCATGAAATTTAAATATCTTCAAAAGAAGTATGACATTCGAATAAATAGGTCTACAGATAACCTAAAAGGTAGTAAATATAAGGACCCAACCTTAAAACATTACTTAATCTTGAATTAAATGAATAATTTACATTGAGGATCTTTTCATGTTTATAGTTGTAAAGAATTAGTACATAACTATTAAATCTTAGAAGATTAAAAAGAAGACACTTCTACATAGTTTCCATTTTTTTACAAACCGTGAACTCTTGGAAAAAATACTCATGTCTAGTTCAATGTTTAGGACATCATGAATTTTCTCTGATCCCATCTTTGACCCTATTCCACATTATGTCATGTGAAAAACATTTCACAAACTTTTGGTGAGCATAAAAAGCTCAGAAAGGGATAAACAAAGAAGGAAAACTATTAGTTTTTCAAAACATCAAGTAAACCATGAATACATTATCAAAGTAATAATTTTCAACTTTATGAAGTAGTAAATAATCTTCACAGAATAAAAGATCATTACATACCGTTTTTTAATAAAAAGATTACCATAAACCCATATAAAGAACACATAACATATAAATGTAACTTGGGACATAAAAATACATAAATGGAATAACCATACGGTTGACTTCAACACATATCACTAAATGTAATAACCATTCAACCGACTTCCATAAACAATGCATTAGAGGGAATAATTTAATCAACTGTCCTATTATTCACGGCACCACCCGTCATATGTTTTATCACGCAACCACCCGTTAAATATCCAAGTACCAATATAAAATAATAATAAAAATATAATGGAATGAGAACATTTCGACATTTGAATCACAATATATCACATAAATATATTTACATAAAAAATCCATTATCAAAACCATTTTCAATACCAAAATACATAAAAGATTATATGGTATTTATTTTCATTTAAAAACATTACGTCTTGTTAAAGAAACCAATGATTAAATAATACTCACGGCGGCGGAAAGGATGTACTCACCGTGTATGTTTAAAGAAACATTCCTTTTTTTCATTTAGTAAAACGATTCATAGAAAAATATTCCCTTTGAATGAAATGAAAATTCAAAAGTGTTAATAAATCATATAAATGAAATTCTTGTATTAAAACCAAATATGCCTCAATGAAAGGAGATTGAGACGAAGTCCCTTACCTCGTGTCTGACATGACTCGATCGTTCTTTAATCTCTTGAATAATAAACTAAAGATAATTTCTACTTTCTTATGAACCTTTCCAAGTTTAATATTTCTTTTATATCACTTAATTCTTTGTTATAAACATTGTGTAAACATTTAAGTTAATAATGTTCGTTTTGTCGATATTTGGTACTTAAGTCAAAAATGGACTTCTTACAGTTACATGTTGCTCATGTGGTCAAAGGATCATTATATACAGAATTATATTCATGATATGTATATCATATATATCATATATATCCAGAATGTAAATGTATTTATAATAGTATATAACATTTAGATATAAGAAATGAAATGCACCGTTCATGGAGACGGTAAGCTGTACGTACGCATGAATGCTACTTTCATTTCTATTTCATATTTAATGGACTGAAATCACAATTATATAAAGATAAATTATAATTCTAGTATAATATCAGATATAATATTATTAACTCCATCCTTTATACGACCCACATATGGAATTAAGAATTCAAATCACTTTGAGGGGGCGGTAGTCCGCACTTCAAAAAATGAAATTATCGCATTTATCTATTATGGAAACCATAAAGTTTTTCCATAAATGAAAAATAAAGAATAATAAGGAAAACATAAACATAATATATATCATATATAAATACAGTGATATCTTAATGGCCACCAGGAAAGGTGTTAAGAGAAGATTGAACAATCATCGTTTCGTGAGGCAGTAATTTTCCATCCACAAAAACAATATGTTCTTTAACAATTGGACATAGGTGTGTCTAAATGTAGCTCGAATACTTCTCATAAAAACTTCATAATATATTTAATATACTGTTGTTTTTTCAAAATAAAGGAATAAAAATAGTGTAGGGGGTTGGAGAATCAAAATAAAACAAAAGAACATAAGAGAAGACATTATCTTTAAATCTGGTAACTACTCTTGGTTTGAAAAAAAAGGGTTTCTTAAAGAGCTTTCTTACTAAGGTAAGTCTTCTATAATGATGAGAGGGATATTGGAAGACTCTTTGAGTATAGTTTGAATGATCCAAATGGCTGGAGAATTGGGTGTAAGTGGGTAGAGGTGGGGGACTTTTATAAGAGGGATGAGAGGCACTCTTGGAAAGTAATGAAATGTTACCATATTATGAAAATATAATCAGATTTTAAAGGACCCAAAATGATTTATTTCAGGGTAATGTGATAAGGGTTTGAAATTCACCAATCCAATAGGTTTTTGGCAAGTTTAAGTCTTATATTTTATATTATCTTTTCATTTTATTTATATCGTTTATTAATGAGGTTATCACTGCATCATCATGGTGTCAAATATAAATTTATTTATTCAATGACTAAAAATTATAAAATAATTATCATGTTCTAGGAATTTTTCAAGATTTATAATGAATATTTATAGAAAAAATATATCTTGTATCACACTTTTTAAAAATTGTTTTAGTAAAACAATACTGGTTTGTGACATTTTTATTTTTACTTTAAATAAATGGTATTAATGTCATTATCTTACCCAAGTGGATACTTGGGGTCCCATAAATTAACCCATGAATTTTCATGGTCGGCCAGGACTCATCCAATAAGTGTGGGACATGTTTAAATTTATTTAATATTATTATAACATTATTTTTACCTTAAGGAACACTAATTACCTTTAATCGTCATTAATAAAACATAAACGTTACTATTCAAAAAATTATTTTCATCCTATTAAACCAAATATTACATAATATTGATAACCATGTATGTTGGATATTTGAAATTAAATTCACAGAAGTGGTAATGTTTTGTTTAAACAAAAAATTCAGTTTTTTAACTACCACTTAGTGGTTTCCCTATACATCAAAATTTGAGGTTTTTCAGAAAAATACCAAAAATTCACCCTAAGCTTTATTTGATATTATGAATTAAAAAATGATGTCTATCTCAAAACATTCAAAACATATAAGTTGCATTAATTAATTTAATATTTAATTCCCATTGTCAAAACGAATTGCGTGTTTTTATGAAACAATATATATTAAAATATTGACACTAGTTTAAGTACAATTTAAAAGTGAAATTAATTTCAATGACCATCATTGGATTAAATGGTAAAAATATATTCTAATTGAAATTTAAAACCAATTAAGAAGATAATCTATTCATATAAATATATTAGATTAAAATGAGGTTTTGAATTAAAATACAACATTTTTCACTTATTCCTTAACAATTTACTCTATCGGAATAATAACAAAAACATACACAAAGTAAATTTTTATGTCCCAAATTTAAAGAAGGATTTCATTTGGTCCAATAAAATGTATAATAGCGACCAAAACTATTTTTAATGAGGGTTCCCCATCAAAAGGCGATAAATCGACCTTTTAGTGAATATTAGTGTATATATGCCTAAAATTGAATTATTTTCTTATTTTAGGCCTTTATCCTTTATTGGATAAATTTAAAAACAATTAAAAACATATATAATCATATTTTAGTTATTTCTATTCATTTCCTCCAATACAAAGGCTACCTGTTAACTACCATTTAAAATAATATTATTATATTATTAGTGTGCAATGCATGATTTGAAAGAAACTCATTGTTACGTATCAGGTACGCTATCGAACATAGAAACCCCGTTAAATTAAAATTAATATTTAATTCAAAAATATTAATAAATAAGAAAATGTCTCATTCTTTATTTACCTGAGATGTTATATCCTTCCCCCCTTTTGCGAATTGTGTCCTCATAATTTTATTCACTTATCAAAATAAGTGGGGGTATTTATCCCTCATAGAATTTTCAAATTCCCACATTGCCACTTCAACCATATGGTTTTTCATAATACCTTCACTAGATAAATTACCATATTTCGCAAAACTTGCTCTCTTCGGTCAATAAACTAGACTGGTTGTTCTTCATAAGAGTGATTCACTTCCAAATGAACTACCTTTGGGCTTAAAACATGATATGGATCTGGCATAAACATTCTCAACATCAAAACATGAAAAACATTGTGTACCATGGATAAACTTGGAGGTAAAGCCACTGTGTATGTAACTGATCCAACTTTCTCCAGGATTTCATAATGTCCAATGAACCTCGGGCTCAGCTTTCCTTTATTTCCAAAACACATCACAGTTTTCCATGGATAATGTTTTAGAAAAACATGATCACTTACCTCGAAAGATAGATCCTTCATCTGGTTATCCGCATAACCTTTCTCCCCGCTCTGAGCTATTCTCATGTGCTTCTGAATCAACTGAACCTTTTCTTCCATCTCTTCTACCAATTATAGTCCCATCAGCTTCCTTTCCCCTAATTCATCCAAAAAATCTAGAGTTCAACATCGTTTACCATATAATACCTCATACAGATCCATCTATATACTGGAATGAAAACTGTTATTATAATAAAATTCAACCAAAGAAAGTTGTTGGTCCCAGCATCCCTAGTAATCCATCGTGCAAGCACGTAACATATCTTCCAAGGTATGAATTACTTGTTCTAACTGGCCATCTGATTGCGGATGAAAAGTTGTACTAAAAATTAATTCCATACCCAACGACTTCTGGATTCCTTTCCAAAAGTTAGAAATGAACCCAATATCACAATCAGATACAATTGATAGGGGAACTCCAGGTAACCTGAATATCTCATTAAGATACAATCTAGAACGTTTTTCTAGAGAGAAAGTATCTTGAATTGTAAAGAAATTAGTAGATTTAGTCAATTGATCAATAATAAACTAGATTGCATTATTACCTTGAGATGTCTTTGGTAATCTCACAACGAAGTCCATGGATATATTTTCCCATTTCCACTCTGGAACCGGTAATGACTGAAGCATCCCTTTTGGTAATTGTCGTTGTACTTTAACCTGCTGAAAAGTCAAACACTACATAGTAAAATCATCAATATCTCTTTTCATTCCATCCCACCAGTAATACTCCCGCATATCTCTATACATCTTAGTACTTCCAGGATGAAATGAAAATGGGGAACTATGAGCCTCATATAACATCTCATTCTTCAACTGTGAATCACACGGAACACATAATCTCCCCTCAATACTCAAAACACAATCATTATCAATGTTAAATTCAGGGATCATACCCTTCTGAACCTGCTTTACCTTTTTCTACAACCCACTATCTTTCTTCTGCGCTTGCTTAATTTTGTCTCGTAGAGATGATCTCACTGACACCTGAAACGAAATAGAAGAACTTATTGCACCAATAACTTCTATGCCAATGTTCATCAAATCAAAAACCAATAGATCTCGTTCCAAGTTTAGCATGGTTAATAAAGTATTACTTTTTTGACTCAAAGCATCAACCACATTGTTTTCTTTTCCCAGATGGTAATGAATTGTACAATCTTAATCCTTGATTAATTCCAGCCATCACCTCTGTCTCATGTTCAATTCTTTTTGAGTGAATATATAATTTAATATTTTGTGATCGGTATATATTTCACACTTTACTCCATACAAATTATGCCTCCAAATTTTTTCAGCAAAAACAACAGCAGCTAATTACAAATCATGTGTAAGGTAATTTAACACACGAGTTTCCAACTGAAGTGAAGCATAATAAATTACCTTATCATTATGCATAAGGATACAACCAATTCCATTCAACCAAGCTTCACTGTAGATAACAAACTCACCACTTTTGGAAAGAAGTTCCAAAACTGGAGAATTCACCAATCTTCTTTTCAATTCTTGAAAACAATCATCACATTCTTTTGTCAAGATAAAAATAACACCTTTTCGAATTAACATAGTCATTGGAATAGATAACCATGATAAATTTTCAAAAAAACTCCGGTAATAACCTTCTAAACAAAGAAAACTACGGATGTTGGTTATATTTGTGGGTCTTGGCCATTCTTCAACAACTTTTTTTAGTAGGATCAACAATTATGCCATTTTTAGAAACAAAGTGTCCAAAGAAAGAAATTTTTCGAAACCAAATCTCACACATGCTGAATTTTCCATATAGGTTATTTTTTAATGATTGAAAGATAACCCTTAAATGACTTTCATGCTCCCCTTTATTTTTAGAAAACACCAAAATATAATCAATTATCACAACCACGGGTTTATCCAATAACTCATGGAAAATTATATTCATTAGATCCATAAATACAACAGGTTCATTGGATAACCCAAAAGGCATAAATACAAATTCATAATGGCCATATCTAGTATGAAACACCGTCTTCGGAAAGTTTGCATCTTTTACTTTCAACTGATGGCACCCCGACCTCAAGTCAATCTTTGAAAAATACTGAGCTCTCTCGAGCTGATCAAACAAATCATCGATATGAGGAAAATGATACTTGTTCTTAACAATGATGTTATTCAATGCTCTATAATCAATTCAAAGTCTCATTGAACCATATTTCTTTTTAACAAACAAGTCAGGAGTACCCCATGGTGATGTTCTAGGTCGAATAAGACCTTTTTCTAAAAACTCATACACTTGCTTTTTTAACTCTAAAAGTTCAACTTGAGACAATCGATAAGGGGTTATTGAAATTTGCGTAGAATTAGGAACTAAATAAACAGTAAATTCAACTTCCCAATCATGAATAATACCAGAAAACACATCAGGAAAAACATTAGGATACTCCTTTACCACTGTCACATCATTAATCTAAACAGTTCCTTTGTTTTCAACAATATGTGCAAGGTAACATTCATTTCCATCTTTTACTAGTTTCTCAACATCCGGATATGTTATCAAAATCAAGGGTTTATTCTTTTACAAAAACATAAACTCTTTCGGAAAAAAGATCTTTAGCTCTGCAATCAATCATAGCATGATAAATATAAAGCCAATCTTTGCCCAAAATAGCATCAAACTATACTAGAGGAAAAACAATAAGGTTTTCAGGTAGATTATTTCCTCACACAAGGATAGGAAGGTTAGTATAATTTCTTTTTGTCTCAACATTTATTCCAGGTTTTTTTACCATTAGTTTAGGATTTATATCATGAGATGGAATTCCCAATTTACTAGAAAACTTCCCAGAAATGAATGAATTAGTAATCCCTGAATAAAACAACACATTGGAATAATCTGAACAAACAAACAATGTACCTGATACTACTTCATTCAATGGCCCAACATCTACTGAAGTAGTTTCTAAGGATTTCACCACCCCTTTCTGCTTATAGTCCGGCTACATTACCTCAGTTGACTTCTTCGTTAGACACTCATTTTCATAATGACCCATTTCATAACACTTAAAACATCTTACCATTGGATTTTTATTTCCTGGTTGATCATCTTCCTTACAGTTACGAGCAATATGACCAGACTTACCACACCAAAAGCACTTTCTAGACTTGGATAAACATTCTCTAGGATGCATTTCACCACACTTGTCACCGAATGGATATTTGGTTTTCTTACCTCCAGGCTTCTTTGATGAATTATTTCCCTTTTCCTAACAACTGGTTCTATTAATATGTAGTTGTCAAAGAACTCTTAATCATTGGAAAACTCCATTCCAACCTTCTCTGCACATCGAACATTTTTATCATAGCTTTTTAACTCACGAGAAGCTAAATACCTTCAATACTTTGGCTTTAACTGTGAGTAAAACGGTTGATTTTACTATCAAGATCTCGTATGAAATTTGGGTCATACCTTGCTAGTCGAGTGAACTTTTCTTCATAATCATCCACTGAGTCATCCTCCTACCACAATTCTAGGAATTTTTTTTCCATCCTAAGACGAAACACCTTAGGAAAATTTTTCTCAAGAAACATACCTTTGAATTCATCCCAGTGAAGATTATAAATCTCCTCACTATCCCTGATATTTTTCACCGTCGAGCACTACTGATCAACTTCACCGACAAAACGGTAAACAGCAAGACTAACCTTTTGATGTTTTGGACAACCGATGACATCAAAAATCATCTCCAGTGCTTTAATCCACCCTTATGCTAGCATAGGGTTAGATGATCCTATGAATAATGGGGGATGTTGCCTCATGAAATGTTCCACCACTAACATGTTCCTCTATGATTGATCTGGATGATCTCGTGCATGGATACCACTGCCAGTTATATCCTGAGTCAACTATTCCATCACTGCAAGAAACTGTTCAGTTCTGATTCTGACCATATCAGGTTGCTGATTTGGAAGGTTGTCTTCCTCCTGATATTGTCACATTACAACTGCCTTGTTTCCTCTATGGAAAACCATTATGAACAATGAAATCTCTCAGGAAAAGGAACACACTAATCTATAAATGCTATATCATTTCAATCATGTCATAAATTATTTTACGTGCATGAATTTAATAGTTTTCTATCTCCTAAAGTTGTCTAAACCGACCACTGATACAAACTATAAGAACCCAACCTTAAAACCTTACTTAATCTTGAATTAAATGAATAATTCACATTGAGGATCTTTTCAGGTTTTTAGTTTTAGAGAATTAGGACATAACAATTACACCATAAAATATTACAATGTAGACACTTCTACAAAGTTTCCATTTTATTTACAAAACTTAAACAATTGAAAAAAAGAGTCATGTCATGTTCCATGTCTAGGACAACATTACTTTACCTTGATCCCATCCTTGACCCTATTCTACATTATTTCTTGTGAAAAACATTTCAAAAACATGAGGTGAGCATAAAAAGCTCAGTAAGGGATACAAAAAGAAGAAAAAATGTTAATTCATCAAAACATCAAGTAAACCATGAATACTTTATCAAAATAATACCATTCACCTTTATGAAGTAGTGAATACTCTTCACTGAATACAGGATCATTACATACACTTTTGTAACCAAATTATTACCATAAATCTCAGATAAAGAACACATAACATATAAAGGTAACTTGGGACATAAACATACATAAATGGAATAACCATACGGTCGACTTCCACACATATCACTAAAGGGAATAGCCATTCAGCTGAATTCCATACCCAATGAATTGGAGGTTATAACGTAACCACCCGTCCTAGTATTCACGACACCATCAGTCATTTGGTTTATCATGTAACCACCCGTCAAATGTCCAATTATCATTATAAAATCATAAAACAAATATAATCGAAAAATAACATTGACACATTTCAAACACAATACATCACTTAAATATAATAACATAAGAAAGCCATTATCAAAAAAAATTTCAATACCAAAATACATAAATGAGTATATGGTATTTATTTTCTTTTAAAGACATTACTGCTTGTTAAGGAAGCCAAAGATCAAATAATAATCAAGGCGACATAAAGGACGTTGTCACCGCATATGGTAAAAGAATCATTCCTTTTTTGACGTTTAGTAAAATGAATTGTAGAAAAATATTCCCTTTTAATGAAATGTAAAGTCAATGGTCTTTATACAGCGTATAAAAGAATGTCTAATATTAAAAGAAAATATGCCTTAATGAAAGGAGATTGAGATGAAGTCCCTTACTCGTGTCCGAATTGACTCGATCATTCTTTAATCTCATGAATAATAAATTAAAGTTAATTTCATCTTGATTAAGAACCTTTTCAAGTTTATTATTCCTTTTATATCACTTATTTACATGTTATTAACATTATGTAACAATTTATGTTAATAATGTTCATTTTGTCGATATTTGGTACTTTAGTCAAAAATAAACTTCTTACAAATACATGTTGTTCATGTGGTCAAAGGTTCATTATATCCAGAATGATAATCATGATTTGGATATCATATATATCATATATATACATAATATACATGTATTTATAATAGTACATGACATTTAGAAGTAAGAATTGAAATGCATCATTCATGGAGACGGTAAGTCGTACGTACGGATGAACACTACTTTCATTTATATTTCGTATTTAATGGAATGAAATCACAATGATATAAAGGAAAATTATAATTCCAGTAAAATATCATATATAATATTATTAACTACATCCTTTATATTTCCCACATATGACATTAATGAATCAAATCACTTTAAGGGGGCGGTTGTCCGCACTTCCAAAAACGAAATTATTGGGTTTAAACATTATGGAAACCATAAAGGTATTCCATAAATGAAAAATACAGAAGCATAAGGAAAACATAATCATAATATATATCATATATAAATATATTTATAATTTAATTTCCAACATTAATGTTGTTAAGAGAATATTTAACAATCATCATTTCGTGAGGCAGTAATTCGTCATCCATCGAAACAATGTGTTCTTTAACCATTAGACGGAGGTGGGTGTAAATGTAGCTCAAATACTTCTCATAACAACATCCTAGTATATTTATGATACTGTAGTTGTTACAATATAATGTAATAAAAATATTTTACGGGTTTGGAGAAGAAAAATAAAACAAAAGAACAAAAGAGAAGACATTACATTTAAATAGGGTAACTCTTCTTGGTTTGAACCAAAATGGTTTCTTGAAGAGATTTCTGAATAAGGTAAGGCTTCTAGAATGACTATAGGGATTTTGGGAGCTTATATCAGTATAGATTGAATGAGACAATGGGATTTATAAGTGTGATTATGGGGGAAGATGTGGGGTCCTTTTATAAGAGGGAGGAGGGGCACTCTTGGAAAGTCATGAAATGTTTCTTTATTAATATGAAATGATTTTCAAATTTTAAAGGTCCCAAGATGATATATTAATAGGATAATGTGATAAAAGATATAAATCAACCCATACAATAGTATTTATACAAATTTAAGTCTTACAATTTTCATTATCATTTCATTTTATTTAAATTGTTCATTAATGAGGTAATCCTTGCTTCATCATGGTGTCAAAAATAAATTTATTTATTTAATGTCTAAAAATTATAAAAAAATACCATGTTTTTAAGAATTATTATTTTCTTTATAATTAATATTTATAGTCAAATATATAACTTTTATAACCCCAGGTAAATGTTTTTTAATAAAACAATACAAGTTTGTGTCATTTTTATTTTTTACTTTAAATAAAAGGTATTAATGTCATTATCTTACCCCAGAAGATCCATGGGGTCCCATAAATTTAACCATGGATTTTTATGGTCTACCATGACTCATAAAATAAGTTTAGTACACGTTTCAAAATGTTTTAATATTATTATAACATTATTTTTACCTTAAAGAACAGTAATTTCCTTTAATAGAGATTAATAAAACTTTGAAATTATTATTCACCAAAAAATTATTTTCATCCCCTTGAACCACATTTTACATAATAATGGCAACTATTTATGTCGTATTTTTGAAATTCAATTCATAGAAGTGGTAACTTTTTGTTTAAATGAAAATTTATGTTTTTTTTACTACCACTTAGTGGTTTCACTATTCATCAAAAATTGAAGTTTTTCAGAAAAATACAAAAAATTCACCCTAAGAAATATTTGATTTTCCAAATTAAAAAATTATTTCTATTATAAAAAATTCAGAAAATATAAGTTGAATTAATTAATTTAATAATTAATTCCCTTTTTCAAAATAATAGAGTGTTTTTAAGAGACAATATGTATCAAAAGATTGACATTAGTTTAAGTCCAATTTCAATGTGAAATTAATTCTAATGACCCCCATTAGATTAAATGGTAAAAATATATTATAATTTCACTTTAAAAACAATTAAAAACGAATTATAATCATATAAATAAAATAGATTAAAATGAGGTTTTGAATTAAAATACAACATTATTCACTTATTCATTAAAAATTATCTTTATCGGAAAAATAACAAAAACATACACAAAGTAAGTTTTGATGTCCTGATTCTAAAGATAGATTTTATTTGGTCCAACACAATGTATAAGAGTTACCAAAACTATTTTGAAATAGGGCTCCCCATCAAAAGGTGATAATTAATCCTTTTAGTGAATATTAGAGTATCTATGCCTAAAATTGAATTCTTTTCTTATTTTAAGCCTTTATCCTTTATTGGTTAAATGTAAAAACATTTAAAAAACATATATAATAATATTTTAGTTATTTCTATTCATTCCTACCAACACAACGACTACATGTTAGCAACCATTTAAAATAATTTTATTATATTATTAGTGTGCAATGTAAGATTTCAAAGAAACTCGTTGTTGTGTATCGGGTACGCTATCGAACATTGCAACCCCATTAAAGTAAAATTAATATTTAATTCAAAAATATTAATAAATATGAAAATGTCTCATTCTTTATTTACATGTGATGTTACAGTAAAACAATAAAATTAAGCTTAATTATTAAAAATAACAAGATTTAAAAAATTAATAATATCATATAATAATATATAGATGATGAAAATATAGAGTAAAAAAGACCACAATGATGATTCCTTAAATATACTTGTAGGTAGTCCCCATACAAGGTAAGACACATGTGATGATGAGGTGGAAGTAGAATGAGTTCTTATCACAATGTGTATTTGAATTCTGATATAGATGAGAAATCAGATAGGATATGTACCATGAATTATTCCTATTGAGTGATACATAATGGCAAACTCACTATTCACTGAAGAAGGGAATAATTCTGTATTGATGTAAAAAATTAGAAATAAGAAATTTTGAAATAATGTGGGATTTGAGGAGGTTATTGGGTATAAGAATAAATTTAATTAACAATATACATTTTTCAATTTTGTGATTAACATTTTTAAATACCGATTCAAGTAAATAAAAGATCACAAATAGTATATTATCAGCTCATGATGAAAATTTTCAGATCATGGGCGACCTTAATTATAAGAATACAATATGGAATGAAGATAATATATAAAATAGAAAATATTAATTTTTATAATAGAGGTATATACAAATTGAGAATAGATTTTCATTAAATGATAACATATATCAGAATCATAATGAAATTATAGGGCTTGATTGCAAATTGAAGGATGTGAGGGTTGACTCCAGGCCTCAATAACCAAATCAATAATTTAATGTTTATTTAGGTATGATTCCAAATCATAATAATTTATCAAAATAAGGAATAAATTTTCTTATTTGAGACACGTAAAAGAATTCATCTAATATTTGGGGTTATTGTTATAAAATTAAATGGAATACTCAAAATAATTGTACCAAAACTAGTAGGTAACATATGGCACACATAGAAAAATTATTTTCATAAGAGCTAAAAAAACAAGGATTTATTTTGATGGTCACTATTTTTGGATTAGAATATTTAGATATATATAAAGGTATTTCCTATCAATAATGTATATTAACCTTAAAATGTGGTCTAAAAAAGATATGATATAGAAAAAAAAGGAATAATCACAAAATATGAATATTAAAATATTATTCTAGAATTCAAATAAATGATTATTTTCAATAATATTAAAATGAAGTTCAAGTTCCCCAATAATCACTTGGTGTTAATTTAACATCATTATAGAAAGGAATAAGACATAAAAAATTAGTGGATATAGGTAATTCACTATATTAATTATATCATTTTTGTGTATATTTCCTAGATAGTGTTCGAACATCCCATGTGATAGGAAATAAGAAACCTTTTGTAGACAACATGTACTAAAAATTATGTGTAATTATATTATGAAAAAACTAATTCCAAAATATTATTGGATAAATTTATTGGATGTTATATGCTATTTTCAAATATTTTTTTAATAGAATCTATCGGATCCTTATTATGGTTATGTTAAATAATTAACACAAAAAATGAAATAAAAATTTCCATAAAAATATAAATCATAAATTCCAATAAGGGTGCAATTTTTATCCAAGGTAATTTCATTAAGGTTAATCTATTACATTTTTGTATAGTTGAAGATATGTTCCTTCTATATAGTGAATAATAAAAAATATATTTGAATATGTAATTTCTACATCTAATTCAAGAGTCCATTGATGGTCTATTTGAAGAATTAAAAAACGAATATCTTCTAAAACTATCTCTTAATTATACATAGTCATGTAATGTTTTTATAAATTGTATAGAAAACATAAAAGTCATACTCATGAAGAGAATATAACTCAACAATAGTACATAAATTAAATAATATTGAAATGCATGGACTTAAAGCACACTATTCTATTAATTGTAAATTATATTATGTTCTTTTCAATGATTATTAAAATAATAAGGCATATATAATGGTCATCACTCATAAAACTTAAGTGTTAAATTGTATTACTCAGTATCAGGGTGAGGATAAGAATATTTTTAGGTATAAGAAAATGAAATATTATATTAATAATGGTATAGTTTTCATAAATATACATGTGGAATCTGTTCTCAAGAATTTTTTATAAGGAACCAGTTCCTAGTAGTGAGAAGTCATTAACATAATAATATGGTTAAGAGAAAATATTTGATCAAATACAAAATTTAAGAAAATGATATCATGGATAATCTATGATAAATTCTTTTGTAAAGAATAATTATAGCCATATATATATATTTATAATAGATATTTTTTATATTAATTGGAAGAAATGATTTTCTAATTGATGTGAAATAGAAATTTATGAAAAATGATTTAATTTCAATTAATAAAAATTAAATATTTCATTTTCAGAATGTATATATAAAGGATGAATGATTCTTTTCGTTATTAAAGAATTATCCCAGGGTACATTGATATGATTAAAGTGCATAAATTCATCTATAATTTTCTAGGAATTATAGTTGAATGATATTATGTCACTAATTTAGATAATTAGAATAATCATTCTCAAAATGGTGAAACTAATAAATATGATTTTGATGATGATTTGAGCATCATAGGAGGAGCACAAATGGCTAATTCATTTTCAATATCACAAAATGATGATGAAAATGAAGAATTTATTCTTGTTTCTACAAAGAATAGGATGTCTGGAGATGAAACTTATAATAATAATAAAATTTGAGATCATATATTCCTAGTTCATATGACCAAAATGAAGTCTCTACCACAAATATCATTCTTATCTTTTATTGACCAAAGGAGTTTTGATATTTTTATTAGGGATTAGGATTGTGTTCATTAAAAAATGAACTTATTTGAAAAATAAAAAATAATAAGACTTGAGATATTTTTATGAAACTATAATATATGAACATCAGTATAAACAAATGGGTATTCCATATCCATGTAAATAAAAAAGTAATGTTGATTCTCAATATATATTTTCTCGTTTGAATGGGAAACTCCAATATTTAAAACCTCAATGTGTTTTTTAAATCTATACAAATGAAGAGTAACAGTATAATTTTAATATTTTTTGTGTTAGCAGTGAAAAAAAATCCTAGTATTCTCTTTGGGTTCTATGTAATTTTATCAAAATGGATTTCTTGACGAAGTGATTCACAAGAAATAACACGAATTTTTTCATGTAATTGAATACGAAAAAATTCCAGGAAGAAAAAACAATTTTTATTGTCTAAATCAATGACAATGATCGTGGAATTGATGGGTATATTAGTACATGACTAATTTCATTTTCTATCATTGTGGAGTTTACTATAATATCATTGTGAATAAATGTGTAGGTTAAATTGATAATTTTTCTTGTTTATGTGGATAATGTATCATTTGTTGGATAAATTTAATTATATTGAAATTATTTTTTTGAATTTATTATGTTTGAATTTGAAATGTCATTGAATTATTGGTTTAAATTTTTCGTTAGGTTAAATGTAATACAAGGAAGGAATGGTACATTAGTCTCAAAAAATTAATACTCAATTAATATTTGGATAATATTTTTGTAAGAGTGTTAATAGGAGATGGTAAACACAATTTTTTTAGAAGGATACCTTTATGTGAGTACATTGGAAAAAATTACTATATTATAAATTAAAAGATGACAATTGAGTGTTTTATTTCCTTAATATTAACAAGAAATAAAATTTTATTTTTCACGTTTCAAATAGATGATTTTTAGTTTAATTCTAATGAATATTAAATTTTTGTATTGAAAATATTAACATAGTTTATCATATGAATGATACATTTTTGGATTTTGTTCAACGAAACATCACATAAATAATTTTTTGGTCTTTAGAGAGGATAATTTTTCCAGATAATAGGATGATATAAAATCAACATCATGTTGTTTTTTCTATCATAGTGGGTTTTTAATCATTTTACACATTAATAATAAATACCTTATTTTTCTAAACACAACCTAAGATGAGTATATTGAGGCCACACTATGAGGCATCGAATTAATCTCACTAATGCATTCATTTAAAGACAATGAAAATTAATTGATTTGTGTGGTAAATGTAGGACCTGGTATATATCTCAAGAGGAGCTCAATTTCTATTCCAGTGAAATATTTTAGGAAAAAATAAAATTTAAAATGCATCAAATAACACATCCTAGTAAAACAATTCTGTAGTTGTAAACAATATGATTATTTAAAACAGTTTCATTATGTTATGATCAAAACCCAAATAAAACTACATTGAAATAGAATAATATTTTGTAAATATTTTAGTCACACCAAATATAATATATTACTTATAATTATAAAATATATGATTTATTCTTCATAAACCGTAGATTAGAAAATAATGAGTGGATAACTGATATAAAATGATATTATATATAACTCTTTTGAAAAATGTGTAAATAAATAAATAAGAACACACATCATAAGTTAAATTATGTAGTTTTTTTCCACGATGGAACATAATCCTATACTATTGATATCCACTAGATAACAATAATGTTTCATAAATACAAATATAATTAAATCATAACCTGAATTTGGTTTGACATATACTACTACACAAAGAGTAGTTCAAGATATACCAACATCCTCCATATTTTCTTAAGGGAAAATAGATGTAATTGATAAAATTCAAAATGGTAATGTACTTGTTATTACCCAATAATACCATGTGATGACAAATATAGACTATAGTACAAAAATATCTCAAAGGTAAACAAAAACATAGTTTGTGCGATGAAAAGATGACAGTGGTTTGATGTAGATCAATATGATAAGTATTGATTGATTAATTATCATTAAATATGATTTTATAAAATAATTTAATTGGTCTTTTTATAGGTAATCCAATGAAAAAAATTGTTTTTGAATAACACTATGATGTATTACTTCATATATGTATTATGAATTTTCTAATCTATTATTCAAAGAGTGTCAATAATACATATAGAAAAAAGATTATTGTAATTATAAATAACATAGTGAATTTAAAATATTACCCTTATTAATTTCCTTGATATTTCATCGTTAAATTCCCTATCTTCTTAGTAAATTCATCAAAAATAATTTCACTATAATTCAAAATTCCCACAACAGTTGAATTAGACATTGTAACATGAACATTTAATAGTATCAGTTTCCTTGGATTGTGTTAAATTCACAGTATTTTTACTTGATCGTCTGGGCACATGACATGGTCACCTCATCTCTACATTTTTTCTCATGATCTTTGGTCACATGACTTTTCATTCAATAAATTTGTTTGTGATAGAAGATAAATACTTCATGTAGTAACTTTTGTAACACTTGAAGATTTTTTGAAAAATATTTCCCAATATAAAATTAATCACTTTCATATTTTTGTTACCTGAAACCGAATGTCTATCATTAATTATACATATTACTGAGTTTATATTACATTTCATTAAATAATGATTGTAACTTTCTCTATACACAATGCCGATTATAGATGCAACAAGACGTACAATTAACATATTATTATAAAAAATGATAGTTATCACCTAAAACTATAATGGTGCATATGAATCTGATTGAATAAGTTATCAAAATATATTGTTTATGAAAGTATATAAATATTTTTCTTTTGAGACCTATTATTTAAAATAACAACCAAATAATGATAAAGGAACTCATAATGTAAAAAAAATATTTTTATCTGCATAAATATGATTGATCTCAATAAATTAAATTAATAAATTATTTATGTATTCGTAATTGAAATTTAGATATTATATATTCAATCAAATGTTTAAAATTCTTCTAAATTGTATTATAGAAAAATGTTCTGAAAAAATGTGTTTTACATGTAAACTTATATTTTTATAAAATAACGTTTAGTCTCCATTTTTGCTTGAATTTTAAATTTTTCTCACCACATCTATATAATTTATTTTAAGATTTTATTTTTTTTTAAAAAAATCAACATGTGAAAATTATCTTATAGTTAATTTTCTATAATTACTTGAACATATACATTCTTCTATTCATTGTGAAAAATAATTTTTTATAACAATATTTATTTCCTTCCAAGAATATTATAAAAATATATTAATATTTCATTAAAAAATTTGTATTAAATTTTATCAATTAATCCAAATTATTTAATTGGAATTATATTAATATTGAATTTGATTATAAAAACATTTTATGATTTTGATCATTTTTTTCTGACAATGTTTTATCATGTCGTGTTGCATATTTAATATTCAGATACATATATATATATATATATATTAGTGGAATTTGAAATAATATATTCCATATATTTAATCATCATAATACTTTTCTAATAGGGTTTACTTATGTTTTAAAAATTATGAATAAGAAAAATTGTAAAAATTAAATTCCATGGTTAAGTGGAAAATGGGTTTACTAGGGGTTTAAAAAATAAGTTATGTGTTAAAAGTGACACAAAACATTTCTAAAACTAATTTAATGGACATTTATCTTGCTTATCTCCTCAGGGATCAGTGAATTCCCATTTTGTATCATTGTGTAATGTTAAAAACATTGGAAAACCTTTTTCATTCCAAAAATTACAAGTGTCCCACTCACCTCACATATAAAATTTCACCACCTCTCTCCTCCACTATACAAATTCCAAAACATTTGGATTATAAATGAATTTACTGAATTACTTAGTTACATACCTAATTTAATCATAGTTTCATTAGGTTTCTCAAAAAATCAACCAATATATCCTTTTTGTACAAACTAAAAGAAGTTGACCGAAGAAGAGGTAATTACCATAATTGAGCATGTCATGTTATTTAATCCACTATGTCATAAATTTTTAACTCCAAAATGATATAACAACCTCACAATCCAATATAAAATGATATGTTATTTTTTAATGTAATAACTTAAATCATTATCCTCATCCATCAAATGAGATACCAAAATGATCCTTCTTATGTAAAAAAGAATAATCCCTCTGGAAATGATGTTATTCATTTTCCCTCAATTTCTGAACCATAAGGATTTAATTATAAATTTATATATTATTTATCTTAATTATGATATTAATTTACCTATTTAATTATAATACCACAGTACTTTATAACCTCCAAACCAATTGGAAAACAATAATATATCTCATGTCTATGACATACTACTACCACCTGAACAGAGGTGATGTGTTTTTCCTCTTTATTTTACATGGATAGAAATGGTTTCTAAAGTTATTCACACCAAAATTCATATCAATTTTATGTGGATAATATTTATAAAGGTAGGGATCCTCAGTGACGTTTTCAATGATATCATATATAATGAGTTGGATTAGAGGATGCGAGGTCCATCTCATCACACCCTTTAGGGGGGGTTATTGTATACTCTAGGACTGTATTAGATATTCAATATTATTTCATAAATTCTATATTAAATCCCAACTATGAAATAGGGAACACAAACATTGAAATTATATTATTACAATTTATTGACTTAATAATCATATTTATTTATTCAATGTTATTTATTGGAAGATATATATAATTGAATTTGATTTTCTCTATATGTGGTACCCTATTATGTCTGTATTAGATATTCTTAAGTGGTTGATTATTATGATGATAGTTTTAAGAAACATAGTGTGTCTATTTATAAAATATCGACATCCAGTATGATGGAATTTTTTTTATATGGATCGATCCCATGATATTGGATTCCTACATATCTTCATGATGGAATCGTAACCAATAAATTCTGTGCAGCTTTACAGGACACTTCATAACTATTAAGGTGAAGTGATGAGGAAAATCCATTATGTTTATCATATTGGTGAAATATCATCTAAGTGAATGGTTTATAGTCAAAGGATTGTGTGGTGTTTATACAATGAGGATCATCAGTACGTTGAGGGGTATGGCCTATGAAGAAATATGTTACCCTACTATAAATATAGCCCATAGAATATTTCGATGGATTTTGGGTGTTTTTTTTTGATATTATGGAGTCTTACTATATATTCCATTTGAACCAGAATCAATTTACAACTATTTAATTTTTTTGTAGATTACACCAAAGGAGGAGGCCTATATGCGACATCATTCATAGTACATATCCATAGAGTTTGATGCATGGTATTGGGGATTATATTGAAAAGGTGACCCATATGTGGGGAAAGAGGAATATCATGAAAGTGAAAATAATATAGAGATAAGTTTATGAATGTGTGGATATCTAGATCATAACTATCCTTTAATACCATGATTTTCATGTTTTCATTGGGAATCCAAATTAATTCAATTTTCTAGATAACCACAAAATCTAATACATCCATTGGTGGACTAGGCCTGGGATATAGGGAAATGAAATTTTCATGGTGTTCGCATCTCTTCTATTTTTTCATAACCAGGGGAATTATTGAAGTACTAATATTCCATATATCCTGATTTAATAAGGGATTAATCTATATAGAACTTCATTTTGACTATCCTCCCCTCCTCCCCTTTTCTATCATTAGAATAATAGAAGAGTGTGGAGCTATAGGACATAAATATACTTTCCTAGAATGGGGTGTCACTTATGTCTATACCTAAGCGTTGTACACTTGTTACTATATGAGTATAATATTGAGAAAAGTTTGAGGATATCTAATTTTAGGTAGGTTACTATCATGAAATCATTTTCTATAGGAATTTATGAGAAAGAAGAAATACCGATAAATAATATATAGATTCTATGGGATATTTATTAGATTAGTGGATCTAGAAGGAGACCATTTTAGGGATAGTGTTTTATGAGAGAGGTTAGCTAAGAGTGTTATTGGAATAGTTTATGAATCAGCTGATATAAGTTTAAATGCAACATAGATGGGTATCAATACTGAATGAACCCAACCATCATAATATTTTTTATAAGGGGTGGTGGTCATAAAATATTCCATCCACATGTGGTTCATAGAATGGTTGTCAAAAAATGAATTTTCTATGGGGATGGATGTTATAAATGGAATAAATTATGAGGAATATTTTTCCTATGCTGATCAATTCTTATTACCTATCTTAATTTACAATATGTGCTAAATCATTACATTCTAAAATTCAATTTTCAATCACTAATAGTATGTAATAAAAACCACTCCTAGTGAACGATTTTTTATTTTGTGTATCCTAGAGAAGACACCACACCTCTCAAATGAAATTTCTTTTTTGGGTCAAATGAAGTGAGGATTTAAAAAAAAATGTAATTTCCATTTTGAGGGAGGGGGTTAGGGTTGGAATCATCACTCACCCTAGAAATGAATATTAATTTGTCTTGGTCTTGAAATTAATGTCTCCCCCATAAAAATGCATATTTATATTCAGGGTGTAGGGGTGTAAAAATGTGACTCCATGACCTAAAAATGAAAATTTCATGATAAAATGAAAAATAATGGAACACAATGTGGGATGTAGAATCACATATTATATGATCTATGTAAATAATGGGGTTCATTTACACCTCTAGATTAGTATCCATTTTTTAATTCTATTGTCCCCTTCTAACCCTTTCATGAACCGCATGAACTTTTTGGATCCCAAGAAAAATTACCCTTTGAAAATTGATTCTGATGTGTATTAAGATGAATCCATTATGATGAATAAATTGGTCAAGTTGGATGTTTTTGGGGGATTGAGTAGACAAGATGGAAATAACATACCAATAATAGGATTTAGGCATAACTCATTTCTCACATAGTGGCTCAGGATATTTGAGGTCTACATCGTGAAAGAAATAATATCATACTTTTCCGTATAATATTTTCTTTTACTAATGGGATATCCCATATAGTTAAGGATATTCTCTAAAAACTGATATCATCATAAAATTATCTTATCTCTTTTTGGGGTTGAATTATTAGTGCATATCAATAAACTATTTCTTATTTGAGATTACCTATTTTGTTGACATCATTCCACGATAAATTGTTCCCTAAAATTTTATATTCATAATGATTTCTATTTTTAGTTTCCCATTCAATTATTTATGAAGATGATAAATTCATCCAAGTTGTTCCACTGATAATGGATTGTAGAATTCCATTCTTGAAATAATTTTACTTAATATAAAATGTTACATCATCCTAGATCATAGGTATTTTTTAGGTATTCAGAATGATGAACATCATAGGTATCTTATCTAATATAGGCTTTAAATTTATGGATTTATATTTCCATATTTTGTTCTTATACAAACTCAAAATATAAAAAATTTATAGTTGGTTCAGATATTTAGGTGTAAAAAAACTCCCACACCAAATATCTCTGTGAATTTTACATTTATGAGGGGCAACTACTCTGGGGTATTCATTTTCAATTACCACACATTATCATTAGGGAGAAAATATAAGCACAAAATAATATTTAAATTATTATCATTCCATTGAAAGTAATTCCATTACATATGAGACATTAGGATGGTCATCTAAATGGTGTGTACCCCCCATGGGTTCATTTGGTCTATAATATGGAAGGAATATTTTGTTTCCAACAGATTTGAATAGTTTATGGAAGAATCAATGGTTGTATGACTCTTTGAAGATTTCTAGCTATCATATATTTTTAATCATAGCATAAAATCCATCACCTCTCAAATTCTCATTCATTGTATCATAAATATTAAAACATTCTACATAGTTCATGGGGAAGTCTACAGCATCCTCGGTGATGTTAGATTTATTGAAGGGGTTACAATTATAGAGGATATGTTTGATGATTTACTTCTTATGTATTGTGTGTGGGAGGTTCCATAAAAACATTTAATATTGTTATGGAATTATTTCTAACATATTTTGGAATATTTAATAATTCAAGCCCTTCCCAAGGAAATATTTCCATTTTATGATGGGATTTGGATATATTCCATAACAAATGGTCACATGACTCATGAAAAAGGCCTAGAATTTTCAATTATATATCGCCTAGATATGTGTTATTGTGTACCTGTTAATGCCCGATGAAGTTAACAATATTAATTGGCATCCGACATGGCTGAAATGCTATATGGGACATGCTTTCATTGATTGTCAATGGAACATGTCTAGATACAATTTTGCATCTTGAAATATTTAGGACTTATAAAGATAGAAGATATATCTCTTGAGGATATATTTGCCACTGGTTGACAATACATTCAAAGATAGAGTTATGGAAAACCATAATGGGGAAGATTATACATTTTCAAAATAAGGGGTTACTTAAACATCCGACCGTTTATTAATAATTTTCATGTAAACTTATGGAGATTAGGATTTTTCTGGTCACTAAGATTAATTTTTGTAAAGAAAGGGAATGTATAAGTTGTGATACTTTTAGGTCATAATCACTCCAAAAGGGATTAAATGTTACCTAAAAAGGTTTGGATAAAATATATGGAGTATTTTTGTTTTGATTTTGGATCCATCAAAAACATATGGTACATGTGTCGCTATGTATACCTTAAAAGAGAGAATCAATCAATTTATAGTTCTAGGAGCGTTTCCAACAAAAATTGAATATTTCATTGGATAGGATGTGATTTAGTTTAATATATTCTCACAAGAAGGGTGATAAACCATAATAACACCTATAAAAAATATGGATCATACCTAGGAGAAAGGGTGCATTTTTTATGTCCCATCTAGATTAGGATATTAGATCCTTGTGTCAGTACATATCAATTTCAATAGAGAATCATGATTCATGTAGTTATTGGAATGATAGTTGGTTGGATTCCAACACCCATCATAATATTTTTATCAAACAATAGACATATTCAATCATAATCATAATCTATTCAAGAAATTTCATCTATGCATTTTAATGTCATGTGATAATGTTGTTTTTGTGTTCCATGTAAGGGTATTAATGCCAGATCATGTTAATTTTTATGAACTGAGTTTACTTGATCATTTGGGTAGAACCATTACTATATCTTCATATCCCACATGAATTATGATCATTGTGAATATCATGGAGTGAAAATGGTTTGTTTCACTACATAGAGGCTGTTATAAAGAAGGAAAGAGGTATTTGATTATTCAGATAATGGAAAAAGATGTACGATATGAGAAACACGGAATATGTTATTATATTGAGAATTAATCCTAATGTTGTTCAAGGAATCCATCCATTTTAACATTTTAGTCATGGTTAAATATTAACCGATTTCATTGAAACTATGTGTAACATAATGAATATCAGTCCATGGCTGTTCCACCAAACATCAAACATGGGGATAGAAATTTTAATCAATTATCAAGGGATTTCATAGATCAGGAGAAATAATATGGGACATGTTCACAACAATTAAGAATATAACTACTTCCAAAAGTGTTTTCCAACAAAACAAATAGGGAATATTATGATTGAAGAGGACTCTCTTGAGAATGAATTTTCCTTTGTTTCAGTGAACATTTAAAGGATATTTAAAAACATCCAAACTAGAGAATATTTTTCATAGTAAAACCAATTGTTTCATTAGTAATCTTAAATTTTATTACTGATTCCAATGAAATGATTTTTGATATATGTGTTTCACTAGAATAGGAAGTATGATGTGTGTGTATGTAATTAATCAAATCACAATGGAATAAATTTAATGAGAATAAGAGATGGGGTTTGTAGTTCAATACTTATATCAGACTCCAACATAGTGAAGGAGTCATTATTGATTCCAGGATGGGATCAGGAATATAGGGACTCAAATTGAGATTACGTTCTGCGATTGTCGTCATATTCAAGAGAAACAAGACACAATTTTTCCTTTTTAACTATAAATGTGTGTAGTTCAAGTGACATAGGAAATACTACTTATCATGTATCGACCTGAATAAATAAAATAATTAGTTTATAATCATCAATATAGTCTTTCATGTTAATGAAACTTATTGAAGTCCTCTACATAGATCTTCTTTTATATCCAATGTATAGTGTAATTTCTCTCATTTCACATATGGGATTGGTAAAAAAATTATAGAAGTCCATATATATTCCATGAAGTTGAGAATAAATAAAAAAATTGTGCTATCTAGGATGTTTGGTTATAAACAATCATCATGGGTGGTGATCTTCTTAAACATATAGTAATGTTTTATTCATTTTTACATCATGAAATAAGGACATAGACGATGCAGTATTACATAATGAGAAAAAGATGATGTCATACAGTGTAAAATATTATGGCTAAGAAGATAGGTTATTCTATTTAGTTTCTTAAAAAATAGTATAAGGCCCCAACCTTAAACCTTACTTAATCTTGAGTTATTACAAGATTACACATTGAGGATCTTTTCGGGTTTAGAGTTTTAGAGAATTAGATCATAAAACTTGCATTACATTCCACATATAAACAAAGTGGTTACATAAATATAGTATTATTCATTCCCATCAATGGAAACATATTTAAAATAAAACATGGATTCATTCTTGACACTTCCTTGACACTATCATCATATCATGTACCTTTCCCTTGACCTGTGAAAACATTTCAAAAAAAACGTGGGATGAGCATAAAAATCTCAGTATGGGTTATAATAACATGGAAAGGAAACATGGTTACATATATACATAAGAGTGAAATCATACTTTACCCATAAAACATAAGCACATTAACATACCTCATCAAATCATTATTAAATCATTGAAATCATAAGACATAAAGGTAACTTGAGGCATTCATAACATACTTACATAGGGAGTAACCCTCTTGGTTGCGTTTGGAATACCCATCACAGTATATTCCCTAAAATCTCTTCGGAGAAACCATAACGTTTCACTCCTTCGCGTTACCCAATTCATTGAAGAGCTATGTCGGGCTCACCCGCCCTTAGTTTATCACAGAACCACCCTTCTTCATAATAATTCCCAAGAACCATAACATAATCGTATCACATAAAACATGCGTAAAGGAAAAGTAACATTTCCACATTTCAATAACAAGATATCAATACAACACAAAAAACATTGTGAAAACCATTTTCAATACCAAAATAAAAGAAAAGTAAAACATGGTATTTATTTTTCTTTTAAAAACAAGGTATGGCTTGTAGAGGATGCCGAAACTCAAATAACGGTCACGACGGTGGAGAAGTCATTGTCGCCGCATACATACGACAAAAAAAATTCCCTTTTGTCGTTTAGTAAACCCTTCGTATAAAAATTATTCCTTTTCAATAAGCGTAAAAGTCAAAGGGGTTTATACACCGTATAAAAGAAGGTTGTGTATAAAATAAAATATGCCTCAATGAAAGGAGATTGAGACGAAGTCCCATACCTCGTATCCGACTTGACCCAACCGTTCTTTAATCTCCAGAATAATAAACTTGAGCTAATCTCTACTTACATATGAACCTTTTTCAGGATCATTATTCCTTTTATACCATGTTATGAACATCATGTAATCATTTAAGTTAATAATGTTCATTTTGTCGGTATTTGGTTCTTAAGTCAAAAATAGACTTCTTACACTTACATGATGTTAATTTGGTCAAAGGTTAGTTATATCCAAAATGATATTAATGATTTGGATAACATATATATCATATATATTCATCATATACATGTATTTATAACATTACATCACATTTAGAGGTAAGAAAATGAAATGCACCGTTCATGGAGACGGTAAGCCGTACGTACGCATGAACGCTACTTCCATTTCTATTTTGTATTTTCTGGAATGGAATCATAATGATATAAGAGTATATTATAATTCCAGTATAATAACATATATAATATCATTAACCTTATCCTTTTCAAATCCCACATATGGTATTAACGAATCAAATCACTTTCAGGGGGCGGTAGTCCGCACTTCCTAAAATGAAGATATCGTGTTTACCCATAATGGAAACCATAAAGGTATGCCCAAAATGGAAAAAATAGAATCTTAACGAAAACATAAACATATTATATATCATATATAAAAATAGTGACATCATAATGGCCACCTTTGAAGGTGTTAAATGTGTATTGAACAATCATCGTTTCGGGAGGCCGAATTTCGCCATCCACGGAAACCGTATGTTCTTTAACCATTTGATGTAGTTGTGTGAGAGTGTAGCTCAAATAAATATTATAAAAACATCCTAGTATATTGAAGATACTGGTTTTGTTACAAAATAAGTAAATAAAATGAGTTTAGGGAGTTGGAGAAGCAAAATAAAACAAATGAACAAGAGAGAATGAATTACCTTTAAAAGTGCAACTCCTTTGGATTTGAGCCTAAAGGCTTCCTTTGAAAGGATTCTTCCCAAAGGGAATCCTCTAGGATGAGGAGAGGGATGTGGAGAGAGTAAATGGGCAGGGGTTGGCCGAGCCAAAGGCTTGAGGAGTGTGTGAAATGAGGTGGAGTTGGGGGCCTTTTATAAGAGGAGAGGAGGGGCACTTTTGGAAAGTAAAGATAAGTTACTTTATTTTAAAAATAGTATCGGATTCAAAAGGTCCCACATTGCTATAATTTGAGGATAAGGTGATACGGCTTCGAAATCCACTCATCCAATTGGTTTTTTCCACGTGTAGGTTTTAGATATTTCATTATCTTTCCATTTTATTTAATTCGTTAAATAATGAGGTCATCGTTGCATCATCATGATGTCATACATAATTTAATTTATTTAAAGTCCAAAAATTATAAAACAAATACTATGATGTAGGAAATACTTTTATCTTTCCAATGACTATTTATAATCAAATACCTGAGCATTATAACCCCATGTAAAAATTGTTTTCGTAAAACATATTATGTTTGTGTCATTTTTACTTTTACATTAAATAAAAAGTAATTTATGTTATTTCCCAAAAAAAGTGGATCCATGGGGTCCCCAAGTTGACCCATGGATTTTCTTGGTCGGACATGACACAACAAATGAATGTAGGACATATGTCAAGCTCATCTTATTTTATTAAAGCATTATTTTTACCTTAAACTACATTAATTACCACTAATCGCGATTAAAACTTAATAAGTTACTATTCACCAAAAAAATTATTTTAATCCCATTGAACCACATTTCACTTCTTAATGACAACCATGTATGTAAGATTTTTGAAATTCAAAACACAAAAGTGGCAAAGTTTCATTTTAACGAAAAATCAGTTTCTTTAACTACCACTTAGTGGTTTCACTATTCATCAAAAATTGAAGTTTTTCAGAAAATTACCAAAAATTCACCCGAAGCTATATTTGATATTCCAAATTCCAAAATTAAGCCTATTTTACAAAATTCAATATGTATAAGTCACGTTAATTAATTTAATAATAAATTCTCGTTGTCAGAGCAAATAGCGTGTTTTTATGAAACAATAAGTATCAAAAGATTGACACCAGTTTAAGTCCAATTTCAATGTGAAATTGATTCCAATGACCACCATTGGATTAAATGGTAAAAATATATTATAATTTCACTTCAAAAACAATTCAAAAGATAATCTAATCCTATAAATAAATAATATTAAAAATCAGTTTTGATGTAAAATGCTGTATTTTTCACTATTTATTAAAAAATGAACATTGTCAGAAAAATACCAAAAATTCACAAAAATTAATTTTTAAGTCCCAATCATAACGAATAAGTTTATTATGACAAACATAGTTTATAAAATTGTCAAAATATAGATTTAAAAAGGGTTTTCCATCATAAGGCAGTAAAACAATCTTTTAAGAATATTAGTGTATTCCATGTATAAGATTGTATTTATTTTCATTTTAAGCCTCTAAAACACTATCTTAATGATTAATAAAAATATCTATTATTAATTACATACTTGGGATGTTACATCCATCCCCCCTTTAGAAAATTTCGTCCCCGCAATTTATTTACTTATCAAATAAATGGGGGTACTTATCCCTCATTGCATTTTCAGATTCCCCTGTTGCCTCTTCAATTATGTGGTTTTTCCAAAAAACCTTTACCCGGTGAATCACCTTATTCCGTAACACTTGCTCCCTGTGGTCAAGAATCTGGACCGATTGTTCCTCATAAGATAGGTTCTCTTCTAGCTAAACTACCTCTGGACTCAATAATGAGATGGATCTGGCATATTCTTTCTCTACATCGAAACGTGAAAAACATTGTGTACCTGAGATAAACTCGGAGGTAAAGCCACTCGGTATGCAACTGATCCAACTCTCTCCAGAATTTCATATGGTCCAATGAACCTTGGACTCAACTTTCCTTTCTTACCAAATCTCATCACACTTTTCCAAGGAGAAACCTTGAGAAAAACATGATCACCTACCTCGAAAGATAGATCCTTCCTCCGGTTATCCGCATAACTCTTCTACCTACTCTGAGCTATTCTCATGTGTTTCCGAATCAGCAGAACTTTTTATGCCATCTCCTCTACCAATTCTGGTCCCATCAACTTCCTTTCACCCACTTCAACCCAGAAAGCTGGAGTTCGACACCGCTTCCCATATAATGCCTGAAATTGTGCCATCTGTATACTGGAATGAAAACTGTTATTATATAAAAATTCAACCAAAAAAGATGTTGGTCCCAACATCCCTGATAATATATAGAACAATCTCGTAGCATATCCTCCAATGTCTGAATTGTTCGTTCTGACTGCCCATCTGATTGAGGATGAAAATCTGTACTAAAATTTAATTCAGTATCAAACGACTTCTGAAGGCCTTTCCAAAAGTTAGAAGTGAACCTGGGATCATGATCAGATACAATGGAGAGAGAACTCCATGTAACCTGACTATCTCTTTAAGATACAAACAAGAAATTTGATCTAGGGAAAAATTATCTCGTATAGCAAGGAAATGAGAAGATTTGGTCAAGCGATCAACAATAACCCAGATTGCATTATTATCTCGAGATGTCTTCGGTAATCCAACAACAAAGTCCATGGATATATTCTCCCATTTCCACTCTGGCACTGGTAAAGGCTGAAGCATCCCTTTGGATAACTGCCGCTCTGCTTTAACCTGATGACAAGTCAAACACTTCACAGTAAAATCAGCAATATCTCTTTTCATTCCATCCCACCAGTAATACTCCCGCAGATCTCTATACATCTTAGTACTGCCCGGATGAACTGAAAACGGAGAACTATGAGATTCACATAACAACTCTCTCTTCAACTGTGAATCACAAGGCACACACAATCTCTTCCCAAATCTCAAAACACAATCATTATCAATGTTGAATTCAGGCAACTTACCTTTCTGAACCAGCTCTACCTTTTTCTGCAACTCACTGTCTTGCTTCTGTGCTTGCTTGATTCTATCTGATAGAGAATATCTCACTGATACCTAAAACAAAACATAAGGACTTCCTACACCAACAACTTCTATGCCAAAGTTCATCAAATCCTTAACCAAAGGATCACGTTCCAACCGCAACATTGGTAATGAAGCATTAATTTTTCGACTCAAAGCATCAGCCACTTTATTTGCTTTTCCCGGATGGTAATGAATTGTACAATCATAATCCTTGATTAATTCTAGCCATCTTCTCTGTATCATGTTTAACTCTTTCTGAGTGAATATATACATTAAACTTTTGTGATCTGTATATATTTCACACCTTACTCCATACAAATGATGCCTCCAAATTTTTAAAGCAAAAACAACAGCAGCTAATTCCAAATCATGTGTAGGGTAATTTACCTCATGAGTTTTCAACTATCGTGAAGCATAAGCAATTACCTGATCATTCTGCATTAGGATGCAACCAAGTCCTTTCAATGAAGCATCACTGTATATAACAAACTCACCATTCCTGGATGGTAGTGCCAAAACTGGAGCATTCACCAATATTCTTTTCAATTCCTGAAAATAATCATCACATTGTTTTTTCCAGATATACATAACACCCTTCCGAGTTAGCTTAGTCAATGGACTAGATAACCGTGAAATATTTCTAACAAACCTTCAGTAATATCCCATCAAACCAAGGAAGCTACGAATCTCGGTTACATTTGTGGGTCTTGGCCATTCTTCCACAACTTTTGTTTTTGCAGGATCAACAATTATTCCATATTTAGAAACAGTGTGACCAAGGAATGAAATTTGTTGCAACCAAAACTCACACATGCTGAATTTCCCATACAGTTTCTTTTCTTTTAAGGTTTGTAAGATAACCCTTAAATGTCTTTCATGCTCCTATTTACTTTTAGAAAAAACCAAAATATCATCAATGAAAACCACCACAAACTTATCCAAGAACTCATGGAAAATTCTATTCATTAAGTCCATGAATACAGCAGGTGCATTGGTTAGCCCAAAAGGCATTACTACAAATTCATAATGGCCATATCTCGTACGGAACGCGGTCTTCCGAATATCTGCCTCCTTTACCTTCAGCTGATGGTACCCTGATCTCAGGTCAATCTTTGAAGAAAACTGAGCTCCCTGGAGCTGATCAAACAAATCATCGATATGAGGCAAAGGATATCTGTTCTTAACAGTGATATTATTCAAGGCTCTATAATTAATGCAAAGTCTCATAGAACCATCTTTCTTTTTAACAAATAAAACACAAGCACCCCATGGTGATGTGCTAGGTCTAATGAAACCTTTCTCTAATAAATCTTGCAATTGCTCCTTCAACTCTAAAAGTTCAATTTGTGTCATTCGATAAGGGGGTTTTGAAATTGTCTTAGCATAAGGAACTAAGTCAACAGTAAACTCAACTTCCCGATATGGTATTATTCCAGGCAACTCATCAGGAAAAACATCAGGATACTCATTTACCACTGGCACATCATTAATCTGAACAGTTCCTTTATTTTCAACGACGTGTGCAAGTTAACATTCATTTCCATCTTTTACAAGTTTCTCAGCCTCTTGATATGTTATCAAAAGTAAGGGTTCATTCTTGTAATCAAACTGAAAGTCTTTCTGAAAAGAATCTCCTTTAGCTCTACAGTCAATCTTAGCATGGTAAATAGAGAGCCAATCCATACCCAGGATAACATCAAACTCTACTAGAGGTAGAACAATAAGGTTTTCAAGTAGGTTCTTTCCACAGATAAGGATAAGAAGATTCTTATAAATTCTTTTTGCCTCAACATTCCCCCCATGTGTTTTTACCAAAAGTTCAGGAGTCATTTATTGAGATGGTATTCCCATTTTACTAGAAAAGGATTCAGAGATGAATGAATGTGTAGACCCCGAATCAAACAACACACTGGAATAATCTGAAAAAACAAACAAAGTACCTGATACAACATCATTTGATGGACCGACATCTACTGATGTAGTTGCAAAGGATTTCACCACCCCTTTCTTCTTGTAGTCTAACTGCTTCCCATCACTCAAGCTCTTTGTCGGACACTCATTTGCATAGTGACCCATCTCATTGCACTTATAACATTTCACTAACTATAAATCAAATTTGTTCTTACCTTCACCTTGATCCTTTTCAGTGCAATCACGAGCCTTATGTCCCATCTTACCACATCAGTAGCACTTTACATAATTCAGAAGACATTCCCCAGCATGCCTTTTGCCACATTTATCACAAACTGGAAACTTTGTTCTCTTACCATCAGACTTTTTTGAAGAATTCTTACCTTTCTCCTTCCACCTCGATCTCTTCTTCTATTGGTTGTTATAGAACACTTGATCATCGGAAAACTCCATTTCCACATTCTTAGCACATCGAACAAGCTTTTCATAACTTTTAAACTCACGAGAAGCTAATGCCCTTCAATATTTTGGCTTTAATCCTGAGTAAAAACGATTGATTTTACTATCAAGATCTCGGATAAAATTTGGAGCATACCTTGCCAATCGAGTGAACCTTTCTTCATAGGAAGCCACTGAGTCTTCCTCTTGCCTCAATTCCAAGAATTGTTTTTCCATCCTAAGTCGAACATCCTTAGGAAAATACTTCTCAAGAAACATACCTTTGAATTCATCCAAGTCAAGAGCATCAATCTCATCGGCGTCCCTGCTATTTTTAACCATAGACCACCACTGATCTGCTTCACCCTCCAAACGGTAAAAAGAAAGACTAACCTTTTGATTGTCTGAACACCCCATGACATCAAAAATCTTCTCCAGTGCTTTAATCCACCCTTCAGCTAGCACATGGTCGGATGATTCTCTGAATGATGGTGGATGTTACCTCATGAAATGTTCCACCACTGACATGTTCCTCTGTGATTGATCTGGATGATCTCGTGCATGGATAACACCACCATTTATCGCTTGAGTCAACTGTGCCATTACTGCAACAAACTGTTCAGTTCCAATTCCGACCATCTCAGGATGCTGATTCGGAAGTTTGTTTCCTTCTGTATGCCTTCCTAGCACTGCTTCCCTATTTCCTCTGCGGAAAACCATTCTGAACAAACATGTCTTAGATGAAGCAACATGGTATTCTTCAAATTCTATATCACTTCAATTTGACCATAAAAAAAATATTTTCAGATAATCATTTAATAGAATTCTAACTCCTAAAGTTATCTAAACCATCCTCTGATACCAACTATAAGGCCCCAGCCTTAAACCTTACTTAATCTTGAGTTATTACAAGATTACACATTGAGGATCTTTTCGGGTTTAGAGTTTTAGAGAATTAGATCATAAAACATGCATTACATTCCACATATAAACAAACTGGTTACATAAAGATAGTATTCTTCATTCCCATCAATGGAAACATATTTAAAATAAAACATGGATTCATTCTTGACACTTCCTTGACACTATCATCATATCATGTACCTCTCCCTTGACCTGTGAAAACATTTCAAAAAAACTTGGGATGAGCATAAAAAGCTCAGTATGGGTTATAAAAACATGGAAAGGAATCATGGGTACATATATACATAAGAGTGAAATCATACTTTACCCATAAAACATAAGCACATTAACATACCTCTCAAATCATTAGTAAATCATTGAAATCATAAGACATAAAGGTAACTTGAGGCATTCATAACATTCTTACGTAGGGAGTAACCCTCTTGGTTACGTTTGGAATACCCATCATGGTATATTCCCTAAAATCTTTTCGGAGAAACCTTAACGTTTCACTCCTTCGCGTTACCCAATGCATCGGAGAGCTATATCCGGTTCACCCGCCCTTAGTTTATCACGGAACCACCCGTCTTCATAATAATTCCCAAGAACCATAACATAATCGTATCACATAAAACATGCGTAATGGAAAAATAACATTTCCATATTTCAATCACAAGATATCAATACAACACAAAAAACATTGTGAAAACCAATTTCAATACCAAAATAAAAGAAAAGTAAAACATGGTATTAATTTTTCTTTTAAAAACAAGGTATGGCTTGTAGAGGAAGCCGAAACTCAAATAACGGTCACGACAGTGGAGAAGTCCTTGTCGCCGCATACGTACGACAAAAAACATTCCCTTTCGTCATTTAGTAAATGCTTCGTATAAAAAATATTCCTTTTGAATAAGCGTAAAAGTCAAAGGGGTTTATACACCATATAATAGAAGGTTGTGTATAAAATAAAATATTCCTCAATGAAAGGAGATTGAGACAAAGTCCCATACCTCGTATCCGACTTGACCCAACCGTTCTTTAATCTCCTGAATAATAAACTTGAGTTAATCTCTACTTGATTATGAACCTTTTTCAAGTTCATTATTCCTTTTATACCATGTTATGAACATCATGTAATAATTTAAGTTAATAATGTTCATTTTGTCGGTATTTGGTTCTTAAGTCAAAAATAGACTTCTTACACTTACATGTTGTTAATTTAGTCAAAGGTTCATTATATCCAGAATGATATTAATGATTTGGATAACATATATAACATATATATTCATCATATACAGTTATTTATAATATTACATCACATTTTGAGGTAAGAAATGAAATGCACCGTTCATGGAGACGGTAAGCCGTACATACACATGAACGCTACTTCCATTTCTATTTCGTATTTTCTGGAATGGAATCATAATGATATAAGAGTATATTATAATTCCAGTATAATTACATATATAATATCATTAACTTTATCCTTTACACATCCCACATATGGTACTAACGAATCAAATCACTTTCAGGGGGCGGTAGTCCGCACTTCCAAAAATGAAGATATCGTGTTTACCCATAATGGAAACCATAAAGGTATGCCCAAAATGGAAAAAACAGAAGCTTAAGGAAAACATAAACATATTATATATCATATATAAAAATAGTGACATCATAATGGCCACCTTTTAAGGTGTTAAATGAGTATTGAACAATCATCATTTCGGGAGGCAGAATTTCGCCATCCACGGAAACCGTATGTTCTTTAACCATTTGATGTAGTTGTGTGAGAGTGTAGCTCCAATAAATATTATAAAAAAATCCTATTATTTTGAAGATACTGGTTTTGTTGCAAAAGAAGTAAATAAAAAGATTTTAGGGGGTTGGAGAAGAAAAATAAAACAAATGAACATGAGAGAATGAATTACCTTTAAAAGTGTAACTCCTTTTGATTTGAGCCTAAAGGCTTCCTTTGAAAGGATTCTGCCCAAAGTGAATCTTCTAGGATGAGGAGATGGATGTGGAGAGAGTAAATGGGCCGGGGTTGTCCGAGCCAAAGGCTTGAGGAGTCTGTGAAATGAGGTAGAGGTGGGGGCCTTTTATAAGAGGACTGGAGGGGCACTTTTGGAAAGTAAAGGTAAGTTACATTATTTTAAAAAGAGTTTCGGATTAAAAAGGTCCCACATTGCTATAATTCGAGGATAAGGTGATAAGGCTTCGAAATACACTCATCCAATTGGTTTTTTCCATGTGTAGGTTTTAGATGTTTCATTATCTTTCCATTTTATTTAATTCGTTAAATAATGAGGTCATCGCTGCATCATCATAATGTCATAAATAATTTAATTTATTTAAAGCCAAAAAATTATAAAACAAATACTATGATTTAGGAAATCTTTTTAGCTTTCCAATGACTATTTATAATAAATTATATGATCTTTAGAACACCATATCAAAATTGTTTTCTTAAAACATATTATGTTTGTGTCATTTTTACTTTTAAATTAAATAAAAAGTAATTTATGTCATTTCCCAAACAAAGTGGATCCATGGGGTCCCCAAGTTGACCCATGTCTTGTCCTGGTCAGCCATGACACAACCAATGAGGGTAGGACATGTTTCAAGCTCATCTTATTTTATTAAAGCATTATTTTTACCTTAAACTATACTAATTACCACTAATCGCGATTAAAACTTAATAAGTTACTATTCACCAAAAAATTATTTTAATCCCATTGAACCACATTTTACTTCTTAATGAAAACCATGTATGTCGGATTTTTGAAATTAAAAACACAAAAGTGGCAAAGTTTCATTTAAATGAAAAATCAGTTTCTTTAACTACCACTTAGTGGTTTCACTATTCATCAAAAATTGAACTTTTTCATAAAATAACCAAAAATTCACCCTAAGGTATATTTGATATTCTGATTTCAAAAATGAATTCTATTTTACAAAATTCAATACATATATGTCACATTAATTAATTTAATAATTAATTCATGCTGTCAGAGCAAATAGCGTGTTTTCATGAAACAATAAGTATCAAAAGATTGACACCAGTTTAAGTCCAATTTCAAAGTGAAATTGATTCCAATGACCACCATTGGATTAAATGGCAAAAATATATTCTAATTTCACTTAAAAACCAATTCAAAAGATAATCTAATCATATAAATAAATTATATTAAAAAGCAGTTTTGATGTAAAATGCAGTATTTTTCACTATTCATTAAAAATGAACATTGTCAGAAAAATACCAAAAATTCACAAAAAGTAAATTTTGAAGTCCCAATCATAACGAATAAGTTTATTTTGACAAACATAGTTTATAAAATTTTCAAAAGATAGATTTAAAAAGGGTTTTCCATCATAAGGCAGTAAAACAATCTTTTAAGAATATTAGTGTATTCCATGCATAAGATTGTATTTATTTTCATTTTATGCCTCTAAAACACTATCTTAATCATTAATAAAAATATCTATTATTCATTACATATTTGGGATGTTACATCATTCTCCCCTTTAGAAAATTGAATCCCCGCAATTTATTTACTTATCAAATAAATGGGGGTACTTATCCCTCATTGCATTTTCAGATTCCCATGTTGCCTCTTCAAACATGTGGTTTTTCCACAAAACCTTTACCTGGTGAATCACCTTATTCCGTAACACTTTCTCCCTGTGGTCAAGAATCTGGACCGTTTGTTCCTCAAAAGATAGGTTCTCTTCCAGCTAAACTACCTCTGGACTCAAAACATGAGATGGATCTGGCATATACTTTCTCAACATCGAAACGTGAAAAAAAATTGTGTACCTGAGATAAACTAGGAGGTAAAGCCACTCGGTATGCAACTGATCCAACTCTCTCCAGAATTTCGTATGGTCCAATGAACCTTGGACTCAACTTTCCTTTCTTACCAAATCTCATCACACTTTTCCAAGGAGAAACCTTGAGAAAAACATGATCACCACCTCGAAAGATAGATCCTTCCTCCGGTTATCCGCATAACTCTTCTGCCTGCTCTGAGCTGTTCTCATGTGTTTCTGAATCAGCTGAACTTTTTCTACCATCTCCTCTACCAATTCTGGTCCCATCAACTTCCTTTCACCCACCTAATCCCAGAAAGCTGGAGTTCGACACCGCTTCCCATATAATGCCTGAAATGGTGCCATCTGTATACTGGAATGAAAACTGTTATTATATGAAAATTCAACCAATGAAAGATGTTGGTCCCAACTTCCCTGATAATCCATAGAACAAGCTCTTAGCATATCCTCCAATGTCTGAATTGTTCGTTCTGACCGCCCATCTGATTGAGGATGAAAAGCTGTACTAAAATTTAATTCAGTACCCAACGACTTCTGAAGGCCTTTCCAAAAGTTAGAAGTGAACCTGGGATCACGATCAGATAAAATAGAGAGAGGAACTCCATATAACCTGACTATCTCTTTAAGATACAAAAGGGAAAGTTGATCTAGGGAAAAAGTATCTCGTATAGCAAGGAAATGAGAAGATTTGGTCAAGCAATCAACAATAACCCTGATTGCATTACTATCTCGAGATGTCTTCGGTAATCCAACAACAAAGTCCATGGATATATTCTCCCATTTCCACTCTGGCACTAGTAAAGGCTGAAGCATCCCTTTCGGTGACTTCCGCTCTGCTTTAACCTGCTGACAAGTCAAACACTTCACATTAAAATTAGCAATATCTCTTTTCATTCCATCCCACCAGTAATACTCCTGCAGATCTCTATACATCTTAGTACTGCCCGGATGAACTGAAAACGGAGAACTATGAGCTTCACATAACAACTCTCTCTTCAACTTTGAATCAAAAGGCACACACAATCTCTTCCCAAATCTCAAAACACAATCATTATCAATGTTGAATTCATGCAACTTACCTTTCAGAACCAGCTCTATCATTTTCTGCAACTCACTGTCTTGCTTCTGTGCTTGCTTGATTCTATCTGATAGAGAAGATCTCACTGATACCTGAAACAAAACAGATGGACATCCTGCACCAAAAACATCTATGCCAAAGTTCATCAAATCCTTAACCAAAGGATCACGTTACAACCGAAACATTGTTAATGAAGCATTAATTTTTCGACTCAAAGCATCAGCCACTTTATTTTATTTTCCCGGATGGTAATGAATTTTACAATCATAATCCTTGATTATTTCTAGCCATCTTCTCTGTCTCATGTTTAAATCTTTCTGAGTGAATATATACTTTAAACGTTTGTGATCGGTATATATTTCACACTTTACTCCATACAAATGATGCCTCCAAATTTTTAAAGCAAAAACAATAGCAGCTAATTCCAAATCATGTGTAGGGTAATTTACCTCATGAGTTTTCAACTGTCGTGAAGCATAAGCAATTACCTGATTATTCTACATTAGGACGCAACCAAGTCCTTTCAATGAAGCATCACTGTATATAACAAACTCACCATTCCTGGAAGGTTGTGCCAAAACTGGAGCATTCACCAATCTTTATTTGAATTCCTGAAAACAATCATCACATTCTTTTATCCAGATAAACTTAACACCCTTCCGAGTTAGCTTAGTCATTGGACTAGATAACCGTGAAAAATTTATAAGAAACCGTCGGTAATATCCCGCCAAACCAAGGAAGCTACGAATCTCGGTTACATTTGTGGGTGTTGACCATTCTTCCACAAATTTTGTTTTTGCAGGATCAACAGTTATTCCATATTTAGAAACAATGTGACCAAGGAAAGAAATTTGTTGCAACCAAAACTCACACTTGCTGAATTTCCCATACAGTTTCTTTTATTTTAAGGTTTGCAAGATAACCCTTAAATGTATTTCATGCTCCTCTTTACTTTTAGAAAACACCAAAATATCATCAATGAAAACCACCAAAAACTTATCCAAGAACTCATGGAAAATTCAATTCATTAAGTCCATGAATACAGCAGGTGCATTGGTTAGCCCAAAAGGCATTACTACAAATTCATAATGGCCATATCTCGTACGGAACGCGGTCTTCAGAATATCTGCCTCCTTTACCTTCAGCTGACGGTACCCCGATATCAGGTCAATATTTGAAGAAAACTGAGCTCCTTAGAGCTCATCAAACAAATCATCGATATGAGGCAAAGGATATCTATTCTTAACAGTGATATTCTTCAAGGCTCTATAATCAATGCAAAGTCTCATAGAACCATCTTTCTTTTTAACAAATAAAATAGGAGCACCCCATGGTGATGTGCTAGGTCTAATGAAACATTTCTCTAATAAATCTTGCAATTGCTCCTTCAACTCTAAAAGTTCAATTTGTGCCATTCGATAAGGGGGTTTTGAAATTGGCTTAGCATCAGGAACTAAGTCAACAGTAAACTAAACTTCCCGATCTGGTATTATTCCAGGCAACTCATCAGGAAAAACATCAGGATAATCATTTACCACTGGCACATCATTAATCTGAACAGTTCCTTTATTTTCAACGACGTGTGCAAGGTAACATTCATTTCCATCTTTTACAAGTTTCTCGGCCTCTTGATATGTTATCAAAAGTATGGGTTCATTCTTGTAAACAAACTGAAAGTCTTTCTGAAAAGAAACTTCTTTAGCTCTACAGTCAATGTTAGCATGGTAAATAGAGATCCAATTCATACCCATGATAACATCAAATTCTACTAGAGGTAGAACAATAAGGATTGCAAGTAGGTTCTTTCCACAGATAAGGATAGGAAGATTCTTATAAATTCTTTTTGCCTCAACATTCCCCCCAAGTGTTTTTACCAAAAGTTCAGGAGTCATTTCTTGAGATGGTATTCCCATTTTATTAGAAAAGGTGTCAGAGATGAAAGAATGTGTAGACCCCGAATCAAAAAACACACTAGCATAAACTGAAAAAACAAACAAAGTACCTGATACAACTTCATTTGATGGAACGACATCTGCTGAAGTAGTTGCAAAGGATTTCACCACCCCTTTCTTCTTGTAGTTTAACTTCTTCCCATCACTCAAGCTCTTTGTCGGACACTCATTTGCATAGTGACCCATCTCATTTCACTTATAACATTTCAATAACTGTAAATAAAATTTGTTCTTACCTTCACCTTGATCCTTTTCAGTGCAATCACGATCCTTATATCCCATCTTATCACATCGATAGCACTTTCCAGAAATCAGAAGACATTCCCCAGCATGCCTTTTGCCACATTTATCACAAACTTGCAACTTAGTTCTCTTACCATTAGGCTTTTTTGAAGAATTCTTACCATTCTCCTGCCACCTCGGTCTCTTCTTCTGTTGGTTGTTATAGAACACTTGATAATCAACAAACTCCATTTCCACCTTCTCAGCACATCGAACAAGCTTTTCATAACATTTAAACTCACGAGAAGCTAATGCCCTTCGATATTTTGGCTTTAATCCTTAGTAAAAATGATTGATTTTACTATCAAGGTCTCGGATAAAATTTGGAGCATACCTTGCCAATCGAGTGAACCTTTCTTCATAGGCAGCCACTGAGTCTTCCTCTTGCCTCAATTCCAAGAATTGTTTTTTCATCCTAAGTCGAACATCCTTAGGAAAATACTTCTCAAGAAACATAACTTTGAATTCATCCAAGTCAAGAGCATAAATCTCATCGGCATCCCTGATATTTTTAACCATAGACCACCACTGATCTGCTTCACCCTCCAAACGGTAAATAGCAAGACTAACCTTTGGATTGTCTGAACACCCCATGACATCAAAAATCTTCTCCAGTGCTTTAATCCACCCTTCAGCTAGCACAGGGTCAGATGATCCTCTAAATGATGGTGGATGTTGCCTAATGAAATGTTCTACCACTGACATGTTCCTATGCAGTTGATCTGGCTGATCTCGTGCATGGATACCACCACCATTTATCGCTTGATTCAACTGCGCCATTACTGCAACAAACTGTTCATTTCCAATTCCGACCATCTCAGGATGCTGATTCGTAAGGTTATTTCCTTCTGTATGCCTTCCTAGCACTGCTTCCTTGTTTCCTCTGCGGAAAACCATTCTGAACAAACATGTCTTAGATGAAGCAACATGGTAATCTTCAAATGCTATATCACATCAATTTGACCATAAAAAAAAATATTTTCGGATAATCATTTAATAGAATTCTAACTCCTAAAGTTATCTAAACCGACCTCTGATACCAATTATAAGGCCCCAGCCTTAAACCTTACTTAATCTTGAGTTATTACAAGATTACACATTGAGGATCTTTTTGGGTTTAGAGTTTTAGAGAATTAGATCATAAAACATGCATTACATTCCACATATAAACAAAGTGGTTACATAAATATTGTATTCTTCATTCCCATCAATGGAAACATATTTAAAATAAAACATGGATTCATTCTTGACACTTCCTTGACACTATCATCATATCATTTACCTTTCCCTTGACCTGTGAAAACATTTAAAAAAAACTTGGGGTGAGCATAAAAAGTTCAGTATGGGTTATAAAAACATGGAAAAGGAACATGGGTACATATATACATAAGAGTGAAATCATACTTTACCCATAAAACAGAATCACATTAACATACCTCATCAAATCATTAGTAAATCATTGAAATCATAAGACATAACGTTAACTTGAGGCATTCATAACATTCTTACGTAGGGAGTAACCCTCTTCGTTACGTTTGGAATACCCATCATAGTATATTCCCTAAAATCTCTTCGGAGAAACCTTAACATTTCACTCCTTCACGTTACCCAATGCATTGGAGAGCTATATCGGGCTCACTCGCCCTTAGTTTATCACGGAACCACCTGTCTTTATAATAATGCCCAAGAACCATAACATAATCGTATCACATAAAACATGCGTAAAGGAAACATAAAATTTCCACATTTCAATCACAAGATATCAATACAACACAAAAAACATTGTGAAAACCATTTTCAATACCAAAATAAAAGAAAAGTAAAACATGGTATATATTTTTCTTTTAAAAACAAGGTATGGCTTATAGAGGAAGTCGAAACTCAAATAACGGTCACGACGGCGTAGAAGTCATTCTCGTCGCATATGTACGACAAAAAAAATTCCCTTTGGTCGTTTAGTAAACACTTCGTATAAAAAATATTCCATTTGAATAAGATTAAAAGTCAAAGGGGTTTATACACCGTATAAAAGAAGGTTGTGTATAAAATAAAATATGCCTCAATGAAAGGAGATTGAGACGAAGTCCCATACCTCGTATCCGACATGACCCGGCCATTCTTTAATCTCCTGAATAATAAACTTGAGTTAATCTCTACTTTCTTATGAACCTTTTTCAAGTTCATTATTCCTTTTATACCATGTTATGAACATCATGTAATCATTTAAGTTAATAATGTTCATTTTGTCGGTATTTGGTTCTTAAGTCAAAATAGACTTCTTACACTTACATGTTGTTAATTTGGTCAAAGGTTCATTATATCCAGAATGATATTAATGATTTGGATAACATATATATCATATATATTCATCATATAAACGTATTTATAATATTACATCACATTTAGAGGTAAGAAATGGAATGCACCGTTCATGGAGACGGTAAGCCGTACGTACGCATGAACGCTACTTCCATTTCTATTTCGTATTTTCTGGAATGGAATCATAATGATATAAGAGTATATTATAATTCCAGTATAATAACATATATAATATCATTAACATTATCCTTTTCACATCCCACATATGGTATTAACGAATCAAATCACTTTCAGGGGGGCGGTAGTCCGCACTTCCTAAAATGAAGATATCGTGTTTACCCATAATGGAAACCATAAAGGTATGCCCAAAATGGGAAAAACAGAAGCTTAAGGAAACAATAAACATATTATATATCATATATAAAAATAGTGACATCATAATGGACACCTATGAAGGTGTTAAATGTGTATTGAACAATCATCGTTTAGGGAGGCAAAATTTCGCCATCCACGGGAACCGTATGTTCTTTAACCATTTGATGTAGTTGTTTGAGAATTTAGCTCAAATAAATATTATAACAACATCCTAGTATATTGAAGATACTGGTGTTGTTGCAAAATAAGTAAATAAAAAGTGTTTAGGGGGTTGGAGAAGAAAAATAAAACAAATGAACACGAGAGAATGAATTACCTTTAAAAGTGTAACTCCTTTTGATTTGAGCCTAAAGGCTTCCTTTAAAAGTATTCTGCCCAAAGGGAATCCTCTAGGATGAGGAGAGGGATGTGGAGAGAGTAAATGGGCAGGGGTTGACCGAGCCAAAGGCTTGAGGAGTGTGTGAAATGAGGTAGAGGTGGGGGCCTTATATAAGAGGAGAGGAGTGGCACTTTTGGAAAGTAAAGATAAGTTACTTTATTTTAAAAAGTGTTTCGGATTCAAAAGGACCCACATTGATATAATTCGAGGATAAGGTGATAAGTCTTCGAAATCCACTCATCCAATTGGTTTTTTCCATGTTTAGGTTTTAGATGTTTGATTATCTTTCCATTTTATTTAAATCGTTAAATAATGAGGTCATCACTGCATCATCATGATGTCATAAATAATTTAATTTATTTAAAGTCCAAAAATTATAAAACAAATACTATGATGTAGGAACTTTTTTTATCTTTACAATGACTATTTATAATCAAAAATATGATCTTTATAACCCCGTGTAAAAATTGTTTTCGTAAAACATATTATGTTTCTATCATGTTTACTTTTACATTAAATAAAAAGTAATTTATGTCATTTCCCAACCAAAGTGGATCCATGGGGTCCCCAAGTTGACCCATGGCTTGTCTTGGTCGGCCATGAAACAAACAATGAGGGTAGGACATGTTTCAAGCTCATCTTATTTTATTAAATAATTATTTTTACCTTAAACTACACTAATTACCACTAATCGCGATTAAAACATAATAAGTTACTATTCACCAAAATATTATTTTAATCCCATTGAACAACATTTAACTTATTAATGACAACCATGTATGTCGGATTTTTGAAATTCAAAAAACAAAAGTGGCAAAGTTTAATTTAAACGAAAAATTAGTTTCTTTAACTACCACTTAGTTGTTTCACTATTCATCAAAAATTGATGTTTTTCAGAAAATTACCAAAAATTCACCCTAAGCAATATATGATATTCCGAATTCTAAAATGAAGTCTATTTTACAAAATTCAATACATATAAGTCACATTAATTAATTTAATAAAAAATTCATGCTATCAGAGCAAATAGCGTTTTTTCATGAAACAATAAGTATCAAAAGATTGACACCAGTTTAAGTCAAATTTCAAAGTGAAATTGATTCCAATGACCACCATTGGATTAAATGGTAAAAATATATTCTAATTTCACTTCAAAACCAATTCAAAAGATAATCTAACCATATAAAAAAAATATATTAAAAAGCAGTTTTGATGTAAAATGCAGTATTTTTCACTATTCATTAAAAAATGAACATTGTCAGAAAAATACCAAAAATTCACACAAAGTAAATTTTGAAGTCCCAATCATAACGAATAGGTTTATTTTGACAAAAATTGTTTATAAAATTGTATAAATATAGATTTTAAAATGGTTTTCCATCATAAGGCAGTAAAACAACCTTTTAAGAATATTAGTGTATTCCATGCATAAGAATGTATTTATTTTCATTTTAAGCCTCTAAAACACTATCTTAATCATTAATAAAAATATCTATTATTCATTACTTACTTGGGATGTTACAAATAGAATTTGGGGTATTTTAGTTTTAGGCCACACAAATAAGCCCATATTTTATTCCATTTATGATCATACATCTTGGACAAAATGAAGTGTTCTTTTTCATTTTGTGACATGGTTGAAATATGTTCCTTTTATGGTCGTGCATTTTGGACAAATGATTGTATTCCTTTTAATGTCGTGAAAAAATTAACACAAAACCATGTTTCTTAATTTTACATGGTAAGGTTTATTTTTTTATAGTTTAATGTTTTTTTATTGGGACATAGGTAGGCTATGTTATCGTCATGTTATTTGGGAAGTACTTATGTGATATATCACATAATGTATATCGAAAATAATTTTTCATTTATATGTGTAATAGAGAATTATATATCAAATGTGATTAATGATTTTCTTCAATTGAAATATAGTTTATTTGAAATATAAGTTCCTTTATACTTTTGTTCAGGATTTAGTGGTTTCTTCCCATGTATTATCAAATTTTTCATAGAAAACCCCAATTCTTGTTGAATTAATGAATAAATATATGCATTATTATCAAAGCATTGTTTTATCAGTTTTTGGTATATTTATTTATCATAGAAAATATAAAACATTTTCTCATCAGGTATCTCTAATTAATTGAACCAATTACGTTATTATACAACATCTGATAGTTATCCATATATTTCTATTTGCATGTGGGAAATAAGACCCTAATGGGAAGTACTTGGTTATGTTCTATAAAACTAAAAATAAATTTTTCCCAGGATAGAAGTGTGTGATGTAGTTAGGTAGGCCTTGAAGTCATGCAAGATGTTGTTAGAAAATGATTTATTTTTTTTATCCACCATTTGTTGGAGAATGTTTCATATATCATTATAGAAATCCGTCATCTACTAGACTACCACTATATGATAACTAGAATAGTTGTTGTATTTGTTATTGTATTCTGGGTACTGCTTCATCAATTTAAATGAGATGATGTTGGTCTATTTGTTTGTTATTTTTTTAGGACATAAAACCTAGTAATGATTTTTGACTTTTTGAAATAGTCAATACTTTTGGTTATGAATTCTTTAAGAGGTATCCAACCATCCCGTTTTGAGAAGTCGGTAGCAGTAAATATTTATTTTATATTCATTTTTATAACTATATTGTATAACCCTATAACCTTATCTAAAACATAAAAAAATATAGAACATTATTTAGTTGTGTATACCGACTCTATGGGTCGATGGAATAAATAATAATTTTCTAGGTATGAATATAATTTTTTTGGGAGTTGTGTAAAATATTGTATCAGCAAAGGATAGAAATTAATGAGTCTCCTAATTTTTTGAGAATTCTTAGTTCCATTCTATTGGGAACAAAATTATCTAGCATGAACCTCCACCCCGATTCAATTCATTTCATCCCCATAAATTCATTTGTGTTGAATTATTTCAATGTTTCTCTTTCAAAAAACCTTCTAATGACATGGGCTACCATTATGGGTAAAATTGATAGCATCTCATTGTATTTGTTATATTATATAAATATTTAGAGAAAGGGAACTATTTTAGAGATATTTTGTTATGGTTTTCATCCACCTATTTAAAAAAATTAGTTGATAGGTAGAATTTATCTCATTGAACTCTTATATGTTACATTGAACAAACGATAATACAATTCTACCATGGGTAATGCTGGTTACTATTTCATCCCAATCTAGATCCACCGTCACTACACCAAAATTTTCTAATAAATCTTCCTGGGATATTTCTGAGTGAGGGACAACAGTTGTTTTCAGCATTCATGAAAATTATACCATAGAACATAAAATAAAATAATAATGGGAATCAACTCTTCCTTTATATTTTCATCTTCAATGTTGACATGGATAATAATAAACTTCGAATCACATTTAATCATTGAATGTGGAACTTGTATATGTAACGAATGCATGATTCCTATAATGTGGGCTTACTATTCCACCTCAATGATATAGAAAACATAATATAGTAGAAGGGATTATGGTAAAACTACATTTGATGGAGAACCGAGAAACATTACCTACCTGCATTTCTATAGAATGGTGTCATCCAGTTTCTTTATGGATGGTATTATAGATGAAAAATAAATTTATATTTTATAAATTTGGGTATAGTACTAAATATAGATTACTTCCACATATAACAGTTTAGTACTCATCAGCACCACTTCCTCTGAGGGAAGTTCTACCCGGAAATTTTCTATTGACCTTTATTTTAACACATTCTACTCTATGAAACAAATGTTGAAATATTTTAAAATTTCCTACCAATTTTTTAAATCTACAGTAAAAATTTTCTAATGGAGGGTATATATGAGTGGGTCATTTTTTTAGATTAAATGGAACTCATGGTGTAATAGTTAGTACCTTAATTTCAAAATTGTGAATATAAACACCATACTATTATTTCTAATATTCTCATACAATGTGTCAATGTCATTCATTGTGTGACTAAGATAATAATGAGGTTTTCACTAAAACGTCATTTTTCATTCTAATGATGGATCCTAGAGACTGTCCTAGGTCAGTAACTTAACATATGAGTGGAATTCCTTCAAATCAAATCATATGAACTTTTAGGATAAAGTGATACATATTGGGACATTTGAATGCTTCTTGATATTCATCAATCTACACGGACACAACCCCATTAATCATCAATATGGGAAAGGCAAACTAAATTCCTATAGTTTTTAAAACCAACCATTGAATATTAGAGAGTTAAACCTATATCATCTAAAATCAATTAGGTTTTTAAGGGGAGATATAACTGGAATTTCAATAGTTTTATCAGGATGGAATTGGATTCCATGATAGAGTATGGAGAAGATGCGTAATATCATTGATGTAAAACTGAAATCACAGTACATGGATTCATGTTATGATTATAATATCAATGTTCACTGGAAATATTTGCCAAATAAGCATGGATATTGTGAAATTAACATGTCTTAACTACCAAATCACCAAAAAAACAATCAAATTATTTCCCTCAAAAGGGTTTATAGATGTGTTGCATATTACACTTATATGTTGCACATGTATTCATCAATAAAAAAGGTATATAAATGAAAAAAAATCATCTAATAAAAAAAAGAATAAAATAAATCCTGGGACAATATCATTATGAAAATATAATTGATAATTAGACTAGAACAATCAATATATAATGTTAAATATCAAGAAACTAATTCCAATTAATCAAAAAAATCCGAATTAAATTCATCAATAGATAATAACTTTATAAAAAACTCATTTAAAAAAAGGTGTAATATATATTGAAAATTTATTGACTAAAAAGGCAATTCAGTTATTAAATTGAGAATGAATTGAATAAATATATAATATCCTTGAAACAAGATATTAGATAATAGTTATTTAATTCTAAATGAAGAAAATCATTTCTTGTTAGTTGTTATGATATTTAGACCATGATAACTCCACTATAAATCATTTCAAAAAATAGGATAAAAATTATGGGTATGTATACACACTTGAAAACCATTTAATGATAGCTAGACAACCGATTCATCTTAGGATACTACTTATGCATCGAGGGATAATCTAGAACATGTCACCACCAATATTTTTATGTCGAAAAAACTCATCATATATATAATAAATGATTTAATTCATGTTTAATATTCCTTTCCCTTCAATTTATCTAGTGAAATAAAAATATAGATTTTCAGTATTATCCAAGTCATGCAAATTTGCTCAAATGTACAATAAAGTATGTGGTATGGATATGTGGTTTAATAAATTAAAATAAACATGATAACTAAAATTAAAATTTAGGATAAATTAATTATCCAACGATCTTAGGAACATGAATAATTTAAGATAATGTTATTGACTACATAAATAAATTAGTGAAGTTATTTTCAATACTATTCTAGTTCAAAAAAATCATGAACCATAAAGTGGAAGAACGTGGTTGGTCTCAATAAAACATATCCATAGTGGAGTATTTGTAAACTAATGGGTTGTTTTTGATGAATAGATGTTCCATAAAATATATTTAAAAACATTCTAGATTAAAATAGTCTCTTTCATTTTGACAACCAACTTTCAAAAATATAAATTCACCAAACATTTTAAAAATAAAATTTATTAGAAAATAAATTTTTAAATGGATAATGGAATATTAAAAATAATGATTTGTGACAACATCATGCTATTCCATTAATTTCACACAAGTTAAAATAATTATTCCATTCACTTTTTATATATAATCCAAAAATATTTTTTTACATAACAACATGAATATTACATTAATTTTTTTTCTAAAAATTAATTCATGTTTGAAATAATCCTTTATAAATAAATTTTTTCAATGTTTAAAAAAATTCACAAATCAATTTTAGAAAACATGGTATAGGAAAAAAATTATTTCTACAAAGGGAATTAAAGATGGATTTGACAAAAAAAATCCCAATAATTATAAGTTAAAAAGAGTATAAATGGAACTATTATATTATAACATCAATAATTAAAATTGGAGAATAAAATAAAAAGGGTTGATTATAAAATGATAATATTATTTCATTCATTGGAATATCATTTATGACTAATTGATAATAAAATTAGATTTCGAATTAAACTGTTTCAAATATAAAAAATTTGAATTGAAAATAAATAAATGAACACATTATGTGGGTAAAATATAAATACACCTAAAAAGTGTAAATACAATAAAATATAATAAAATACAATTACACAGATAATCTTATAATCTAAAATAAAAATAACTAATATAATGTTATGAAAACAAACTGAGTTATGAAATTAATTACCTAATAGTAATTTTAATGTCAAATCCATTGAATGAAATAATTCTAATTGATAAATAAAATACCATTAAGGATGAACCATTCATTATATAGATTCTAAAATGGAATGCTTATACATAATATAAAATAAATTAATTTCATAACAATTCACTTTCCCTCAATAAAGGGAAATTGAGGTGATGTACCTTACCTTGTGTCTGACTCATCTTGTTTGTTCATAATTTTCGAGAATAATAAACTAATATTATTTATTAAAATATTATAGAATATCTATCATGTTTATTATTGTTTTCAATTTCAATTATTACCATTTTATATTAAATTACATAATAAATTATGTGTATATCATTTATTTAGACAATATTTTACTTCTGTTCCCAAAATGACTTTAGTAGAGTCCACATTGGCATAATTGGTCATTATTTAAAAATATCAAGAATAATAATCATTACATAATTATCATATTTATAAATAATTTATACCTTTAATACTAGTATTGAAATATTTTTTTATAAATGAACTACACTACCATTATGAAGACGGTATGCCATACAAATGCAATTGCGACGTTTGAATTTTTCAAAAATATTTATTGAAAGAAGGAATGATATATTTTAACTTCCTCAAAAAATCATAATATAATATTAAAAAAATAATTTCTTTTGTATAACTAAATTTATCATCCATGGTGTGTGGTGTTTAAAATAGAGTGACATCACTTTGTGAAGGTAGTAGTTAACATTTTTAGGAATGATTTTTCCATATTTTAGTGGGAGAAATAGACACAAGGAAAATGATGTATTATTTTTTAATATAGACACATATTTCTTGAAAATAAATATGGTTTCATTTGTATAACATGAAATTAGTAACATTATCATTATTATCATATATATAATGTATTTGTGACTAAAAAATAACATTGCATTGTAAGGCGATAGTCCACCATACACATGCGTGATGTTATCATATCCCATATGGAATGGATTGAAAAAATGTACATGTAATATAATGACACCATAGGTATAATTTTGTAACAAAGTATTATATTTATATATATATACATAATTTATAACCACCAACAGACCCAACCTTGTGATCATTTGAAGGAAAACATGTCACATTGGCAAGCGATGTGGTGGTCCGCTGTACAATGGAGCGAATTTACCATTTCACATTTGAGTGAATAAGAGATAAATATTGGTCATTAAATTATTATTATATAATTTTAGTATATTAGAGATACTGGTGTTATTATATGATAATTAATTTAATTTAAAGTAAATGGATGAATAAATAAAAAAATGATTAGTTAAGAATTTACCTCATCATAGTCAACCTCTATAGTATTATAACTAAATTAATGCTAAAATATATAGTTTTTTTTATGTCATTACAAACCAAAATTATGTTAATAGTGAGAAAAATAGAGGAGAGGCAGTGTCCTTTTATAAGTTAGGTGATAGAAACCAATGCAATTTTTGAAAATTCAAACGCGTATCATCGTTTCTAAAATAAAAAAAAATAAAAAATTAATTTTTATAGATATTCAGAGCTTATAAGGTGATATATGGCCAAAAAAATATATTTTATAAAGGTATATGGTTCATTATGAACTCATATTTTTTAACCCATAGTAAATCATTTTTTACCTTAAATATGGTAATTAATTTTTATTGTTTAAACTATTAATTATGAATGAAAATTAAGATGGTATTATTTGAAAATATAAACTATGATTATTAAAAATATGAAATAAATTTTACCAAATTAATTTTATAGATGTGGAAAAATTAAATTTAAAATGAATCCCGCAAATGGGTTAAAAAAGTGGGTTTTCATTACGAAATGAATCATAAGAACAACCTGAAATAAAGAAAATTGATATGAAATTAATTAAATCGAAATAAATTAGTTAAAATAAAATTTATTCTATCTAATTTTTTAAACAATTTTTAAAATAATTTTTCATTTTCAATCATGTAAATGAAAATATTATTTCAAAAAAAATTAGAATTTTTCACAACTCAACAAAAAATGATTCTTTTTAGAAAAATCCAGAACATTCACCCAAATATAAATATTATAATCATGAAAAAAAAATTAATTTAATTTTATCAAATAAATTTTTTAATATTTTAAAAAATTATTTTTTACAAATGTAATAATTATGTAATGAAATCATTTTTCAAGAAAAATCATAAAAAATATATTTTCCTAGAAATTGCTTATTATTTAATATCTAATAAATTTTTATCAATTTAACTTATAGTATAAATATAAAAAGAACATTATTTTTAGTATTTTGTTATTCATATTCATAATCTCTAATTTAACATATATGTTATAATGTATAATATATTATTGTTTATTAAAACTGGGGGTTTCATATTCCACAAGAAATATATGATATTATATTTAAATAAATATGTTTTCTTTTTTATGTTTAATTTTAAATTAAACAAAGGTTATATAATTAAATTTTATTCAATTTTTATTTCTGGGTATTACATTCTATCCAACTTAAATAAAGTGTGTCCTTACAATTTGATCTTGTTCCCAAAAATCAAGGGGTATAAAATTGAAAATTGTTTTGTTGAAACCCTAAATCGTAATAATGGTTAATAATATATCCTTGAAATTAGAGAAAAAAGGGAATAGAAAAGGATATATTGAATTAAAATTAGTTTTTTAAATAGCATAACATTAATGACATGTTACAATATGAAGAAAGAAAAAAGTGTAAATGATTATTGATAATGAAAAAGGTAATTGTTCACATTAAATTGAATTATCAACAAAAAGGTAAATACCTCAAAAACATAAATTGATAATTATTTAAAATAATATTTTACTCATAATAAATAAACTAGGTATGGTAACTTTACTTTTTCATGAATATTTTACTAAATATTAGTAATTCTTTTATAACCTATTAATATGTGGAGTTATACTTATGTGATGAATTTTTATTTTATACATATAATTTTATGCTATGGATGTTCAAAGATCAATTTCAATTTAGTCAATTACTACAAGAATATACTAAAATCAAACTTTTATATCATAAACACTAAAATTGAATTTTAATAGATCACGTGATCCAAAAATGGATGAGAATCATTTCCATATATCAATAATTATTTTCCATATCCAATATGGTTTTTGAAGTTATACAACATTATTCATAAACTCTAAACCTTAACAGTGATACCATTGATTTATAAACAACATTTATTTTTATGTAATTTATCTTATAAAAAGTAAATATTAACTAGGAAATCACATAGGATACTGGTTGGTTCAAAACCCTAATCATCTTTAGATTGTGGTTATAAGCCCCCCAACCTTCACCAGATGCATCTAGTTTATCATTTTATAAATCTGTGTTAATATATTTCATAATATGTTATGAAATTATGATGGCTCACTGTTACTACAACATGAAATATATTTATTGTCATGATTGATTACGATTTACTTATAAGTTATTGTCAGAAAATGTAAAGACATTCTACCTTAAATTAAAATATCAAATACAATCCAATGGGTTATATTATATTCACATAATTGTTTTCCAAAAATATAATTGATCATGTTATATTATTACAACACATTTTTTATATATATAGATTTTTTAATACATGAACATTTGATCAAAAATAAATATCATAATCTAGGATGGTATTAATAAATTTTATGCCTATGAAGACAAATAAGATTATAAAATTTTAAAAAATCCTGATATATTTTATGACACATATAACGAAAATGTAATCTGAAAAAATAATTTTTCAATTTAATTACTTATTCTTGATATATAATAACATAAAAACTTTTATTCCACTATAGTTTCTTCCATGATCGATGGGGTAACTTTTAAATGTAGGAATTGACTGAGATATTTCACAATTAAAGTAAATTTATGTTAATGAACTATAATTGGATAATTATTATGAGAGTTATTTCTCTCTATCATTAGTTTTTATTTCCAAAATAATTCATTTTTTATTCCCAATTTTTAAATATATAAAATATTCTCCCACTCCATTGAGTCACTTTCCTGAGTTCCAAGTTCCACATTTTTCAAATGAAGGAAATCAAGCCTTGTTTCCACTATAGTCTCCACCCCAATATCTCGTTGATAATTTCATCCTTGTATGCCATGGTGAGTCCCAGAGTTGGTTAAGGTATAGGTTTTTAATAATATTTAAGGATAATTTAAATGGAATAATCATTATATCATTCACTCTAGTCATCATCCATTTGGGTGATCATAGACCCCACAATTTCATTCTTGTTCAATGTTATCAGGCTTCTTTGAGATTACATCCATTGACTAAATCCAAAAATAATGGTGTGATAAACAATAAATGTAGTTGCAAAACCATATACATTAAATGGGTGTTTAAATCACAATTTCATAGTTCTAATCTAGGAAACCATCAATATAACCATGATAATTAATTTTCATCATCTATTCAAATCATTAAGATTTTTTTTATTTAAATATTGAAGTATCCAAATAATATCACCCATGAGTGTCAAAACACGTGTCTAATAAAGCCCTTTGGCATGAACCTGATGATTATCAGGACAATGAAATTTTAACATTTTCAAAGCTATTACCCATATATTATTCTATTACTGAACCACATATATTGTGTGTTTCTATACATGTATGCATTTCAAGGGAAACTAAAGAACTTACACCTTACTATAACTCTTTGTTATTCTTATATTCTTATAATAAATTTTTTTCATAGGTTTATATTCTAAAATCTATGCTTTCCTAAATATATTCTTCATGGATTTTACTAAAATTCCAAATATTCCAATTTCAGAAGCCCCAACTCTAGTATCCTAGAGTTGGTGCCAACATTATTACCTTAACACTTATATAATGAAATACATCCCTACTAACTGAATAATTTTTTAGTACTGTTAAACTAGATACTTTCATGATTCTAAAATTATATTTGAAAAAATGTTAAAAGTAGATACTTCTTAGGATAACATTATTCAAACTATAATATCCTTTCAAATAAATTATACTATAGTTCTTGGATTCCAAGGAAAGGAAATAGAATAATCTTGATCTGAAATGATTATTAAGGGATAATTATAGATTAATATATCTTGAGTATATAATAATAGTCCTCGTTTCTTTGTAAATAATAGAACACGTATTCCATTTAAATGACATAGAGATTATAATTATATATGGAATATTAAATATGGAAAGGTAAATATCTCAAAAAATGTAATCTAATGAAAAAACAGATAGTGAAATTGAACTATAGATAATATCATTACAAAAATTTCATGGATAATAAGAAAATATATAACAGATATGGAAAGGTAAAAATATTAAAACACAATAAATTAATTCAATAAATTGGTAATAAATGCAACTAGAGATAATATAATTACAAATATATGGGGAATAATAAGATAAAACATAATCTCTATAGAATTGTAAATAACTGATAACATATTACATTGAAATAATACACCAACAATGAAATGCCTTATAATATAATATTATTGTGAAAATATCAAGGATAATAATTATATAATTCTCAATGAAGAAGGCTCTAAAATATTGGATTTTATAATTACTAGAACATTATAAGGATATAGTTAAGACCCTTCAAAAAATAGATTACAATTAATATGTGTGTATACACCAAAATAACATTTAATTAAGACTAGCCAACATATTCTTACACTGATAATACTGATGTGTGATGGGGTTTTCAATAACAAACACCCACCATATCAGCTATCCAAATTACTCCCCACACATCAAAATTTTTTATATAAAATATAAACAACATGCCTTACCATTAAATATATGTTTCTATGAAGGAATGAAGATAATAAATATTTCCACAGTCAAACAAATTAGTTTCTATGTAGATAAAATTATGTAAAAATGAGATATGGTTTGAGAAATAATAATTAAAAGGCTAAATAATATTGGTATTTAAGATAAATTTAATTATGAGTGATCACAGAAATTTTAATATGTAAAGGGAGTGATAATGAATTCAATAACCAATAAAGAATAGATTTTCAACACTATCCTTTGTAGAAATAATCATATACTATATAGAGAAATAATTAGGAGAGATTCAATAAAAAATTCCATTTGTAGAGTATATGTAAAATTAAGGGTTTATTAAATAATGAATATAAATACCATAAAATAATCATTAAAAATATTATTATTGAATTTGTCATTTTCATTTCAAAAAAAACATTCTAAAAATCGAAACAAATAAAAGGTTTTGAAAATAATTTTCATTGAAACAAATTATTGAAACATTAAAAGAAAGAATTAAAAAATTAAGAGTACATGAAAAAATTAAATACCACACAAAATGTACATATTAAAATAATGTTTCCCTTCAAATTTATGATTAAATTTGAATGAACACTATTTTGAAAAATACATGGATATTCCTTTGATTTTTTTAAAAAACTCAACCTTATGTAAATATAAATTTAATAATTTATTGTCAAGATTGCCAAAAATTTCTAATAAAAGTAGAATTCAGGATTTTGGGAAAAAAATGGTTTTCAACTAAAGGAAAACTGAAATAAAATAAAAATAATAAAATCACAATTATTATAATTATAATAGGTTGTAATAATGGAACATTTAATTGAAAAATTCATGAATAACTAGAGGATAATATAATTCAAGGCGTTCATTAGGGAATGATAAATCAATTTATTTAAATGGGAACTAATGTATAGAAAATTAAAATTCTTAGGATACTGTAAAATAATCTATTAAATTAATCATATCATGAAGAGAGAATTAGAGAAGGAATCAATTGTGTGTACCAAATTTAAATCCATCTGAAAAATATTTTCACACCCTAAGTCATTATTATATTTTACTTTTAGTATATATTTATTTTTGTTTCTATAATAATTTATATAAAAAAATAAGTTAAATTTATGCTTTAAAAACACTGATATAATCGTACAACAAAAAAAAATATGTTTTCTTGTGTTACACCGAATATTTAGTTACTTTAACTGCATGTTTTAAATGAAATATATAGTCTTAAAAAATTTCAATATACTATAAATATTATTATTTAATATGATAGTTTTAAAATAGAAATTAAAATTAACTGTATGAAAATCTTTGATTATATTTTGAAAATGTATATTAATTATGTTCGTAAAATTTTTTAGTGGATAATAAATTAGAAATTAATATAGAAATCAATCGAATCGAATATACATTTTTGAAAAACAATTTTTATGCCCAAAATAAATATTATCTCAATATTTAAAATTAATTACTATTAGTGGATGTTATTAATTAAATATATCTATTATATATTAAATTACAATTTTTTTACATACATCAAAGGTATTTTATTTTAATATGATAAAAAAACTATATTTTTGGCATAAAAAGCTATATTTCTAAAAAGGAGACTTTTAATGGTTTTAATTGTGCAACTATTTTAACACCAAATTTTTTAACTTTAATAAATTATATCTGTAAATATAATTTTTTTAAATCACTACATCAGAATTAACTTCTGGTTAATTTCTGTCATTGTTATGTGTAGCTTCATTTCTTTATGATTTGTAAAAAAATATTGAAATTTAATTTAAAATTTAATTTTCATCTATATAATATATAATGTTAAATTATAATTTTGATGTTATATAATTAATAAATAGATAATATATGAATCAAAGAATTTAATTAATTTCATTTGAATAAACGTCATATTTAAATGGGATATAAAAACATTTCAATATTTTGATGATTTTCAAATTAAAACCCCTCATTATCCACTCGTCTATTACAATGTATTTAAATTCATTTATCTCCACATCAGTGATACAATATGGAAAAATGGATTTCATATATTTATTAATTATAATTTTATATTTAAATTAATTTAAATATAGGTTTTTAACCAATTTTTTAGTAAATGTATTTAAAATTAATTACAATGTTTAACTAAATCTGAGTCATTTAGTGTAAACATAAATAATAATGTGCCTAATGATCGATAAATTTTTCAAAAACACATTCAATGGCCATATATCTACTATATATTCACTTTTATCAAATGTGGTTCAGTATTGGAGAAACATTATTTGAGGGATATCTTACAATATTGTTCCCCTTTTTATATTTATATGATGTCCACTCCAACACTATAAAAATAAATTCATCCCTCCCCTCTTATTCACACCTATAAATAAATTTTTATCGTCCAAAACATTAACAAATAATCCCGTAACATACCTATGTCATCTAATAAGGATTTAATTTTGGATAATTCAAACCATGGAAGGATTTTGGTATAATCCAAAATGACTTGCCTAGATAAGATGTAAGATCTTCAATGATCACTTTTTTATTTTTTTCTCAATTCCATAAATTGTTATTATATAATATTTACATAATAACAAAAGTATATTAAATATTATTATATTTTATTATCTTATGTATATTATATTCTCCTAGAGACACTTCTAGAAAATGGGAAACAAAACCCACATTCTCAGGTAGGAGGACTACTGCCTCCAGACCCAAATCCAATTATTAAACATTTACATTATTGATAGTTCAGTTATTATTATCCACATTATTTTTTCTTTGGAATTATCTATGTACTCATTGAATTATCATATAATTACTTTAACAGACTATGTTTTAGTGATTTACCTTTTTATATTGATTACACTATAACAATATTTTTTTCGGATGTTTGTATAGTTATCTACATTGAAATTTTGATTATTTTTATTTATTAATCAAAGTATCCAATTTATTTAACCCTCAATAGGAATTTGTGTTTCCCTTTATTTAAATTCCTTTCCCTAGGTAATGAATAGGGATATCTGAATGAGTTATAGAGGAATAATTTTTTAGAATTTGATATGTATTATGATTTATTTTATATTACAAATGTAAAATAAATAACCATAATATAATATGGTTTTGAAAAACTGCAAAATTGAAAAAATCCTTTGAGATTTGATGTTTTTTAATCATATGGTAAAATTTTATGCATTGGTACAATAATGCTAGGTTCAGGGTTTTTATAGTTGGTATTAGAGTGATTTTAGTTGAAACAATGGAAACTAGATTTACAAAAACATATATTATAGAACATAATATAATGATATTATTTAATTATAAGTATTGTATAAAATCCCAAATAAACCACTATTTTGATTATGATATTAGATTCACCATCTTTTTTTAATTTATGATAAATATTTCACAAATTTTGGGATTAAATAGTATAATTCATAATGTTATGATCTAATCTTTAGTATTCCATTGATTATAAATTGAATATAGAATAAGTAATTGTATCTATATTTATGTGTAACGTAGAGGTTTCCCTAATGATAATGCTGAAATAGAAGGTTTTGGAATTAATAAATTAATGGATATATTAGGAATGATTAATATGGTTATGACACATAACAATTCCAAGATGAGAAAACCATTTACACAATCATTGTCTCTTATATTTAATCTTATTATGTGAAATATTCTACAAAAATTTATTTGGAATACTAATCCCATGGAAGTGAACCAATGGATTAAGTCTTCATTAAAAATATTTATTGTAATAGGATTTAATGAAAATGAAATTTTTACAATTGATGTTTATTTTATCAATGGATATTTTGATTAATGGTGGTAATTGATATTAAATCTTAGAGAGGAAGAATAAATAGATTTAATGGAATGGAAAATATTTAAGGAAAATTCATTTAATGTATATTTCCCTCATGAGAATAAAATTTAGATATAGAGGATGTTACATAGCTTAATGTTAATGAAAGATGACTATTTCGTGTATTATGAAGCTATAGATATATCGATAACTAGGTATTCAACAGACTATTTACCCAGCACATGGTTAAATATTGATCACCTTTTTGAAGGGACTAAGAAGAGTATAGGAAGGGAAGTTCAATCCAAACATTTTCCATCATAACAATTAAAAGATTATTTTTTCTCAAAAAAGAGTCATTATTTTACTAGGATCAATATAGTCAAGGGTATCCAAGAAAAGAATATGCCATCTAAACAAAAATAGAAAGACAATGTTTCAATGAATAAGATAATGAAATTTCCATCGTGTGAGAACTATTAGAATAAATAACCTATAAAAATTCATATTGGAATGGGAGTTTTCAATTAGTTTGGGGAAAGGGGTCATAATTATAAATAATGAAAGGGGAATATGTATATAAAAATAATTCAGCTATACACCATCAAAAATATGGGTCACCATGAAATAAAGTTTACTTATCATCGATAAAATAAATTTATAAAGAAGTTAATGGGTCATTATAAAGATTATTCTACAACGAATGATGAATAGGGATGATTAATGTTATTATGTCCAGATTCAATAATTGTGTCATTTGAGTATTTTATCAGTGTTTTAATAGTTATAATAATTATTAAGTATTTAAGGATTAAAATATTGTAATATTTCATTAATTAGTTGAGAAAATATCTTGAATGGTTCAAAGAAAATTTATTCAGTGAAAATTTGATCTTCATGGAAAATAAATGATTAAGTTACTGACAAACCATAATATGTTCCCAGGTTCTGATAATGATGTATGGATAAATAGATGAGTGAAATTCCTAACCTAAAAATGATATTGCAAATTCTCCTAAAACGTAGTATTTATTTTTGAAAAAGTTATTTATTCTCTCATTGATGGAGGTTATAAATTATTTCAATTTTTTGTATATATCTAATAATCAATTTTCTATTAAATTAATAATAAAGAATTAATGTTTTCAACATGTTTTTATTACAATTAATGTTATTACAATGTTTCAATAGAATAACGGATGACAGTGTACATATGTTCCACATGTCATGATTAAATATCTACCTCATGTTAAATTAAGAATAATGATACGTTTAGTGTGTAAATGTTTTTACCATCCTTCTAATTTGTTTGATCACAATCTTTTGGAAAATCATTCCATATATGAAATGGTTTAAGTTGATCTATAAATAATGTTATGGTGATTAGCGTGCGACATCCTTATATGAAAAAATCTATTATATTAAGTGATATATATATATATATAATTATAAGGGATAACCAAATAATATTATTATTCTGAGGAAATATAAATTTATAATGTATATATATATATATTTATTATTTTTGAGTAAATTAATTTTTCAACTATTGAAAAAAGATCTTGAAATAAAAATGTTTATCTTATTGTGTACATATTTGTTGTATTAGATGGCATGTTATATCCTCAATGTATTATGTGTTTAAGTACCATAACATTACATTTATAACATAAATTATTTTGACAAATGGCTATATTTATTTACAATTTTCTTTTAGATCAATGTTTTCAATTCCCATCTATGTAATCCTACTTGGGATCCACGTAATATACTTTTATACTTCTCAATAAATATTATTAATAAGATATGTTATCAACGATATTCACATTGTCGGTTTTTTCAAAAATATTGTTCTCACATAGAAAACCCTAAATTAATGAGATCCTTTTTCAATTACGAGGAAACCATTTTTCTATAGTGTGGAGAACTTTACATTTTAAGAAATTAAAATATTTTTCTTTTAGAATAAATTTAATTTTGTTTCTATCATTCTTTATACAAAAAAAATTAAAATCATACACTATAGAAATAATTATTAAATCATGAGTCCCACACCACTATGTTATCTTATTCTACACAAAACACAATGTCCCTTTAATATCTTTGGATAGACGCAAAACCCAGTATTACCAAACCACATTATAATATTAATAATATTATTGAATGTAATAGTTATCAATAATACATTATAATATAATATATAAAATCCATTAAATAAGTATATTAAATATTTTTTATATATCTTAATATAATTATCTATGGGAAAAGTTGTTATAAATGAATATGGAAATCAATCGAATATAAACGAAGTGTTTTTATAAAAAACTATTTTGATGTGAAAATATAGAATTATATTTGTTAATTAAAAAACTTCCTATTAAATTAATATATTAATTAAATTTATAAATTATATAATCAGGTAAATTATTTTATATAAATAAAATTGACTTCATCTATATACGATAAGAAAAAAAGCAAATTTTATTGATAAAAAACTATATTTTTCTAAAGGTAGTTTTCTGTCCTTTTAATAGCACAAAAATTTTAAAACTATACTTTGTACATTTTATAAAGTTTAGTTAAAATGATAAAAGTTATTTTCAAAATTGAAATTTCAATTTTACCTTGTGTTTACTTTTTAATTTTAATTTGATAATTTTAATTATGTGATGAATTGTTAACAAATACCAAATTTTAATTGACAATGGACATTTCATCTATATAATTTTTAATGATAATTTTAATTTATAAATGCAATTAAAGTATGAAAAATCAATTATAAATCCATTATTCCAATTTAAACCATTTGAATAAATCTGAACTTCTAATTGGATAAAAAAAAATTCAAACTTTTGATCATTTTATCTTTAACAACTCACCTTCTTATCTTCATTGTGGGATTAATTTAAATTTAATTTATTCTAATTATATCATTTTAATTTTAAAAAATATTAGATAAATGGAATTAGAATAATTTTTAATTTTTAGTAATGTTTAAATAGTTTGTGAACAGAAATAGTGGTGAAACTAATTAAAATTAATTACAACCATTAAGGTAAAAATGAGTTTTCATAGTTGTTAAACATTAGTCTTGAGGGGCCAAATGACATAGATACTTGTACAAAACCCCTTGGATTTACATATTTTGACTATAAACTTATTTAATATAATTTGTATCCTTATTTTAGTATAATTATTTATTATAGATATCTCAATATTATTTTCATTTGTTTATTTACAAGAATTTCACTCATCCACAATAAAAAGGCTCTCACCACTCGCACCCTTCACTTCTTCACACCCCACAATCATTTGGGAAAGTCAAAACACTACACAAATGATCTGAAAAAATATTTCACCAAATCATTGAATCATCAAATAGGGTATAAATAAAAAAATAATGATTTTGGTATAAACCAAAATGAGTTACCAAAATAAGAGGGAACGTTCTTCCACAACAACATTATTTTTATTTTATGAAAACTCCTTCAATTATTTTTATTTTTTGTCTATATAATGAATATGGTATAATAAATATAATATTTTTCTTTAATAATATACTTATGGAAAAAAACTATACACAATTCCATCAAATGGGATATGCAATCTTTATTCATGTGTGCCGAGGACTACCGCCTCGAGATCTGCTGTCGCTTATCCATCAATTACCTCCATTAAATATTTATAATAAAGATGAAATTTTTGAATATATATTATAAATCTGATATTTATTATTTTTTAAATCTTTTTTTTATAACATATAAAATTATTCGTTCCATTTTTTTGGAATATGGTAACATCATTCGTGGACTTATGGACTACTGCCTCCTCAAAGTGATACGATTCATTAAATATGTACATGGAATGTATTAAGGATTGTTTTAATTAAATTTTTTGACATATATGAAGTAAATATTCTATATTAATTATAATATAAAAATATAGTATTTAATTTTTATTATTTTAATATGATAATAAAATCGAAACAACATTCATGCATATATACAGGATACTATCTCCATGAACGATGTATTACATTTCATATCTTCAAATTTTATTGATTTCAATAAATAAATATGTATTGAATATTTGTAATGGTAAAATATTTTTTAAAATTATACATATCATGAAAATATTTTCTATGTTGTAGGAACAAAAAATAACATGTCAAACCATACTCGAAGAATAAGGAAATTGACACCCGAAATAATGAATATAATGAATGATTTTTAAAAAATGGTTGATTATATTTTATAAAAAGATAATTAATGATATTATAAACATTATTAATGGGTTTTAATAAGTTTATAATATTCAAAAATCATGTATACACGATTTTAAATGACTTTCAACAAAATGAACTACAATGTATGAGATTTTCCTCTAACTTTTTACATCAATGAGATAAATGTAATTTTCACCACATACTTATTTTGTGTATTGTATATAATTACATATGAAATTATACAAAATTATTATTATTTATATCATGTTATTAAAATTTTCCATTTATAATATTTCTTCATAGATCTCTTGATTCAAAAGTTACTCATGTAGAAAGGGGTTTCTGTCAATTTACATTACATTGAAACTTATTTGTTATTATGCACCAATTCAAATTAATATGGTGTATATACATAATTTTTTGTTTCATTTAATAATTCATTAACTAGTTAAGGTATTATAATTTTAATTTTCAAATTATATCATCCATGGGGATTTAGCATCAAAAATACTATGTTGTAAAAGCTATCATACAATATAATTATATTTTTTGGTTGATAACTTTCTCTATAAATAATCACTTTATTATAATATAATTTCATTGGAAATTAAATTTCACTTAAACATAAATTTAATATATTATGGACCTGATTATATCCAATAAAATACTCCATTTTTAGATACATCGTTTAATTTTAATGTTATTTGAAAAATGTTTAAAATATTGATAAATATCTATCCTTTAATCAATAAAGATATTCGATAAGGACCATTTCATATGAATTAAATTCGTTATTTGAAATATAATGAATTTTTTTGACCGATATTACGAAGACCATTTATATTCTGCCCCTTCATGCATTAGAAGCCTCATGAAATTTTTTTTGGCCAAATCAGATGGGTTTCTACCGGAATGCTAAACAGCCTTGACAATGGTATTGACATAAATACACAATATACTTGGGAAACATAGAATCCAATACTTAGGAATTTTCTTTTATTGATAATTCATTTATTATTTTCCATGATATTTTTTATTGGTCATTACATTTGGACGTGTTTCATTAGTAGTATGCTGATTTAATGGAATTTGTTTCAGTGATTTACCATGCCACATTGATTATTCCTTATCATGAAATTTGTGTTTCATGTGTGTCTAATTATCTTAATTTCAATTATTTTTATGTTTCTTAAATCATGAGAGATGTTTTTTTAACATAACCTCTACTATGAATTCGATCTCACCATTTTTTAATTACCCATGATTAGAAGAAGTTATCGTTGAATGAGTTTTTAAGGACACAATTTCTTATCCATTGTTATATATTATGTTTATTTTCTATTCCCAATAAATTTTTTTATTATAAAATCATATGAATAATTAAAGGTATTCTTAATAACCTTATGTTGATCATTAATTATTTGGGTTTCATTTTTTTGATATTCATGTAAATATTTTATATTTTTTAGAATGTTTCTAGGATCTACGTAGTTTCTAGATTGTTTTCCCAAAATGTATGACCTCTACCAAGAAACAGTGCATACTAAAATAGTGAGTGTTTTTATAGATATCACATGTTCGGAAAAAACATACACTCTCCATGTTGAAACCATGAACCTTGGAGAATAATGATGCACAGTTAGGGTTCATGTTGTTCAAAATCACGTATCCCTGACAAGGAAACCTGGAATATGAAATTTAGTTAAACCAAAAATTATTTTTAAAACACCTAAAACCCAGATTGTATGTTTCAAATGTGCTTGTATGATCAAAATATAATTTATTCTTCTTTATAATATCCAAATAAGTCATTCTAGACCCTCTACACTTCATCGAATGAAAATTAATCTTGGATAATGATGTTCAATCTCTTCTAATTATGTTTATTTTTCTCATTCTTTTTCCACAAGTCTCTCATATATTCTCTTTAGGGATTGTTATATCTTTGTGTCTTTATAGGATCTAGTAAGCAATATTATAGATCTTGAATCTATGTTTGATTATCGTTTCATTTTGGTCTTCGTTCTTCGTAGGATTTTTCTGATAAGGGATTCGTGGTTCAAACACCATGATCCTAAGGAAGGTTGTTTTGTTATGATGGAAAATTTTGACAATCCCGATATTTATTGATTTAAAATTTGTTATTTTATTTAAATTAAATTTATTTATTTTAAATTAAATTACATTCAATTGATATATTAAAAATCCATTTACATTGAATTGAGAATTTGAAATTGTTTTTGGCATGAAATTTGGAATTCCCTCCAATTGCACTTAATTTGGGTCTCTTGAAAAAATACATGGAAATTTAAAAAATTAATAATTGAATTTTAGTATGGATTTTTAATTGGGTATTTAAAATGATGAAATTAATTTCAGATTTTATTTGTTAAAAATGGATTAAAAATATTTTTATAGAAACCAGGTTGTTTTATATTATAAAACAAGTTTATTTTATTAAAAAAATGTATTGGTTTTTAAAGGGGAATTTTTATATTTTAAATGGAATAATGTGATTAATTGTATTATTAAAATTATTAATATAAAATTTCCATCATTGGTTATTATTATTTGACATGAAATCTGTAACATCCCAGGCTAATTAAAATTTAAGACATTTTCATATTCTTTAATATTTGTCATTTTAATATTAAATTTATTTTCCATTGGATTATATGTTCTATAGAATACCCTATATGCAAAAATGGGTTTCTTTTAAATCTTATGTTTCAAAAAATGTTGGTTCATACTGAAAAATAATAATATAATATTATTATAAATGGTAGTTAACGCCTAGTCATTGTATTCAAGGGATTGGAAAGAACTAAATAAAATATTAATATCCATATTTATTAAATGTTTCTACATTTATCCAATAAATTTTAGAGGCTTAAAAAGGAAAGAATCTAATTTTAAGCATAAATACACTAATATTCATTAAATGGTCAATTTACAACCTTTTGATGGTGAACACTCTTTAAATATATTTTTTATCACTTTTATATGTTATATTTGCAAAAAAAATCTTCTTTAGAATCTGGACATCAAAATTTACTTTGGGTAATTTTTGGTATTTTTCTGATTAAATTAATTTTTAATGAATAGATAAAAAATGGTATTTTAATTCAAAACTAAATTTTAATCTAATTTATTTATAAGGATATATTTTCTTTTTAATTGGTTATAAATGTAATTATATTATTGTTTTACTAGTTAATCCAAATTTGGTTATTGTTTGTAATTTCACAATGAAATTTCACATAAATAAGTGTCAATCTTTTGATAGTTATTATTTTATAAAAACACGCTTTTTTGGACAGTGAGAATTAATTTTAATTTAATTTCTGAAAATTTTGAGTTTTCAATTTCAAAAAATAGATTCCATAATTGGAATTAGTATGTCAAAATTATGAAAATAGGAAACATTTATTTTTAGACATTATGAATATTTACATCAGTAAATATGTTATATAACACGGTTAAAGGGTCAATCTGATAAATAATGATAAAAAATAATATTATAATAATACTAAATTACTCTAACATGTGTCCTAATCCTGTTGGTTGAAACATTTCTGACCATGGAAATCCTTGGGTCGATTTGGGGACCCCATGAAGCCACTTGGGAGTTATAATGAGACTTTATATTATTTAATTTAAAGTAAAGACGAAAATGACTTAAACGTATATCTTTTAGTAAATCAATTATTACATAGGATTATATAAGTTATCTCTTTGACTATAAATATTAATATTAATGCTAAAAACATTTCTTACATCATGATATTATTTAATAATTTTTATACATCAAATAAACAAATTATTTATTATACAATAATGATGCAGTGTTTACATCATTAATGAATGATTTAAAGAAATAAAATTATAGAGATTAAAACAATATCCCAAACATGGCCAATTGTTATTTAATTATTTTTTATCAAAAATTAGTCACCTTATCTTCAAAATTAATGAGTTTTGGACGTTTTGAAACAGAAATTAATTATATAATATAATAATACTTTCACACTTTCCTAAAGAGCCCCTTCCCCTTATAAAAAGCCGTTACTTATAACCCTTTTCTCACACTTCTAAAGCCTTTTGGCTCGTCCAAACATGGACCAATTAAGTTCCCTTAATCCCTCTCATCCTCTTATATTCCTTCCACTAGGGATAAGGTAGTTCAAGAAAATGTTTTTGTTCAATCCAAACAGAGATATCAGGTTTAATGGTAACATCATCTCTTAAGTTCATCTGATATATTATCCTTCCCCAACCCCCTGAACCCTTTTTATTACATTAATTTATAAAAAAACAAGTATCCTCAATATATTAGTTATTTATGAGTTGTATTCGTACTACACATACACGCACGTCCATCTAATTGATAAAAAACATATTGTTTCTCTGAACGACAAACTAACGCCTCACAAAACGTTGATTGTTCAATATTATCCTACCAGCTCTTATGGTGACCATTAAGATGGAAAAATATTTATATGTGATATATATTATATTTATATTGTTTATTATCTGCTGTATTTTTCATTTATATAATAATGTTATGGTTTCCATAGTGGGTAAATACGATAATTTCATTCAAGGAAGTGCAGACTACCACCGCTCAAAGTGATATGACTTATTCATACCATTAGTGGATCATATAATGGATGGTGTTAATAAAATTATATATTTATTATACTGGAATTATAATATTACTATTTATCATTACGTTCTCATTCAATTTTATACGAAATAGAAATGAATGTAGTGTTCATGTGTACATATGACTTTCCATCTCCACGAACGGTGCATTTTATTTCTAACCTCCAAATGTTATGTATTATTATAAATAGATATATATATATATACTAGATATATTTAATATATATGATAACTAAATCATGAATATCATTCTGGAGATTATATAATTTTGAACACATGAACAATTTATAATTATAAAAAGTTTATTTTTTACTCAAGTTCTGAACATTGACAAAATGTACTATATGAACTCAAATAATTAAATAAATTTCATATAAAGGTTATAATTTATATAAAAGGAATGATGAAATTTAAAAAGTTTTTTTTATGAAAGTATAATTTAACATTAGTTTATTATTAAGAGTATTAAAGTATGATCGAGTCAAGTCGGGCATGATGTAAGGGGTCTCTTATATAAACTTTAATTCCATGATATTTCCATTGTTAAACACATATTTATTGCATGTGGTGTCTTTTATATAGCCATTTGATATATATTATCATGATTATATTTATATTCATCACATTCTTTGATTTATTTGGTGGTTATTAAAATATTTTTGTATGACATGATTGATTACAATGTTGTAAGAGTTTTTCATCTCACACTTTATTCTGTTGATATTCATGCTATATTTGCCACTATTCCCATTAATGTGGTGTATGTTCAGCCCATTATTTATTTCATTGTGTAATATACATTAATTTATTGGTATTTATATCTTCATTGTATGATCCTTCATTCATGGGGTGTATTTTTCATAAGTCCCCCAATCGGTGAGAGAATCCTTCACCCTCATATTTTTAAAAGACTTAATTTATGTTATGACTTTTAATTTACACTTTCTTATGTTGGGATATGTTATTATTTATTAATATTGGGATATTTTTTGTGTCCATTTGATTATATACCATTTAATCATTCATCAACTCATTTTCTGAATTTTAAACTGATGTCATTATGTTGTTGAATTCTTGTAAGGGATCTTCTTAACCTAATTTCAATTATTTGAGTTAATCTTCTTTTCTGGTTTATGTCGTTATTTGATAATGTGAGAAATTAATTTTTATATCTTATCATGTATTTATTCATTTTTAATGTGTACTTATAGTGAATACACAAAATTGATCTATTTTATTTTCAAAATGATATTCGTAAGGGACATCATCTCAATCTTTTTTCATTGAGGAATATTTTTATATACATGACATTTTTTATATGGTGTATAATCACCATTGAATTTTTATTTCATTCAATGGGAATATTATTCTACAATACATTTTACTAAAATATAAAAAAGAATATTACTATTTAACGTAAGTAGGGACAATTAAATTTCCTTCCGCTGGAAGAAATATTTGATATATGGCTTCCAGTACTGACTGCAAATCAATTTTTTTTTGTTTTCTAAAGCCCGGTTTAAGGATTTCCAGCTCCCATTACACAAATACACCACTTCCAAATCACCACATCACAATATCCATTTCCAAAACACATTTCAAATTTCAAAATCACGTAAACTAGACAGCTACCCTCAATCTGCATGCCATCAAGCCGCACACCTTTCCATTCACTATTGAGCTGCCCACACCCTCGAGACACACAACTTGAGTCACGATCCACTAAAATGCCGGATCTAAGATACCTCAAACCACAGCCAGTCCCATCTTTAACTATGCCTTCAGCAACTCAACTCAATAGAAAATTTCATCTTCAACTACTGGATCAGAAAAACCCAGTGCAAAATCCTCATAAACTCCACCATTTCTCCACTTGCCTCTTCCTTTAGATCCAATCCTCCTTAAAAACCCTAAAACTATCCTTCACACTCCGCCACTATTGGAACTTTCCACCACCACAAAGCGGAATCAGTCCAAACACAAACCGAAAATCTAGATCCAAATCCAAACCAGAAAACCAATATCACATCCAGAAGCAATCAAGCATAAAACTACAGAAAACAAAAATCATCATGATTAAAAAAACCTCCCCCCTACAGAACTAAAGAACGACGCATCACCCCAAAGAAACCTGCCGGAACCACTTGGGGTGACGCCAGGATGTGGCGACAGAACCGAGACGGAAAGAACGATCCGACAGATCTATAGAGGCGTCACCAACGGAGAACACTGGAGCAAAGACTTTATCGACGCACGCCGATCTATAGGCCGGAACACCACCGATCTGATGCCATCGGGAGCGGAAGACGGAGAGGCGAACCTCGGACGCATGAAGACGCAATGCCAAGCCGAGTCCTGAAGGATATGAGCTGAACCAGGCAAGAGGGTGTAGGGGAAAAGGGAAGGAGGTGGAACCCTAGCTTCTGCAGGAGCATGGGAAGACGATGCTCGGTGGCCAGATCTCCATATGGCTTCCATTATAAGCTATAATGTTTTTAAAAGGAAAATAAATATCGAATATGTATTTTGGTATAGAAAATGGTTTTTATAAAGGGTTTGTTATGTCAATATACTCAAATGATATATTGTGATTGAAATGTGGAAATGTTATCTTTATATTATATTGGTTTTATGTGTTATGAAATTTTATGGTTCTTAGGAATTATTTATTTAGACGGGTTGTTCTGTGATAAACCAAGGGTGGTTGAGCCCGAGATAGCTCTCTAATGAAATGGGTAACATTATGGAGGTAAATGGGAATATTTGTCCTAAAATATTTTGGGAATATATTATGATTGGTATTCCAAATGAAACTCCCTATGTAGCTGTGCTACCTACACTGTAAGTATGATTTGGATGCCATAAGTTACCTTTATAATTTAGGATTTCTTTGTGTTATTCATAAATATTATGATTTCATGTGGTATGATAAAGATCTTATGTTAAGTATGTATTGAAGAACTTCTATTTTCATTATTTGTTTTGTAAACATTAATGGGCTTTTGGTGCTTATCCCATGTTTTGAAAGTTTCTTCACATGACATAAAGATAAATAGAGTCACAGATGGGGAAAATGAAGCGTCACACTGTCTAAAACATGGAACTAGACATGAATCTTCTTTCCAAGAGTTTTTATTTTATAAAAAAATTGGAACTGAGAATAATTTTCTACATTGTAATTTTTTAGATGTAATTTCATTTTTATGGCCTAATTCTCTAAAACTCTAAACTGGAAAAAATCATCAATGTTAATTATTCATTTAATTCAAGATTATTTAATGTTTTCTGATCGATTACTTATTGTTTGATTCAATGGTCATATTAGACAACTTCAGGAGTTAAGATATTATTAAATTTATATCCATAAATAATTTTTATTTTATTATATGATTGAAATGATATAGTATTTTAAAATTACCATGTTGCTTCGTCAAAAATATTTCTGTTTTTAGAATGGTTTTCTGTATAGTAAACACTGCTGCTATGATGGGACGACATCAGGAGGAAGACAACCTTCCAAATATGCAACCTATTATGTTTTGAATCAGAACTGAATAGTTGGTTGTAGAGATGGAACAACTAACTCAGGATATAAATGGTGGTGGTATCCTTGCATGAGATAAACCAGAATAACCATATAATAACATGTTAGTAGTGGAGCATTCCATTAGGCAACATCTGCCATCATTCAAAGGATCATCTAACCATGTGATAACTGAATGGTGGATTAAAGCACTTGAGGAGACTTTTCATGTCATGGGATGTTTAGAACACCAAAAGGATAGTCTTTTTGTTTACTGTTTTGAAGGTGCAGTTGATATGTGGTTGTCGATGGTAAGAAATTTCAGGGATAGTGAAGAGATTGATGCTCATGATTGGGATGAAATCAAATGTATGTTTTATGAGAAATATTTTCATAAGGTGGTTCATCTTAGGATAGAAAAACACTTCCATAAATTGAGAATGGGGGATTACTCAATGGCTTTATATGTTGAAACATCCACTCGACTGACAAAATATGCTACCAATTTCATACGAGCTCATGATAGTAAAATAAATCATTTTTACCAAGGATTAATGCCAATGTATGAAAGGGATTTTGTTTCTAGATATTTAAAATTATATGGAAAACTTGTTTGATGTGCGGTGAAGGTGGAAATGGAATTTTTTGATGATCATTATTTCTTTGATAAACAATATAATTAGAGGTCAAGGTGGAATATGAATGGGAAGAACTCTTCCAAAAATTCTGATGGTAAAAAACTTATGTTTAAAATTTGTGAAAATTGTGGTAAAAAGCATGTTAGAGAATGTCTTTTGAATCCTGTTAAGTGATACTAATGTGGTAAAATGGGATATAAGGATCCTAATTTCATAGAGAATCATATGGGTAATGGTAAGACAAAATCTTTGTTGAAATCAATAAAATGATTTAAGTGTAATGAAATGGGTCATTATGAAAATGAGTGTCCAATGAAGAAATCAAACGAGAAAAAGTATCAAGACTACAAGCAGAAAGGGTTGTTGAAATACATTGCAACTAGTTCAGAAGATGTTGGCCCACCAAAAGAAGTAGTATCATGTACACCGTTTGTTTGTTTAGATTATGCCATTTTTTTATTTGATTCAAGGTCTATCAACTCATTCATTTCTGATAATTTTTCTAGAAAATAGGGAATTCCATCTGAAAATATGAATCTTGAACTTATGGTAAAAAAACATGGAAATAATTTTGAGACAAAAAAGAAAACATATGAACCATCATGTCCTTGTGTGCAGAATGATACTACATTCCCACCTTTTTGTTTTTCCTCTAGTAGATTTTGATGTTATTTTGGGTATGGATTGGATTTCCATTTATCATACTATGATTCAATGCATAGTTAAAGAGGTTTCTTTTTAGAATGATTTTCAGTATTTGTACAAGAATGAACCTTTACTTTTGATAACATAACAGGAAGCTCAGAAACTAGGAAAATAGGGAAATGAATGTTACAAATCACATATTGTTGAAAACAAAGTAACTATTCAGATTAATGATGTGTATGTGGTAAATTAGTACCTTGATATTTTTCTTATGAGTTTCCTGGTATTATATAAGATTTTGAAGTTGAATTTACTAATGAATTAGTTCCTAATGCTAATCCAATTTAAAATCCCCCATATCGAATGGATCAAAATGAACATTTAGAGTTAAATAATTAATTGTAGGAGTTATTAGATTAGGTTTTCATTCGACCGAACACATCTCATGGGGTGCTCTTATCTTGTTTGTTAAAAATAAAGATGGTTCAATGAGACTTTGCATTGACTATATAGAATTTAATAACATTACTATTAAGAAAAATTATCCTCTGCCTTATATCGATGATTTGTTTGATCTTCTCTAGGGAGCTCAGTATTTTTGAATATTGATTTGATTTTGGGGTACCATCAATTGAAAGTAATGCAAGCAGTCATTCTGAAGACTGTGTTTCATACTATATAGGGCCATTGTGTATTAGTGGTTATGCCTTTTGGGTTAACCAATGCACTTGATGTTTTCATTGGTGATATTTTTTTTTTCTAAAAGTAAACAAGAGAATGAAAGTCATTTAAGTGTTGTCTTTCAAAACATAAATGAAGATAATATCTTTGGGAAATTCTGCATGTGTGAGATTTGGTTACATAATATTTTATTCCTTGGACACATTTATTCTTAAAATCGCATAACTGTTGATCAAGCTAAAAATAATGTTGTTGAATAATTTCCCAGGCCCACAAATATAACCGATATGCATAGTTTTCTTGGATTGGAGGGATATTAACACATGTTTGTTATAAATTTTGAACAGTTATCTATCATAATGACAAAGTTAACTCGAAAAGTAGTTAAGTTCACTTGGAAAAAAGAATATGATGATTGTTTTCAGGAATGGAAATGAAGATTGGGGAATTCTCTAGTTTTGGCCCCACCTTCCAAAAATGGTTAATTTTTGTCTATAATTTTTCATGTTGAAAGGACTTGTATGCGTATTAATGTAGAATGATCTGGTAATTTCTTATACTTCATATCAGTTGAAACATCATGATTTAAATTACCCTATAATGATTTAGAATTAGTTGTTGTAGATTTTTCTTTAAATATTTTTAGGCATCTTCTATATGGAGTAAAATGTGAAATATATACTTACCACCAATGTTTGATTTATATTTTCACTCAGAAATAATTAAACATCAGATAGAGGATATTGTTGTAATTATTCAGGGATTATGATTGCATGATCCATTTCCATCCGGGAAAAGCAAATAAAGTAGGTGATCCATTAAATCAAAAAATTAATTATTCATTAACCATGGTACATTTGGAACGAGATACTTTGGTTTTTTATTTGATGAGAATTGGAATAGAAATTATTGGTGAATGAAATTCCTCTGTTTTGTTTCAGGTGTCAGTGAAATCATCTCTATCAGATATAATAAAAAAGTGCAGAAGGAAGATTGTGAGTTGTAGAAAAAGGTTGAGTTTGTTCATATGGGTATGTTTCCTAATTTTAACATTGATAATGATTGTGTTTGTATGTTTTGGAATAGATTTAGTGGGCCATGAGATTCAAATATTAAGAATGAGTTGTTATGTGAAGCTTTTAGTTATCAGTTTTCAGTTTATCCTTACAGTACGAAGATTTACAGAGATCTTCGGGAGTATTAGTTGTGAGATGGAATGAAAATAGATATTGCTGATTATATTGTGATGCGTTTTACTTGACAAAATGATAATATCGATCAGCATTTACCAAAATTTATTATTCATTCATTAACAGTGCCATAGTGGTAATGGGAAAATATATACATAGATTTTGTTGTTGAATTACTAAATAAATATCAAGGTAATAATGCAATCTGGTTTATGGTTGATTGATTTCATAATCAGATCATTTCCATCCTATTCGAGATAAATTTTCTCTAGATCAACTATCACGGTTTTATGTTAAAGTGATAGTTAGGATGCATGGAGTTCCCCACTCTATTTTATCTGATCATGATCCCAGGTTTACTTCTAACTTCTAGAAAGGCCTTTAAGTGTCATTGGGTATTAAATAAAATTTTTCTATAAATTTTCATCCTCAATCATATGGGAAGTCATAATGAACAATTAGGACCTCGGAGAATATGTTACATTCTTGCTCAATGGATAACCAGGGAATTTGGGACAAACATCTTTCTTTAGTTGAATTTTCTTATAAAAATAATTTTCATTCTGATATAGAGATGGCTCCATTTGAAAAATTATATGGGATGCGTTGTCAAACTATATCTTTTTTGGATGAATTAGGATGAAGAAAGTTGATGGGACTTGAATTGGTAGAATAGATGGCATAAAATGTTTAGTTGATTCAAAAACACATGAGAACAACTCTGAGAAACCTAAAATGTTATGTGGATAAGAGGAGGAAGGATCATTCTTTGGAGGTAGGTGATTATGTCATTCTCAAAGTTTCTCCATTTAATTGTGTGATGGGGTTTTCTATGAAGGGAAAGTTTAGTCTGAGGTTCATTGGAACCTTATGAAATCCTAGAGAAAGTTAGATCAGTTTCATATAGTGTGGATTTACCTTTAATTTTATCATAGTAACATAATGTTTTTCATGTTTCAATGTTGAGAAGGTATATGCCAGATCCATCTCATGTTTTGATCCTATAGGTAGTTTAGTTGGAAGATAATCTCTCTTATAAGGAACATACATTTCAGATTCATGGCCGAAGAGAGCATGTGTTGGGAATAAGGAAATTCATTATGTAACAGTTTTGTGAAAAAAAAACCATATGGTTGAAGAGGCAATGTGGGAATCTAAAAATGCTATGAGGGATAAATACCCCAATTTTTGTTGATAACTATATAAAATTGCGAGGACACAATTCCAAACGAGGGGAAGGATGTGACATCCCAGGTAAATAATAAAATAAGACATTTTCATATTTATTAATATTTTGATTAAAATAATAATTTTATTTTAAAAGAAATGATATGTTCGATAACGTACCTGATACAAAACATTTATATTCTTCTAAATCTAACGTTGTACACAACATTGGGTCACGCTGAAAAATTGTAATATATTATTATTTTAAATGGTAGTTAACTACTAGTCGTTGTATTGGTGGGAATGGAAAGAAATAACTACAATATGAATTTACATGTTTGGTAAAGTTTTTTTATCCAATAATTTTTAGGGGCTTAAAATAACGAATAATCTGATTTTAGGCATAAAAACTCGAATATTCATTAAAAGGTTTATTTACTACATTTTGATGGTGAACCACCATTAAATCATGTTTTTTCACTTGTAAATGTTTTATTTGAAAAAATAATATTCTCATTTAGAATTGGTACATAAAAATATTCTTTGTGTAATTTTTTGGTATTTTTCTGATAAAAATAATTTTTTTAATGAATAATGAAAATTATTGTATATTAATTCAAAATTGATTTTCAATCAAATATATATATAAAAGGTTTTATTATCTTTTTAATTGGTTTTAAAGTATAAAAATATTATATTTTTACTATTTAATCCAATGTTTGTAATTGGATGTAAATTCACTTTGAAATTGTACATTAATAAGTGTCAATCGTTTAATAGTTATTATTTTTAAAAACATGTTTTTTGTTTTGAAAGTGGGAATTAATTTAAAATTAATTTCTGCCACTTTTGTGTTTTGAATTTTGAAAAATGGATTCCATATTTGGAATCAGTAGGTCCAAATTTTGAATATAGATATCTATTATTTTTGGACATTTTGAATATTAATTCAGTAAATATTTTATTTATAATGGTTAAAGGGTAAATAATGTAAAAAGGGTAAAATGATAAAATTATAATAATATTAAATTAACCTAACTATTTTTCTAATCTTATTGGATGATATATTTCCAACCATGGGCATCCTTGGGTCAGTTTTGGGACCCCATGAAGCCATTTGGGAGTTATAATGACACTTTATATTAATCAATTTAATATAAAGACGAAAATGACTTAAACATACATATTTTAGTAAATCAATTCTTATATGGGGTTATATAAGTTATCAGTTTGACTATAAATATTAATATGAATTCTTAAAATATTTCCTACACCATGATATTTTTTAATAATGTTTATACATCAAATAAATAAAATTATTTATGACAAAATAATGATGCAGTGCTTACCTCATTAATGAATGATTTAAATAAATAAAATTATAATGATTAATAAAATATCCAAAACCATTCCAATTATTACTAAATGATTTTATTTATAACATAAGTAATCTTATCTTAAAGACTAATGTGTATTGGACATTTTGAAACCGAAAATTAGTATGTAATAAAATATTATTTTGACACTTTCCTAAAGAGACCCTCCCCCATTATAAAAAGACCTCACTTATAACTCATTTCTCAAAATTCAAAATCTCCATGGCTCATCAAACCTAGTCCCAGTTAATCTCCCTACATAGATCTCCTTGTTTTAGAATCCTTCCACTAGTTAGAAGGCAATTCAAGTAATCATTTTGGTTCAAAGAAAAGGGAGATACCTGATTTAAAGGAAATGACTTCTCTTATGTTGTTTTGTTTTATTTTTATTCTCCCACCCCAAAACACTTTTTTATTCCTTTATTTTATAGAAACACCAGTATACTCAATATAAGAGGTTATTTTTTCTGAGACCTATTCAAACTAAACATACACACATCTCAATCTAATGGGCAAAGAATATACTGTTTCTGTGGATGACAAACTAACACCACCCGAAATGATGATTGTTCAATATTTTCTTATCACCTCTTATGTTTTCCATTAATATGGAATTATATTTATATTATATATATATTTTATATTTATATTGTTCCTTATCTTATATATTTTTCAATTATAAAATAAATTTATGGTTTCCGTAGTGGGTAAATATGATAATTTAATTTGAGTAAGTGCGGACAACCACCCCCTCAAAGTGATATTACTTGTCCATTCCATACATGGAAAGTATAAATGATGGAGTTAATGATATTATATATGATATTTTACTATAATTATTATATAAATATTTATAATTATCTTCTCATTCTATTAAATACTAAATAGAAATGAACGTTGCGTTCATGCGTACGTATGGCTTACCGTCTCCATGAACGGTGCATTTTATTTATTACCTACAAATGTTATGCACTATTAAAAATAAATATATATAAATTATTTATATGATATATATGATATATAAATCATGAATATAATTCTGATGATAATGGAATTTCGACCACATTGACAATTTGTAATTATAACAAGTTCATTTTTTACTCAATTTCTGAACATCGAAAAAAATGTCCAACATGACCTCAAATAATTAACTAATTTTTATAATGATGTAATATTTAATGTAGAAGGAATAATAAACTGGAAAATGGTTCCTAAGAAATTATAAATTAACTTTATTTTATTATTCATGATATTAAAGAATTATCGACTCAAGTCAGACAAGAGGTTAGGGGTTTCTTATCTCACTTTTAATTTCATGAGATTTCCAATGTTCACCAATTATTTATTGAATGTGGTGTATTGTGTACAGACATATGATATATATTATCAGTATTCTATTAATATTCTTGGTATTCTTCTATTCATTTAGTTCTTATTAACTTTTCCTCATACAACTAGATTGATTAGAATATGGTAAGAGGTTTCCATCTCAATTTTTATCCTCATGAGATTCTTTCTATATTTGCCACTATTTTCTATTGTGTGTTGTATATATTTACTATGATTGAATTCATTATATAATATAACTTAATTTATTTTTATTTACATCTTCATTGTAGGATCATCCTTTCTTTGGGTCTATGTTTCATTAGTTATCAAATCAGTAAAGGGATCACTCACCCTCCTCTTTTTAAAAGACTTAATTTATATTATGCCTTTTAATTTCCATTTTCTTAATTCAGGATATGTTTTTATATATCCTTATTGATATATATTTTGATTCCATGTAATGAGAGACACTTTTATTTCATCAACTCAATGTATGAATTTTCAATTGACATTGTTAGGCTGTCAAATTTCTATAAGGGAACTTCTTAACCCAATTTCCATTATTTGGGTTGATATTCTCTTTCTTGTTTAAGTAATTATTTGATTATTTGAGAAATAAATTTTTATATCCTACCTTGTATTTAATATTTATTAATATGTACTTATAGTTAATACAAATAATCAATCTATTTTATTTTCAAAATGATATTTGTAAGGGACATCACATCAATCTCATTTCATTGAGGCATATTTTGGTTTATACACGACCTTCTTTTCTTCGGTATATAAACACCTTTGAATTTTAATTTCATTCAATGGAAAAAAATTTCTAGGAGTAGTTTTATCAAATGAAAAAAACGATACATTTTAATGTAAGCGGTGACAATGATCTTTTCTACCACCGTGAGTATTATTTTATCAATGGCTTCCTTAACAGGTCATAATGTTTTTAAAGGAGAATAAATACCATATATGTGTTTTGTTATTGGAAATTGTTTTGATAATATAATTTTTATGTCAATATATTTAAATGATATATTTTTTATTGAAATGTTGAAATGTTATCTTTTCATTATGCTTGTTTTATGTGCTTTGAAGATGTTATGGTTCTTGGACATTATTTACGTATACAGGTGGTTCCATGATAAACATATAGTGGGTGAGACCGAGATAGATCTATAATGCATTGGGTAACATGACATAGGTAAACGTGAATTTTTATCCTATGATATTTAGAGAATATACTGTGATTTGTTTCCAAATGTAACTCTCTATGTAGCTATGATAGAATCAATGTAAATATGATATAGATGCCAAAATATTCCATTATGATATATGATTTATATGTGTTATTCATAAATAGTATGATTCCATGAGGTATTAGAAATAGACGATGTTCTGTATGTATTGATGAACTATTTTATTCATTCATTGTTTTATAACCCTTACTAAGCTTTTTATTCACATCCCAGGTTTTGATATGTTTTTCAGAGGGCATAAAGATGAATTGGTTTAACAATGAGATCCAAGAAATGTCATGATGTCTAATACATAGACCTAGACAAGACTATTTTTTTCAAGAGTTTTTATTTTATGAACAAAATTTGAACTGAGTAGAATTGTCTACATTGTAATATTTGCGATGTAATGTAATAGTTATAGCCTAATTCTATAAAAAAGTAAACCATGAAATTTCATCAATGTGAATTATTCATTTAATTCATGATTATGTAATGTTTTATGGATAGGTCCTTATTAAATCATAGGTTGGTAGTGTTTCATTCGAGAAAATACTATAGTAATGATTTATCGCACTAACAATACATATACAGATAGTATCATCCTTGATGGGATGGTGGTGGTCCTCTTTATCCAGATTCATGGTGATGTGTTTGAACTTTTTGCCATGAAAACTATTTGAGTAAAAGGGAGTCTTATAGCCTCAAATTATCATACCTTTTTGTGGATGGCTATGATTTTCAATTTTTTATATTTTTAATGTAAACCATTATTTTTTGAAAACTATTTTACACAGGCCTTCAAAATATATATAAACCATATTATAATAAAATTTATTAACCCAATTGGTTAAATTAATTCCATCATTTGAAATGTAAATCATGATTTGTTATAAATGAGGTTTGGAAATTCCATGCATATTTATTTAAACTTTAAACAATTATTTGTTAAAATAATTGTTGAAAACTAATTGTGTAATCCTTGGATAGATCCTACTCGGATTTTACATCACATCCTACCTATGCCTTTTAGTGTTTGTGAATTTGATCATTCCAGGTTCGAAAAAGTTAATGGAACCTATTGGAGTTAATAGTAGTTTTCAATACATGGTCTTGGATAAATTCTTTTATTAGAATTTGGGTTTTCAATCCTCTCTTCTAGAACCATACGATATAATTTGAGGGTTTTATACCTTTTTTACCAATCATTTATTTTTCCACATAGAGTTTTCCTATTATGCATACTGCCATGTTTCTCTGTCATTAAATTTATATTGGGAAAATTTATTACCAATTTTATTTAATATGATTCTATGTGATTGTATCCAAAATATAGGGATTGGGAATTCCATTCATATTATGTTAGTAACTTATATGTTATCTTGTTACTATGTTATCTGAGATTTTTTCTAACAATTATCTTGTTTGTAATATTATTTTCCAAAACTACAAACTATTAAATCTTTTGGTTTTTAATTTTTTAAATATAATAATTTAATAAAGTAAGGAAAAATACTTGATATTGGGGTAAATATCCTTAAAAAAGTTAATATAAACTATATTAAAATGATATATTCTTACCCATGTAATCATATAATATCAATGACATAGAAAACATAATATAACACATTGAAAATAAATAGCTTTATAAAAATCATTAGCACTTGGAAATTTAAAAGTGAAATAATGTTGAATAATATAATTAAAATTAAAACATAAATTATCTTGATATATGAAGGATCGATTATATAACATGTAAATTGGATAGTATATATCCCATTTATAAAATTATGTGAATAACATTATAATATGAATAAATAAAGAGAAATTTTGATGAATTCCTTTACATTGAATCTAATTCATAACATATGGAATATATCATTATGAATAATAAACATATGTTAATTATTTAAATTAATAATAAAAAATATCATTTTATCATTACTTTTATTTAAATTATTACCATTTTATATTAAAATACACAATCTATTGAGTTTAGGTCAGGTGTTTGGATGATATTTAACTTATGTGAAAAAAAATAATTTTCTAGGTTTAATAATCCTCTTCGAGGACATTATTAAGAAATAACAATAATAATAATCTGGATATAAATTAAATATTTATAAAATATTTAAATTTTAATACAATTCAGTAAATGTGGTTGAGAAATTATGTACATTACGATCATGGAGGTAGTAGCCACTATGTTTGCAAGTGTAACGTTTCTGTTTTTCATTTATTATTATGGAAATGTGGTAAGTAAAATATTATCATTAAAAAAAGTTAGAAATATAAAAATTACAATATTAATTATTCCTATATACTTATATATATCATCTATTTTTTTGGTTATAGAAATACAACCACGTCACTTTGTGAATGTGGTTGTCCACATTCACATGAATGATGATATCAACTTTCATTAACTGAATATGTAATATAGAAAATGATATATCAAATTTACATAATTATATATATATCAAAAATATCATAATTTTTTTTTGATTTATAACACTTATATTCATTATCATTATCATTATTACCTTCAATGTAAATTGATGGAGAAAAAAATTAGATGTTTTCACGAGGCAGTCGTCATCATTACACACGAGTGATGTTATTGTATCACCTTTGAAAAGGAATGTAAAAAAGATATATATATTATATAAATAATTTATAGTTATAACTAGTTGATAAATAATATATATATATATACTTTATATCCATTATCCTACCCAATCGTCTGAGGTGTTAATGGAAAACATGTCACAATTGTTCACGATGCAGTAGTCCTCCAGATACAGGATCGAAGTTGTTGTTTCAAATTTTGATGGAAGAGGATATTTATCTAGGTAATTACCATAATATAAAAAATTCATATAAATGTGGTATTATTTTTAAAATATATAATAAAAATCATGAGGAATTTAAATAGGTAAAAGATGAAATAAAACAGAAACAGCTAATTATACAATTTTCCACTTATCAGACAACCTATTTAAGATCATAACTAAACTATTTATAAAATTTATTAATGAAAAGAAAAAGGATTCTATGATGAATTTATATTGTTTTGGAATATAATTTTTTAGGTATTTTATAAACCATGATTGTTTACTATTGTGAAGACGATTATAGAGATTATGTATTTTATAAGTGAGGTGAGTGACACAATTGTAATTTTGGACACTGAAAAGATATAACTATGTTTTCAAAAGATACAGGGGTAATACACTGATTATTATATATAGATAGAAAATATTTCGTTTAAATATAGCCATAAAATATATTTTATATTGGGTTTTATGTCATTTTTACCTGTAGCTATTTAGTTCAACATCCAGATAAACCAATTCTTTCCATAACAATGGTAATTAATTTTTAATATTTTTGATATTAATTATGGTTAGAATATATGTTTAATATATTAGAAAAAATAAATTAAAATTATTCAAAATATGAAATAAATATTAATAAGGTCATTATATTCAAGTGGAAAAAAATTGAAAATGAAACTCGTGGATGGGATAAAAAGGTGTTTACCAAAAAGAACATTGACATGTGTATAATTGGGTTTGAAATGACAATGCAATATTAAAAAGATTTAGAATAACTAAATTAGTTATATATTAATAAAATTTAAAAAATATCAATTTAAAAAAAACATAAAATAATATTTATTTTATTAAATTATTGAAATGGAAATACGTTTTTCCATTATTATTAGAATTGTTAACAATTCATCGAATGATGAATCATCTCCAAAATAAAAAAAATTAACCCTAAGATAATTATTTTAATTTATTTTCTAAAATATTTTTAATTTTATAGGATAATTTCATAATATTATAAAAAAATAATTTCATCATACATACTCAAAAAGCGACCAAATCATTTTCTTCAAAAAAAGATTTTTTGAAATCATATCTTTTAAATGATTATTATTTTTTATATAATAAATATATATATACTTTAATTTTTTTATAAATCTATAGACCATATAATATTCACAATTTGGTTAGTTATATTCGTACATTCAAATCTAATGACTAGTTATAATGGAATACTATAATAAGATTTATTTTAACGTAGGGTTGTGTGTTCCAAATATCTTGACGAAATTACATTTTTGGAATCATATTTAATGTGTTTTTATATTTTGAGTTTTGTGTTTTATATTATATAAAATAAAATTTTATTTGATTGGATTTCTAGTTCGTTTCATCGATTCTTATATCCCAATTGAATGGAAAATTTTGATGCACCTCTCGTGTGTAGCGGGATACAGTCTTATTAACTGTTGTGATGTGTTATCCATTTCAGTTTTAGATGGATTGTGATAAGGTCAAACTAAAATAATACATATGATATTTTTCATATAATTATACATATATAATATTTATATCACATATTACTTCATTCTTTATATTATATGGGGGATATGATAACATTGTTTGTGTGTTCAATGGACTACAGCCACGCAAAGCAAGGTGATTTTTTTTTATTGTAACATTTACAAAAAGGTTAAAAAATTAAAAATTAAAAATATCTAATATATAGTACAAAAAAATTATTATTTTATTATATTATAATATATACCATTGTTTCATTCATTCCATAGAATAAATGGAAACGACATTCATGTGTATTTATGGACTACCATCTCCATCAATGATGCATTTCATATTATATATTTATATTTTATTGATTAAAATAAATACATATATAATAAATATATATTTTATTTATATCAATTATTTATATTATATAGATGATATAACCATAATATATATTATAGGACCAAATATACCATAAAAAAAGAAATTTGTACAACGTATAAGTTATTACATGAAACAGAATTTTGACATTCAATTTCTAATAAATGGGTAATAAAATGACATATTTAAGCCATATATCCTATGATATATATGTGTGTGTTTATATTTTTTCATTAATATATTTATAAAAATGTTATATTTATTATACATGAGTTCTAAATGGATATGAATGAATTTGAGACTCAGAGCTGGGGATTTCGGGCCTCTCTTTTATTTTTGGGAGGCAGGTAAAGTCCCGAAAATTCCAAAGAGATTTTTTTTGTTAAATTCTTTGAAATTTTACATGTCTTCATTTTTTAACGGTGCCTGATTCCGTGGCCCGGTTTTCCCAGAATCAATTTCTGAATTTTTGTTCAGGTACGTTCAGTAAATGTACATGCGATATTTTATAACTCTTGAACCAGTGCTCGGAATTGTAATCTGAGGGCACCGTTGAACTCTTAGTGCTAGTATTTGATAAAGGAGACCTCTAGCACAGTTGCGTTTGGTCGAGAGTGGAAGTTATAAATTGGGGTTACTAATTAAAAATTAATGATTAAATAAACATGTGTGTGTAACCCATTTTTATTTGAAGGTGGTTAAAGTATTTGGGTGGTGGTTATTTTCTCCAATGGGATGTTGAAGGTGGGGCCCACCCCCACATAACTTCCCATTGGAGGATATTGTGTGGCGGGGCCCACATGGTCCCCTAACTCTTTAACTCCCCTTGAACCCCTTTAACTCCCCTTTATTAATTGGACAACTCTCATCATTAATTGGAACCTTTGACCTCCTCTAATATTTTTAATTTGAACCATTTATTAGTATTAATTAAATTAGTCAGCACATTTAATTAGGTACAACATGTGGTCTTCCAAAGATTTAATAAGACCATCCATTATTTCTTTGGTGGTGGGTATACTCTTTTGAGAGAGCTTGGAGTTCCGGGAGATCAGCATATTCTAACGAAGAAGGACAACGCCGTCTTCCCCCTCTCCAATCGAGGAGAGAAAGGGGTGACGCAGCCCGCAAATAATGTCACCAACGTCGACATCATCTCCTCCCGATGTCAACAGAACGATGCCGCCTTCCCATGACTATGTCAAGTGATCACCGAATACAAGGTAGGGGTTTGTTTTGATTGAATTAAATCCTTGTTCCTCATCATTTATTGTGGTATGATTTCATCCGTTTTTTATCACCTAATTCGGAGGGCGTGGGATGAACAAACACGACCTGACCACCCTCCGTTGGTTCTGGTTGGTTGACGATGGCGGTGGCGCAACAACATCACCAGAAGAGAGTAACGCAGTGGAGCATCGGCGGCTACCGACGGGTCGGCCGCGAGAGGAACCAGCGGCGCAACGGCCACCGGGTCGCCGAAGGGGAGCAGTGTCGTCGCACTGCACCGGAGAAGAACCTTAGCCAGGTGGGCCGCAGCGGTTGAGATGTGTGGCACCGTCGCTCCAAGCGTAGGGTAGCAGAACCGCAGCGCCGTCACACAACGGTGGAGGTGCAGAGATGGCTGACCTCCATGCAGCTGGAGAGGACCACATCCAAAGGGCTGAGGTGGATGAAGGATGGAGGGCGGCTGAGCCGGCCCCTGGCGGCCCTTCACAAGGCGAGACCCTTTGGGTCCCGCGGTTACCAAAGGTTGGCGCCTCACACCGGCCGTTACGGACCACAAGGGGGGGGGGGGTTCTCCTCCCTTTGTGCATCCAGCTAGCCTGACGGGCCAGCCATCAGGTCAGGCGCCACAAGGCCCATCGGGCCGGGCACCCCATGGCCAGCCGGCCAGGTGCCGCACGCCCGGATGGGATGGGCCCCCTACGGCCCACCGGCTAGACGCCGCACGGCCAACCGGGCGGGCGCCACTTCGGGTTGGGATGGGCCCCTCCTTCAGCCCGAGCTACCACTTCGGGAATCCCCATCAGGTCGGGTCGGACCCGTGGATCGGGTCGGACCCGCAGACCAGGTCAGACCCCTATCCGGACCGTTTAACTCAAAATCACTTATTCTTATATAACATGGGCTACGCATATCTGATCAATGAACCGTCTGCGGCGACATATGGATTAGAGCAGAATGGTGCATTTGGAATACTCCACATGAGGTTTGGACGTAGTTGGATTACGGTCCGGATGGATTGAGCCTACCAACCAACCGGTCCCCTAGAACAGAAATGTCAATAACTCTCAGACCAGGCGTCTGATTGACGTGTTGTCTATCATGTTGGGTTTATTTTGTTGATATGGAACTTTAGGGTACATCAACTCAGGACTTCGTGATCGTTGATGTATCAACCCCTTTGCTCGAGGAGCTGGCCCTCCCGTAATCGAGCGTACAGTGTGCGGGAACCCGAGAGCATGTTGTGATAACTTCTGTACTGGAATCCTATGTGGGTTCTACAATGATGACTACTGTACCCGAATCAGGTGTGGGTTTGATAGTTCTGAAAAACTGGTCTTGTATCTTGTGTGGGTCTGACAGCTCAGATGAATTATAGTCGTTCTTGTATCCGATGTGGGTATAATTTCTTAACTGGTTCGGTATACTGTGTGGGTCTGATAGCTCAGAAGAATCATAACTGGTCCTCTATCTTGTGTGGGTCCGATGGCTAAGATGGCCATGTATCCTATGTGGGTCCAACATCTTAGATGAGATAGCCGGTCTTGTATCGGTGTGGGTCTGATGGTTAGCTGGTCCTGTATCATGTGTGGGTCTGACAGCTTTGATGATCTAGTGGCTACATCTGATCTTCTATATCTCTCTACTATTGTGGCATACATGTGTGAGGAGATTCATGTCATTAAACCATTATCATCATGGTGATTGAATTTAAATCCTTTGTGGAATTAGTTTTTTCTTGGCCTCAATAGTTGGAGTGGGACGAGATTGGTAACTTAGGTGTATGTATGGGCATATACCTAAGTACAGTTGGTTGATACTTTGTGACTGTATCTTTCTACATTTGTTTATTCTTAGTGGATATTGTGAGAAGTTGAGGGTCTCGGGGTCCCTATTGAGTATGTTTATACTCACCCCTACATGGGCTATGCCCGCACCTCATTGTGTTGGTTGAAGATGACAAACAACGTTGACGGAGGCCGAGAGTGCCACGATTGGATGGTACCCAGAGGTGGACCTTGTGACGAGTCGGCACATGGAGGAGACTGACAGAAATGAGTGCTGGGGTGGCCATCTGTACCTAACCTTCAGGTAGAAATCCCCGGAGGACGATCCAGGAGCTGCTCTTTACTTTCAGCTGTTTTTCCCTTTTTAATAGTACTTGTTATTCAGTTGGGTCTGTATACTGGCCCATTTACCTTCCAGCACACTCTTTTGTATTCAGTTTACCTAGTGATTACTTCTTGTTGCGTACATTGTTGTGTTTTTTTCTTTATAAAGGAAATGCCTTCCCAACTTAGGTATTTACGCCTTTGGTTCTAGTCGCCTGCCACTGGCCTATGGAAGTTGGGCTTGGGGTAGTCACGGCACGAGCTCCAAGGACAGGTCGTGATAAATTTGTATCAAAGGAGTCAGTTCTACCATAGAACATAGGACTCTGATCTATCTTACTATGAAGAAATATTGTTAAGAGTATTGAGTGTATTTTTCAGTCTAGGGAGCCCAGTGTTGTTGCAGCGGCTGATGTATCCATACACTAGGACCCTGACTTCTGATTTCCGACACAGTGCATAAAAACAATGATTGCGAGTGTGTTTTAAATAGTATTATTTATGAACTCTTTGAGTCAACTCACCAGGTATAACTTTTTGACCGTGGCGCACCTGTTCCTTATTAGTATTTCACTGCGTAGACAACCATCTAGGGTTCCTGATAGAGTACACGATGACGGCCAACCGAGTGACGAGGATCCAGTTTGGGGCCGCCTTTTTACGTTGGCACCTTCGGGTTGTGTACAAGAAGCACCACCACCTGTTTGGTAGTAGATACCACCGACCGCACTGGCGGATGTTGCACGCCGAATTAGCACATTTTACGAGTTCCAGTAGCAGAGACCTCTGGGGTTTTGAGGTGAGACAGATTCCCTAGCAGTAGAGGACTGGATGGAGGTGATTAATGGATTATTTTTCTTAGTAGTGCAACTAGTAGATCAAATGTTGATCTTGGATACTAGAATTTTTCAATAAATGACCATGCTGATGGTCCGAAGAGTGGTGAGGTTTTGGTACATGGACCATTACCCTGGATAGTACCTCCGGGTAGTGTGTCAACTATATCACGGCCTGTTAGTCAGTAGTTGCAAACAACAGCACCGGTATAGGACACTTATAGGATTAGTTATTTACAAGTGTTTCAGCATCAGATAACCCTCAGGTTCCTAGGCGATCTAGACACAGAGGCGGCAGAGGACTAGCTTGATGAGGTGGCTGAGAGTTTTTTAAAGCTTATACATCTTCTGCATGGCGACATGTCGGTAGCTGAGTATTCATCGAGGCATATAGATCTTTCCTGGTACTCGATGAAAATGATATGATTAGTTATTTAGAGCGAGGTTTGTACAAGGATATCCAAGCCAGATCATTTTACCCTATGCGTTCCTACTTATGTTAGGGTTCTAGAGAGAACCTTTTGGTTGAAATTTCATTGGATGAGCAGTTACAATTAGTGATTATTAGTAGTTGTAAGCATGAAACTGGCACTAGTCTCAGACAATTGAGCATGTAAAATGTTTCCAAGAGGAAGTGTTAAGGACAGATGAATCTATAGGGCAACAGATGTGGAAGTAGAGCTTGGACAGCCGCATGAGGTGGTGAATATTTCAACATGTTACAACCACCCACTTTTTTAGTCCCCCCTAGGCTAAGGGAGCTAGAGTAAAGGGGAAGAGAGTAGCTGCATGTGGTCAAGGAGTGTAACCCAAGGGCTCTAGGAATGATTTGAGGTACAGTTTTCATCTACTACCAGCTGCCGTATCTATAGACATAGGTACCAATCATTCCTTCCTTCCATGAGTCTTTTACCAGACCTAGATTTTCTGGTTAAGTCGTTTACTTTACCCTCACGTATGACGATACCATTGAGAGGAGACTCGATAATCAGACTTATACCAGCAGTGGTATCTGACCCTTGAGGCGAGAGTTTTGGTTGGAACCTCTTGGTGGAAGCGCCGAGGCATTACGACGTTATTTTTGGTATGGATTGGGCAACCACAGTTCATAAACATATTGACTGTATTAGGAAAAAGGTTTGTGTTTTATCTACAATGTTGGGATGGGGATTTCCTTGGTTGGATAAAAGGAAAAACCTGGCAGCACTGGATGGAATCGGGAAAAAGAGGGTGTGGTCGATCACTCATGAGTCAGCCAGACTTATCTTTCTTCTTGACTTCTCCAGAGTTGCAGCAAAACTATCAGCTTTTGCGAAGAAGGGGAAACCCTCTGTGTGGTCGGAGAGATGCCAACATAGCTTTCATGAGCTGAGGCAGAGGCCGACTAGTGCCCCAATCTTGAGGCTACCAGAGGAAGGCATAGGGAACGTAGTTTACTGTGACACCTCAGGGATCAGACTCGAGTGTGTCCTAATACAGGAGCGAGCAGTGATCTCATATAGTTCTTAGCAGTTTAGATAGCATGACCCAAACAACACTACATATAACCTGGAGTTAGTTGCAGTGGTCTTCGCTTTGAAGATATGCTGGCACAATCTTATGGTAGAAGGCTTTACAGTCTACTCTGACCACCAGAGTCTCAGTTATATCTTCTCGCAGAATGACCGATACCCGAGACAGTGGTAATGAATTGAGTTCCACCAGGACTATGAATTCGAGGTAGTCTATACACCTATGAAAGGAAATTTTGTAGCATATTCTCTCTACAAGAGATCAGGAATTCAACTGCTAGGAGAGGCCACAGAGCAGCTGGACGCATTGTAGATATCATTTTTGGATAGAGTTGGAGCATCCTTTCATCAGTCTTTCACAGTCACTCCTCCACTTCATCAGCAATTCAGAGAGGCGCCACGTGGGGACATTGACTGTGTGGTGCGACGTGCTCAGATATCCTTAGGGAAGGCACTTGATGGGTTTTTTGAAGGTGGGGGCACGTCATCCTCTTTAGAGGACGTACCATGGTACCATTTTCACTACAGGAGGAGGTGCTAAGGGAAATACACACTTCCCCGATAGCGGTACATCGTTGAGTGGAAGTGGGATGGAATATCCATGGATTTCATTACAGGACATCCACATACATCTACTGGACACAACTCTATCTTGGTGATTGTAATCTAACTCACCGTGTCGGCCCACTTCCTACCTATCAGAGTGTAGGGCTCAGTGGAGATCATGATATGCCTCTACGTTCAGAAGATCATAATACTTCATGGTGTTCCATCGACTATCGTCCCCTATCAAGATGCTTGTTTCACATACCAACTATGGAATGTGTTACAGAAGGATTTTGGGATGCAACATCTCTTGATCACCACCATCCATCCTCATAAGGATGGTCAGATTGAGAGGACGATTCATACTCACGAGGACATTCTCTGTGCATGTGTCCATGACTTTGGTCATAGTTGGGAGGATCACTTAACCTTGGTGGAGTTTGAGTACAACAAGAGAGAACACTCCACCATAAGGATTTCTCCTTACGAGGCACTATACGACCGACCTTGCAGGTCACCTCTTTGCTAGACTGGCCTAGGGGAGTCAGAACTTGTAAGACCAAAGATGGTGTAGCCTATGATGGAGAAGTTGCAGATCATCTAGGAGCGGATGAAGACTACACAGAGAAGACAGAAGTCCTATGCTAATTGGAGATGGAGACTACTGAAGTTCGAGGATGGCGACCACGTCTTCCTACAGGTCTCACATTGACGAGGTCTACAGAGATTTGGACGAGACAAAAAGTTATCTCCACGATTTATTGGGTCGTTCCAGGTCCTCAGAAGAGTATGCGAGGTGGCTTACCGCCTGGCCCATCCACCTCAGTTGCATCGGGTGTACAACGTCTTCCACGCATCTCAGTTGAGGAGATATGTGCACAACCCGTCCCACATCATCAACCACTCGGAGATGTACATATATGACATGATGGAATTCATGGAGGTTCCATTTCAGATTGAGGATCGAAATGAGCCGGTCCTGCGTCTACGGTCGATTCCTCTGGTGTGTGTTCGCTGGCATCACGTGACCTGCAGGAGAGCACATCGGAGTGGGAGGCTCAGATGCATGCTCAGTACCCCCATATGATTCCCTAGTGTGTGTTGTAGATTTGTGGGGACGTAAAGCCCTAAGGTGAGGGTAATTTAATGACCCAGAAATTTCAAGGAAATTTTTTTTCATAAATTCATTGGAAGTTTACGAGTCAGCAGCTTCTGACAGTGCCGGATTCCTACGCCCGGTGTGCCCAAAATCAATTTTTGATGTTTTGTTCAGGTACATTCAGTAAATGTATGTGTGAGATTTTATAACTCTTGAACTGGTGCTCTGATTTGAAATCATAGGGCACCGTTGAACTCACAGTGCCGATATTCATTTAAGGAGACCTCTACCGCAGTTTCATTTGGTCGAGAGTGGATGTTATAAATTGGGGTTTCTAATTAAAAATGAATTATTATATAAAAATTTATGTGTGAAACTTTTTTCATTGAAGGTGGTAAAAGTATTTGGGTTTTGGTTGTTTTCTACAATGGGAAGTTGGAGGTGTGGCCCACCCCCACATAACTTCCCATGGGATTATATTTTGTGGTGGGGCCCACACGGGAACCTAACCCTTTAACTCCCCTTGAAACCCTTTAACTCCCCTTTATTAATTGAACAACTCTCCTCATTAATTGGAATATTTAACCTCCTATAATAATTTGATTTTGAAACATTTCTTAGCATTAATTAAATTAGTCTCCACATTCAATTAAGCACAACTTGTGCTGTTGTGACAATGATTTAATAAGACCATCCATTATTTTTTTGGTGGTTGGAATAATCTTTTGATAGAGCTTAGAGTTCTTGGAGTGTGGCATATTCCAACGAATAATGATGACACAGTATTATCCCACTCTAATCGGGGAAAGAGAGGGGAGATGTCGCCCGTGAAGAACGTCACCAACGACGACGTCATCTCCTCCCAATGTCAACGAAATGACTCCCCCTTCCCGCGACTCCATCTGGAAATCTCCAAATAGATGGTAGGGGTTTGTTTTGATTGAATTTAATCTTTCTTCCTCATCGTTTATTGTGGTTCGATGTCAACCATTAGTTATCACCTAAGACAGAGGGCGCGGGCCGAACAAACATAGCCCAATAATCCACCATTTCTTCTTGGTTGGTTGATGACGGTGGCGGAGAAACGGTGCCACTGGAAGAAAGGAATGTGGTGGAGAATCGGCAGCCGGAGACGTGTCGGCTAAGAGAGGAACCGGCATCCAAGGGACACTGGGCCGCCGAAGGTGAACGGTGTCGTTGCACTATGCCAGAGAAGAACTGTGGACAGGAGGGCCGCGACGGATGAGAGGCGTGGTGCAGTAGAGACTTCCGGAGGGAAAAAGAACCACAACGCCGTCACGATGGGGTGGAGGTTTGAAGAAGGCCTCTCAGGCTGGGCAACATGGTGTTGGAGAGGACTGCATCCACAGGGCCGCGACCGATGAAGGAGAGCGGCTGGGTGAGCCGGCCGCTGGCGGCGCTCCACAAGGCAGGACCCATCGGGTCCCTGGTTACCAAAGGATGGCACCTCGTGCCGACCGTTATAGTCCACAAGGGGGGGTTCCCCCTCCGATTCTGCGGCCAGCTGGCTGGGCACCACATAGCCAGCCGGGCCAGGTGCCCCACGGCCCTTCCGTCAGGGGCCACACGGCTGGGCCGGCCGGGCGCCACATGGCCAGTCGGCCGGGTGCCACATGGATTGCCAGGAAAGATGCCCCATTGCCAGCCGGTTGCCACCACATGGCCAACCGTCTAAGAACCACACGGCCACCCGGCCCAGTGCCACTCGACCGGCCAGACCGGGCGCCCCACGGTCCGCCGGTCGGGCGTTGCACAACCAACCTGCTAGGTGCCCCATCGGGTCGGGCCGCCACTTCGGGTCACGCCACCACTTCGGGTCGGGACGCCCCTATGGATTGGGCCGCCAATCTGGGCTGGGCTGCCGCGTCAGGTCGGGTGGGACTCACGGATCGGGTCGGACCCGTAGACCGGGTCGGACCCCTGTCCGGACCGTTTAACCTGAAATCACTTATTCATCTGTAACATGGGCTATAGGTGTCCGATCGATGAACCGTCTGTGGCTATGGAATGATTTGAGAAGAATGGTACTTTTGGAATACACCACTTGATGTTTGGACACATTTGGAGTACGATCATGTGGGTTTGAGCCAAAAAACCAACCAAACCCCTGGAACAGAGATGTCAATAACTCTCAGATTGGGCGTCCGATTGACGCGCCGTCTGCCACGTTGGGTTTCTTTTGATGAGATGAAACACCCGGATACATAAAATCAGTAATTCGTGATAGTTAATGTATCTACCCCTTTGCTCGAGGAGCGTACCCTCAAAAAATCGAGCATGTTGTGTGTGGGAACCCTAAGCTAGCTGCGATGACTTCTGTACTGGAATCCTATGTGGGTTTGACGACGACTACTACTGTACTAGAATCCTGTGTGGGTTTGAATGTTCTTAATAGCTAGTCCTATATCCTGTGTGGGTTCGATAGCATCAATGAATTATAGCCCGCCTTATATCATGTGTGGGTCTGACGACTTAGCTGCTCTTCTATCATGTGTGGGTCCGATAGCTCAGACGATTCATAGTTGGTCCTGTATCATGTGTGGGTCCGATGGATTATCTAGTCCTATATTCTGTGTCAGTCCGACATCTTTGATGAGATATCTTGTCCTGTATCTTGTGTGGGTCTGATAGCTTAAAAGATCTAGTGGATACATCTGATCATATATATATCTCTACTATTGTGGCGTACCTGTGTGAGATGAGGCATGCCTTTCATCCATTATCATTGTGGTGATTGAATTTACATCCTTTGTGTAATTGGTTTGTGCTTGGGATCGAGAGTTGAAGATGGACTGAGATTGGTAACTTAGGTGTATGTATCGAAATATACCTAAATAGGGTTGGTTGATACTTCGTGATTGTATCTTTCTTATTTTGTTTATCCTTATTTGATATCGTGTGACCTTGCTGGTCTCAGGGTCCCTACTGAGTATCGTTATACTCACCCCTACACGGGCTATAACTGCACCTCGTTCTATTGGATGCAGACGACAGACAGCGCTAACGGAGGTCGAGAACGCCACGACTTGACGGTACCCTGAGGTGGACCTTGCGATGAGTCGGCACATGGAGGAGACTGATAGTTGTGAGTGCTGAGGTGGCCATCTGTACCTAAACTTCAGGTAGGAATCCCTAGAGGATGATCCAGGAGCTGCTCTTTACTTTTAGCTATTTTTCCCTTTTTACTTGTACTTGTTGTTTAGTTGGGTTTGTATACTGGCCCATTTACTTTCTAGCACATTCATTTTTTCAGTTCACATTGTGTTTACTTCATTTTGCATACACTGTTGTGTTTTTTTCCTTTTATAATGGCAAGGCCTTCCCAGCTTAGGGATTTACGTCTTTGGTGCTAGTCGTCAGCCACTGGCCTAGGGAAGACGGACTTGGGGTAGTCACGACACGGGCCCCAATGATGGGTCGTGACAAGGCATATGGAAAATTCACTGGGGGTTTCATTTTTCATGGTATATACTAACACAGTATCATGTTATATCAGAAATATAATAATATTCATGATTTTTAAAGTTTATTTTTATCTTTTTCTTTATTGGGGCCTACAATTCAAATGAATACAATTGTGTTAAGATATTTTTCATCTCCCTTTTATATCTATGAGATACATGAAATAATCTCCAGTTTTTTATTATATTTGATGTATATACATTGAATTAATTTTTTTTGTATGTATTAACATGAAAAATATGTGTATTAACTTATTTATTTTAAAATATGTCTTTCATAGGGTTTAGTGTTCAATGCATACCAATGTTGTAAGGGACTTTGGTCTCAATTTTCCTTTTATGGGACATATTTCAGGAAATGAAACCATATTATTTTATAATTTTTCTACAAGATGAAATTGAAATTTAATATTTTAAATATATTAATTATAACTATAATAAATTATTAATTTAATTTCATTCATTCAAGGGCCATATGATACATGCTTTTTCATGTGGATTCTCTTTTTTATGATTACATATTTGATTACATTTAGTTATTCATTTAAAAACCATTTGGTAGTTTAATGAGTTTAAAATCTAATTTTTATGTATTTCAATGATTAATATCAAGTTGAATAGATAATATATTTATCTACATTTCATTATTATATTTAGAAGTCTGAAAGAGTATTTTTATTACACAAAAAATCCAATTATGTTTTTTCTGATGTTTGAGATACTGTATAGTTTTCTATTTTAAAAACATTGTATATTTATTTTATTGATTCATATAAACATATTTAATTTACATGACACATGATTTTATTGAAATTAAAATGGCTTATATTGATTTCATTAGTTTATATCATATTCTTAAAAGATCATTTTAATGGGGATGAAATTGTTTCAAATTCATTTTTATTTTTCTGAACTGCAATTTTCAAGAATGATTTTTGTTTTGTTTTTAAATGATATTTCGAATTGTAAATTTCAGGATGATTTGATACTTAATTATATGGAAGTATAATTTGTTTTCATTCAAATAAATATTCCTTCAAATTTCTTCATCATCTATTTAGATCCTTTAAACATTCGTTGGAGATTGTCCATGTATGATATCTTTTTATTTCAAAAAATGTATGCAACCATACGTTCATAATAGTGAAATGTATGGTTCACCAACCATATGATAATTTTAATCATCCCTATGTAATGTTTCATTGTCCATAATCTACCTTAATCATCATGAATTGTGAAATGAATGGTTCATAATCACTATGTTATTGTTCATCACCCATATAATATGTTACTATACATAAATAGTGAAAAGCACTATTCAAAAAATTATGTTATTGTTCATCACCCTTATACTAAATTAATATTCACTAATAGTTAAAATAATGTTCCATCAAACATATATTATTATCCGTCAACTCAATGTCATGTTAATTTTCATGATCCCTACATTACATTACTGTTCATTTCCAATGTTACTGTTCATTTCATGTGTTTTTGAGGAAATTTTTTTCTACGTTAATATAGATTCTTATGTAATGTTTTCCTGATGGAAGTATTTTCATTAAATCTATGGATTCTAATCAATGATATGTTAATTTTTTTGGTGTTATATTTATAGATAAAAATTAATAAATTATTTCATTGACTTTTTACTATAATGTTGGGGCTATCAAGTTTAATTTCCTTCAAATATGTGAATTTATATTCCATATTTGATGCTAGTTTTCAAGAACATTTTTAAATAAATTTTTAAAAATATGAATGGATTTATGTTTTTGTTTTAAATCATTTAATTCATTTATTATTCTTGTGATAGTTTTGTAATATTTTATATTTTAAATTCTTTTAATAACAATTTATTCCACAAAATTATTGAGGCAATTGTTATGTGTTTTTTATATAGATATTTATAAACACTATTGAATCTATTAGTAGAGATTATATAAATTTTTAATATATATATATATATATATATATATATTTCGTTTTAACTGGTTAAATACTTGATAGAGTGATAAAAAATGAAAGACACACATCTACATTTTTTTTAAACATTGTGTTTTCAAAGAGAATGTGTTGTAATCATTGAAAATCCTATGCATTCTGCAATATACCATGACACCATATTTCGTCACCTATGTAATGTCTAATTTTAATATTATTATTTTTTAAACTACTATTTAATTAACGATTCATGCCAATAAAATCACCAATAATCATTACAGGTTCTTTAATTGTTTATCTTCTCATTCATCTAGTTGCGAGTCTTTGACATTATTTTTTGTCTCTCATGTGAACTCAATTTTTCTATTAATGCTTTTATTCACACTAGAATTATTTTTTATTTTGTTTTCTAAGTTTGTGACTCCCATATTCTTTTGTCACAATCTATGGGTTGTGATCCGTGTATCTAAAGTCAGGACTATTCAGGTTTTGACTCCTGAAGTCTAAATTTATGTTGTAAGGATTGTGACTCCCCATTAAAAAGAATATGTCATTGTAATCCCTCACAAGAATATTTTTTATATTTGGGTTATGATTCCCCCTTAAAATCATTTTTACTATAAATATATCTATCACTGAGTAGAGAGCCCTAAGATTAGAGTTGCACCACATTATAGAAAGCTGTTAAAAAAACATAACTGCGTTCTTTAATTTTTATGCATTTAATTAACCTCAAAAATTACCTCGAATAATTAATTTAATTTAAAAAATATATTCATTTAACTTTTTAGTTTAGTCTATTAACCAACTCTACACTATCTACCATTACCAATTCCAACCTAAAAATTGTTATCAACAGGAAATCATTTTATAATTTGTTATCCCTGTGATTATCTTTCTAAAACACTTCATTATGTATCAAATGATTGTTCTATTAGTAATTATAAAATCCCTATCTTGAGTAAGGTTTGATTTTATTGGTTCTATAATTTTCCAAGACCTCAATGTCCACAGACAAGGTCTTATAATATTGATGTATTGAACTTGAATGATGCTTGGATTCCTCAAAACCACCACTCTTTGATGGTAATGATTATGGCTATTAGAGATCCCAAATGGAGGCTTACCTCAAACATTTGAGCATTGAGCACATGTCAATCATGTTATAATAGTATACACTGCCTGAAAATGACGAAGATAGAATTGCCATATTGATTCTCCTAGATATGTTTTAAATTATAATGTTGTCATTATTTTATATTGTGCAATTAACAGAATTGTTTTTAGTCATGTTTCTACTTGTTAGAAAGCATAAAAAATTCGGATGATTCTATAAGATACTCAAAATGGTTATGAAAAAACAAATCAGTACCAAACATGGAAGAAAACGTGGTGATTATAAAGAAATCAAGATGGTTGAAGATGAAATAGTAAACCAAATGATCCAAAAATTCACAAGAATTGTAAATTGAATGAATCCACCTAGAGTGGACCGGGAAAACCTAGTTCTAGTTGTATTATTAGAACAATATATACCAAATAAATGTAATTAAAAAAATGTTTCCATTGATGAATGCATTAATTTTAATGAGTAAACACAAGATGAATTGACACGATCACTCCTTCGGTATGAATTGGAACTTAATAAGATAGATGCGGAGGAAACAAATAAAAGAAAATGTGTAGCTTTTAAATCTAGGAATGTTGATTCACCTGACTCTATTAATTCTGATCTATAGGATTTAGATAAAATATATATGGCTCAGACTGTGATAAGAGTTTACAAAAGAATGAAAATGAAAGGATTTATGAAACTGTTTAGATGAAACCCACAACAAGAAAAATATAAGGGAGATAAGAAATGTGATATGAATTGTAATGGTTTATATGTAACTTGTTATAAGTTTATGAGGAAAGGGAATATAAAACCTGATTTTCATAAGATAAAGAATAAATAAAAATACAAAAAGAAGGAAAAAAAGATGTTGACCACTAGTTGGAGTTATACTAGAGAATCAGATTCCCTTGAACAATATAGAAATAAAAAACAATGTGACAAATTGTGGTTTATGGAATCATTGGATAAGGTTAGTAATTCTTGTTTTTATTAAGACTATTCTAATTCTAAATGTGAGTATCTGAAGAGGATTTTTTTTTTGCAAAATAATAAAATATAAAAATTTATAAAATATAATTTCAAATATGTTGATTTATATAATAATCATATAAAAAATGAGAAAATGTTTTCTGGAAATAATATACTTAAGTAGCAGAATGAAAAACTAAGTAAGGTTGCTTCTTACTTATCACTCCAATGTTTATGAAAATTTGTAATCTTTTTATGATTTGAATTAAAAATTGAAAAAGGATGTTGAGTGACATAAAAAAGATTTATATACTTTTATTCAAGGTCATAAAAAATATCATTAGATGTTGTATTTGAAAAAAAAATGATAAAAACAAAGAAGGTTGCAGATGTAAGAAAAGATAACAACAAATGTATTAAACCCATTTTGTTAAAATTAATATATTTATTTACTTTTACTTTTACTTTTTTAATGTGGCATAAAATATCAATATGAAAATGAATTTTCTCATATATTTAGATAGTAAATTGTATAAAAAACTATTATTTCAAAATAATTATCATCATTATTTCTTTACAATAAATGTAGAAATTTTTTATGGGAACTTAAATATTTTAAATCTAATCTCATAAGACCCAAGGTAGATCGAGTACAAAAATTGTCATTGAAATTATTTATGTACAATAAATTCCTTCTATTTCTCAAGAAGAACATACGGAATGTGGATAGTGGATGCTTGGGGAATATTAATTAATACCCATATATGTTTACCAAGTATTACACATGTGATTGAGGTACTGTTACTTTTGGAAACAATTCAAATGGCATTGTAAATGGTTTTGGTCATATTGGTATTTAAAATTCTACTTTTATTTCTATTGTTTTATATGTTGAATGTTAAAAACATAGTTTAATTACAATAACACAATTAGGTGATGAAGTAATGGAAGTTAAATTTCAAAATTATTAATGTTTACATTTTTAAGATTAATCATTTTTATTTTATGCTAATCGAAATCATAATATTTATACTATTGATTTTTTCTAAACTAACTATTCAACCTATAAACTCTTTGAATTCCATATAGAATGAACATTTCCTTTGGCATAAATAGTTTGGTTATGTCAACTAAATATTGGTGCATATACTCTCAAAACATGAGAGACCGTTACACGTTCATAAATTTTTTCTGTACTCATAAATCAAATAAGTACTAATAAACAATTATAGTTAGTACATATGCATTTATTTATCCCCACTAAAATTATCATCCTTCATGGATGGAAATATCCCTATGTTAAATTTTATGATTATAGTATATTTACATTGGTCTACATTCTTGCTCTTTAAAATTAAACATCACATAGATTTATAGTTTTTTCTAAATAAGTTTAAAATTTAAAAGACTGTATGATTATTTATATTCATTGTGATAATTGAGGTGAATTTTATAATTGAGATGTTAATTTTTTTTTTGAAAAGAATGAATATTTTCAAAATTTCACATCTTCTAAAGCACCACAAATTTTTTTGTTTTATAATGGAAATTTGAATACTTATAGAAAAGGATCGAACTACATTAAGTGAATATATTTTTCTTATATATTTTTTGGTTGAAGCTGTTCTTTATGAAAGTTGTATTTTAATTATAATTCTAATTCGAAATTTTTAAATAATAATTCTTAGAAATTATTAAAAAAATGAATATTGTTTGTTACATTATATATTTTGGTTGTAATGTTTTTTAATTCAATATATAATTTAGATAAATTTGATGGTAATAGTGATAAATATATTTTTCATTATTATTATAATAATAGTAAAGATTATAGAGTGTATAATTAAATAACTATGATTATTGAAGAATCTATTCATGTTATGTTTGATGAAAATAATGATAAATTAAATTCTAATTCTAATGTTATTTATCAAGAATTTGGTGATTTTAATTTTGGTGATGAAATTTTTCAAGATAGGAATGAAAAAATTGAGGCAAAGAATACTCCTTAACAACTATAACTAAAATCCTCTAAGATTTGTATAGATCATTCTATTGGAAATGATATTGGTAATGTTGATATAGGTTTTAGTACTATAAATTATACATTAAATTATTATGCTGATTCATTTATTTTTTTGGATTTTGTTCCATTAAATGTTAATTATGTTTTGGAAGATACAAAATACATTGTTTCTATGAATGATGAATTGAATAAGTTTGTTAGAAATAGTGTTTTGACTATTGTATAATTGCATGAGTATAAGAAGGTAATTGGAACTCAGTGGATATTTAGAAACAAGCTGGATGAATCTGGGAAAATTGTCAAAAATAATAACTGGATCGTTGCTCAATGATACTCGCAATCATAATGTATAGACTTAGATGATTTTTTCTGCTATTTCTATATTAGATGAAAATATTATTTTTGGATTTTTAATATTATCATAGTTTTCAATTATATCAAATTAATGTAAAAGTGAATTCATAAATGGTTTTATAACTGATGAATTGTATGCTTATCAAAACCCCGGTTTTGAATGATAAAAATTTCCTAACAATGTTTTTATATATTCTAAAGAACTATATTGTCATTAACAAGAACCTCATTCTTGGTATGGAAGATATTTTTTATTTATTAAATAATTTTTTCATGGAAGGTAGTTTTGATAAAACTCTTTTAATTAAATCGACATTTGATTATATTATAGTCATTCAAATTTATGTTGATGATATCGTATTTGGATAATCTTATGTAATACGCTTTAATGAATTTTCTTAATATATGTCTTCGGAATATGACATGAGTTTAATGCGATAATCAATTGTTTTTCATTGGAATAATTTTTTTCAAATAAATGATTTAATTTTTCAGAATCGATATAATTATGATAAATATTTTGTTAGAATATTTAGACTGCATTCTACTAAATCAATGAAAACTCCTTGGGGTATGAATTTTCAATTACATATTGATGATTCTAGTAAATCTACTGATTTTAATGTTTATAGAGGAATTCTATGTAGAAGTCTATATTTAACTACATCTGGACCAGACAACATATTTAGTCTGAGTTTATGTTATATATTTCAAGAAGATCCTAAAGAATGTAATATTAATGTTGTAAATTGAATGATAATATATGATAGAGGAAATATATATTCTTGTTTATTTTATCTGAAATATAACTATTTTGATATAAAATATTATTTTGATTTTGATTTTGGAGGATGTTAAAGTGATAGAAAAAGAAAATAATTTATTTGTCATTTTCTGAGAAAATGTTTAATTTCTTGGACATCTAAGAAACATCTATCTATTTCTATATCTACTATAGAAGCGGAGCATATCACTACTACTAGTAGTTAAGCTCATATTTTATTGATTATGAAAAAATTATGTAATTGTGTTGTTAATCTCGATAAACTATATATTTATTGTGATAATACTTCTACAATTTATATTTCTCAAAGCCCCTTATAGCATTTCTGAACAAATAATTTTGATCTCAAATTTCATCGTGTTAGAGAACATGTGAACAAGGGTGATATTATTTTATAATTTAAACCATATGAAAATAAACTAGAAGTTATTTAAACGATGCCTTTAATCTCTTATTTTATTTAAAAACATAAATTAGAACATGGTACGATAGAATTTTAATTTTTTCCTTGAATCATTTGATTAGAGAGATTTTGTTTTTACATTTTTTTTATTTTAAAAAAAAGGGGAGAGATATTATGGGAGAATAAAGAGTAATAAATGGGTATTAAAAATTGGTTATAAATTATTTAAAATTGGTGTTAATTGTTAAAATGATTTTTAATCAATCAAAAGGGGGAGATTGTTTGTGCATCTACATTATCTGTTGTTTTACTAATTGTTTGATTAAATGTGATTTTTAGTTTCAAAAACGTTATGTATGTTGATGAATTGATAATCTATAATGTATTTTTTTGTGGTTATTATATCTTTGGATATATAAGTGATTTATATACATTTAATAAGTTTATTATGATTTATGAAAATGAATTTTCATTACTCTAAATATTCAATTAATTTTCTTTTGTAATTTTAGATCCTCCACAGTTTCCAGTTTTTAAAACATTGCGTATTTATTTAATAGAAAATTAAAAAAATATGGATTTTGAATAAAAATTGAATTTATAGATATCCAACATGTCTATATGGATTTCATTGGATTACATCAATGTCTAAAAAGTTCAATTGAACATTGATTAATTTTTTTAATTCCTACTTCAATTTTTCAAAACTGTTGTCTTCTAGAATGATGTATATTCTTTTTTTCAGTGATATTTGGAACAATATGTGATTGTTTTATTTGATCTGTAAATATTTGGAAATAAAATAAATTTTCCTAAAAATAAGTATGCTTGATCAAAGTCTATATATAATATTTATATCCCTTAAACATTTGTTTAAATTGGTCAAAGTATGTTATCATTTTTTTCGTAATGTATAGGCAACTCAAAATTCCCATAGTGCAATGTATAATTCATCAACCCTACACTACTGTTAATCAACCCAACTTTTCCTATTAAACACATATAATCTTTTTTACTCTTCATGGATTGTGAAATGTAAGGTTCATCATCCCAACGTTCATGTTCTATATTCATTTGCTATGTTATTTTTTCTAAATGGTGAAAATATTTTTCATCAACCCTACATTGATATTCATCAGACAAAAACTACGTAACTATTTAAAAATAGTTAAAAGTATTATTCATCAACCCTATGTTACTGTTCATCATCCCAAATCTATGTTACTATTAATCACCCCAACATTACATTACTATTCTTTTTTGAGGTTACTATTAATTTTGAGTATTTTGGATAAAAGGTTTCTTCCATCATGTATATGCATTCATTTTTAAGGATTTTCTGCTAGAAAAATTCTCACTAAATCTAAGGATATTTTTCCATGAATTTTTAATGAATTTTTTTTCAACAATAAGAGAGAAAAATTAATAATTTATTAAAACATCATTTTCCCATAAATTTGGTAGAATCAAGATTATTTATATTCAAATATTTGATTTTACATTTGATTTTTTATTCTAGTTTTCAAAACAAAATTTCCTATATTTAAATAGATTTGAGTGGATTAAAAAGTGAGTTTTAAGTTATTCAATATGGATATTATTTTGGGAATATTTTTGGATCATTTATAATTTTATTTAAATCGATTTAAGATGTATTATATAGAAATAAAGAGGCTACAATGCTACACTTTTTATATATATATTTATAAATATTCATGACTCCATTAGAAGATCTGCCCTAAATGATGAATATCTTCTCTATATATATATTTATAATTTTAATTTTAAATACATTAGATAATGATACAAACTAAAATACAGAGATTTAAATTTTTTTATACAGTGTTTTTTTTTCTAAGGAATTTTTTTATGGACATTGAACCTACTTGGAATCCTGAAATACCCAGTGAAATTATGTTTCATCACCTGTGTGATCACTCAAGTGATGAATGATAAATTCTTTGAATATAATTACGTTAATAGGATGTGCCAATATAATCCTCAATAAAATGTATCAGTGCTTTAACTATTTATCTTTTCATTCGTCTGGTTGTGAGCTGGTAAAATTTTTTCTTATATATCACATGCACTCAATAATTCTTTTTTTGATATTACTCATAATATAATTATTTGTTATTATGTTTTCTTGGGTTGTGACTCCATGATTCTAAATTCAGGATCTATGGATTGTGACTCCCTATATTTAAAGTCAGGACTGTTCGGTTTGAAACTCATAGTTTCTAAAGTTATGTTGTAAGGGTTCTGACTCCCCATACAAAATTTGGTGTCATGGTTATCCCTCTAGTTGAAAATAATTTTCAAATTGTGTTGTGAATTTCTATTAAAAATTAGTTTTTGTTCATTTGTATCCCACTCTGTGTAGATGGGTATAAGTGTCTAGTGGTTCTACATCAAACCAAACTACTAAGAACATCATTTATTTCTTTACATTTTCCCTAGCTTATTATCTTTAACAATTAGCTTTGAATATTAATTTAATTAATCAATATTTTTTTGAATTTATATTCTATTCTATTAAAACGAATCTAGATCATGTTCCAAAAGACATTCTGATAAAAAAAATTCAATATTACCCAAGTGGTATTTTTTTATAATATAATCTCATGTTTTTCAGGATTCTTTTATTATTATGTTTATGAAGATGAAATATTATTTTCCTTATTTGAATAAAACTTGTTTTTTATTATCCTCCAAATTTATCATGTCAATATATGACTTTCCTATATTTTCTCTCTTTATGTAATCAAGATTCAAAAATATTCTCTCAGACGTAAACCAAATGTTTTTCTCTGTTAGGAGGAAGAACCCAATTTCTTCCTAATCATGATTTTATAAAAAATTAAAATCATTGTTTTAAATTTTCGAAATGATTATATAAGTAAATTTTTATCCAGTTGTATAATTTTAGAAGAATATTTTTACGGAATCTCCACACCTATTTCAAAATAATTGCATATTATTTTTTTGCTATAAATATTAGTGAAATTTTGTTTTAACATACACTGAATGAAAATTAATTCACATATTCATGATAACATAAGGATTTAGACCTTTCCATATATGTTTTCATGGTTATTTTAAAAGAAAATAGTTTCCTTAATATTTTTTTAAATTTTATATGTTAAATAACATAATTCCATGTTAAAAGTTACATTCCTATAGAAATGATTTCAATGTTTTATAATGATTTGATTTTATGTTTCTACATTTATTTTCGATGAATATGATTTCAATGATATTTTATGTTTAAAAAATGGGTTTTTTGAAAGTGTAAATGCTATTTTACTCAAGAAATGTTACAAATAATCTTTGGAAATCATTTTACTTCAAGGATTACAATTTTTATTTAGCCATTGTTTTTGTGGGGATATATTTAGAGAACACAATATTTTTTCAATATATAAAAGATTTCATTTTATGTGGAAAAGATGTTTTTAAAACAAGTTTCACATCCTCATTTTATACTATGAATAAGTTTTATAAAATACGATTCGTTTCCATGGGTTATACCATGATATAAATCCTTGTAAACCAACATCTTTTACAATTAGTTGAAAATTGATTTAATTTGTATGAAACCTATTTATTTTTCAAATGTTCTATTATGGTGAAATGTTATTGAAACTGATTAATTTTCATGGGTTCTGATATGATAAATGTTCTAAGTTCTTGTAGAACACATATGTGTGATTTCATTATGTGATCGGTGGGACTGATAACACTATCTAATAATTTTTCTTAGTATAGATATGTCAATAGATAAATATGACTGGTATATGGAGTAAATGTAGTATAGTAAGGATCTACATACAATAATATAGATTTGGTAGAGATCCCTGACTACTACTATATTTTGGGTAGTGAACTCATAATACTATAAAATTTTATAAATGATCATTGTCTACTAAGGAATTGATTTTCCATTCATATGAATATGCAAAAAATATATTTCTAATGCCAATTTTTTTATAATGGTTAATGTTATTTGATTAAATTATGATTCATGTCTTCCGAAATACCATCATTTATTTCATTACTCATGTTTATGATTTATGATATATATGTAATATGTTTTTAAATGATAGTTTTATGTTATCAGATCAATATGATTATTTTATATTGATATCTCATATTTTTCATTTTAGAGCATTTCAAATCAACCTTGCATTGTTTCCATTCCTATGGTAGTGAATAATGCTTTTACATTTGGTTTTTCTAGGAATAATATAGTGAGATAAGATCCTTATTGTATATGTTGATGATAATTCATGAAATTAGATTATTTGTGGTCTAGTCTCCAAGGAAAATTTTCTTATATGGTACATGGGAATATATTTTGAAAATTTATTGAAAATTCATATAAAACTCTTCAATGTATATGTATATGAAATTGGGTTCATTACAAATTATGTTCCTCACTCTGCAATTTCATCACCTAAAAAAATTACCAATCTACATTCAGGTTCACTTTAATTCATCATGTGTAATTATTAACACTATATGTGGTCGATTGAATAAATATTATGGTTAGTTTAGTATTTATTAATCAATATCAATCCTTAGATTAAATTTTCTTCTATAACATACAACCAGTTTTTTGTTCATGTGGTCAATTGGAATTCAATGTGCGATCACTTTTATAATGTCACATGACCTTCATGGTAACATGAACTTCAATGTATGATAGGTTGATATGGTCACATTAATATTTAGTAATTTTAATTTTTTATTTCATAAAAATAATAATCATCTTAAAATTATAGAAATAATAAATAACATATTAACATGATTTTAGAGCATTATATTTAGACTAATAAAAATTTCACACTTTTGGAAGATAAAAAATTATAGAAGATTATTTTAAACTTACTGAAATAACATATATTATCTTATTTGATTTTTAAAAAATTGATTGTGATATTCTAAAATTTTGATGTACACATAATAACGAAATTATAAAATGAAATGATGAAATATTTGAAGCATAGAATAGAAAAACAATAACCAGTCACCATCCACATCAGTTTCTATACAAAAGGCCAATCAAGAAGATATTGGTTGTGAGGCATGGGCCTAATAAAAGAGATATATATTACTTTCATATATATCATTTAATGAGGTAAAATAATAAGACCTGTGACTTCAAGAGATATATCCAATATATCTATTTTTCTAATGTTATTCAAAACAGTAGTGGATCGGGTCGGTTTTTAATGAAGAAGTGATTTGGAAAAGTGAGATTCCTAATTTAAGAAGTACATGTTAATGAAAATAAGAATAAAATGTATTTTTTAAATTATAATTAATATGGAGTTTATTTAAATATTATGGTAATAAATGAATTAAAAAATAATAAATTAATATGATATCATAAAAATATTTAATTAAAATATTAATAGATATTAGAGGTTAATTGTAACATCCATAAATTATATACATTGAAATTACCTTATAACAATAACAACATCTTTTTCAATTCATATAAAATCACGTTTAGAACATAATAAGAGCATTAAAAATTATTAATGAATTAAATGAATGGTATTTTATGATGTCAAGAAGTTATACTGATGATATAGTTACTAGACCATTGAAATAGTAAAATAACCCTTAGGAATAGTAACTAGAGATATTGTATAGCAACCTTACCATTTAATGTATTTAGAATATTTTGGAATCTTTTGAATGATTATATTATGTATTTATTTTATTTAATAAGTAAATAATATTTTTATAGAGTAAAGATTAAGTGATGTAATTTTGGTAGGTAGAAAATATTTAGTAGATATTTAATGAATAATTTAAAAAATTTACAGAAAAATAATTCCAACAATAGAAATCATAAATTAACCATTGGTTTTAGAATTAATATATGTTAATTTTACGAGGCCATAATTAATTTTTCAATGTGTTATAAAATATGTTATTAATTTAAAATAGGTATTTTCTATGTAAATGATGATTCTTATTAAAAATTCAATTTCATATATTTATAAAATTATTTTCATAAAATGGAGTTCATTTTTGAATAATAAAAATCCTTAAATGTTTATAGTGAATATTTTTTATTTTTACTTAATATTTGATTTTTGTGAAGAGTGAAATACAAAAACATATTATATTTAACAAATTAAATAATTAATTTTCATAGATGATGTATGGATGATGTATTCCAATACTCTCTAAATATACATCATTATTTTAATATATTACATGATAATTCTAAATAAATTCGTAGTAATGATCCAAAATGTAAAACTGATGAATAAAATAATCTGAAAAACCCATATCCCCATTAATAAATCGCACCCCATACCACCTCTTCTCCTCACACCATTGAAGAATTCATAATTGAAAAAATTATTTCCAATAAAAATCCCAATACTCCCACACAACAATGATTCAATGGTCTAAAAATATTCTACACCTATTTCGTTAAATAGGATCACAAGGAGGATAAATTGAAAGAGGGAAATACCTCTTTCTTTGTCTTATAATTTCATTTCATTTTCTATGATTTTCATATTCTTTACTCACCTCCACATATCCATGATTCATGAAATCACCAGTAACATATATATATTGTAATTTTATAAAGTTAATGGAATATATTTTTTTCAACCACCTTCTCCTCATACATATATTATAAAAATATGAAAACATTGTCTATGAGATGTCGATTCACGACCTTCTTGGATAACATGTTTTAATTTTTCATTACTACCATCAAGGATGGTAATAAAACCATTATAATGGTGTAATGTGACTATAAAATGTATTTTATAACAATTTTTTTTGATATAACGGATGAACATAATGAAAAATAATAAACCAAGTTTAGTTCATGATGATCAAGAACCACCAAATTTATCTGACTAATTATCATTAACATATTACTTAATAAATAATAAATATACCATATATCAAAATCATATATAAGACAAATTAATATCTTTTATTTACATTAATAAAGTATAACATAAATTTAAGAAGGTTATCTCTTTTTTACATGATCATTCATACTCTTATACAAGAATAATAATAATTAAATAATGAACTGTACACTCGCGAACGATGAAACTTAACAGTATAACCCATAAAAAGTACATTAATTAACATAATAATATATAACATATTAATTAAATGTATAATATATAACTTAATTATTAATTTATTAATCCTATTTAATTATTCAGGACATTAAGTGTGTGAGGATAATAGTAATAGATATAAGGTAAGCATTTCTTTCTTAAAGTAAATTTTTTCCATCAAGTTACATTTATCTCTCTATTCCACAATCAAATTCATCTATGTTTATATATAATGATATTAAAAACATTTTTTATTTTCTAATATTATTTATCTAGATCATTTCATTATTTTTTTATTGTTAGATACATGTTTTATAAAGGCCCTTCTCAATTCATCCTGATTAGCAAGCCTTGGTGAAGGGAAGTTCTCAATTTCCAAACAACATTCAAGTATAATCAATAATTTGTTTTAAGAAAAAATTATTATTATAAATTAAATAATTTTATCCTTATTTTACATCATGGATCATTTATAGATTTTTATAAAAGATTATTCCTTTTGTGTTTTAAATTCTCTAAAACGTTTTTCATTAAATATCACTTTTTTGTTTTATTTTTAATGTTTCTAAAACACTATTTTACATGTTTTCACATCTTTATGAAATAACATATAATGATATATTCCTATGTTTCCTTATAATTGGCCATTTGTGATTAATATCCATTCTTTCACGGAAAACATTATGATATTCCTTTTTATTAAGCATTAAGTCAGGATTTTGATACCCATTTCATTCTATGGGTAACCCTTATGTTTATGTTTTATTACTTTTATATGATTCTTCATGCCGCACACATATTCATGAACATTTTATAATAGTTCACCTATATTTTTTTCTAATTGTTTGACTATTTTTTGTCTCATAAGATGTCATGGTGGGACATTGTGTGAACCCTATTCCATAATGGGACATTGTCAGCCAAGTTATATAGTCTTGGAAGTTAGTCTCGACTCATGGTTATGTCATGATATATATTGGGAACATGTTCAAATGATTTCATGATTATATATTCCCATTTTATAAATTTTATTCTTCCTTACGTTTATTCATGATCTATGTATTTTTTGTCATAATGTTATTCTACCTAACATATGTTCAATGTTTTATTCTAATTCATATTCCCTTGTAGGGTTTTTATCCATTTACTTCACTTTTTTGCATTTCCCATGTTATCTTATATAGATGTAAGATACCAATGGAATTAAAAAGATCATTTTATTGATTAAGTCATATAAGTTTTTAATCAAGATTCCGGATGTTTAACGATGTACCTAATCTTGTAAAGACAATAGAAATTACGATTCTTGGTTGTATTGGATTGTTAATTACTCTTAAAAACATTTCATAATCCACATAAAACACGAGGGTCTATATAATTGGTAACATAAATTGGTCTAGTAATTTTTGTATATTATGAATATAAAACATTACTAATATCCTTATGTATATTTCTATATCCATTGAAAACGTGATTGAATCTTATGGAATCACATGACATCATATAAATTTTAATTTACATGTTTATTCATCCTTTATCAAATATATATTTTTATATGATTATTAGCTAAGTATTAATGCCCCTAAATTTAATTTTTTTTCTTAATTAAATTATGGAATGAGTAAGATCACGAAAATCATGTATCTCTCCTCTTGAAGAACTAATTTGGAATATTAACCTAAACTCATGCTCAAATAAATTCAAAACTTTTCCTGGAATCCAAGTTACATGAAAACAACACTATAGTACTTATTATATGTAAACAATCACCAGGTTCTTTCAAGGATCATGTATTTTATTTTAGAGAATTTTTTTCACCAAAATTTGATACCATTATATGTGTGGGACGTATGATCCAGATCTTCTCAAATGATTCTATTTATTTTAAAAAATTGTTTTAATCAATGATTTTCAAGATGCTATAGAAGAGGGTGACCTCTTAGAAACCCATATATATCAAATTATAAATGATGATCTTCAGGTAAATATTAAAAATTATTTACAAAATCATTATATTGAAATATTTTATGATGAATGAAAAATATTGATCTATAAAAAACATTTTCATGAAGATGTTTCATAATTGTATATTAGGTATATGTATTTTATGATTTATCGATGCCTTCCTTGATATAATCCAGAACTCCTAAGTTTTTTTAGGGTAATGGAAGAAGAAAATTTTGAAAATAATATGAGCTACGATCATGATGCATGAATTTTTTATCCTTGACGTAATTATCAATAGGAAAGACTAAAGTCCTCATTAATGCGATGAAGGGGAAGTACCCTGACCTGTTTTCTACATTGTTTGTAAATCTAAATTTCAAGTGAGATATTTCATAAGGGGTGGGAATGAAATAAATCTGAATTATATTAATGGAAACTTATATATTATGATAATGAAATATGATATATATCACATAAAATCACATTCATAATGTGACACAAACATTGTATACGAATAATGAATTATGTAATATGTATTTCTAGAAGTTAAGAAAACTTTATCAAGGAAATAGAAAGATGATCATTAGATTTGTAATATGACCCTTAAGAAAATTAATTAGGAAAGAATAATAATAACTACACTAATTAAATAATAAATAAAATTTTCTTATCTTATGAATTAATATTTGATGTATTGGTTTCATGGAATAAGTAAATTAATGTTTAAAAAATAAAAAATTAAATGTCTGTATTTTCGTATGTCATAATTATTTAAATACAAAAAGTTGATTAATTTAATAATCTAAAATTATATATAATTTTTAAAAAATTAATTTATAGATTAAAATTGTGTTGTCTTGTGATTATAAGATACTTTTATGAGACCTAAATTAAATTTTCAATGTTTAATAAAATATTATAAAATTTTAAAATATTTATTATCCATGTGAATAGTTATTTTATTTAAATATTAAATTTCTCATATTTGAAAAATTATATTTATAAAATTGTGAAATATTTTGAATTATATACATTGAAAAATATTTAGGGATAATTTAATAGATTTTGTTAAAATAGTTAAATTTTTGGTAAATAGTGAAAAACTATAATTTACGGTATTTGATAAAGACACAATTTATTATGTTATAGATGATGTAAGCATGATTTAAGCCTATAATATCTAAATATTATTCATTATTAAATTATATTTTGTTATAATTATGGAACTATTCATAGTCTTGATCCTAATAAAAAAGTAATGAATAAAATAATGATAAAAGACGATTCTCCTCTACTATGAAAACCTCTCCTGAACTCCACTTCTCCTCCCAGAATTCAAGATTAGTTAATTTTAAATGTTCTACCAATAATCCTCCCTTGTATCTCTCCCATATCTGGATTCCCTATTTCTCACCAAAATAGAAATCCATATTTCCTAAGGAGGTTCTCTATGAGGTGAAACTAAAGAGGTAAACCCCACTTTTTCTTTTTTAATTTATTTTCAACATCTATTATTTTTTTATTGTCTATTCACCTGCCCTAATCACAGTGCATTTATGACTCTAGTATCATATATATACATTACTTTTGTGATGTTTTTGGGAATGGCATGTTTTATAATGTTTCCTTTATAATTATTCCTGATAAGAAGTCTTGGTTAATGGGATCTTCCCAATATCATACTCATTTTCATGTATCATACATAATATTTTTTAATCCATCATTTTTTTAAAATAATAATTTTATCTGAAGAATATGAGTTTGTTCATTTCTTATTATATATAATATATTATTCCTTTTCCTCTTTACAATTCCTTTAATATTTTTCCTGAAATGTTATTAAACTGTTTTATTTTTAATGATTTTTAATCACTAATTCTACAAGTTATCACATTATATTAACATTAACTATCTTGATATATTTCTATTTACACATATTAATGATCATGTATGATTTAAATCCTTAATTTCAGGGACATCATTATGATATTCCATTTTGTTATGTCATTTAACAATATTATGATTCCCATATTCCTTACATTGGTAACCCTTGTGTTTATATTTTATTAATTATATATGAATATTCATGAGGAACTCATATGTGTGAACATTGAATGGTTAGTGTTCCTCCATTGAACTTTAATGAATTTTGTAATGTTTAGTCTCATGATATATCATGTTCAGACATGGAGTGTATCATATTCCTTCATGGGTCATTGTCCACCATGTGATTTAGTCATCATAGTTAGCCTTTTTCATGTTTATAACACGTTATCTATTGTTTTTTACTTCTTATGATTCCATGATTATATGTTACCATTTCATAAATGTTATTCTTCCTCATGTTTATTCATGTTTCACTATTTTTTTCATCTTTTTATTCCTTCTTAACCATATGCACTATGTTTTATTCATATTATCATTCCTTTAATATTATTTTTGTATCACCCCTCTTATTCAATTATTAACTATTTTATCCTATGTATATGTGAGATCTCATTAAAAGGTAGAAATTCATAATGGAGATAAAAGAAAAGATGTTTTTTATTCATGAATTTTTATTATTTACCAAATCATACAAAAATACAATATGATACGATCTATGGTTTTATATGATGGTTAATTATGATTAAAAAATTTAATAATATGTTTAAAAGGATAGAATCTCAGTATTTGTTACTATAGAAATGGCTAGTTATATTTAGATAATATGACAATAAAAATTTAATGTAACCCTATGTATAATTCTATTACCATGAATATATATTTCAAAACTTATTGAATCACATGATATGAGGTAATTATCATTTAAATTTTAATCCTTATATGGTTAAATATTTTATATTATTATTATCTATGTATTTAAGCTCCGTATTTCTTATTTATATTTATTAGTTAAAGTATGGAAGGAGGAATATCATAAATAACTATTATCACAATTTCAAAAGAATGAATTAGAATTACAATCTTGAAGTCATTCTTAGATGACATGGAATGTTTTTCCAATATCCATGTTTCCAGAAAAACAATTTATGTGGCATCCAATACCTACACTATCACCCAATTACATCAAGGATAATGTATCATATATTAGAGAATATTATTCTCTAATCATTATTACCATGATAAGCATGGGAAGTACCATTTGGTCCATTTAAAATTCTTCTCATCATTTTCAAAAACATTAATTATTCAATTATTGTAAAAAATTTACCGATGAGGGAGACTACTAAGTAGCCTATATGTATTAAACTATAAATTTGTGGCATTAGAGAAATTCCACAACAGCTTTACAATAACAATATTTTTAAATACTCATAACGAATTTGGTAATATTTTTTTATCAAAATATAATTAAAACAATTTGATTCAAAATTATATATTAGAAATCCGTTTTTATTTATATTTCGATGCTTTGGTCGATATAATCAAAGACCCCTGATTATTTCTTGGATAAATGAGGTCTATGTGTTCGAAAATATCCTAAGGAACCATTAGGGCTCAAGGAACCATTTTCTTTAATATTAATTCTAATAATAAAGGCTAATGACCTTATTAAAAAGATGAGGTTGAATTACCCTCTTTTATTTCCTTTTATTTTGTAAAAGGAAATTTGAAGGGTGATTTTTTAATGGGGGAAGAATGTAACAACCATGAATTATAAAAATGAAAATAACCTTATTATAAAAATGAAATATAGTATAAATGAAATAAAAAAATTAAATAAATTTAGAAAGATTATAAATTTTGAATGAATTATATTTAATTTTTTTTCAATGTTATAGAATCTATTCAGATAAATTTGTATCTTGAACATTGAAATATAAATATAGCCTTAAGTAATAGTCATTTTGTTGATAGAATTGTGAACTCAAATTTGAAATTGTAAATAAAATTTAGTTATCATATGAATGAAAATATGATATATTTATTACATGGAATAAGTCAACAAATGATTTAGAAATTAATAATTTAGTGTTAGTATTTTTCTTAAGTCTTAAATATTTAATTATAATTAACTGATTAATTTATAATAAAATTTATTTTTAAAAATATTATTCATAATTTTTTAAATTTTTATTATAATATAATATTATGAGACATTTATTAATAAAACAAATTTTTATAAAATTGGTTAATGTTTTAAAATAATTAATTTTTGTGAAAATGAAGATTAATAATAGTTTTTTAATGGTTTGGTCTGAAGCCTCATTTCATTATCAAAGTAATGCAAAGACTAATTTAACTGGGTAGAGGGAGACCCATTACATAGCCCGAAGGCCCAGTTGGCATTTATCCCCTTACATAGCTCATAGTCTATTTTTTAATTACATACATTGAAAAATGGTTAGGTTAATTTTTTTTTTATTTTTTTAAAATATTTCATTTTTGGTGAATATTGAAATAAGATTATTTACAGTATTTTACAAATACCTAAATTATTGAGTCATAATTTATGTATGGATGAAATAAGTAAATAATATTGAACTATACATAATTATGTAAATATATTTAATGATAATTATTAATATATTCCTAGACATGGGAAAAAATAATATACTAACGAATAAAATAATTTTAAATCACCCCTCTAGTCCACTATAAATACCACCCCATACCACTTATCCTTTCACCATTTAATAATTGTTCCATTTAAAAATTCTATCCAATAATACTCCCACATATCTGCCCAATTTATATTATTCCTTTGTCTCAAAATATGACAGTATTATTTTTCCTAAGGAGGTTCACAAGTAGAAGAAATACAAGAGGTAAAACCCTGTTTTTTTAAATATATTTTCTTTTTTTTTCATTTTTTTCTCTCCTCAAATACCCTTATCCATGAGGAATTAAAACTCCATTATATAATATATATTTTATTTATATAATGTTAATGGCATGCTTATTTTTTAAATCATGATATCCCCTACGTTTTATTCAATTAAAATTGAAACATTATTTGTAAAATGTCAATTCACCACCTTCAAGGATAACATGTTTTCACTTCAAATTACTACCTTCAAGTAAGGTCATAAAAATAATATAATTCTTTAAAAAGAATACTAAATTTATTTTATCACCTTTTTTATGGTTTATATATAATATATGAACACAATACTAAATAATAAAACAAATATATTTTGTGATTATCATAGGACATCGAAAATAATGAGTACCATTATAATTATATTTTCATCTAAAGAGTCAGACTCACACCATAAAACCAAATGATATATAATACTAATAAATTTTATATAGGTTCATTAATAACATATAACATCAATTATTTATAATTATCTTCGTATTACATGAACATCATGAATCTTATACCAGAGAACTGATCATGAAAACAAAGGCAAAAAACACTTCTGAACAATGAAATTGAACACTCTAACTCATTAAAGGACATAAATTAACTTAATAAACAATAATAAATCATGTAAATGTAGAATTTGGTCTATAGTTTTTAATTAATAAATATAATCTTATTATTTAGCACATTACGTTCATGTGAAGAATCGTTTTAGTCACAGGGTAGGGGATTCTTTCTAAACATCCATTATTTCAATTGGATTATGTTTTCCCTTTATGCATTAAAAATAAATTATTATTTATTTTTAAATATTTATTACCAAGTAATTTAATATTTTCTAATATTATTTATTAGATCATTTTTTCTTCTATCATGAGGAAATACATGTTTTATAATGTTCCCATCTCAATAATCCGAAATTGAGCAATCGTCATTAAACAACATTTTCTTATTTCTTACCCACTTAGAAGTACCATAGATAATATTTTTTAATAAAATATTATCTTATAAAATAAATATTTTTATCATTAATATATAAATAGGTTCATTTATGGTTTTATTTGAAAGGTTATGCCTCTTCCTCTTTAAATAATCATTATCATTTCCCCTTAAACATCCAAGAAATGTATAATTTCTAATGTTTCTTAACAAGTCATTTAAACATGTTTTAATTTATATATGAAATTATATATATTTATCTATTCCTATTTTGTCTAATTAATGTCCATATATGATTTATATACATTCCATTATTAACACAATTATGATATTACCTTTTTATGCCCATTATAAGGATTATTATACCATATTTTTTCGAAGGGCAAACCTTATGTTTTTTTATTCTTTATCTATGATTTTTCTTGTGCAAAACATATTCATTATAATTTTATCATGTATGTTTCTAGATAAAACTCCAATGCATTGGGCAACGTTTATTCTCATGACACATCATATTTGGATAGGGACTGAATGTAAGAACCCAAATCTTCTTTTTTGGTATGTTTTTATTTTACTGGGAATTTTGAGGAAAAATAGGAGTTTTTTGAAATTTCATTAGTACACTCTGGGTACTCTATTACCACAGGTATCCAGGTGTTGGCTGTGTCACGACCATGCACATGGTTGTGTGTGGTGATTGGGAGACTACAAAATGCGGGAGCCGGTGAAGGCAGGTACACGCCGTGTACTTCTAAGGTTCATGTTGTGTACTTTCATATTTTTCATTAAACACATTGGGGACGCATCTAACGGACATAACCATCTCCTTATAGGTTTGGTTCATCCAAAAGAAACCATATTGCCACAATCGTTCCATGAGCCCCCGATTGAGCATCTAATATCTGATTCGACCATTGTCAATTGTGTTGGGATCGCCTCGGTAAGCCCTTCCTTCTTCTAGACCATCATTTCATGATTCCTCTTCATTCCCAAGTTATATTCCATTGATCATTTTGAGAATTTTTGTAGATCTACTATGTTTATGGGAAATTCAAGGTGTAAGGTTAACATATAACCATCTCCCAAAACTGAGGATGGTGTTTTTTCCTGTCCGTTGAAAGTCATTGGGTTATATGTGTAGTTTTAACAATACACTTGAACGGGGTATTACATGTCTACTATTTTAGAACTGTTAATTTCCTTCTATTATTTTATGCTTCAGAAGAGGTTGATTGAATGTGAATAGGGATAATTTCTATGATTTGGAAGAGTTTTCCCATGCATTCCTTGTTTTGACCTTTTGGTCCTGCAGAGACTGTTAGGCTGCCTTGTTGTTTTTCCCATGCCTAGTATTGTAGGATGGTGTGATTTGTTTATTTGACATGATATTATTCTATATACTTTTATCCATGTAGTCTGTGAGGTATACTTTGGCCGATATGGGTTTCTATGCTTTCATGACTTACAGAGGGCCGTGAGAACCTGGTGTAGTAAACCATAGGGTGATTGGACATAAGGGATTCTCCAAAGTATCAATTTTACTATTAAAATGTGAGATCGTATGGGGAATTGATGTAAGTGCCTCTTTAGTGTGTCTGTAGTTCCACGAAGTGGGCCATAGGGGGAATGTGACATAAGTAATTTCTTTGAGCTCCTTTAGTTACTGATATGAGACTATATGATTAATTGAATGTGAGTGCTTCCTCAGAGAGTCAATTATTAAGTTTAACCAGAGGGGTTAGACTAAGTGTACTTCCCAAAGGGTTTCTTTTCCTGTTTGGATGAACCAAAGGGGTTAGGTTGTGAGTACTTCCCGGAGGGTTACCATTTGTGTTTAGTAGCATTCTTGTACTTCATTCATTGTACCAGATGGGTTGGGCTGTTAATACTACCCATAGGGTTACCTACTTTGATTAGGAGTTTCTTGATATATGAGACTAAATTCGTTGAAACTGTGTATTTTTTACTACTGAGGACATCCTTGTATAATGCTTTCTTTTACTTATTACCTTCCATATAATCCTCGACTGTTAGACACAAATCTTTGGGTGGTTCCCTAGAGAGATTTGTCTCACAACCTGTTTGGTTCATGCATTTGGGCCCAAACAGATTAAGTTATTGCAGGGGTAGATAAGGGAATGCACCCTTCTACTTTAGTTAAGTGACTGCTTTGGATCTTGAGAGCATGGGACAAAGCTATGGCTTACGATACAAGGGAGTTTTTTTTACTTGTTTTTCTTTAGTACGTTGGATTAGTACTGTATTAATCATTGTCGATTGATTGACTATTTTCCCAGATATATGTATCCTGCATCATTTTATATATGTTCTCTAGCTGTTATTACTTTTATTCTTCCACTTTTTAATTTTTTATGGTATTATTGCTACTTCTGCCATTGCAATTGATTTAAATCCATTGTGTTACTCTGCCAATGAGGGCATAGTTTCCCCTCCATCACACCCAAGGACCCCACTATTATTCGTCAGCCTCTGGACTTCGGGGAAATGCACTTAAGTCCATGTGACCAACCAGGTAAGGGGCACCTCTATGTGGATTCGGAACTGGGATGTTACAAAGTTGTATCAGATGAATTATTTTCTTCTTGACATACTATTTAGATATTATAGTTAGGGATGGGATGGAATATGGACTTGGTTATAATCTGTTCTTGGGAGTAGCTAACCCATGTACAGGGAAAAGCCAATCTACCTCGTTTATTGAAAATTTTCTAGTTTTTCAATTTTAAGGTTGATTTTATTTCACCATTGGGTGACTCACATATATTGTGATGTTATTGTTGATTTTATGATGGTTCTATTTCTGCTTCAACCTAAGGATATGAGGGTATGCCATATCATGCATTATATAAGAACTTTATAGAAATCACATGTCCTGCATTCATGACATGCCATTTAGGGTGCATTATCGATTACATGTTTTTGTGATAGATGTTCTCCTAGATATGCATGTTGTTGTGATAGATGCCTTGATATAATACCTACGTTTGGTTATAACATCGATTGTGTAAGGTTTTGTTTGAATGAATGTCAAACATTGGTTCTTGAGGTGTTATGGGCCCTCATGGACCGTAATTTGGTGTATAATTGAACTACTATACTTGTTTATAACATGTCTGAGATGCTAAGATTTGCTTTTATGGGAGTATGGGCCCTCATGGATCTGAATTTGGCCCTTAAATTTATGTTTTATTGTTTTTTGTGATCTGGAGTAGTTTCTGAGGCATATTGTCCAGAAAAACCTAGAATAGATGCCATGTAGTTTTGAATAGATTTCATGTGTTATTCCATTCAGAATGAAACTATTATTCTTAAGTACACGTTGTATACCATATATACACATTGTGTAGTCTCTTACCATGTAATAGGTCATGTGAAAAGAGACATGGGATGAGGATATCCTTAAGGGAACATGTCGTGTATTAGTTCTACATTTCATGTTGTGTTGATCATGTGTCCACCCATGTGACTAACGACACAGAAGGATAAACCATATGAGATACATGCCATGTCAAGATTGAACACACCTTGTAGTTTAATGATGGAATCCTACTCTGTAACTAACAAACAAGAGTTAGTGAAATCATGTCTAGTACATGTCGTGTCCACCTTGATGATGTCGTGTATACTCAACCGTGTAACCTACTATGTATCTAACAACATGGGATGGTGAATTCCATCTAATACACACCCTGTCTAGCACAATTGCAATGTGTAGTCTTGTTCTAGGGAGAACTGTGTGGCTTAGCCTCATAGAAGGACTCAGTTATGGGAAGAGGATTTGAGTACATGTCATGTGTTATGACAACACGATGTGGGTTTGGGGTGTTACCAAACCCGTTTTAGCAGAAGTACATGCCCATGTGAAAGGCATAATGAAACACGTCATGTAGTGGTCATACATGCCCTTGTTTATTATAACTTCAATTCTTTCATTTTCTGGTTACTTTATTACTATTCTAGTTTTCATTATTTGATAATAATAATTTAATGTGCGCTGGAACTTACAGAGTCATGCCACTAAGACATCCTCTGGTTGTCCGCCAGTTACCGGGCAACGATCAGACACCAGACATGGTTGTTCAGGGACTTCCAGCTGCCCCTCCTATTGTGCCAATTTTGGCACCAGCCATAGATTCCGGACATATGTGCCAATACATAGTTCCGATAAGGCTTTATAAGGTTCATGCAGACCTGCCAAGGAGTACTGCATCCTGCCCCATCTATGGCATAATTGACATGCGTTTTCCAGCAGCAGCAGCCACCCACATTCACAGGGGGAGGAGGACTTCAGGATGTAAAGTCATGTTTAGAATCTATGCATTCTATCTTTGAGCATCTAGATACGCCACCAGATAGGAGTTTCAATCTCCCTACCTATATGCTTTGGTATTCTTTCAAGAGATAGTAGGATGTGATCTTACATGTGGGATGCCTGCAGGTTATGGATTGGGATGAGATTCAGCGTGCCTTCTATGACTACTTCTAACCAGAGACATTGAGGGCCATTTGAGTGCGAGAGTTCATGAATTTGGTGCAGGGTACTCCTTCAGTTATGGATTATTCCTATCTCTTTACAAAGAGGCATCAATTCATGCTTATTCCAAGAGGTGATGAGTTATTTTTAGAAAATAAGGTTGAGGTTTGTCTGAGGCATGAAAGCTAATCGTAGGTAAATATCATCAGGTTGACTTTAATCACTTCTATAGTCCACCATGAATCGATCATAGAGTGTAATTTTAGGGATTCTTGAGTTTTGATATAGGGAGATTCGGAAACCGAAGCATGTATCCCACTTACTAACAACAGGATGCACCGCAGGGGGTCTTCGGGAAGTGATCCAAGGAGGTGAGACACTTATTCTGGTAGACATGTAGTGTGCTACCAGTGCGAAAAGAGTGGACATCCGAAAGCACACTTCCCAATAGACTAAGTGGAGTGCCGATCTTGTAGTAATATTGGTCATCTTCAATTCTTCTATCAGATCGTCTCACAAGTATCTTGTCAAAAGGGTTGTTTTAGGACTCCTCGTATAGTAGCATTGCCACATGTTTCTCATCAGTTTATGAACTAGAGTTTTTCTGGACATTTATGCTGAGGTAGAGGTTGCAGTCATGGAAATTAGTCACTAGGCTTTCAGAGACACTAGAGTAGATCAGCTCAAAGTGGTCAAGCCGGGTCACAGGGCTGCAGTGTAGGTTATACTTTTTCAGTGGAGTACACACAACATGAGAAGGATCTGAAATCCTCTACAGTTTAAGGTACCATACAAGTTGTTTCAGTTTTAGCTTCTTCTCTTTTCGATACAGGGGCATCCCATAGCTTTATACCAGTTGTTATTATGTAGGGTTTTGGGATCTTTATCTTTTATTCTGCTAATATCTTAATGTTAGGCACACCATTTTGGACAAGAACGACTAGTGTACAATAGTATAATTTGTTCCCTCTTGAGGTTGGTGGGTGTCACTTTTTATGGGACCTTTATGTTCAAGAGATGACCTACTATGATGCCATTCTTAGAATGGACTTGTTAGTTCCCTTCCAAGAAGATATGTATCGCGATATCCGTAGGGTGAGTTTCACATCATCATAGGGAAAATCGTTTCTTCATAAGGGCGAGTGGGAGGTACAGGTGAGAAGAGTCGGGCTCGAGCATCATGAATGGGGAGGAGTTACCACCCAGTTTGTTATTCTATACCTGTAATACTAGGGTACTTCACAGTTTTTCTTTCCTCTAGTGTTGGATCATTTCTTGTACGTCTTTCCAGTGGAATTTTTAGGTTTTCATCCAAAACGAGAGGTAAAATTTTCAATTTAGCTTGTTCTAGGAGTGGAACTAGTGGGAATTCCTCCCTATATAATGGATACACCAGAGTTGTAGGAGTTCAAGATGTAGTCAGATGAGTTGTAGGAAAAGGGTTTCATCTGACCCAGTACTTCTCCTTGGGGTTTTCCTATCTTATTTTCAAAGAAGGCAGACAGTACTCTCACAATATGTGTGAACTATAAGATGTTGGACCCGTTGACGGTCAAGAACTGATATCGATTGTGTAAGGTTTTGTTTGAATGAATGTCAAACATTGGTTCTTGAGGTGTTATGGGCCCTCATGGACCGTAATTTGGTGTATAATTGAACTACTATACTTGTTTATAACATGTCTGAGATGCTAAGATTTGCTTTTATAGGAGTATGGGCCCTCATGGATCTGAATTTGGCCCTTAAATTTATGTTTTATTGTTTTTTGTGATCTGGAGTAGTTTCTGAGGCATATTGTCCAGAAAAACCTAGAATAGATGCCATGTAGTTTTGAATAGATTTCATGTGTTATTCCATTCAGAATGAAACTATTATTCTTAAGTACACGTTGTATACCATATATACACATTGTGTAGTCTCTTACCATGTAATAGGTCATGTGAAAAGAGACATGGGATGAGGATATCCTTAAGGGAACATGTCGTGTATTAGTTCTACATTTCATGTTGTGTTGATCATGTGTCCACCCATGTGACTAACGACACAGAAGGATAAACCATATGAGATACATGCCATGTCAAGATTGAACACACCTTGTAGTTTAATGATGGAATCCTACTCTGTAACTAACAAACAAGAGTTAGTGAAATCCTGTCTAGTACATGTCGTGTCCACCTTGATGATGTCGTGTATACTCAACCGTGTAACCTACTATGTATCTAACAACATGGGATGGTGAATTCCATCTAATACACACCCTGTCTAGCACAATTGCAATGTGTAGTCTTGTTCTAGGGAGAACTGTGTGGCTTAGCCTCATAGAAGGACTCAGTTATGGGAAGAGGATTTGAGTACATGTCATGTGTTATGACAACACGATGTGGGTTTGGGGTGTTACCAAACCCGTTTTAGCAGAAGTACATGCCCATTTGAAAGGCATAATGAAACACGTCATGTAGTGGTCATACATGCCCTTGTTTATTATAACTTCAATTCTTTCATTTTCTGGTTACTTTATTACTCTTCTAGTTTTCATTATTTGATAATAATAATTTAATGTGCGCTGGAACTTACAGAGTCATGCCACTAAGACATCCTCTGGTTGTCCACCAGTTACCGGGCAACGATCAGACACCAGACATGGTTGTTCAGGGACTTCCAGCTGCCCCTCCTATTGTGCCAATTTTGGCACCAGCCATAGATTCCGGACATATGTGCCAATGCATAGTTCCGATAAGGCTTTATAAGGTTCATGCAGACCTGCCAAGGAGTACTGCATCCTGCCCCATCTATGGCATAATTGACATGCGTTTTCCAGCAGCAGCAGCCACCCACATTCACAGGGGGAGGAGGACTTCAAGATGTAAAGTCATGTTTAGAATCTATGCTTTCTATCTTTGAGCATCTAGATACGCCACCAGATAGGACTTTCAATCTCCCTACCTATATGCTTTGGTATTCTTTCAAGAGATAGTAGGATGTGATCTTACATGTGGGATGCCTGCAGGTTATGGATTGGGATGAGATTCAGCGTGCCTTCTATGACTACTTCTAACCAGAGACATTGAGGGCCATTTGAGTGCGAGAGTTCATGAATTTGGTGCAGGGTACTCCTTCAGTTATGGATTATTCCTATCTCTTTACAAAGAGGCATCAATTCATGCTTATTCCAAGAGGTGATGAGTTATTTTTAGAAAATAAGGTTGAGGTTTGTCTGAGGCATGAAAGCTAATCGTAGGTAAATATCATCAGGTTGACTTTAATCACTTCTATAGTCCACCATGAATCGATCATAGAGTGTAATTTTAGGGATTCTTGAGTTTTGATATAGGGAGATTCGGAAACCGAAGCCTGTATCCCACTTACTAACAACAGGATGCACCGCAGGGGGTCTTCGGGAAGTGATCCAATGAGGTGAGACACTTATTCTGGTAGACATGTAGTGTGCTACCAGTGCGAAAAGAGTGGACATCCGAAAGCACACTTCCCAATAGACTAAGTGGAGTGCCGATCTTGTAGTAATATTGGTCATCTTCAATTCTTCTATCAGATCGTCTCACAAGTATCTTGTCAAAAGGGTTGTTTTAGGACTCCTCGTATAGTAGCATTGCCACATGTTTCTCATCAGTTTATGAACTAGAGTTTTTCTGGACATTTAGGCTGAGGTAGAGGTTGCAGTCATGGAAATTAGTCACTAGGATTTCAGAGACACTAGAGTAGATCAGCTCAATGTGGTCAAGCCGGGTCACAGGGCTGCAGTGTAGGTTATACTTTTTCAGTGGAGTACACACAACATGAGAAGGATCTGAAATCCTCTACAGTTTAAGGTACCATACAAGTTGTTTCAGTTTTAGCTTCTTCTCTTTTCGATACAGGGGCATCCCATAGCTTTATACCAGTTGTTATTATGTAGGGTTTTGGGATCTTTATCTTTTATTCTGCTAATATCTTAACGTTAGGCACACCATTTTGGACAAGAACGACTAGTGTACAATAGTATAATTTGTTCCCTCTTGAGGTTGGTGGGTGTCACTTTTTATGGGACCTTTATGTTCAAGAGATGACCTACTATGATGCCATTCTTAGAATGGACTTGTTAGTTCCCTTCCAAGAAGATATGTATCGCGATATCCGTAGGGTGAGTTTCACATCATCATAGGGAAAATCGTTTCTTCATAAGGGCGAGTGGGAGGTACAGGTGAGAAGAGTCGGGCTCGAGCATCATGAATGGGGAGGAGTTACCACCCAGTTTGTTATTCTATACCTGTAATACTAGGGTACTTCACAGTTTTTCTTTCCTCTAGTGTTGGATCATTTCTTGTACGTCTTTCCAGTGGAATTTTTAGGTTTTCATCCAAAACGAGAGGTAAAAGTTTCAATTTAGCTTGTTCTAGGAGTGGAACTAGTGGGAATTCCTCCCTATATAATGGATACACCAGAGTTGTAGGAGTTCAAGATGTAGTCAGATGAGTTGTAGGAAAAGGGTTTCATCTGACCCAGTACTTCTCCTTGGGGTTTTCCTATCTTATTTTCAAAGAAGGCAGACAGTACTCTCACAATATGTGTGAACTATCAGATGTTGGACCCGTTGACGGTCAAGAACTGATATCCATTAACAAAGATTGATGAACTCTTTGATCATCTTTGAGGGGCCGAGTGTTCTATAAAATTGACATGAGATCTGGTTATCATCAGTTTCATGTTATACCTTTTGATGTACCTCATACAACCTTTCAGAGTAGGTATGGTCAATACAAGTATATAGTTATGTCGTTCGATCTCATGAACGTGGCTGTAGTTTTCATGGAACTGATTAACCAAGTGTTCCATCCATCCTCGTATTCTTTCATTGTGGATTTCTTGGATGATATCTTGGTGTACTCTCACACTCGACCTTACCATGCTACCCATCTTTAGATCATTTTGAGCACACTGAGAGAGCATCATTTAAATACTAAGCTCTCAAAGGGCCACATTTGGATGGACCAAATTCACTTCATAGGTCATGTTATCTCAAAGACAAGAGTATAAGTATATCCAAAGAAAGTGAGAGTAGTAGATTCTTAGGACCACCAAAACAAAATCTTTGTGGTTCATAGTCTTCTAGGGCTGGCTAGATACTACATGTGTTTCATACATGTACTTTTGATTACAACTTACCATCCTAAGACAGATGGTCAGTCTGATCATAAAATTATGGTCCTTGAGTACATACTCTGAGCCTATATCCTGGATTATGGTGGTTCTTGGGAGAATAAAATACCTAAGGTGGAGTTTTTAAAGAATACAAGTTTTCATTCTACTATTCTGATGGCTCCTTATGAGGCATTGTACGGTAGGCTATGCCGATAACCCTTATGTTCTCAGGAGGTAGGAGAGGTAGTTATGTTGTGAACTCCTCTAGTCCAGGAGACTAAAAAGTATATATAATTGATTCAGAAGTTTATGTCTACTACAAAGTATCGATAAAAGTATTATGTTGATTAGCAGAGACAACCTCTAGAGTTCGAGGTCAGAGAGCAGGTTTTCCTACGTGTCACACCGAGGTTGGGACATAGGAGGGTTAGGAGAAAGGGTAATCCTTCGCTGAGGTATGTTATGCCATTTTTAGTGTTGGAGAGTGTGGGTCCGGTTTCCTATCAGTTGTAGTTACCTCAAAGGTAGCAATATATGAACTACTTTTTCCATGTTTCACAACTCTGACGTTACTTTTCAGACACCTCTTATGATTTTCAACCTGAGGAGGTTGAGTTATAAGTGGATGCATCATTTTGGGAGCATCATATTCAGATTGTTGATCGACTTACAATGGTTCTCCATGGCTTATATGTTCCTCTAGTACGTGTTCAATGTCAGCACATGCGAGAATAGGACGACACATGGGAGTGGTATGCCAATGTACGATCATAGTGGTCGGAACTGTTCTGGGTTTCTTCTTCTACACAACCTTTCTAGGATATTAGGGGATGAATTTCTTTAAGGGGGAATGTTTGTAAGAACCTGGATCATATTTTTCATGTATTTTTTCCTTTTCTGGGGTTTATGAAGATAATGGGGAGTTTTGGGAAATTTCTTATGTACAAGCTATGTACTTTATAAGTACACCCTGTGTACTCTGTTACCGCAGGTAGCCGGGTGCTGGCCATGTCATGTCCTAGCCACCAACCGTGTGTAGTGACTTGGAGACCGCATAATTTGGGGGCCGGTTAAGGCATGTACAACCCATGTAATTCTAAAGTAAATGTCGCGCACTTTCTTTCTTTCATTAAATGCACAGGGGTCGCATCTCACAGATAGAACCATCTCCTTCTTGGTCAAGTTCATCCAAGAGAAACTGTATGAACACGATAATTCCTCGATCCCCCAATCCAGAATATGATCTCTGATTCAATCGTCATTGATTAAATTAGGATTACCTCGGTAAGCCCTTACTTCTTCAAGAGCATCAATAATAGATTTATCTTCTTTTCCATGTTATCATTTGTTGTGAATTTTGAGAATTTTTTTAGATCTACAGTGTTCTTGGGTGATTCGAGGCATGAGGTTCACGTATAACAATCTCCCAACAACGAGGTTTGTGGTTTATGCCTTTCCGTTTATAGTATTAGAGTTATATGTGAAATTTGACCAATACCCTTGAACAAGGACTTGCGTGTTTACTGTTTTAGCCCTATTAATTTACTGTAATAATTGTATTATTGATTCAAGGTTGATTTAATTTGAATAGTGTTAATTTCTATCATTTGGAATTGTTTACCCATGCATTCTTCATTTTGAACGGGCTAGTACACGCCGTGTACTTTTTTTCAATAAACGCACTGGGGTCACATCTGATGTATAGAACCATCTTCTTCAAGGTCAAGTTGGTCTGAGAGAAACCGTACAACCATGATCTTTTCCCAAGCCCTCGATCAATAATCTAATCACTAATTTTACTTCCATCTATTGTGTTGGGATCGCCTCGGTAATACATTCTTTCTTCTAGATATTTATTTTCAGATTCCTCCTCTTCCACAGGTTTTATTCCATTGAATGTTTTAATAATTATTTTAGATCATTGCTATTATTGGGCGATTCAAGGATTTAGGTTCACGTATAATGATCTCCCAACATTTTGGTTGGTGGTTTGTACCTTTCTGTTGAATTTCATTGAGTTATATGAGAAATTTGACCAATACCCTTGAACAGGGTGATGCATGTTTATTGTTTTAGCCAAGTTAATTGTCTGCTATGTTGGTATGCTTGAGTAGAGGTTGATTGAATGTGAATAATGTTAATTGTTATGCTTGTAATGTGTTTTCCCATTCATGCCTTGTTTTGACTATTTGGTCCTGCTTAGCCTGTTAGGCTTCCTTGTGGTTTTTCCCATGCCTTGTATTATAGGACAATTGATTTGTTTATCTAACATGCTGTTATGCTGTAGACTGCAAGCCAAGCAGATCTTCGGGATTACATTGGCCGAAATGAATTGTTATGCTTTCTTGATATAGATAGGGCCATGAGAACCTGTTTTAGTAGACCATTGGGAGAATAGATATAAGGTATTCTTTATAGTGTCTGTTTTTCTATTACACTGTGAGACCATATGGGGAATTAACGTAAGTGCTTCCTCAGAGTGTCTGTAGTTCCTCAACATGGGCCATAGGGGAAATTTGACTTATGTGCTTCCCCAGAGTACCTTTAGTTACTGATATCACACTATCAGATGAATTTATGGATAATGCTACCACATAGAGTCAATGTTTAAGCTGAACTAGAGGAGTTAGACTATGTGTACTGCCCATAGGGTTGCTTGTCTTGATTGTTTGAACCAAAGGGGTTAGACTGTGGGTACTTCCTAGAGGGTTCTCATTTGTGTTTCACTGATTTCTTGTACTTGTATTTTTTAACCAAAGGGCTTAGTCTTTGAATAATACCCTGAGGGTTACCTTCATTGATTAGCTATTTCTTGATATATGAGACTGAATCCATTGAAAATAATTTTTTTTACTATTGAGTACTTCTATGTTTACTTCTATCTTGTACTTATTACCTTCCATATATTCACTGACTGTTAGGCACAAATATTTTTGTGGTTTCCTACTGGGATTTGTCTCACAATAAGTTTGGGCCCAACCAGATTATATTGTTGCAGATATAGATAAGGGAAAGCGACCTTCTACTACGGGTACTTAACTAATTTGGAGTTATAGAGCATGGAACGAAGATATGTCTTGAGATGTTTATGGGTGGTTTACTTGTTTTTCTTTTGTACATTGTATTAGTATTGTATTAAGCATTGTGACTTTTTTGGTTGTTTTCCAAGACATATGTATCATGTATCATTTTATATATGTTCTCTAGTTGTTATTACTTCTTGTCTACTTTTGTTTACTTTTGTTATGGTACTATTGATATATCCTCTATTATTATTGATTAGCTTCTGATGTGTTACTCGGCCAACGAGGGCATAGTTTTCCCACTATCACACAAAAGGCCATCAATGCTAGTTGGAATACTCTGGTGTTTGGGGAAATGTACTTGAGGTCATGTGACCAACCGGGTACAGGGCACATCTGGATAGCTTCTTTAACCTGGGCGTTACACTGAACCTAATTCCTATATGTGATTTTGTACACCATGTGATATAGTATTATCAGTTAGCCTTGATTCATGTTTATGTCATCTTTTAGGTTTTTTATATATTCAAATTTTTTCAGGATAATATGTTCCCATGTTATACATGTTATTATTAATTATGTTGTTTCATGTTCCATGGCATTTATTTCCCAGAACACATATTTAGATAGTTTAAAAACACATATAATCATTATAAATAATTTCATTGATAATTATTTTTTCTATATATACATTCTCCCTATTAAAACATTTCCTATATAATCTATTTTTATGTGAGAAATCTTATAATGTTAATAATAATTTCCCCACACATACATATTTATTAAAAAAAATTGATTCATACCATTGATATAATTATAATATTATTATTTAATATTCATAATTTTATTTTTTTGGTTTTAAATATAGATTGTTATTAATAATTTTAAATATCATGATAAAGTTGAATAAATATTTTTTAAATAAATATTTTATTTTTCTAAAAGAACTTATTTACAAAAATAACATTGAAATATTTTTAATAATGAATATTGAAACCCTCCAACCCCAGTTACCCAGAGTCAGTGCATCATTAAATATCATTGGCATGATCACAAGGAAATCATGTCTTGAAAGATGGATCAATTTAGTATTTTTGGAAACAAGATTCATACATAAGTTCAAATTTTAAACTTCAAAAGAAATACAACATGAATTTATTCCATTAGAAACATCCAAGACTCCTAAATAATGGATGAAATACAATCATAACTTACTTATTCATATCCATGGAAAATGAAATATATGAAAGGGGTGAGCTCAAACTCTCAATAAGGGTATGAAATACAGTGGAAGATAACATAAATATTATACATGGTGAATAATTTAAACCACATGCCTTTACCATTAATAAACATGAATACTTTTATGGAAGGAAAGTGAGATGAGTAAATAATGACATAATAAAACGTAATCATTTGTATTATACTAGTCGAATGACCCCATGAACCATAAATATTAATTTCATAATGAGGAAATGTATAATGATGGACATTCTGAAACATTTTGTCAAGGCATCGGGCAAGACGTCTCAAAATGAGTAAGGCCTCGAACAAAACCTTATATCAAAATTGCGAAAGGGCATTGGCCAATTCCACGTATATTTGTCTCATGATACATACCGATGCATCGAGGAGCTACAACAGGATCCACCTGTCACTTACTAAGTCCAATACATTACTCATATGAAAAGGTTTAAACATATCATAATCATTCATATTAAAACTAGCATTCGAAATGCCAATACATTAACCATAATCCATGAATGGTATAAAAATAGCACATCCACATTCAAGAATATCACAAAACCTTCAATAAAATATAGAAGTTTTTTATCATAATAAATCTATTTCAAATAAACTTAAAATCCATCAAAGGATGTTGGCATAGATGAAATAAAAACAATTTTTGGGGAAATATCTCGTTATATTTTGAAATCATTTAGGAGTCACATAATTATAAAGATATCATTTATTTTGAATATATTCTTATAATCATGTAAGGGATGCTTTGATGATTTTTTATCGGTGGAAAATAGTCGCACCCGCCGTATGAATGAAAAAAACATTCATACCATTAATTTGTCGAAAAGGTAAAAAAGTACCTTGTTTGGAAAACGAAGGAAAGATTATTTTCAATACACATAAGGGTATAAATCACTCCAAACCATTGTCTAGTAAATTGTAATAATGTTTTGAAATACATTTTTATGAATCTTGGATGTGGATGATAAAGAGGTCCTAGTAGATAATTACGTATAAACAACCTCGGATAATGAAGAGATTGTTTAATTAACCCTTAACTTGTACATTTTCTTGGTCAAGGGTAGTTTAGAATCCTGTATAATGGTTAAATAATTGTTATAAAATTATACAAGAATCATATACATTAATATGATATCATATATGATCTTTTAACATTGCTTCGTTAATAATATCTTAGTATTATCGTTGTTTCGAGTGTTAACAAATTCGTTTTCCTTTATATTACTTATTTTGTGAGTAATAACTGTAATTTATGGGATGTATCATATTCATATCCAGAATTATATCAAGTCTTTAGAAATTATTTTTAATCATATAATGAATATTAATCTTGAATGGATACGATGGGGAATGAATCTCATCGTGTTCATGGAGATGGTAATCTGTACGTACGCACGAATGACAATATCAATATTTTTAAATTAAAATAGTATATAATTGAATGGTATATAATATATACATAATCATTATATTTTTATATTTATTATTTTTATTAATCACACATCATTATTATACTCATCCAAATAATAATGTATTGAATAACAATTACACTACAACGTGGAGACGGTAAGTCGTATGTACGGACGTGTAGTGACATGTCATTCAAAGGATAGATAGAATAATTAATATGGATGTAACATATTTATAATAACATCAGAGTAAATATAAGATACTGGTGTTATTATTTTATAATGGAAATAAAAAAATAAAGAATAAGTGGAAGAAGACATACCTTGAAAGAGGGTGGTGAGATTATTACCTCTTCTTCGGGTTCTTCCTTTTGATTTGATCAAAATATCTCCTTAAGTTGTCTTTATGACTAAAGGAATGCCTCTAAGATAAATTTAGGGAAGTTTAGAGGATATTTTGGTAGGTTTTTGCTGAGCCAAAAGGGTTTGATGGTATGAAATAGATAGAAGGGGGAGTACCCATTTATAAGTTGGGTGAGGGGAACCTTAGGAAAAAGTTAAAATATTATTTTGTAATACATTCATATTCGGTTTGTAATGGCTCCAAACTGATTTATTTCGAGGCTAACATGGGGATGGGTATAAATCCACTCATCCAATAGGTTTTAGAATGGTTTGGGTCACTATATTAACCTTATCCTTTTTATTTAACTCTTACATAATTAGTTTGACATTTACCATGTCTCTTTGTATTTTTATATTATTTGATTAATAAACATAATATTAGCTTCCCAGAAAACCCCAATTGGTTCATTAATAACATACCTATATTTATTTTGGTCCTTTAGAAGAACCATATATTTTTAGACATATTATATCATTTATTAATATAATATTTTTTTTAAAACCCCTTTTATGTCAATTCTGACACTATTTAATAATTGATTTTTTAAATTCTTAACAACTTTATTAATTCGAACCATATTAATTTAATAAATCCTAACATGTCATATTAACCAATAAAATTCATTTACGGAATCAAAACTTTCAAATTACAATTTGTTTGACATTTATAATACCAATTATTTGATTCTTTCAGTAATAAAGAAAATACCGCATTATCATTCAGTCATAATTAAATATAATTATTCAATGTCTAAAAATTATAAATAAAATACCATTATGTAGTAAATATTTTTATATTTATAATTAATATTTATAGTCTAATAGATAACATATATAACCCTATTTAAAAATTGTTTTTCTAAAAGATATATGCTTATGTCATTTTTGTATATACATTAACATAATTAATATAAAGTGTCGTTATCACTTAAAAGTGACTAAATGGGGTCCCAAATTCGACCCAATGATTCCCATGGTCGGACATGTATTAGAAAATAGGTTAATGACACCTGTTAGGGTAATTTAATATTATTTTAATATTATTTTATACCCTTATTTACTGGATTTACCCTTTAACCATTGTAAATAAAATATTTACCGAAATAATTATTCAAAATGTCTAAAAATCAAAGTTACATATTTACACAATCTGGACCTTCTGATTCTAATATGGAATCCATTTTTCTATATTCAAAACACAAAACTTGCATAAATTAATTTAAAACTAATTCCCTTTGCCAAAACAAAAATTTTTTTTTTATGAAATAATAACTATCAAAAGATTGACACTTGTTTATGTCTAGTTTAAATGTGAAATTATGTGGAATGACCAACATTGGATTAAATGGTAAAAATATATTCTAAATATACATTAAAATCATTCAATATCATAATTTATAACTATAAAATATTTTGATTAAAAAAGTTGTTTTTAATTAAAGTTTATTATTTTTTACTATTATTGAAAAATTGGAAGTTCTCATAAAAATACAAAAAATTCACCTTAGGCTAATTTCGATATTACAAATCAAAAAATGAAGTAAATTTTGAACGATATAATTTAAAAAATTTAAAAAGTGGTTATTACTATTCATAACGGTTTGTATGATTTGATGTGGTGTGAGTTAGTACTCGATGTTGCATACAACACATGCTATTGTATTGTTCAAAGAGAAGCGTAACGTGGATGCTTCAGATGTTACATTCTCATATCCTTCAAATAATTTCATCCTCAAAATTTCATGAATATAAATACATAAAAAGACTCAGATGGTTCTTCATCATAAGTTACCCAGGTTCCCACTTTGCCTCTTTTATCTTATGGTTTCTTCATAGAACTTTTACCAGATGAGTCGTCTGTTTTCTCAGCACTTGTTCTCTTATATCAAGAATCATGGCAGGGCACTTCGCAATAATACAAATCAGGTTCCAGTTCTAATTCCTCGTAGGTAAGTACATGTATTGGGTTAGGCCTTAATTTTCTGAACAGTGATACATGGAATACATCTTGATCTTTGGATAGATTTAGAGACACTGCCAAACGATATGCTACAGCCGCAATTTGTTATAGAATTTTGAATGGACATATGTACCTGGGACTCAATTTACCTTTCTTACCGAAACGTATAACTCCCTTCCATGGATATAATTTCAAGAAAACATGCTCTCCTATATGAAACTCCCAATTCTTTCTCCATTTATCGTCATAGATATTCTTCCTACTTTGAGGTGCTTCGATGTGGTTTTGGATTACCTTCACCTTTTCCATCGTTTCCTCATCCAGTTCTTGGCCTACGAGTTTTCTTTCACCAACATCATCCCAAGAGGTTGGTGTGAGACATCCCTTTTAGTATAACGCTTCATATGGTTCAATCTTAATACTTGAATGGAAGCTATTGTTATAGGAAAATTCTAACTAATGTAAATATTGATCCCACATACACTTAATGTCATCTGAGCATGGTCTCAACATGTCTTCTAAGGATTTAATAGTCCGTTATGATTGTCCATCAGTTTGGGGGTGTTTGGCAGTGCTCAATCAATGTTTAGTATCCAAAGACTTTTAAAGACCCTTCCAGAATTTTGATGTAAAATATGGATCGCGATCTGAAACAATTTATAGCGGTACTCCATGAAGTCTCACAACTTCATTAATATATAGCCTTGCTAGACTTTTAAGTTGTACACCTTCTCTTATATAAAGAAAATGCGCTGACATGGTAAGATGATCAACTTTGACCAATATTGCATTGTTCCTTCTAGGAGTCTTTGGTAGTCCCATGACAAAGTCCATCATAATATTATCCAATTTCCACTACAATATGGGAAGAGGTTTCATGACTCCTCCAGGTTGTTTCCTTCCAACTTTCACTTCTTGAAAAACCAAACATATTGAAACAAAATCTGTAATATCTCTCTTCATGTTGCCCCAAAAAAAATGTACCATCAAATATCTATACTTTTTTGTGGTCCCAAGGTGTATAGAGAAATTGGAACTATGAACATCATCCAACAATTCTCGTTTTATATCAGGTATATTGGGAACACAAAGTCTCTTACCAAATTTCAAAATTCTATCTTTATACACAAAGTCACTCAATCTCCCATCATTCACAGCTTTAATCATCTTTCGAAACTTTTCATCATTGGTCTAAGAACTCTTAATCATTTCTATTAATGATTGTTTGGAAACCATTTGAAAAAGAATTGATGTTTCATCGTCCATGGTTATTCCCATGTCCATTATCACTAGAACCATGAAAATAGGATCTCCTTTAACTATTATATTATTCAAAACTCCATGATCTTTTCTGGTCAAAGAATCTGCCACCTTATTTTCCTTCCCTGGGTGGTAGTGTATCTTGAAATCATAATCCTTGAGTATTTCAAGCCATTCCCTTTGCCTCATGTTGAGTTATTTCTGTTAAAAAAATATACTTCAAACTCTTGTGATCAGTATAAATCTCACATTTTTCACCATAGTGATAGTGCCTCTAATTAGTCAAAGAAACTATTACAGCCGCAAACTCATGATCATGAGTAGGATATTTTTTTCTCATGAATTTGTAGATGTCATGATGCATAGGCAATTACTCTATCATTCAGCATATGGACAAACCGAATTCCTTTCATTGAGGCATCACTACAAATATCAAACCCATCATTCCACGATGGTAGAGTCAAGATAGGATAATTGACTAATATTATATTCAATTATTCGAAACATTCTTCACAATCTTTTGTCCAATCAAATTTAACCCATTTACGAGTGAGCTTTGTTAATGGGTTAGCCAATCAAGAAAAATTATGGACGAAACGTTGATAATAACCTGCTAAACCAATAAAACTGTGTACCTCAGTTATACTCATCGGTGCTGGGCATTGTCGGATTGCTCTTGTCACAGAAGGATCAATGTAGATTCCATCTTTAGAGACAATGTGGCCAAGAAAAGAAATCTCCTGAAGCCAGAATTCACACTTGATAAACTTCCCATATAATTCTTGTCTTCACAGAGTCTTCCGGATAATACGCAAGTTATTTTCAAGATCTTTATAGCTTTTGGAGTATACCAAGATATCATTAATAAATACCACTGAAACGTCATCAATATATTCCTTGAAAATATGTTTATTAGATCCATGAATATAGAGGGTTCATTAGTCAGCCCAAAAGGCATTACTGTAAACTCATAATGCTTGTACCTGGTTTAAAATGCTGCTTTTGGAATGTCTTCCTTCATCACACACAACTGATGATATCTAGATCGACGGTCAATATTTTAAAAATATTGAGCTCCATGAAGTTGGTCGAATAAATCATCAATGCGAGGTAGGGGATACTTGTTCTTTATTGTTATATCATTGATCTCCCTATAGTCAATACATAACCTCACAGATCAATCTTTCTTCTTAACAAAAATGACAGGGGCTCCCTATGGAGAAACTCTAGGGAAACTTAATCCCTTATTACTCAATTCCTCTAGTTGTTTCTTTAGTTCCACTAATTCCACAGTTTCTATTCTATAAGGGGAGCTCAATATGGGACTTGATCCAGGAATTAAATCAAATGAAAACTCAATTTCTAATTCTGGAGGATGTCCAGGTAAATATTTTGGAAACACATCAACATATTCATTCACAATTGGTACATCCTCTATTTGAACATTACTTTCCTCACCCATAGTTATTTCATTCTCTCCCTCCACAATAATTGAATTTAGTTGAGCTACTAGGGGTGGTTCTAGATAAGAATCAGGTGGTGATGATTCTACTATAAAGATAAGGTGTTCTTTATCATCGTCATCAAAAATAGTAACCTCCTTCTTCTTACAATAAATTTTTGCATCATGGTCCGAAATCCAATCCATTCTGAGTATTATATAAAATTCAATCATGCGTATGATGATGAGATCAACAGATAAAGAACATTTATATTCCCTAATGGGAACTGATTCACAGAACATTATAGAAATGATACTTCCATTAGGATTTTTGAATGAAAACTCCCTTGTTAAATCAAATTGGAAATACCTAATTTTCGTAGCAAACTCGGAAGATATGAAAAAATGCAATGATCTAGAATCAAATAAAGCATTTTCTAAACTTGAGGAAACCTTTAAATTACTCGGCACCACATATTTCGGAGCTTCTACCTCAGCAGTAGTTATAGCATGAGTTTGGCCTTGATCCCTTGGCCTTTTCTGAGGTAATTTCCCCTGAAGGTTAGGACATTAATTTTCATAATGTCTCATATCCTTTCAGTTTTAGCATTGTACATTGGTAGCATCTTTCAATCCCTTACAACCACCATCATTATGGCCATTCTTTCTACATTTGTATCATACTCCTTTTTCTTTTAGACAGGTACTAGGTGGATTCCTTCCGCAATTATCAAAGGGTGGAAATTAAATTCTTCCCTTCTTCCATATTTCCTTATTTCCTTTCCTAGTGTGATATGTACATCTCTTTTTCTCTTTCTTTGATTAAAAATCATAAGACTTATAGAATTCCTTTTCTGTCTTGATAGCACATTAGACAATATCTTCATATGACGAGATGGATTTTGATACTAATACTCAATGGAGAAATGATTTTAACCCATCAAAGAAACAATTGCTTCCTGGGTTATGAATATAATCTACTACGTTCCTCTCTAACCTTGTAAAGATTGCTTCAGACCTTACGACGATTTCATCCCCCTTTTTCCTCAGACTCAGAAACTGTCTTTCTATATCTGCTCGATGGTCCTGACGAATGTATTATTCAATGAAAATTTAATTAAACTACATCCATTCCATATTCTATGCTTCCTCTCCATCCTTTTTGTTCTGAATCAATGACCACCATTGATCAGAATCTCTAGTAAGGCAGTAAACTTCCAAGACAACTTTTTCTCTTTCGCTACTCCCCCAAGCGTGGAATATTTTCTCTAACGAATTTATCCATTTCTTATCCACTAATGGATTTGTACTCCAATTGAATGTATGTGGTTGTTGCCTAATTAAGAGATCTAACATTGATCCTCCACACTACGGATTAGGGTGCTCCATACGGGTAAGGTTATTATTCATAACCTAAGTTACTTGTCCCATTATGGTGATAAGCTGATCAGCACCAGTTGTATAACCTGCTCCACTATAATTATCTTTAGCAGAAAGAAAATACCTTCATGGAGTGAATTCATTGGTATGGTTTCCATTCCTTCCACTAGGCACCATTTATAAACAATAGAATACACTAAATTTGTTTATGAATATCAATACAAAAAATCCAAACTTGTAAAACAATAAACATAAATTGAACATTTTATGGATATAATCCATAATCATAAAATTGTTTTCTTTGAGGAAGTATATACTAATAAACCATTAAAATTGGGTTTTAAAGAAAATGATAATTATCCTAATAATATTCCCCGGGAGTGTCGTAACCAAGAGTGCAACAAGGCTCATTGTCATGCACCAGTTCCCATTAAAGTCTAGCTCAAAGCGGTGTTTTCAATTTTTACCCCTATGTACATCTGTGTCAGATCCACCTCTACCTGCTCGTATCAATATAGGGATGTTTTCCTCTAATAACTCACAAAATCACTATAATACCAAAATTATAGGAAGTTCTTCTATACTAATCTTTAATTTATATCTTAGGGCTATGTGCTCTAATCAGAGTTTATCTAAATCTAGTTTCCAATTTTGTACTAAACTTTCTCTAATAGGAAATATAACGCCCCGACCCTAGTTACACGGAGTTGGTGCATTATTATATAACATTGGCATGATAACAAGGAAATAAGATCTTGAAATACCGATCAGTTTAGTATTATTGGAAACAAGATTCATACATTAGTTAAACATTGAACTTGGAAATAAATACAACACGAATTTATTCCATTGCAAACATCTATGCCTCCTAAATAATGCATGCAAGTCACTCATAACTAAATTCCTCATATCTTGGGAAAATGAAATATAAGAAATTCATGAGCTCAAATACAAAGTAAGGGTTTGAAATATAGCGGAAGATGACATAAATATTAAGAATGGTGAATAATTTAAACCTCATTCCTTTACCAATAATAAACATGAATACTTTTATGGCAGCAATATGAGATGATTAAATAATTCCATAATAAAACATAATCATTGGTAATCTACCAGTCGAATGACCACATGAAACATCAATATTATTTTCATAATGAGGAAATGTATAATTTCGGACCTTCTGAACCATTTTTTCAAGGCCTCAGCCAGGACGTCTAAAAATGAATAACGCCTCAGCCAAAAGCATATATCAAAATTTGTAAAGGACCTCATCGAATTCGACATCTTTTTGTCTCAGGAGACCTACCGATGCATCGAGGAGCTATAGCAGGCTCCAACCATCACTTACTAATTCCAATAAATTTCTCATATGAAAAGGTTTAAACATATCATAAACATCGTACCAAAACTAGAATATGAAATCTCAATACTTTAACCATAAATCGTGAATGGTATAAAAAAAAGCACATCCATAGTCAAACATATCACAAAACTGTCAATACAATATGGATGTTTTGTATCATAATAAATCAATTTAAAATAAACATAAAATCCACCAAAGGATGTTGACATAGATGAAATCAAACCCCTTTTTAGTGAAATATCTCTTTCTATTTTGAAATCATTTAAGAGACACATAATTATAAAGTAAAAAATTATTTTGAAAATATTCATATAAGCTTTTATGGGATGATATGATGATGTTATAACGACGGAAAATATCTACACCCACCGTATAAGTTAAAAAAACACTCTTACCTCAAATTTGTGGAATATGTCAAAAAGTACCTTCTTTAGAAAACGATGGAAAGATTACTTTCAAAACAAATAAGGTTATAAATGACATTTACCCATTTTCTAGTAAATATTATACAAAATTTGAAATAAATTTTTAAGAAACATTGATGTGGATGATAAAGAGGTCCCAGTAGATAATTACGTTTAAACAACCTCAGATAATGAAGAGATTGTAGAAAAAACCATAACCTTGTACTTTTTCTTGGTCGAGGGTAGGTTATCCTCTTGTATAATGGTGAGATAATTATTATCAAATTATACATGAATCATATACATTAATATGATATCATATATGATCTTTTAACGTTGCTTCGTTAATAATATCTTAGTATTATCGTTGATTCAGGTGTTAACGGATTCGTTTTCCGTTATATTTCTTATTTTGTGTTTCATAATTCATATGGATGGGATGTATCATATTCATATCCAAAATGATATCAAGTATTTAGACATTTTTTTAATCATCAAATGAAAATTAGTCTTTAATGGATATGATGGGGAATGAATATCATCACGTTCGTGGAGACGGTAATACATACGTACGCACAAGCGACAATATCATTATTTTGATATTAAAATAATATATAATTGGATGTTATATCATATATACAGAATCATTATTATGTTATATTTATTATTTAAATTAATTACACATCATTATTATAACCATACAAATACTAATGCATTGAATAACAGTTACACCACGACGTGAAGACAATAAGCCGTACGTACGCACGTATAGTGACATGTCATTCAAAGTATTGATAGAATAATGAATATACATGTACCATATTTATAATAAAATCATAGTATATAGAAGATACTTGAGTTATTATTTTATAATGGAAATAAAAAATAAAAAAGAAGTTGATGAAGAAAAGAACTTGAAAGATAGTGGTGAGATTATTACCACTATTTCAGTTATTACTTTTGATTTGCTCAAAGGGGATACTTATGTTGGCTTTATGAATAAATGAAGGCCCCTATGATGAAGTTAGTGAAGTTTAGAAGATATTTGGGAAGGTTTTTTCTGAGGCATGATGCTTTTATGGTATGAATTAGAGAGAAGGTGGAGTACTGTTTTATAAGATGGGTGGGGGGCACCTTAGAAAAAAGTCAAAATATTATTTTATAATAAATTCATATTCGGTTTATAATGGCTCCAATCTGATTTATTTAGATGATAAGGTGGGGATGGTTCTACATCCACTAAACCAATAGGTTTTAGATAGGTATGGGTTACTATATTAACCCTATCTTTTATATTTAACTCTTAGTTAATTAGATTGACATTTACCATGTCTAATTATATTTTTATATTATTTGGTTAATAAACATATTATAAGCTCCCATGCGAACACCAAGTGGTTAATTAATTATATACCTATCATCATATAAGTCCTTTGGCAGATCCTTATATTTTTACGGAATACTATATCATTTAGTAATATTATATTTGTTTTAAAATCTCATTTATGTCAACTTTGACACTATTTGATAATTGATTTTTGACAATTCCATAAAAACATTATCAATTCAATCCAAATTCATTTAATCAATACTAATGTGTCATATTAACCAATAAAATTAGTTTATGGTATAAAAACAATAAATTTATTTTATTTTAACATTTATATGACCAATTATTTGATTCTTTCATTAATAAGGAAAATACTGCATCATCATTGTGTCATTAATAAATTTAATTATTAAATGTCTAAAAATTATAAATAAAATAAAATTATAAATGAAATATATTTATATTTCTAATAAATATTTATAATGAAAAAATATAACATATATATCCCTATGTAAATTTTTTTTTTGCTAAAAGATATATGCTTATGTCATTTTTTATTTACATTAACTTAATTAATATAAAGTGTCATTATCACATACAAGTGACTCCATGGGGTCCCAAAATAGACCTAAAGATTCCCGTGGTCGGACATGTATCCTATAATAGTGTAGGACACGTGTTATGGTAATTTAATGTCATTATAATATTATTTTGACCATTATTTATAGGATTTACCTTTAAACCATGGTAAATAAAATATTTACCGAAATAATTATTCAAAATGTATAAAAATAAAAGATACCTATTTATACAATTTGGACTTCCTGATTTTAAATATGGAATTCATTTTTCGAAATTCATAACATAGAAGTGGGAGAAATTAATTTAAAATTAATTCTCATTGACGAAACAAAAAGCGTGTTTTTTAAGAAATAATAACTATCAAAAGAATGACACTCGTTTATGCCTAGTTTAAAAGTGAAATTACGTCCAATGTCCAACATTGGATTAAACGGTAAAAATATATTATAAATATACTTTAAAAACACTCAATATTATAATTTATCACTACAAATTATTTGGATTAAAAAAGATGTTTTTAATTAACGTTTAGTATTTTTCACTATTCATTAAAAATAGGATGCTCTCAGAAAAATACCAAAAATTTACCCTAGGATAATTTCAATATTCCAAATCCAAAAAATAAATCCATTTTGAAAGATAATGTTTATAATATTTCAAAAATTGGGTATTACTATTCATAACGGCTAGTTTGATTGGTTGTGGTGTGTGTTAGAACTCGAAGTTGAGTACAACACATGCTATTGTATTACTCAAAGAGAAGCGTACCATGGATGCTTGTGATATTATAAATATTATAATATTTATATACAATAACTAAATATATTAATACCCCTTTATTTATAAATCAATTCTAAATATCATTTAGATTCAATATTTCTAATATTTACATTTATTAAACTAAAACATTTTTATGCACATAATATATATTAATATTTAATATAAAATTATTGTGTTTAGATATGGAATTGGATTAATTATATTTCAAATTTTGTTCCATCACACCCATATTTTTATATATGGATGATGTTATATTTTTATAAAATCGAAAATCACATAGTGTAAATCTAGTAAATTAATTTAAAAGTAAATGAATAAAATGGAATAAATTAATTCTAATTCCAGTATAATAAGCCTAAAACCTTTGTTTAGTGACTTGGTATTGTCCTTATCAATTTATAGATACACTAAAATCGATTATTTTGAATAATTGGTGTCACTGAACTTCAAATAATGTCATAAAATTATTAAAACCTATACGTTGTTTAAAAAAATGTTTTGTCCTATATAATAAATGGGGTGTCACTAACACCCTTCAATACATGCACATTAAATTCATATTATTCATTGAAAATATTCCAAAATATCAACTCATAGAATCTTATCAAACATTCCTATTCCCCTGTTCATTCTTTGTAAGCTGAAGCTCTTCAATTCAAAGGAGCTTTCCTATGGAATGATAAAGTATTTAACATAAGTATTATATCCAGGATGTGTATTTTTCATTAATTTTATTATTTAAAATTCCTTATATCCATAAAAATATGATGACATAAGCTTATTGTTTATAAATTAGTATTATTATAATAATTTAATATTGATAATTTATTCATCTCCATCTTCTAAGAAAAAAATGTTTTATTAGTGTGTTATGCAGACTACAACCGCCACAAAGCGACATCTTCCAATTTTCATCAGCTCCATTAATTGATGATGAAAAAAATGTAATAGATTAATAAATATGATATATATAATATATATATGATTTCAAAATTTAAAATTATTAATTACCATATATCCAATTACTTCATTTAGAAATTGAAATATTAATTTTGTGTTCCTATGAGTAAACTCTACCATGAGCAAAGAGATTCAATGGTCACCACCAACCATAATGGATAGTATTACAAATATAATCAATATTTTTTTTCAATATCACGAGTAATACTATATAAATTACCAATATATTTTTTGGAATCATTATACCATGATAAACATATATAAGGAGTTATGATAAAATGACTGAATAACCTCATGTAACTGACATTGGTAAGACAAATATATAATAAATACATAAAATATGACTATAAATGGTATATATTAAGATAAATAAGGAATAAGAAATTTTTTAAGAATCTATATGGAAAACATAACATTATTATTTAGTGATATAATCATGTGTATAGAATGAAATAAGAACAAGGAAAGGGATTTCATCTCTATTAACCTCCATTGAGAAGTATTGCATTTATGCACATACTTTTATTTTCATGGTTTGTATCTTGAAAATTTGACATATTTTATTATAATACATTTTTATTTCATTTTTTATTAATATACATTTTATGCTTCCAACCACAATGGTTTCTGATGCAAACTTGTTCAAAGTATTATGGGTTTCTATCTCAAATTAATCTAATAGATATATTTTTAGTATTATGAAAATAATTTAAAATTTATGGTGTTTATACTACATATTTGAGAAATCATATCCTCAGTTATATTTTAAAAATTTTATTTTATGTTTAATGACTGACTCTCTCTTTCATTATGTTTTGATTTGAAGGATTATAAAGTTATTAGGTTTCTTGTGGTCTAAATTTTAACTCAGTGATAAATAATATATTACGTGAACTATTAATTGTTTGAAAGGTGTATTCACTACCTATTATAATAAAACAACCCAGGTTGACCTCAAACTAGTCTCCCGAGCTGATCTACAACATGGTCTGTAGGGAATTCCTGATTCCCTCGAGCCATAACCTAGTGTTGGGAATTAATATAGAAAAACATATGGAAGATTTCACTCAATATAAAAAAATAAAATAAATATATGAACTAAAAACAGTGTAACCCAAATTTATACCAACAATCATTCTGAAAATCATTACACAAATCTAAAAAAACTAAATTACAAAAAAAATACTAAACATGACAACCAATACCTCTTCATGTGAAAAAAGGGTCAATCTCTAACACCAATTATTACCATCAACAACTATGATCCATATTAATCAGAATCCCACTAAAAAAATATAACAACAACAATAAACTATAGAAGTTATTATTAAACACATTATGAAGACCTGAACAATATATTCTCAATTCACTACTGTTATATAAAAGTGAAATCATATTCAATGTTTTAATTATTTATATAAAATTAATATCATAAAAATATTTTCCATATTAAAACAGATCATTTTACATTTCTTTTTTTTCATTTCTAATAAGAAACCATTTAGATTTTCATTGAGGAATGTGATGCTTTAATTTTTAAACTCGAATAAGAGATTATAAAACTTTTATGGGAGAAATTTTCTTCCATAATCCTTTAAAAGAGATATCATAACATTCGAATGAAGTATACCACACTTGAGAGCACCACATTAATCACAATATAATGTAAATGGAAACAAGCACACAAGAGAAAATGTATTTTTTTATCTAAATCATCCACAATAAGTAACTACGTTCTAATAGATATATGAGAAACCTAGAAGATAATGAATATTCTAGAACATACTAATATGTGGTTACTCATCATATAATTCTTTCTACACTCAATGAAATTAAAAATTCACTCACACAGCTGATCATACCCCACATGGTATAGATTGAGGTGCACTATTCCACAGTAATAAAATTCAATATATCACAGTGCAATGGGCCACTATATTGTGTATAACCTAACTAGTCCCTCAATCATTCTCAAACAACTCAATAGATATTCTAGGTTATCCATTTCAATAATATAGTTGATGGTGATCGAACTGATGCAAATAGAACATACAGTCATGTTACTCTATAATAATTTGCACAATACACATCACTTGAATCATTATTATATCGATGTGATGTAAATTAAATATAATTAAGGTACAAATAATATAAAAGGAGAGTTGTCATAAAATAATTCTTAACCTATTTAACCAAAGTGGATAATGGGTAGCAAGCATCCTTTATCAAGGAAATAACAATATATTTAAAAAATATGTAAAAATACACCATTAAAAAAATTCAAAATCATTTAGAGAATGATTTTTTTTAACACTCATATCGCATTTTCAAGCTAATGCTAATTTTATCCAAATTCCACATTTTCTATTATCCACCACCACATGAAAAAACGTTTTTAAAATCCAATAACACAATTCCATTCAATCCAAAATAACATTGAAAAACAAATCATAGAACTGAAATAATAATTGAAAATATAAAAAATATATTTATAAATACATCTCATTATTTATAAACTAAAAATTACTCACAGAAGGAAATCAGTAATTTCATCAAACACTTTGTGTGCAACATTTAATATAATAATAGTCTATTTTCACAAATCAAAGAACAAATCAAAAAAATTCACACCAAACACTTTATCCAATGAGCACACATCACTATCTAACACATAAGAATGAAAATAAAATCATGAACCAAATGAATCAAAAAGTATAATGGTAAGTTAAAAGGTAAACCAATATCAGCCTCATTATGAATCAATAAACCAAGTGAAAAAAACATCCAAGAATGTTCCATGAGTCAAGATCTACCATAAAATTCACTAAAAATTAAACACCCTAAACATAATTAAGGGAAACATGGAAAATTAGACTATGACACCATATGATAAGAAGAAAATCCAGAAAAAATGGATGAAAAATGAAGAGGGAGATGAGGAAAGGATATTTCATTATGATATATAGACCCAAAGAATATGACAAGAATTAGATCTATACATTAAGTTGGAGGAGAGGATTCATGATCCATGGAGACTCGTTATTAGGGCTTTATAAGCCATATGGAAGTAGAAATGGGTGGTCATGGGGTTAAAATCGTGTATGTTTATTTTATGATTTTCATAATTTTTAGAATGTTGTCAGCTCACATGGTTTGGACATGTAAATTACCAATCCATGTACCAACTGTGAGACCTATAGTCATCCCACATGGGAACCTACATGGTTTGGCCACACCGTTTTCAAAAAATGCACCAATTATGCCAAACATCATTGTCCTAAGATAGAACCTCCCCATAGGGTTGACGTACTATTTGAGAAACCATGTGAAATCCATTCACAATTCATCTACCACAAACACTTGAGAAGAAATTATTCCTAGAGTGGGCTATAATATTTTCTACAATTATGCACTGTTCATGTTCTAAGAGAGAAACACCTCAAAAATAAATATTTAAACCAGTCACACTTGAAACCTAAGAGTAAAATCCCTAGAACGAAGGATAAACTAGTAAAAAAGAACAAAATAAAAATATGTATGTGACAATTCTCCCAACCATTAACACATTCTTCCAACATAAAGACACAAAATCTTCTATTTTATAAATCATGAAAAATTATTTCCAAACTGCAGGGCCTAACCACTAAGACCAAGAAAATCAAAACCACTAGAAAATAGAACAATAGAATTTTTTATAATACCAATCAACAATACAAAACCACTTCTCGAATAATCATTAGGAAAAATCAAGTCAAAACCTCCACCACCATAATTTGAACAAAATTTTATGAAACACTCCAAAAAAGATCCATGTTCTCCCAAAATGTACTGTACTCAAAATCAATGACATAAAAAAGAAGCTACATCCTAATAGACCACATATAATAATAAACTATATGATCAAGTTGGAAGAATATAATTGGATTCAGACTATTATAAATATACTTGCAATGATTTAGATCTAGAGAAATTTCAATGAGTCCTATGGTGGTTCTCACCACCATTAAGATTCAAAATTCGTGAATAAACTAGAAAAATTTCCCCTTATGGCCAAACACCATCATCCACATTGTGAGGAGGGTTAGGATGATGATGAAGGACCACCCCACACAACTAACCACCAATGGGAAAAATTATAGATTCATGTCTGAAAAGGAAAAACTACTATGGTTTCATGATGTTTATACCACAAAACTTTATACAATAAATTATATCTCAAAACAATGTGAAGAGATTAAACAAGATTATTTTGACTCTCTCACCCCAACGTTATCGAAAAGAAATGAAAATTTTTTCCCCACACTCACCTATGATTTCCTAGCTCCATGAAATTATTTACTATGTGGAATATGGTTGGAGCTATGATGTTTGAAGCATCTCTAGCACCATAACCAAGAACTAATGATTCCACATAAAACTATAGTCTGATTTAGAAAAACCGAAAATTACATAGAAATATATCTTCTTAATTAAATAAAATTAACAAAAATAGGGACTTATAGGACGAACACATTGAACACATCACCACATAGAACAGAAATCATTATAATTTCTAAAAGGAAAACATTATTACATTGAAACAGATGTTCATAGAAGATCAAATACATCCCCAAAATTTTTTTAAAAAAGAAAAAAAATATGGAACAACTGGTACAAATAGATGAAACACCATAATTTATGGAAATAAGCCAATAGAAAGGGACTTTATACCGAGCACAATGGTACTGTACTCCTACGAACTGATTCACTATCACTTCCCAGAAATACCCTAACATAACCACTGAAGTATAATTGGTTCCCAAAAGCATGATATGACTTTATTGTACTAAAAATAAAAGGATTATTATGATCTAAATTATCATCATAATAAAATTATATGATTCTTGTCCTTATAGAGGTTGGAGAAAGATCCAAAAGAAATTTTATTCTACTATTGGAACATACTACATCAGAAAATTTCACCACATCCTCACTGGAAATCCAATTACCACTTATGGGGACTAAAGGAGGGATTAATACCTCATGAACCCCCACCATATCAAATAAAACATGAATATATGTCATCACCACATCCATAAAAGAATTTAGATTGAACTATAAAGCATTTAAATGCAGATACATTTTATTCCTAAATATAATGGGATGAAAACTAAAGAAATTTTCCACAACCCACTATGGATTGAATGGAAAAAGTTCCAAAAAATGATAGAATAACTCCAACATTGTCCCATCATTTATCTGTAGACAAAAAATTTCAAATCCCTTAATCAGATATACTAACTCATAGATATACTAACAGATCAATGGAGCCTTGAAGAACTATTATGTATGATCATTATGCGACCGATTCCAAGATACACACATCTTAGACATACAATGTGTAACATCAAGAATAAAGGTAGAAAAAATACCATTAATGACTGAAGAATGTTAATGAGGTAGGAGTTCCATTCTTTTCTCAACATCAATATATCTTCATTTAAATATTTATATAACCATAAAATAGAGGTAGGTAAAATTTTCAAAACTCATGAATAATATCCATTGGTTAATCAACTTTTGTATCTTTTTTGTGATAATAAACTCATGGTCATACAATGAATATTCATCAAATAATTGTATTTGGAAACACTAACCAACAAGAAAACTGATATCTCAATAAAAATGTACTCATCAACATGAGTCCTCAAACTCAATTCACATCACAACGAACATTCTCCAAATATTGGTAAAAAATATGACACTCAACGACTAATGGATTTTTACTCCCATTGAATGACTGTGGTTGTTTCCTATTGAAGTGATCTAACATTGATCCTCCACGTTGCGTATTAGGGTTCTCCATACACTTAAGGTTATTATTCATAACCAGAGTGATGTGTCCCAATATGGTGATAAGCTGATCAGCACTAGTTGTATCACCTTCTCCACTATATTTATCTTGAGCAGGAGGGAAATACCAACATGGAGTGCGTGCATTGGTACGATTTCCATTCATTACATTAGGTGCCATTTTTATACGATGGCATACACTATATTAGTATATGAATCTCAATACATAAATCCAAACTTATAAAACACTAAACATAAATTGAACAGTTTATGGATATAATCAATAATCATAAAAATGTTTTCTTTGAGGAAGTATATACTCATAAAACCTTAAAATTTGTGTGTAACGAAAATGAGAATTATCCTAAGCATATCCCTCGGGAGTGTCATAACCAAGAATGCAACAAGCCCCGTTGTCATGCACTAGTTCCAGTTCTAGTCTAGCTCAAAATGGTGTTTTTGGGTTTTACCCCTAGGTACATCTGTGTCAGAGCTGCCTCTACCTGCTCGTATCCAGATAGGGATTTTTTGATCAGATAACTCACAAAATCTCTACAATACCAAAATTATAGGATGTTTTCTATACTAATCCTCAATTTATATATTAAGGATATGTGCTCTAATCAAAGTTTATCTAAATCTAGTTTCCAATGATTGTACAAAACTATCTCTGATATGAACTATAACGCCCCGACCTCAGTTACACAGAGTCAGTGCATTATTACATAACATTTGCATGATAACAAGGAAATCATATCTCGAAAGACTGGTCGGTTAAGTATTATTGGAAACATGTTTCATACATTAGTTCAACTTTACAACTTGAAAAGAAATACAACACGGATTTATTCCATTGGAAACATCCATGCCTCCTAAATAATGCATGAAATTCACTCATAACTAACATCTTCATATCCTGGGAAAATGAAACATAAGTAAGGGGTGAGCTCAAATGCTCAGTAAGGGTAAGAAATATAGCGGAATATAACATAAATTTTAAGCATGGTGAATAATTGAAACCACATGCCTTTACCAATAATAAACATGAATAGTTTAATAGAAGTAATATGAGATGTGTAAATACTCCCATAATAAAACATAATAATTGGAATTTAACTAGTCGAATGACCACATGAAACATCAATATTATTTTCATAATTAGAAAATGTATAATTCCGGACATTTTGAAACATTTTGTCAAGGCCACGACCAAGACGTCTAAAAATGATTAAGGCCTCGGCCAAAACCATATATCAATATAGAGAAAGGGCCTCGGCCAATTCCACATATTGTTGTCTCATGAGACCTACCGATGCATCGAGGAGTTATAGCGGGCTCCAACCGTTACTTACTAAGTCCAATACATTTCTTATATGAAAATGTTTAAACATATCATAAACATTCATAATAAAACTAGCATACAAAATATAAACACATTAACCATAAAAAATGAATGGTATAAATATCGAACATCCATAGTCAAACATATCACAAAACATTAAATACAATATTGAAGATCTGTATCATAATAAATCAATTTCAAATATACTTAAAATCCATCAAAGGACGTTGACAAAGATGAAATCCAAACCCTTTTTCGAGAAATATCTCTTTCTATTTTGAAATCATTTAAGAGACACATAATTATAATGAAAAAAAATTATGTTGTAAATATTATTATAAGATTTTATGGGATGATTCGATGATGTTACAATGACGGAAAATATCTGCACCTGTCGTATAAGTTAAAAAAACATTCTTACATCAAATTTGTCGAATAGGTTTAAAAGTACATTGTTTAGAAAATGATGGAAAGATTCCATTCAAAACACATAAGGGTATAAATGACTTTTACCCATTTTCTAGTAAATATTAAAAAAAAATTAAATTTTTTTTTAAGAAACATGTATGTGGATGATAAAGATGTCCTAGTAGATAATTACGTTTAAACAACCTCGGATAATAAAGAGACTGTAGAATTAACCCTTAACCTGTACTTTTCCTTCGTCGAGGGTAGGCTAACCTCATTTATAATGGTTAAATAATTGTTATAAAATTATACATGAATCATATATATTAATATGATATCATATATGATCTTTTAACATTTCTTCGTAAATAATATCTTAGTATTATCGTTGTTTCGGGTGTTAATGGATTCGTTTTCCTTTATATTCCCTGTTTTGTGAGTCATAATTGATATGTGTGGGATGTATCATATTCATATACAAAATGATATCAAGTATTTAGACATTATTTTTAATCATCTAATGAAAATTTGTCTTTAATGGATACGATGGAGAATGAATCTCATAGCGTTCCTGGAGATGGTAATCTACACGTACGCACGAGCGACAATATAATTATTTTGATACTAAAATAATATATAATTGGATTTTGTATCATATATACAGAATCATTATCATGTTATATTTATTATTTGCATTAATTACACATCATTATTGTACCCATCCAAATATTAATGTATTGAATAACAATTACACCACGACGTGGAGATGGTAAGCAGTACGTACGCACGTATGGTGACAGGTCATTCAAAGGATGGATAGAATAATGAATATACATGTACCATATTTATAATAAAATCACAGTATATATAAGATAATGTTGATTTTATATTATAATGGAAATAAAAAAGAAAGAATAAGTGGAACAAGAAAACAACATGAAAGAGAGTGGTGAGATTATTACCTCTTTTTCAGAGTTCATCTTTTTCATTTGATCAAAGGGGCTCCTTATATTGGATTTATGACTAGAGGAAGGCCTCTAGAATGATTTTAGGGAAGTTAATAAGATATTTGGGAAGGGGTTGGCTAAGCCAAAAAGCTTTTATGGTATGAATTAGAGAGAAGGGGGAGTACTGTTTTATAAGATGGGTGAGGGCCACCTTAGGAAAAATGTAAAATATTATTTTATAATAAATTCATATTCGGTTTCTAATGGCTCCAAACTGATTTATTTCGAGGATAAGGTGGGTATGGGTTTACATCCACTCAACCAATAGGTTTTATACAGGTTTGGGTTACTACATTAACCATATCTTTTAGATTTAACTCGTAGTTAATTAGTTTGACATTTACCATGTCTCATTGTAATTTTATATTATTTGGTTAATAAACATACTATAAGCCTCCATGAGAACCTAAAGTGGTTAATTAATGATATACATATCATTATATAAGTCCTTTGGCTGATCCATATATTTTTAGGAATATTATATCATTTAATAATATAATATTTGTTTTAAAAACTCATTTATGTCAATTTAGACACTATTTAATAATAGATTTTTGACAATGTCTTAACAACATTATTAATTCGATACAAATTAATTTAATCAATCCTAACAAGTCATATTAACTAATAACATTGTTTTATGTTATAAAAACATTAAATTTCATTTATATTAACGTTTATAAGACTAATTATTTGATTCTTTCATTAATATGGAAAATACCGCATCATCATTGTGTCATTAATAAATTTAAATATTAAATGTATAAAAATTATAAATAAAATAACATTATGTAGGAACTTTTTTTATATTTCTAATGAATATTTATACTCGAAAATATAACATATATATCCCTATATAAATAATTTTTTTGCTAAAAGTTATATGCTTATGTCTTTTTTGTATTTACTTTAACTTAATTAATTTAAAGTGTCATTATCACATACAAGTGACTCCATTGGGTCAAAAAATAGACCCAAAGATTCCCATGGATGGAAAAAGATCATCTAATAGTGTTAGGACACGTGTTAGGGTAATTTAATTTTATTATAATATTATTTTTTACCTTTATTTACCATATTTACCTTTTAACCATAGTAAATAAAATATTTACTGAAATAATTATTCAAAATGTATAAAAAGAAAAGATAGTTGTTCATAAAATTTGGACCTCCATATTTTAAATATTGAATCCATTTTTTGAAATTCATAACACCGAAGTGGCAGAAATTAATTAAAAATTAATTCCCATTGTTAAAACAAAAAGTGTGTTTTTTAAAAATAATAACTATCAAAATATTGTCACTTTTTTATGTCTAGTATAAATGTAAAATTACATCCAATTATCACCATTGGATTAAATGGTAAAATTATATTCTAGCTATACTTTAAAACCACTCAATAGTATAATTTATCACTACAAATTATTTGGATTAAAAAAGTTTTTTTTAATTAATGTTTTGTATTTTTCAATATTCATCAAAAATTGGATGTTCTCAGAAAAATTCAAAAATTAAACCTAGGATAATTTCAATATTCTGAATCCAAAAATGTAGTCCATTTTTAATGATATAATTTATAAAATTTCATTAATTAGGTATTACTATTCATAACAGCTAGTTTGATTGGTTATGTTGTGTGTTAGAACTCGATGTTGAGTACAACACACGCTATTGTATTACTCAAAGAGAAGCATACCATGGAAGCATGGGATGTTACAAATTTTATATTATTTATATACACATAACTAAATATATTAACACCCCTTTATTTGTAAATCAATTCTAAATAACATTTAGATTCAATATTGGTAATATTTACATTTATTAAATTAAAACATTTTTATGCATATCATATATATTAATATTTAGTATAAAATTATTGGGTTTTCAAGTGGAATTGGATTAAATATATTTCACATTTATTTCCATCATACCCATAATTTTTGATATGTTTAATGTTATATTTTTATAAAATAGAAAATCTCATAGTGAAAATCTAGTCACAAAATTTTTAAGTAAACGAATAAAATGGAATAAAATAATTCCAATTCCTGTATAGTATGTCTAAAAACTATGTGTAGTGACTTGGTATTCTCCTTATTAGTTTAGAGATACACTAAACTCGATTATTTCGAATCATTGGTGTCATTGACCTTGGAATAATGTAATAAAATTATTAAAACCTATACGTTGTTCAAAAAATTGTTTTATCCTATAAAATAAATGGTGTGTCACTAACACCCTTCAATAAAAGCACATTAAATTCATATTATTCATTGAAAATATTCCAAAATATCAAATCATAGAATCTTATCAAACATTCTTAAGCCCTTGGGCACTCTTTGTAATCTGAAGCTCTTCAATTCAAAGGAGTTATCCAATGGAATTATATCGTATTTAACATTAGTATTATAACCTTGATGAGTATTTTTCATTAATTTTATTAATTAAAATTCCTTATATCCATAAAAATATTATGACATCAGTTTAATTTTTATAAATAAGTATTAGTATATTAATTTAATACATATTATTTATTCATCTCCATCTTCTAAGAAAAAATGTGTTATTAGTGTGTTACGCAGACTGCAACCGCCACAAAGAGCCATCTTCCATTTTTCATCAACTCTATTAATTTATGATGAAAAGAATGTAATAGATTAATAAATATGATATATATAATATATAAATATGATTTCAAATTTTCAAATTTTTAAATACCTTATATCCAACTATTTATTTTAGAAATGGAAATATTAATTTTGTGTTCATGTGAGTAAACTCTGAAACGAGCAAAGAGATTCAATTTTCACCACCACAAAAAATGGATATTATTAAAAATATAATCAATATATATTTTTTCAATATCATGAGTAATATTATATAAATTACCAATATATTTTTTGAATCATTATACCATTATAAATATATATAAGGATTTATGAGAAAATGACTGAATAACCTCATGTAACTGACATTGGTAAGACAAATGTATAATAAATACATAAACTATGACTATTAATGGTATAAATTAATTTAAATAAAGAATATGAAATTTCATAAGAATCTATATGGAAAACATAACTTTATTATTTAGTAATTTAATCATGTTTATAGAATGAAATAAGAACAAGGAAAGGGATTTCATCCCTATTAACCTTCATTGAGAAGTATTGTATTTATGAACCTACTTTAATTTTCATGGTCTGTATCTTGAAAATTTGACATATTTTATTATTATACGTTTTATTTCATTTTTTATTAATATACATTTTATGTTTTCAACCCCAATGGTTTCTGATGAAAATAAGTACATAGTATTATGGATTTCTATCTCAAATTCATATAATAGATATATTTTTGGTATTATGAAAATAATTTCATTTTTATGGTGTACATGCTACATATTTGAGAAATCATATCCTCAGTTATACTTCAAAAAATGTATTTGATGTTCGATGACAAACTCTCTCTTTCATTATGTTTTGATTTGAAGGATTATAAAGTAATTAGGTTTCTTGAGGTCTAAATTTTAACTCATTGATAAATAATATATTATGTGCACTATTAATTGTTTGAAATGTGTATTCACTACCAATTATAGTTAAACAACCCAGGTTGACCTCATACTAGTCACCCGATTTGATCTACAACATGGTCCATATGGAATTCTTGATTCCCTCGATCTAGAAACTAGTGTTGGGAATCAATAAAGGAAAACATTGGAATGATTTCACTCTATATAAATAAATAAAATAAATATATGAAGTAAAAATAGTTTAACCAAAATTTATACCAACAATCATTCTGAACATCATTACACAAATATATAAAAAAACTAAACTACAAAAAAGTCTAAACATGACAACCGATACCTCTCCATGTGACCAAAAGGGTCACTCTCTAACACCAATTCTTACCATCACCAACTATGATTCATATTAATAAGTATCCTACTAAAAAATATAACAACAATAATTAACTATAGATGTTTTTATTAAAGCACAGTGTGCATACCTGAACAATGTATTCCCAATTCACTACTTTAAAATAAAATTGAAATCATATTCAATGTTTTAATTCTTTATATATAATTAATATGATAAAAATATTTACCATATTAAAAAGAATCATTTTACATTTCTTTTTTTCATTTCTATGAAGCAACCATTATGTTTTTCATGGTGGAAAGTGATTCTTTCATTTTTAAAGTGGAATAACAGATTATAAAACTTTTATGGGGGAAAGATTCTTCCATAATCCTTTAAAAGACATATCATTACATTTGAATGATGTATACCACACCTAAGAGCACCACTATAATCACAATATAATGTAAATGGAAACAAGAACACAAGAGAAAACGAAAAATCATTTATCTAAATCATCCAAAATAATTAACTTTGTTCTAATAGATATATGGGAATCCTAGGAGATAATGAATATTATAGAACATACTAATATGTTGTTACTCGTCCTATAATTATTTCTACAATCAATGACATTATAAATTCACTCACATGCTCGATCATACCCCACATGGTACAGACTGAGGGGCACTATTCCATAATAATAAAATTCAATATATCAAAGTGCAATGGGCCACTATATTGTGCATAACCTAACTAGTCCCGCCATCATTCTCAAAAAACTCAACTGATATTCAAGGTTATCCATTTCAATAATATAGTATATGGTTATCCAACTAATGCAAATAGATCATACAGTCACATTACTCTATAATAATGTGCACAATACACATCTTTTGAATCACTATAATAAGGATGTGATGTCAATTCAATATGATTAAGGTACAAATACTATCCAAGGAGAGATATCATAAAATTATTTTTAACCTATTTAACCAAAGTGGATAATGGGTATCAAGCATCCTTTTTCAAGGAAATAACAATATATTTACAAAATATGTCAAAATACACCATTAAAAAAATTCAAAATCATTTAGCTAATGGTTCCTTTTAAACATTTATATCACATTTTCAAGCCAGTGCTAATTTTATCCAAATTCCACATTTTCTATTATCCACCACCACATGAAAAAACGTTTTTAAAATCCAATCACACAATTCCATTCAATCCAAATTAACATTGAAAAACAAATCAAGGAACATAAATAATAATTGAACATATAGAAAATATATTTATAAAGACATCTCATTATATATAAACTAAAAATTACTCACAAAAGGAAATCATTAATTTCATCGAACACATTGTGTGCCACATTTAATAAAGAAATATCCCTTTTCAAAAATCAAAGAACAAATCAACACATTCCACACCAAACAGTTTATCCAATGAGCACACATCACTATCTAACATAAAAGGGTGGAAATAAAATCATTAACGAAATGGATCATAAAGTATAATGGTATGGTAAAAGGTAAACTTATCTCAGTGTCATTATGCATCAATAAACCAAATGAAAAAACCATCTGAGAATGTTCAATGAGTCAAGATCTACCTTAAAAATCACTAAAAATTAATCACCCTCAACAGAAAGAATGGAAACATGGAAGATTAGTCATTTTGACCATATGATAAGAAGAAAATGTAGCAAAACGGATGAAGAATTAAGAGGGAGAGTATGAAAGGATATTTCATTATGATTTATTGACCCAAAGAAGATGACATGACTTAGATCTATACAATATGTTGGAGGAGAGGATTCATGATCCATAGAGACACATTATTACGGCTTTATAAACCATAGATAAGGAAAAATGGGTGGTCATGGGGTTAAAATCATTTAATTTTATTTTATGATTTTCATAATTTTTAGGATGTTGTCAGCTCACATGGTTTGGACATGTATATTACCAATCCATGTACCAACTGTGAAACCTTTAGTCATCCCACATGGGAACCTACATGGTTGGGCCACACGGTTTTCAAACAATGCACCAATTATGCCAAAAATCATTGTCCTAAGATCGAACATCTCCATAGGGTTGACTCACTATTTGAGAAACCATGTGAAATACATGCACAATTCATCCACCACCAACAATTGAGAAGAAAATTTTCCTAGAGTGGGAATCATGATTTTCTGAAATTCTGCTCTGTTCATGCGCTGAGAGAGAAACACCAAAAAATATAAATTTAAACCAGCCACACTTGAAACCTAAGAGAAAAGTCCCTAGAACAAATGATAAACTTGTAAAAACGGAAAAAAATTTAAATATATCTATGATAATTCTCCCAATCGTTAACACATTCTTCCAACATAAAGACAGAAAATATTCTATTTCATAAATCATGAAAAATTATTTCCAATCTATAGAGTCTAACAACTAAGACCAAGAAAATCAAAACCACTAGAAAATAGAACAATATAATTTTTTCTAATACAAAAAAACAAACCAGAACCACTCCTCGAATAATCATTGGGAAAAATCAAGTCCATACCTCCAAAATCACGCTTTGAAAACAATTGTATGAAACACTCAAAAAATGCTCCATGTTTTCCCAAAATTTTCTAAACTCAAAATCAATGACATAAAGAAGAATCTACATCATGATAGACACCATATAGTAATAAACTATATGATCAATTTTGTAGAATATAATTGGATTCTGACTATTATAAATCAAATTGCAATGATTTAGAACTAGTGAAATTTCAATGAGTCCTATGGTGGTTCTCACCACCATTAAGATTCAAATTTCTTGAACAATCTAGGGAAATTTACCCTTATGGCCAGAAACCATCATCCACATTGTGAGGAGGGTTAGGCTGATGAAGATGGACCACCCCACACAACTAACCACCAATGGAAAACATTATAGATTCATGTCTGAAAAGGAAAACCGACTATGGTTTCACGATGGTAAGACCACAAAACATTATAAAATAAGTGAGAGCTAAAAAAATGTGAATATATTCACCAAGATTATTTAAACTTTCTCACCCCAACGTTATCGAAAATAATGAACCAATTTTCCCCACACTCACCTAGGATTTCCTAGCTCCATGAAGTTATTTACACTGCAGAATATGGTCAGACCTATGATGTTTGAAGCATCTCCAGCACCATAACCAAGAACTAATGATTCCACATAAAACAATAGACTGAATTAGAAAAACCCAAAATAACATAGAAATATAACTTCTTAAATAAATAGCATTAACACAAATAGGGACATACATGACTAACACATTGAACACACCATAACATATAACAAAAATCATTATAATTTCTAAAAGTAAAACACTATTACATTGAAACAGAAGTTCATAGAAGATCAGAGACATCACCTAATATTTTTTTTAAAAAGAAAACAATATGGAACAATGGATAAAAATATAATATGTGCCATAATTTAAGGAAAAAATCCAATAGAAATGGTCTTTATACCGAGCCCAAACGATACTCTTCTTTTACGAACCGATTCACTATCACTATCCAGAAATACCCAAACATAACCACTAAAGTGACATTGGTGCCCAAAAGCATGATATGAATTTATTTTTCTAAAAACTAAGGATTATTATGATCTATATTGACACACTAATAAAATTATATGATTCCTGTCCTTGTAGAGGTTTGAGAAAGATCCAAAAGAATTTTTATTCTGCAATTGGAACATACTAATTCGGAAAATTTTACCACTTCCTCACTAGAAATACCATTACCACTTCCAGTTAATGAATGAGGGAGGAATACCTCATGAACCCCCACCATATCAAATTCAACATGAATATATGTCATCACCACATCCATAAAAGAATTTATATTGAACTATAACACCTTTAAATACAGATCAATATTATTCCCAAATATAATTTTTTGAAAACTCAAGAAATATTCCACAACAATCTATGGATTGAATGGAAAAAGATCCAAAAAATGATTGAATAACTCCAACAATGTCCCATCATTTATCTATAGACAACAAATTTCAAATCCCTTAATCACATTTACTAACTCATAGAGATACTAATAGATGAATGAAGACTTCACAAACTACAATGTATGATCATTACGATACCTATTCCAATATATATAAATCTTAGACATACAATGTGTTACATCAAGAATAAAGGTAGAAAAAAAACATTTAATGAACAAAGAATGTTAATGAGGCAGGACTTCCATTCATTTCTAAACATCAACATATCTTCATTTAGAGGACTTACATAACATCAAAATAGAGGTAGATAAAATTTTCAAAACTCATGAATAATATCCTTTGGTTAATTAACTTTTGTATCTTCTTCTGATAATAAACTAATGGTCATACATCCAATATTAATAAAATAATTTTATTTGGAAGCAAAAACCCACAAGAAAACTGATATCTCAATCTAAAGGTACTCAACAACAGGAGTCCTCAAACTCAGTTCACATCACAACCAACATTCTCCAAACATTGCTGAAAATATTCCACTCAACCACTGGCTATAAAACATTTAATTTTCCACTTAAATTATTTTTAAATGAAAACAATGTTGGTGGCCTTCTATACTCTCTAATGTTATTCCCTATAGTCTCACGCACATTCATTTTCCAATGATTATCCATAAAGAGGTCAACTCATTCCATATCTGGCACCCATCCACCCACACAATCATCCATCTCAAAAATTCCATTCCATCAAAATTATTTTATAGAAATTTAGTTTATAATGATTTTATAAAATTAAAACTGAAAAATAAATATCCATTTTCTCAAAATCAATACTCTTCAATTTCAATTTTTTTACCACAATTCAATTAGACGGGTTCTTAAAAATACGAATTAAAGATGTCACAAAAAAATTCATAACGTGGGACTAGGTTAGATGGGTGACATGACCATATTATTGGCGACCACACAATAAATGACTGCTAATAATATTCTAGGGCCAAGTCAATAGATCCTCATAGATTTCCATACCATGAGCTCTCACAGGGACTAGTATCCCAACTCCCATTTAAGAACCAAATAACCAAAAAAACAACAAGAACCAAATAAACAAAATTAAACAAAACTTCCCATAGAATCCAATTGTTTGGCATAGAATTCACTAATCATACACAACCTCATACCTATACCCTAAATATCTTATAATACTACTTTATCTACCTAGGCATTCCCAAGTAATAGAGAAACTCTAAAAAGAGGGTAACATATCTAATTCCAATAGGCACAGACATAGGATATTCCTAAGAGCGCGTAAATAATACATAACCTAAAATTTCATGTTGAATTATCTCCACAATAATTTCTCACTCGATGAAATAATAAATTTACATAAACTCTCGACCAAAATTAATATGGTACAGACTGAGGGGCATGATATCATAACAATAAATATTAATATATCCCATTGATATTAGCCAATATCGACTGCATATCTTAACTATTATAGTAATTATTCCCGGAAAATTCAATAGATATTATAGGTTCTCTAGGTCACGAGTATATAAGAGGATGATCCAACCGATTACAACTACACAAACAATCACATACCTATATAATAATTTATACAACATACATCACCAAAATCACCCAAATTATCAGTCTCTTACCATAAAACATATAGATCATAAATGATTCCACAGTGAGGATATTTCATTAAATGAAATGTAAATTTTTCATGAGTAATCTAATGTGGGGAAATCCCATGCATTTAGTATAAAAAAGGTACTAATATTATCAATAGAGTTTTTTCATAATAGATATTTTCATTAGTTTCACCAAAGTGCCAAACATGGCTGAAGAATTAATTATCCAATAATAAATAAATATTTTAAAAAGATGTAAAAATACCCCACACCCAATTTCACAATCATTTAGAAAATAATTACTTCTAGAAAATCACATCATATTAGCAAACCAACACGATTTTCATCAAAATTCCAAATAGACCATTGCCACCACTGCTTGCCAAACCCTTTTTAAAATCCAATTACACAAATCCTTTAAATCTAATCCCACTTGAAAAACCGTTAATGAATCCCGAACCATATTTTCAATCAGAAATATTTTACATATACAAATTGTTCATTACATACAACAAATTACACATAAAAGAGAATCAGTAATTTCATCGAATAATTTGGTGTGTAAATTTTAATAAAACAATACCATTTATCACAAGAAAATAAAAAAAACACCACTTTTCACACCAAAATATTTATCCAAAGATCACAAAATCATTAATTAACACAAATAGAAGGTGATAAAATCATGAAACTAATGAATTGAAAATTATAAGGGAAACTTCAAAGTTAATCCTACCTTATTCACATGACACTTCAACAACGCACACCATAAATCAAACAATGACGAACCCAGGAGCCATTATTTATGAAGAGAACTCCTAAATAATCACAAACTGCAACATAAGACTAGGGAAATAATAACCCTTTTCCAATATAATGTTTGAGAAGAAGAAACTCAATATAAAATGGAAGAAGAACTAATTTGGGGAATTTGATAGGTGATTACCTTTAGTGATATTTCCCCAAACAAGAATAAACAACATATATCTACACCAATGGGGGGGATATACTAGAGGATCCATGAATGAGCACCCCTGGGGCTGTAGAAACCAAAGGGATGTAGACATTTGTGGATTTGGGTTTAAAATCTCATAATGTATGTTTATGAATTTCATAATTTTTAAAATATGATAAGCTCGCAGAGGTTGGTTCATGATTAAATAAACTACACATTAATAATGAACCCCTTACTAGAAAGACATTATCACCTGCATAGTTTGAAATCACATTTTTCAAACCATGTGAAAACCATTCGAAATTCCACACTACAGATATAGAACCTCCCCACACACTGAAATCACAGTTTTAATAACCATGAATAAGTTATAATACATGCCTTTCCCATGAAAAATTGAGACACATGAAATTATAGAGAGGTCCACATTGATTTTACAAAAGATTATTCTACTGTGTGTTAATAGAAAAAAACCCCAAAAATAATAATTTAATCCTGTCACACCCAAAACCCTAGGAGAAAACCCATGGCCCAATGTTGAACTAGAATAATTGACTAAAATAAAATTCATATATCACACATATAAATATGTTTGTAAAATACTCATTACATATAATTGGATCTACTAGAACATACATGTTTCCTTAATCAATTGTCTATTTACATAGGTGTTTCCCCATTATTATGTTTATTTATTAACATAACATTTCATTATTGAGTTATAATCATTGTTATAAACTTATTTATTATAATTTTTGAACATTCAAAAATATCATTATATTATGTATTATTATGTCAGTATTTCATTTATTGATATTTATACCTACAACATAATCCTATTTATATATTATTTCTCACATCATAAGTTACTTTCTAAGTGAACCATTCACCTTCTTTCATTGGAAGGATTGTGATCCAATAATTACAATATTCTTAGTCATATAATCATTGATCTGTATTCTGTGAACTTAACATTTAAAATAAATAAAATTTAATGATATTCACCATGAAATAATTTTATTCTATTGACATAAAGAAATGTATTGGCATTAATTATACAATTAAAAAAATATGACTGACTGTTTGAAAGTTGACTATATATTGTTTGGTCATCAGAATTCATTCAGTTTATGGTATATGATCATGGAATATACCTTATTTAAAATTGAAAACCTTTTAGATTATAGATTATTATTGACTACTAAATCATTTATTCAATCATTTATATTTCAAATTTTTCATTGTACAGATTTCTGTTTTTATTCAACAAAATTATCATTATACAATTGTATAAAAGTTAATGATGACTCTTATTCTAAATGAAATTGTCATAATCACATGATAAGAGAGGGATATTATTATATACCCTGATGATTAAATGACTAGTGTCCTGAAATAGAATGAGTTTTGTTTTGGGGCATGCCTCCTCCCATAACAGGAGAGTTTCCTAGCACAAGGACATGAAAATAAAATTCCATTATTGTAGTCTCAATGACATGTAATTTTTCTTAGATAAAGGCAGTGATAAATGTTTTTTAATATCCCATATTATAAATTCCACTTGTATGTGTTTAGTATTTTTTATATCCAGGATTTGGTTTATTATTATGGACATATAATTCATTTTGATTCAAGTTGATTATAGATTCATGTTGTTTACATAATCCTTCCATAATTTATATAGAATTTTAATTCTATGATTCCATTTTTTATATGTTGTTTTTTGTTTTTGTGGGTCATGAACAATTTTTGGTTCCATACCCTCAATACACTCTTTCTCTCACTCCATATTATCTCTCATCTCATTAATCACTCCCTAAATCCTAATGCTAGTCATTGAAGAAATTCCTCCATACATATTCCCTTTGGAAATCATATTACCTCATTGTATATGCATCAATAAGTTAATAATTAATCTTCAAAAATTTATAAATTTTCATTCTCTACATAGAGTTATTTTGTTCCATTCCTAGATTCATTATTTGTAGGGCTTTCACCTTTTTTTCGATTTCATTCTATGTTGACGAACATAAATATTTATAACAAAACGGTGATACTCTACATAAAAAATATAGAGTATGTAGGTGGGAGATGCCCTGGCGAAATAGCCAGTCATTGACATCGACGAAAGGTGGTATTTTGTGATGCATAACTACTGTGAATCATTGGTTGAGGCTGATAGATGTGATGAGATATACTCGCACTATTTCAAGAATCCCCTGTTTTGCTGACATATCTATTCCTTTTTATCTAATAAATATGTAGGGCCGACTTTCACCGGATCCTGGGCGTTTGGGGTAAAATGAGTCTTCTTTCAATTTTTTACCTATTAGAGAACGTAATGACATTTTTAAATCCAAATATGCATGTTAGATCATCAATATCAATGTATTACACCCTAATGGGTGTGAGATTTTGATTCCTAATTGGAATTCATAGTCATATAACCAAAGCACCAATAGGTTTGTTTGGTTTTATTTCGAAATATTGGATTTATAATCAGTAATGGATAAGTATAGTGGTGATGATTAGATAAATGACTTATCAATTTAATATTTACTTAATGGATTAGAGTGGAACTACCATGTCACCATATTAAAGGTAAAAAGGGTTATGCCCATGTTTTTTAATGTTATTGAGTAATGAGTTAATGGATTCCTTGGATTAAATCCTATTACTATTTATAATTAATATATTTTTTCATGGAGACTGTTATGTTATAAAATGGTATCTACGACAGTCATATATTATATACCGGAATTACAGCCCATACATATTATTATAATTAGGCATAGTGACCCTACAGTTATGTTATGAGAAAATAGACACTATGATTGTAATATGGTCATGAATAACATGTGATTTTACTACATTCATGGTGAAACTAGTGAAACAATCATGGAATTAAATCCCTTATAATTATTATATGAGCATAAAAATCTTAATGTAAAGATATTTCATAATGACCCTTATATTTATATATATTCATTAAAACCCTAATGTTGTGATACTAGGCATGGTTTCCCAATTTATATATTATTTGGAATAAGGACCACTATACATTTGATATTAGGAATTGAGACCCTATTATTGTCATATTGGGCATGGATTCCCCTATTATTGAGAGACCTGGAACTGAGTCCATTGATACTCATGGGACCCATGAAATTTCTTATGAAAATCTAAATTAATCCACTTTCTCAAGATAGTAGTAGTATTCATATATATATATATATATATATATATATATATATATATCTGTGTGTGTGTGTGTGTTTGTGTAAACATCAGCACATATACAGATCGTTTATGTGTAAACGCATGGATAACTATTTAGAGACTCTTTTTCCAGGGCCAATGTTGGTACTATTATCTAATTTCCCATCAAGAACTATTTGCGACACTTTATATTATTATTTACTGCATAATATTATTTTAATCACACAACAATATTATATGCACTGACTATATATATATGTACATTGTTTGTGGTGGGATACATAGTTTATCTCACACCCAATACATGATGATGATGGTACATTGGTATATTATTTGGATAGAGGTATCGAATGGGGGAGCCCCTAGAAGATGATACTTGATTTCATTATTGCATTGAGTTGGTAAGAACAAGCAAAGATCTGGATCATTATTCAATTAGTGATAATATTCTCAGTCTTTTTCCTATTTTGATATATATAATGTATTTAATTCCTAGATAAATGTATACATAATTACTTTTCATTGAATTATTACATATAATTATTATATATTTGATACTGGATGTGAGATATTTATAATTATTTGTTTCATTACCTTCCATTGTTATTTATTTATCATGGTTCTTCTATTTAGCTATATATTTCTAAATTATGATAATATGATCAGAAGGATATAGTCTGCCATATATTACCCTTATCTCTCTATACTATTCAATATCTTCAGGTGTATGGGGAGGCATACTTGAGTACATGTGACCTACCATCTCAGGACATCACAAAAACACCGTTGTTTATCATTAAGATCTTTGTCACATTGTTAAACTACAATCAACTAATAATGACATCAACTCTTAACTTTTATTTGATGCGATTCTTTCTTATTAAAATATTCAAGAATTTTCAAAAACAACATATTTCATAGAGAATAGGTTACCATTATCATCATGGGAATTTCCTAGACATATTTCATCGAAAACTCTCTAACAAAACATCCCATGTTTCCCACTATTTAATTTTTATGTGGAAAGACCATGAAAACTCCATGGTATTTCATACATGGGTTTTATTTGTAATAATTATCCTAATGGTTGTTATTTTTTTATTTCAAATAGAAACATTAATTATGAATATTCACTACATTTATGAATTTATTCCACCATAAATGACGAGTAGTATCCAAATTAATTTACATTTTTCACGCCATCAAAATAGAACGTATAATTATTATTTAAAAAAACTATTGTCTACATAAGGAAGTAAACTAAATAATAATTCATTATTTTAATTATAATATCTATATATATCATTTTTATATTCTTCACCACTATAATATAATATATTATTTAAAAAAAAATTCATTCTTTATCTACAATTATTCTAAAATAAGTAATTTTTATTGAGATCCCCTGTTTTATGACTCAAAATCATATTACATATAATAAAACTACAAATATAAATAAATTTAAAAATGAACATATTATTATTTTCTGATTGCTTTAAAACTATCCCAAAAATTCCTACATGTTCAAACTCTATGGGATTTGTCCAATATACATCACGATTTTTATGCACTATGTTTGTAATCTTCCAATTATGAAATATATAATAATTTCAAACTCTTCTCTCTATCATGTGGAGAATATCAAAAGTAATTCCTCTATTTTATTAGCATTCTCTTATTCCAATAACACATGTTCCACATCCTTTTATGTTGATGTTGATTTTCTTCCATAATGTTCATATTGTACAAAATCATCTTATAACTAACATGAAATGTGTTTTCCATGGTTCTTAGTACTCATGTAATAACATATCTAAACTTATTCAATTTAACAAATATATAATATCTTCAAAAAAATTGTATCCTTTATCACAATTTTATGAATCACTCATAAAACTGTGTTTAATAAAATTAACAATATAGGCTCTTTTGGACTTTAACTTTTATCCTCTAATGATTGACTATCCATTGACTTTAATTCTGAGTAACTCGTCATTGAAAAATTTCAAATTTCAAATTTTATTTTTTTTATTTTTCAAAAAATTCAATATCAATTGATATATAATTAATGGACAGTATCTAATAGCCATGGTATTTTTCCTTTTATATCCTTCATAGTAGTTTCCATAATAAAGGATTCTTCCTTTCCTTTTCCTTATTTATCATAAAACATTTTATATTTGACCTAAAAACATTGTTATGTAGGTATTATTATAAGGAGTTATTTTAATATTTCCTTTTTGATCAAATTTTTAAATGTATTTTACAATGTTATAGATCTCTTTTGAGTCTCTAAATGGTATTTCTCATGGTTTATCATTTGAGTGGTTCAAACCCCAAATTGTTTTACTCAAATTACTCTATAATTTTTTTCTTTTTTATGGTTGAATAAATATATTTTTACTATATTTACAACACAACTACAATACATGTTGAGATCATAAAAAATATATTTAATGTATTAAGATATATAATATTTACTGTTTTGATACAAATTTTCATCAACATTAATTAAATCGACAATGTAACATTTTTGTGGACCAATGTTTAAATAACATATAAAAATTTTATTCTATCTTTTAAATGTATTCGCCACATCAACATAATCTCTAGTAGTAGTAGAAATTGTTTCATAAAATTTAATGTTATATACATCTGCTTTTTTCAACTTTTATAGTTATGGATATATACATGGACTTCTTAGAACATTTTTATCTTTTAAAATTATTTATCAATTGTATAATCATTATTGATAATTTTTGTTCATAACTTTTAAGTTTATATTTTCTAAAAATTTAAAAAACATTTGGAAATGAGCTTGAAATTTTTTAATTATTCTATCATTACTAAATTTTTATTAGACATAAAAGGTTACTTTCCATTATAATTTAATATGATCATTTCACTTAAATATTAATAAATTAAACAAAATTATTTCTAATATCATCATTGGTGTTAGAGTAACCTACTTCCTCCTAAACTACAAATTTCCTGAATTTTCATTTCTTAGTGGCCTCAAAATAGATTTAAATATTTTTTATTTATTTTGTCATTTCATAATTGATGAGTTCACTATGATGACCATCCTTAGAATGTGTTTTTGGTTCTTTATATTATAATGATGAACCTTATCATCTAATTTATTAGGATGAAAAATAATATATTTTAAACCATGGTTGAATCATTTAATTTATCACTAATACATATTATCATGATTACAATATCATTAAAGCTTATAAATAATTCACCAAAAGATTCATAATCTCCATTATTAAGATCATTATAATTATATGTAATATATTTAACCAACCTTTAATTACTTTCATATTACCATCATATATGTTCTTAAAATATCCTAGATAACAAAACCTATTCTAATTCCCCTATATCTATGAAGCCACCATTTTGAGAGTGAGTAACCTAAATATTTAATTAATCACACATCACTATACAAATTCTACTAATAAATTGATTTAAGAGTAATATTCTAATAAATGGGATGAAAATATTCCATAAAAACCTCATAAACCTCCTAAATATTTTAAATAAAATAAATTAACAATCTATTACAACAGATATGAATGTTCTATCTCTGGAAAATAAAACTCCCATTATAGTTTATTATATTATGAACATCCATTTAATATTATCTTTTCCTCAAACATAAAAAAATATTTGTTGAACTAAACCAATATCTCATTCCACTTAAATGGATGAAACAGGATCGTTGTGACCACTAATATATGGGATGGTGTAAATAAGTGATCATCAATTTTTAATATTTAATTTTTTAAGAATTTCACTTCAAAATATTGTAGGTGGATGTTAAATTTTTTATAATATTAATATAAGAAGAACCATATGAATACATGTATTTACAATGTTCCATACCATATAAGGGTAGCTAAGCCTTGTTATATTATGTTAATAATCCATGACAATTCAATTGATTAAAAATTAATCCTTTAATGTGGTTAATAAAGGTTGGGAATATCCATACACAGTAAAATATCAATAGTTAATATACCAACCATGATCTCCTCCCACAAAAAAAATCATTAATGTTTTTTTGACATTTCTATGAACCTTCCCAAAAATACTTTATTGCGTTTTCATATTGATTATTACACATTCATTTCAATTTATTTTCAAAAAAACTAAATCATGTTTTTCATGATATTTATTAGAATTATGAATGAATTTTATCCTTTTATATTATACTAAAAACTTCCATCTGGTCACCTTTTCAGCTAATATACTATGTCTAGTCGTTTATTTAGTATCCTCTATCTAATTCATTCTAGTGACTGATATAACATCTCTAACAATATCCTTTTAATCACATTATCTCATGGCCTATCTCATATCTCTTAATATGAAACTTAATCTGATAACTTTTTATATATTCCTCATGGACTTCATTTCTAATTTTTTTACTCTGTTTATCTAATCTATTCCACACATCGTTCATCATATACCAACAAGTTGGAATACTCACACTAGTATTTGTAAAAAAAATTATTCTTCACAATATGTGTATGATTAAAATTTTAATTATAAATATTTTAACCACTAGTTAGTATTTTAACCCTCCTAAAATGGAATATCATCTGCCATTATATTGGAAATATTCCACAAATGTTTTGAGGAAACATGTAGACTTGATTGAAACATTTGGCTTAAAATTTCCAAATTCCTCCTTGGAGACATCGAATTGTTGAATGAATTTAAATTTACATAATAAAAAACCTATTAAAACTTCCTCCATAATCCTTATGACTCAAAGTGAATCATGGACCATTCCCCACACTTATTTGAAACATTAAAATACTAGAAAACAATCATTACCTTTATTAACTTTTTGAAACATTTTTAAATACTGTCAAACATATATAAATTTTTTCCAACCATTAAAATTAAAAAAAAATCATTGAAGTGATTTTATTTAATGAGACACTATCAAATGATCAAATATAATTTTTTTTATAAAATTTTATAATTCATTCACTACTCAGTACATGTTTTTGAAGAAATTCCTTAGAACACTTCAAATTTTACATTCACACGTAATATTATGAGTAATTATATTCATATGAAAACTTTTTTAAGATTAGTCAAGCAAAAAATAACCACTTTTATGACTTCAATCCATATGTTAAATCATCTGATGATGGTCCATGAGGTCCACTGATGGTCTTCATCTACTAAAAAAACTAGTAACATCCTTTATACCTCAAAATCTTTTATTTGATTAATTACCATAAAAACAAATGAAAATAAACATCACTGATTATCTTATACCATTAAATTGTGTTAATTATTTTTATCCTTAATGTGAAATCCTAATTTATCCTTATATTGGGTATAAATTATAACATTAATACAAAATATATCATTATAAACCTCTAACCAAAAACAATTCTTACAAAAACTATGAATAATAAATTCTATTCAATGACCTTATAAATTACACCATTCATAAAAAATTTCGTAAAAATAAATTCCCTCCCCCATTTTTAATTATTTGGGATCATGATTAGTTTCAATACTCATGATTTCAGAAATAGTAAAAATAAAAATATATCACTCTATTTATTAATCGAACACTATGTCTCATGGAACATATGAGCATAATAGGATATGAACTCAAAAGAATAGGGTTAATCATATCTATCTAATTTACCATGTCGAAATGAATAACATATTTATGTGATTTATGTTATTAAAAAAATACATTTCATGTTATTAAACCATATTAATTCATATCTATCACAAAAAACATATTATTCTCTTCAGAATTCTAAAAATAAAATGATAACATCCGGATATCAATATCATACTACTTCACTTATCATGTGAAACACAAAGTACACAAAATATATCCTATTGGATAAATCATGTGTGAGCACATGGGGTCCTAGTTCCATACTCCTAATACATGCATAACTCTTTATGTATAGTTATAAATTTGGTGGTCACTCTACATGAATTTGTGATATTTAACAAGGCCAAAAAACCTAAATACCATAGAAATCAGCATACTCATGTTTATTATTATTATTATACATATGGTGAGTAATCAATAATTAAACCAAATTACAGGTCTTACTACCTATGTTTCATCACATAATTTCTTATGTTGATTCATCCATGGAACTCACTAGATCGTTTTTTCAATGTGATAACTATGGTTATATCCTCACTAGTTGACAAATTTATTATATCATTCTCTAAAAGAATGTTTTTCTATCCCCCTAAAACACCTGGCATTTATCTCAATGTTTTACAAGTTATTCTTCGAATAATTTCATCTATATTTCATCAATATTTTTTATTTTTATCAAATAACATCAATATAAACATTGACTATAAAAAACATTTAATAGAGTTCCATCACATTCTGAACTAGAACATATATCTATTCATTATCTCACCACATCAAATTATATATATATAAATAATGAGGGGTAAAACAACAAAACTATACCATGCGAGTTATTCCATTGATGTTGTTAACTAGAAAATCAATAATATTCACTGAAATTAAATGTAATATATAAAATACCAATAAATAGAATAAATTAAGTGGTTATATTAAAATGTATAAATTAATCAATAGGGGTATTATCTGAATAATATGTGAAGGTACAAATCCTTTGAATAGAGATAGTATCAATTGGTTTTCGTACCATTTGTGTGGATAAAACCAACCATGAAATAATCAATTACCCCATACAATTGGATTACTAAAAGGATGATGAACAATTGTTCTTCCCATCATGAACATTGATAATATAGAGTAACATTATTGGACAGTGTGTATAAAAAATGGAGAGAGAGTTGAACCTATCATGAGCAATAAAAAAATATATTTTCATTAGAATCACATTTTCGGAAAATTTTCAACACTTTCCCTTATTTTGGAATATGTTGTTAGTTGAATCCATTAATTGGGTTCTTTAATTTTGGGATAATATTGAATTAATTAACTATGGACAGATTTTAAAACCACATATTTACCCATATAAAAGTCCAATAATATTACATTCTTATATGTAGTAAAAATAATATATTTTCACATTTTAGAATGATGTACTATTTCTGATAATGATATCTATATTTCAATGATATTCAACTATGGAGTGGGAATAAGTAAAAGAAGATAAAGGGCTTGTATCCAATAATATCATACTAACCTAATTGGGAGAGTTATTCCCATATGAACACCAAATGAATAATGGATAATATTTCAAACATTCTAGAATTTAAACAATAACAGAATATATCATGCATAAAATCACCATTATTAGGGAATCACCCTTGAGGGGTGAACAACCTAGGATGTAAATAATGTTAGTTTAAAAAATAAGGGTCATCATTCAGACAAAGGATATCATCCAATATTGATTTCTATAAAAAATAATTTATAATGATTTCATATTTTTCTCCATTTTTATGCATATTAATCTTATATTAACATATTCACTTCATGTATGGGATTTATTTTAGAATATGTGCACTCTTTAGAATATCTAGGATCTTATATATATTAGAGTTATTCAATTTGAATCATGTGTCTGATTATTGAATAAGGTGGTTAATTTATCATTGATAATGTGTATTTTATGAACTAAATTATCATATTAAATACCTTATTAATTTTTATGGTAACAATGTGATAATTATGAACATGTTCTGTATAGTCCACTAAATTGGTTCTATGGAGGTTTCTTTGGTTTATGAAATTGATAGATCTTGGGAAGCTATAGTTGAATGGATAAATGTGGGATTAACAGAGTTTTAGTAGCCAATATTCTTTGGGTGAGAATAACACTCATGTTGGTGGAGTATATATAATAACACAAGTAAATTTGTAATATGAGGTAACTTATTTGATTAATTATACCTTTCTAAAATTTTCATGAAAATGTTTTCTTGAATTTTCATGGTGTTCAGGGAGATTATAACTTATCAAGATGTCAGTACAATACATATAAATGGAAATGGGGAACATTAACTATAATATGATTTTGGTAGTTATTGAATAGAGTCCATTTTTTGGAGGTTTAACATTTTATATAGAAAATGGAATTTGTTATAGGATCATTTTTATTCCATATATTTCATTGGCAATGGATTTAGACGTTCATCATATCATTAAGTGATTTTCTAAAAGGTATGTTGGATTTTTTATTATATTTCTACTTCACATTCAAAATTTATAGTGACACTTATTGTATAATTATTTTGTAATGGCCATGGGTGAGTCATCTGGTAGTTGTGTAGGTAATTCATTAAATGATTTGAGAGGAACACCACATGTGGTGGTAGAGATGGTGATATAGAGTCCAAATGAATTGTATTTTAGAGAATCATTTTATAATATTTTATAAAACATGATAATATTAATGAGAACACTTTTCATGATTATAAAATAGAGTACAATCTATATTCCAGAATTCATGAGGGAACCAAATATCGAAATTATCCCTCTATCCCATCGTAGGTATTTGTATGGAGAATTTATAAATTTATATAATCCTGAGAAAATAAAACTAAAAATATAATTAATTTATGTTTGGTAACTATTAATTTGATAAAAACCCATAGAATAATGTTTGAAATTATCATGTTGTAGTTATAAACCAAGAAAACTTATTAATTATCCATATTGGCTACATTTAATTAATTATTTTCTTTATATATAGTTTTTATGATTCATAGATCTGATTATGGTGTTAATATATTTTATTAATAGTAATACATTATCCCATTAAAGTAATTGAGATATAATAACATGATGCATTGATGGTCCTTTCGTTTAAGAAATTTTTTAAACTCATTTTATGCGTATAAAAGATGGAATAATGTACTCATGCACCCAAAAATTTCTACTTTTTGGATCTAAATTCTAAAATTAGAATACAAGATTATTGTAATTGACATAAATTTAATTAAATTTATATTTTTATGTCTAAATATAGACTATACTAATTTTCTTAAAATCTATTTTATAGTGCGAGAGTGTTTATAAATTTAGAACATGCCCCTTCAATTGAATTTAGAATTAAGGATATCTACGACTGTGTCTCTGAGAGGCCCTTGATTTCAAGTGATTTAGTTTATCATTGGAAGAATGTATAGGTAGATAATGTGAAATATATCTCTAATATAATATATGAGGATTGTAAGATATAAATATGGGGATATCAAATCATTGATAATGTGATAACTGAGACCCCCAAGGAAGTTATTTTTGATGAAATTATTTTTCTTAACCAATTATTCATTCACATTGGCTACATGAGAATTAAATACGTAGGTGATCCATTTAATTATTTTATGTTAAATCATCATCAAAAAAATAACAAGTAATTTTCATTGTGATCCTATATTCATTGAAAGAGTACTACACAACTTCAAAATAAATTTTACAAACCACATAGAATGTAGATAGTGGATACATGTAATTACCTTGAATGAATCATGCATGATGACAATATATGTAGATAAAAAAATATCATATAAATATATTATGTGATTTCAATATGAATATTTATAAATAAATTATTAATGTTTCACACCAGCCTCTATGTGATTTAATGAATTTAGAATATCATTATTCTTCATATTCAAATATACTTGATTTTTTTTATTTTATAATATAGTGAAGGGAATCCCTATATTATGGTTGTCAGTAATTAAATATTTATTTAAATAAAATTTGTACATTTTTCATATAATCTATTCTTCTCTATAATACCACACACACATAGTTGCATCCAAAATATGTGTACTATTGGAGGTATCTTAGGGTTTGGATTCCCTGAATAGGTTTCACTCCAATTCACAACTTGAATCTACTACCTTGAATATGTGGATTACCATGAATGGACCCATTGCGTTTTTTGAAGTGAGTCAGAAGATTTTAGCTACCCATCTTGTAGAATGAAGTTTCTCACTATTTTCCAGGATTTCGAGTACTCAGAGTGATACCACATTGAGGATGGATGAGGTGCGAGATCAGATATCAATGTGTTGGAGTTTCGGTGATTGGCACCTAATCTCAGTTGGGAGACGTAATTTTCATATTGTATTCCCCTCGAAGAAACATTAGAATGTGGCCTGGATTATTGGACCAGTTCCCTTGAAACCTAGATACATCACGGTTCAATAGTGAGATCTGTTAACAAAACCTTTAGTAATCATGATTTCCTCTACGCAAACATGGGTCCGAATTATGGGTCTTTATTGGTTTTTATGGCACCTTTCAGTCTTGTTGTAGGTTTCTTCTATTTTCATCTCTCAGATCAAGGTTTACAATGAATCATATCGACCTAGTTATGGTAACATTACTCGCGTTCCAGTAGAGGGTTATTTAGCTCTGGTTATGATCGATACAATCTTTCTTGTTGTGGGTGACATTAATATTGAAGTTTCTATTCAGTATGAATGGTTACCTAGTTTTTGTAAGTACTGATTATGCATCGTCCATTCTCTTAAGAAATTCTTCAGGAATCTGAAATGCCCTCTTTGTAATTCCTTGGGACATGCCTCTGATCAGTGTAGGAGGAAACGATCTAGTGAAAACCCTAGTGGTAGTAAGAAAGATTTCAGGAGGAAGGATCTTCATGTTTGGCCATCTTCCTTTGATGAGAATGTCAAGGAAGGCATGTATAAGGCTTCTACAGGATTATTAGAAGCTCCATAGTATGACTTCTCTCAGCACCCAGTTGGTGCTACAACTACACTTTTTAATGGTGGATCTTTGCAAGTGACTATCACTGGTTTCTCTTGGGGTATTGAGAAGTGACCTTGGGCCGATTTGGATGATGAGGTGGACGAGAATAAATATAAGGATAAGGATGTTATCCAAGATGAATTAAATTATGAGATGGATCATGTTGCACTGGCTTATTTATTAAAGATGTGTAAGATGATGTTTTTCGATGCATATGGATTTCTGTTAGTGGAACCGAAGAAACTGAGGTCCCATTTTCCCTCTACCCATGAGGAGAATGTGGAATTAGCGCCTTTTGTAGTGGACAATATAATTATCAGGACTATGAAAAATACACAAGTTTATGATCAGTAGGTGCAGGCTGGTTCAATGGCTGGATCTGCTATGCTTGAGGAGGTTGGTTATTGGTAGGGGGTTCAAGGAGGTTTGGGTATGGATGGTTTTCGTTCCACTGGTCAGTAGAGTGGTGTTCATGCTATGAGAGACTCATCCCTTTATAATTTGGAAGGTACGAGAACCTACAATGATTGTTTGGCTAGTCATGGAGTTATTCAGGACATTGTATAGTCTCCTCCAATGGATGAGGATCAAGGGGTGTGCTCTCTAGTGGTTGATATCACAAAAGGTGTAGTACTCAGACATGATAGGCCAATTGTATACTACATTTCAATGTTACAGTCATTTAACTATACTGAGATTGATATGCTTATTCTTGGAGGTCTTTATAGTGCATGATGTAGTAATCAAAAGTGTTATTCCTCAACACCTGATTATGTTGATGGATCTAAGTCACCAATAGTGATGGACCTACCTGTCCAGGTTGTTATATCACCCTCTAGTGTGGTTTTGCACGGTGTTAAAGCTGCACAAGAAGCAGTTTCCAAGGAAGAATCTTCCCAGGTTGATTTATTATCCCTTATAAAGGTTGTGCCTCACTCCATTATTTCCCATGAAGAAGTTCCTCATGAAGACGTTGTTTGGGATGATATCATAACCTATAATGAGGCTTTGCATGACATCCAAAATGACTATGAAGAAGTTTCTAATGAAGTAAATACCTTGGCTACTATGGAGGATTTAGTGGCGGATGATGAATTGAATTTTACAGAGATGATGCAATGGGGAAGAGGATGTTATCCAGCCAATCATTTTAGATCTCAGAATTGGGGCTGGCCACAGAAGAGGTAATCTCTGGGTTTTATGTTCATGTTTTATTATAATCATGGTGTCTTGATGTGGTGTTTCACATGTTAACATTTCTTCCAAACACTATTGTTAGTTTAGAATATTTCAATAAATTTTGAAGCCATGGGTTTGGGTTTTTGAACCCATGGATGAGACATTCTAGTATAGTAAAAATTTTATTGACCTCTATAAATATATTCTTATAGATGGTTAATTCCCTCTTGGATGTTTGATTGTTTATTAATGTTGGAAGGATAAATATTATATGTATATTACATCATTATAATTCAAGTTACATCCTTTAGATATTAAAAGAGTATGATATCTATTGAGACATGAAATCATCGATAAATACTAGTGGGTTATATATCATGAACAGTTTCTATCCTTACAAACCAAGGAAAACCCTTTATATGTGAAATGATAAAGATAATCACAATTTTTAGCATAATGAATAAGTTCTAGGGGATTAAAGGGTATCTCAAGATGTATTTTAGTAACTATAATTTAATAATTATTCCCTTACAATTCAATTGGAATGAATATATAGAGAATTAAATATTCCATATGATTCCTTGATTTAATTTCATATGTAAAGTATATATATTTTTTCTTTGAAAAAATGATGGCACTACATGATTTGTGAAACTTCACATTATATTCCTTCACGTTTTCCAAATAACTATCATAGTTTCTATCATAGTAGGTGGAGACTCAAAATTTACCCATTCCATCATTTTTGTTATTTTATCATACTTATATAATATAAATTCTAATATTGTTTATGGAATTTTAATTTGGGAAAAATTATATTTTTCTATTTTCCTTCATATAGCTTGATCTATGATAATATTTTTTAGTTTATCTTCATCGTACATAGAATAAAATTGATAATTTGATGTTTATATTAATATAACATAAAAATGGTGTGTAGAAGTTGATGAGATCCCATCATTGAAAAATAAGAATCTGAATTTTTATGATTTAATATATTGTTCTGAAATGATAACTATTAGTATGATGTCATCGAGATAAAAAAAGTTTCATGTAATTTATACACATGAAATATGGATAATTTATAATATGGGTTCATTCATTATATATGAATGAAATATGTTTGATATAAACCTCAAATACTAATATATGATGAATTTAAAAATGGTAAATCTCTATATCAACTAGGAAAGTACTTTTTTCTATATTTATATATATAGAATGATTTTCTAGAATTCTTATTAGACACAACATTATTCCACATATACTATATATATTTTATTATCCCTAGTTTATTTAATAAGTTATGAAAGGTTTTTTTCCAAATGAAAGCAATGATATTTTACACATGCCACTTATTTGTGGGTTTTTATTATAATGGGTTTTTCCCATTTTTATATAGAAAAACGTCATTATTTTATACTATAAAAAATGATTCAATGTTTTAAATTCAAAGTAATTTCATTGCAATTTTTCCATAATTTTCATCAATGAGTTGGCCCCTAAATGGATTTCCTAATGTTTATTTCCAAATAAAATTGATGGGGACTTTGGTGAATAATAAAATTATACAACTTAACCAAAAATGTGTTTAATGATTAATGTTAAATAATATAATACAATGATGGATACATGAATTGAGTAACATATGATAATAATTTTTTAATAAAGACCCAGATCAAATTTTATGAAAAAATTATTTTTGGTAGAGAAAAAAAATTATTATAGATTCATTATATTTTTACTAAAATTAGTTTATGAGTTAGGATTTACCATTTTTCATTGCGACTGAAATTAGGCGGTTGATGAATAATGTTTTTATATTTGGAAAATTTTCCATATTTTATTACCTTAAGACATGTATATGTAAACTAAATTGTATTTTCATCCACAAGATAAGAATGATTTATTTATATCAAGATTGATGGTTTAATTCACCACCCTAGTGGAAATCATAAATGTACATTATTCATCAATAATAACTATAAATATTTTCTAGATTTATATAGCTACTGAAAAAGGCATGACTTTTTCATTAGAAAAATAATGGTCAATATATTATTTTCCTCTTTTTTATTAAATTTTGATCTTATATTTAATGAGATATTTATATGTATAGTGATTCATGTCATAATAAATTAATATAAATAAATATGATTAAATATTGGCATATGTGTTTTTATATATATTTTAATGGATGAAATTTCAAATGGGAGTGGTGTGTTGATGTGAAGTGTAACACTTTATTTAGCATAGGGTAGGAGGCCCAAGAATTACAACATATCATATGAGAACTGGAATAAATCAATATATAATTTTAAATATTTCATATCTTGCTATGGGGCTGGTGTAGGGTACTTAATACGATTTAGTAGAAAATTAACCTAATTGACATGAATCATTCATTCTAGGGGAATCAATGAAAATATAAAATTAATAAGTGAAATATTGAAATAATATAGTAAAATAAGATATTAAATTGGATATAATTAAATAAAAGTGAATATGATTGGGGATCCATGTGTTTTCATGTATCCAGTGGGAATAAAATTCATGAAATTAATATTTCCATGAAATGGAATCATGATAATAGAGGGATGGTAAATGAAACCTATCATTAATTGACTAATGAATCATAAAAAATGATATATTTACTAATACCATATGAATGCTATTTATTTATACGCATCCCATGTATAGGGATAGTGTATTTTTGTATAAATTAAAAATAATATTATTAGGTTTTGAATTATTTTCACTTTATGGTATTATGATGAAGATCAGACCTTATAGTTCGCGATTAAATAGAAAAGGAGAATAACATGTCTTTAATGTCTTAAATTAAACATGATAAACCCAAATATCGAGAATATATTTATTGTATAAATCTCAAAATAAAAGATGGTCAATAAAATAGAGAAACTTTTGTCATTCTAACATGAATGATGTTTATATTAATTTGTAGATGCGAACAATCAATTCTTATAATGCTATGGTTGTATATAAAAATTTAATCATATAAATTTCCTTGTAACTCTGAAAATACAGAGAAATATGTGCATCAATTTTCCCCCAAATATGATAGGAATAAATTCATATATTTAAATTTATGTGAAAGAATACTATATGTTGGTTGTTAATTGAATAATATGTTATTTGGTGGATCTGATATTTCATTGTAGGAATAAGGATGAACATATAAAGGAATTTTTTAGAGGGACCATGATTAGTCATTTGGGTATCACATAATACAATATAATTATAATAATCAGGCCATAAATTTTCTTAACTACGATTTTCAATGGAAAAATCTGAATGAATTAAAAAAAATGTGAATTTATTAAGTAATCCCACACTAGTGTGTGATTATTGAACATACCCAATATTTTTTCATTATAATTGAATGAGAATAAAGTTGAATGTTATAGTATATTGGGGAGAAGAGGTGTGAAAATTAATTTTGTTATATTAATTCAATTGATTTATATTTATAAAATAGTTATTTTATTAATTAATGAATTGTGATGAGGGCAAAGTGTCATATAGTGTAATGCAATGAGAGAAATACCACGAAACTGTCAATTATTTGTCATAGAGTAAGAAAATGTGAATGTCACATGATTTCATAAGGCTGAACTTTGAAATGAGATTACGGTGTATATTTGAATATATTCAAGTAATACACATGGTAACTATGGTCTCATAATTTATAATTATATGATGAAGAAATAATTTGAAGCATATATGGATCTTCTGATTTGGTCTAATCTATGAAATTTATCATATGAATATAACATAGTTTAGGGACATCTAGAATTTCCAATGCAACATATATTCTATGGAAATATAATGTAGAACATGCATTGAAGATTTTTGGTTATGTGGTATGGAAAAGAAATACTACAGTTCATCGTCATGGGGAATGGTCCATCTTTCATAAAATTTTAGGTAATGTGAAACGAACCATGGAATTTTTATTTTCCATTATTATTAATTGGTTAATATATTTTATGGTTAATGATCCTGTTACATGAATCAAAGACCAAATATTTCATATAAGTATGGTAAGAACCAACTACTATGAAAATCAAGGACATTTGTAATCTATGATATAAAAATTAAATATGGAAGTTCATAAAAAATATATGTTTTGAAATCAAGAATTCACGGGTCATATAATCGGATATTCATATTAGGTCACCATGGAATATTATATATTGGAATAGTCCATTATTATAGTGTAACACATGTCCTGTTGGGGCTTTAATCATAGGGCTTTCATGATACCGTGATTGGTTTCATTATAGAAACTATAATGTCTTATGGGATATGTTGTCATGGGTGAAATTACCTAATAAAAACATTCATTTTAACAACACATACATTACATTCATAGATATATCTTCAAAATTGATGAATATTAAGTAAAAAAAAATTCCTAGTCTGTACAGGTTTAGTATCTTTAGAAATATGGAAACATAATATAATGTTCTTAAAATATACACATTGTCTCTCTATTATTCATTCATAAATAGAAACATTTTTTAAAAATCTTACTCAATTCCCATATCCAAAACCTGGGGAAAAGAAAAATAAAAGAGGGTGATCTTAGAATCTCATTATGGGTAATCAAGTGAGATATCAATCATATAGTAATTATAATGCATAAGACAATAACATTTTGAAATCGTATACTACATACGAATCATCATGATATCACGTCATTGGATAAACCAAAAACATTCATAATGTTTAAATGAACTTATTCGCAATGTCATAAGATAAAATGTGGAATATTTTACTTACATAGAAGCATATAAAATAATTTTATACTAATAAAGGATCACTTCAAAGACCATCAAAGTGAAAAAAATCCATTACTAAACCGAGTTCACACCTCATATCAGCTCTGTATTACTGAACTGAGTTTACATCCCATTCTATGAGTGGCTATCTCATGAGATATAAATCGTTTTTAAAATAATTGGAGATATAGATCATACCCATATCATAATGAAACCATTATTATGTGTGCAAAAAATACATAATTCATTAATCATTCAATAACCAAAGGAATAAAATCAGTTTCTTAAACACTATTCTAGGATAATATGTTCCAAGTAATAAAACTGGATTTCGTAAATATTATTCTAGAATAAACACAATCAAACTATTAGAATAAAAATCATTTTATAATTAAAACATAAACCAATAAAAGAACTCTATATTTGTTTAAAAAAATATTTTTAGAACATTAGAAATTATTTCATGAGGAAAAATTGTAACACCACATGATTTTATATAAAGTTATTTTCATTAAAATAATTCAACAGCTTACACTACGTGCAACACCGAGTTTGAGTGTACCACGACTTACTAAAATAGTCATTACAAAACAGTTATGAATAATATTAACTAAATTCTGAATTTTATATACTCCATATAATTTTAGAATCTATATTATGTGTTTCTTAGACATAATATAAGAACACATTCATTTTTTTCAGATAAAAGATGTATTTTACAAGAAATGAAAATTTAACACCTTATAATGGAAAACCCTTTTTGTAACCATTATTTGAAACTTTTATATATTAAATTTAATTAAAATAAATTCTTCTTTTGAATCAGAAAAGAAAATATTTTGAATTAATTTTTGGTACTTTTCTGATAACAATCATATTTTGATGAATAATGGAAAATAGTAAATTTTAATTGAAAACATCTTCTTTAATAAAAATAATTTAGAGCGTTATATTATATATTTGAATTGTTTTTATGTATAATTAGATTATATTTCTATCATTTAATAAAATTTAGGCCATTATAAGTAATTTCACATTTAAATTTGATATAAACACATGTCAATCTTTTGAGAGTTTTTAATTTATACGAAACCCATTATTTGGTTTTGATAACGGGAATTAATTTGAAATTAATTAATGAAACTTAAATGTTTTTAATTTGTTAAAATAGAATTAATTTTGGAATTTGGAATATAAAAGATATATTAGGGTGAATTTAAGTTATTTTTATGAAAACATTCAATTTTTCATGAATAGTGAAAAAATATGCGTTAATGCTATAACAGACTTTCTTTTTAAATAATTATTTATTTTATGTAAATTTATTTTAAGTAAAAATAGATACGTAATACTTTTATATGTTCAATTTAATTCATGTGATTAATTTTATAATATGTTTAGTTATATAAAATTTTGTTGACCTTTTTTACCATCTTTTACTAACCTACTAGGAGAATTCTAAAATGTGCATAAAATATAATTTTACCACTTATGTGAGATGAATTTTAAAAATACAAGAAACAATATTAAATAATCTAAGTAAAATGTTCTTCAATAAGGTGAAAATATTTTTTGTTTAATAGTAACTTTTGACTTTTATATATCAGGGTTAAAAGTAAATAGGGTAATTAAGGGTAAAAATGATATTATAATTGCACTAACATATATCTCTATTCTATTGGATAAGTTTAATTCGACCAAAACCAACCTTAGGAATAAAATATGTTCCTCTCTCATCTACTTGGATTATATTATCACATTTGTTATTATTTTATTTAAAGAAGAATTAAAAGAGTTAAATTCAATGTTTAATTACTAAACATTTTATAATATAGGGGTATACATAAGATAAATTCGACGCTAAATATTCCTTAAAAAGGTAAAATTATTTTCTAAATAATTGTTGTTTATTTAAAAATTTTATACATTAAATAATTTAATTTATTTATGACACAATGATGATGTAGTAATTACCGTATTAATAAAATATTAAATAAATTGATATTATAAATATCCAAATAAATGTAAATTGAAACTTATGATAAATTAAAATTATTTTCTTGGTTAATATGACATGTTATAGTTGATTATAAAAATTTTATTAGAAGTGATAATTTTTTTTCTGGCTTTTAAAAAAATCAAATAATAAATAGTGTCAAAATTGAAATAATTGGGTTTTTAAAACAAATACTATATTTGTAATAGATATAATATTCCAAAAAAAATATAAGGTTCAGCCAAAGGAAATATATAAGGTTATATATGTTAATTATGAATCACCTGGTGTTCTCTTGTCTTGTTATTGTATTTTTATTAACCATATAATATAAAAATACAAAGAGACATGGTAACTGTCAAACTGTTTAACTAAGAGTTAAATCTAAAATATAAGGTTAGTATGGTGACCTAACACATTATAATACATATTTGTTGAGTGATTTTCGACCCATTCCAACCTTATCCTCAAAATAAATAATTCTGGAGCAATTAGAAACTGAAAATGATTTTATTATAAACTAATATATCAAGCTTTTCCTAAAGTGACCCTCACCCCTCTTATAAAAGGGAAGTTCTCCTTTTCTCAAAATAACACATCCAATGCCATTTGTCTCAGCCATCCCCTCACCAAATATCCTCCTAACTTTTCTCACATCAACCTAAAGTCCTTACATTGATCCGAAATCCAACCTAAGGAGAACTTTTGATCCACTCAAAATGGAACACCCAAAGAAGATGTAATAATTTAACCTCCCTCCTTCATGTTATTTTATTCTTCCACTTCCTCTTTATTTTTTGTTTCCATTCCAAAATAATAAATCTTGTACCTTATACATACTGTGATTTTATTATAAATATGGTAAAACCTAATTTTTTATTCGATCCATCCTATAAATTGAAAAGACACCATATGTGCGTACGTATGGCTTTCTGTCTCCACATATTGGTGTAGTTTGTTATTCAAACACTTAATTATTTGGATGGGTATAATAATGAGTAACACTGATGTATATAACAAATATAACATGTTAATGATTCTTTATATACTATATACCATCTAATTACATATGATTTCACCATCAATACAATGATATTTTCGCTCGTGCGTACGTACGACTTACCGTCTCCACAAATGTGATGGGATCCATTTCCCATCGTAATCATTCATGAATAATTTTAATTTTATGTTTAAAAATAATGTTTATGAAATTAATATAATTCTGGAAATTAATCAAATATGTTCTATACATATTGAACATTACTTATGTAACAAAACATATAAAGAAAAACGAATCAGTTACCAACCAAATCAATGATACTACAAAAATATCGTTAACAAAGCAATATTACAAGATCATATATGATATCATATTTATGTATATGGTTATTTTATAATTTAATAACAATTATTTTACCATTATATAAGAGGTTAAACTACCCTTTACAAATGAAAATTACAAGTTTAGGGGTTTCTTATCCCACTTTTAATTCTGTGAGATTTCCACTGTTTCAACACTTATTTATTTCCTGTGGTGTATTATGTAAATCCATTTGATCTATATTATCTGGATTATCTTTATATTCATGGTATCTGGTGATTCATTTGGTGGTTATTATCTTTTGGCCTTATGAATGGATTGACTACAACATGGTTAGGGGTTTTCATCTCACCTTTTATTTCTGTGTGATTCATGCTATGTTGCAACTATTTCTGTTTGTGTGGTGTGTGTACTACCCATGATTGTATTCCTTATTTAATAGAAATTAATTTATGGATATTTATATATTCATTGTATGATCTTTTTTTCATGGTGTGTATGTTTCATATGTCATCAAATCAGTAAGGGAATTTCTTATTTCGATTTCCACTCATTGGGTTTTATGTAATCTTCATTGATTATTTTACTCTATGATTATGTGTGAAATAACTATTTGTTTATTTATGTAGAAATTTATACTCCCATTTTATTGGTTATTATTTTGATACACATAATCATACCATTGATAAAATCTCAAGTCATTGATATGATCATGATATGAGTAATCTTAGCTCAATTTTCATTCCTTGAGTTAAACATCCATGTCAGTGGTGTGGTTGTTACAAGAATATGTGTGAATGTCCTCGGATTGTTTTACACTGAATATCTAATTATAAATAGTGAATTTATATTTTTCACACATAATTATGTCATTGGTTTATCTTTAACCTAAGGATAGAGACTTTGCAATGGATTTCATCTCAACTTACATTCCATTGAGACTTATTTGTTGTTATGCACCAATTCACATTTATTTGGTGAATATACTATACTTTGACATTATATATCATTGATCCCTTTATTCTCATGATATTATTATTTTTTTATTTCCTAAATTATTTTTATTCAAGAATGTCTCATTTCAGTAGGAACTGTAAATAAAATATCATTTAAAATGATTTATGAATTTATTATTCTAAATATTTCTCATGATATGGTTCATTTTGATTCAATAATCTATTTTGAACAACTTCTTGATAAACATTGATAATTTTAAATGTTTTCTTGATAAAAGAGGGATATTTATATCAAATAGTTTTTCTGATTATTTTCATCAATGTCAATATCATTCATTATTATCGATTGAGGTTAATTTATTATAATACATTCTTCCACATTTTATTGAATGAGTTATGTTTGATAGTGGATGTGCTATTTTTATACCATTAATGGTGTGTGGTTAAGATATTTAAATTTTGTATGGTAGTTTTAATATGAATATTTAGATTATGTTCCACCATTTCATATGAGGAATGAATTGGACTTAATATGTGATGGGTGGAGCCCTATATAGTACCTTGATGAATTAGTAGGTCTCATGAGACAAAATAGTGTCGTAGCACAAGGCCTCGAAAAAATCTTATTTGTAGTCTTGGCACAAGGCCTTGACTATGTGGTTATGATGTCTGGAATTATCCATTCAATCTTAATGAAATTGTCTATTGATATTACATGTGATTATTCAACTAGTAGTATATAAATGTGAACAAGTAAGTGGAATTATTTGACTTATCTATGATATAGTATACTGATGTTTAAGTTTAAAAGGCTTGTGTTCTAGCCTTACACAATGCCTTAAATGATTATTCTTATTTATGACAGTTTCCACTATATTGTTATCTTTACTGAGCATCTAAGCTAATCCATTTCGTATGTTTTATTTTTCCCAAGATGCAATGAAGTATATTATTATTAACCTGTAGGAATATGATAAAAAATATAACAGTTTTCAAAGGGGACACAATGAAATTTATTATTGCATAATGTAATGTAATATATATGTATGTATCTAGAAATTCCAAGGCTACTAAACTGATCGTTATTTTAGGACATGATTCTGGTATCATGCCAATGTTATGTAATAATGCACCGATTCTAGGTAACTGGGGTTGGGGTATTACAGTTGATATCATAGGAAGTTTAGTTCAATCCTTGGAAGATAGATTTAGAAAAAACACTGAGAAGAAAAACAGTACCCTAAGTCATACATTGAGTATTAGTATAGAAGATCATCCAAAATTTTTGGCAATGTAAATATTATGTGTGTTTTCCAAGAAATACATCCCTTTATAGATACGAGAAGGTAGATGAGGCTATGGAACAGATGTACCTAAGAGTGAAATCACCGACAAGGAGTTTCAGGCTTGACCCATGGTATCCTGGAATCTAACAATGGGGCTAGCTTCGGTCTTGGTTACAACACTCTCGGGGGATATTCATAGGATAATTCAAAGATTCTTTTCAAATATATTTAAACGAGTTTAATATAAGATGAGAATATGTAATATTGGTTAATCCTAAGGAGATTTAGATTGAAAAGAAGGTGTTATTATATTCTCTAAATTATTTTATGACTCACATTATGCTTTTTTGTGTTAGTAACTCGCTGGATTCCAAGGATGTCATATTAACATTGAACACGATGTACAAGATGGGCACAGTGGCGGAAACAAGCAACGAAATGGATTGTGGATAAGTGTAAAAGATATATTGTAACACACTGACCCCAGAAGCCCAGAGTTGGTTCATTATTACATATAATTGGCATGATCACAAAAGATCATGTCTCGAAAGGCCAATTAGTTTAGTAGCCTTGGATCTACTGGATACATTTAAAATGTTTACATTACATGATAAAATGGAAAACTAAAACAAAATTGTTTCCAAATACAAAACTGTGATTCCATAGTCTATCCCTACAGGTCAGTCATAATATACTTCTTCGCATACTGGGAAAAATAAAACATAGAAAGGGGTGAGATCTGATGCTTAGTAAGGATAAAAATATAGCAAAAACTATCATAAATATGCATACTCATTTAATGCAATGTATAACCCTAAAACAAAAGCCTTTTAAACTTAAACTTCAGTATAATATGGAAAAGATAAAATAAAATAATTCTATTTAATTACTCAAATGGATATTATACTAGTTGAATAATGACATGAAATATCAATAAACACTTTAATAATGATGGAATGCATAATAACAGTCTTTCTTAACCACAGAGTCAAGGCCTTGTTCCATGACTAAAAATAAGATTTTGTCAAGGCCTTGTGCCAAGACACTACTTTTTCTCATGAGACATACTGATGAATTAGTATCTATAGCAGGCTTCACCAATCACTTACTATGTCCAATTCATTTTTCAGATGAAAAGTTTGAATCCTAACATAAACATTCATTTTAAAACTAGCATATGAAATTTCAATACATTATCCACAAACCATGAATGGTATAAAAATAGCACATCCACAGTCAAACATAACTCATTCAATACAATATGGGACATTGTATTTTAACTGATTTAAATCAATCGATAATTGACATAGATTAAAATAATCATCAAAACTATTTGAGAGAAATATCCCCCTTTTTCATGAAAACATTTAAAAGTTACACTATTTGTCTAGAAGTCGTTTAAAAATAGATTTTTGAAACAAATTGTCCCATATCACTTTGAAAATATTAAAAGTAATTTTAATTTTAAAACATTAATTTCCATATAAATAAATCCTTAAACCCATTTTTTAAAACATGGACACTAATGAGAATGATATAGAATAATAAATTTTTAAAACATTTAAAATGATATTTTAGTAAGAGTTATTAACCAAAAGAGAGACAGTAGAATAAATATAATTGATGTAATCAAAACATTATAATATCATGATAATAATGGGTTTCATGATATACTATGTCAAATTACATCATATACACCATATAATAGTGAATTGGTGTATAACAACAAAGAATACTCTATGAAATTTATGTTGAGATGAAATCCCTTATAAGTACAGTATCCTTGGGTTAAGGATAAATCAATGACATAATTATGCGTGAAAAAATATAAATACACTAAATAATATAGTATATTCAATGTAAATCAATCATAGAACATTCACACATATTCTTGTAAAAACAAAATGGGTAGATATTGAGTTAAAATTACTCTTATCGGGTTCATATCAATGACTTGAGAATTTATCAATGGAGTGATTATGTGTATCAAAAGTATATCCATAGTAAGGGGAATGGAATTTAATACACAAATAATAAATAGTGATTCCACACATAATCATGGAGTAAAATAATCAATGAAGTATACGTGAAGCCGAATGAGTGGAAATTAAAATTAGAAATTCCCTTACAACATTGGAAAATTAAGAAATATACATACCTTGAAAGATAGATCATAAAATGAAGATGTAACTACTCTTAAATTAATTTATATTATACAAAGAATACACTCATTGGGAAGTACATACACCACACAAAATGAAATAGTGGATGTATGGCATGAATCTCACGGAAATAGGAAGCGAGATGAAAACCCTTCGTTATAATCAATCAAGTCATATGGACAAAAGTTAATAAAAACCAAATGAATCATAGAATAACAGGAATATAAAGATAATCATGATAATTTATATATCAAATGATAGTACATAATACACCACATTTAATAAATAAATGGAGAATAATGGAAATATCAAGGAATTAAAAGTGATGATAAGAAACCCCTAAAATTCTAATTTTTACTTGGTTGAGGGTAGGTAAAACTCCTGTATAATGGTGAAATAATTGTTATTAAATTTTACATGAATCATATACCTTAATATTATATCATAAATGATATTTTAACATTGTATTGTTAATAATATATTAGTATTATCGTCATTTAGGGTGTTAATGTATTTGTTTTCCTTGATATATTAGTATTATTGTCATTTAGAATTAGGACATGTGTTAGGATAACAATAATATCATTTTTACCCTTAATTACCCTATTTACTTTTAACCGTGGTAAATAAAAGTCAAAATTTTCTATTCACCAAAAATAATTTTCATCTTATTTAACCACATTTTACTTACTGATATCAACTGTGTCTCTCAGATTTTTAAAATTCCATTCACATAAGCGTTAAAATTATGTTTTATGTGAATTTTCAAATTCTCCTAGGAGGTGGTTAAAACTGTGAAAAGTTCAATAAATTTTTTATATAAAAAAAATTATAAACTGACTCCTATTAATTACATTGAACAAAAATATGTATTATGTATCTATTTTGACCTAGAATAAATTTAAATAGAATACATAATTATTTAAATATAAATTCTGTTTTACATAATAACTCAGTGTTTTTTACTATTCATCAAAAATTAAAGGTTTTCAGAAACATACCAAAAATTAACTCGAAGCTAATTTTGATATACTGAATTCAAAAATGAAGTCTATTTTACCAAATTAAAAACATATAAATTTCATTTATTAGTTTAAAATTAATTCCCGTTGTCAAAACCAAAAAGCGTATTTTTATGAAATAATAACTACCAAAAGATTGGCATTTATTTATGTCCAATTTCAAAGTGAAATTACTTCTAATGAACAACAATGGATTAAATATAAATATTATAATCTAATTATATAACCAACCAATTCATATGTATAGTTTAACACTAAACGATATTTTTATTAAAAAATATGATTTCAGTTAAAATATATTATTTTTCGCCATTCACCCAAATGTGAAAGTTATCAGAAAAACAAGAAAAATTTATTGAAACTAAATTCTTATGTCCCGATCCCAAAAATATGTTTATTTTGTCAAATTTAATATATAAATGTTTCAAATATTGGATTTAAAAAGGGTTCTCCATTAAAAGGAGGTAAAATTGCATTTTTTTAAAAATACTTCTTTTATCTGTAAAAATGAATTTGTCCTTACATTATGTCTATGAAACTCATAATATGGATTCTATAATTATAAGGGTTATATAAAGTACATAATTATGTTAATACTATTCATAATCTCTTTTTAATGACTAGTTTGGTAAGTCGTGGTGCACATGAAATCAATGTTCAGTGTAGTGTAAGTTATTAAATTACTTTGAAGAAATAACATACTATAATATATTGGGGTGTTAAATTCTTCCCTCCATCAATAAATTGAATCCTAGTAATTTTTAAAATTGGTCTTGGGAATATAATTGAATGTCTCATATTGGAAAAAGTGTCAATAAAAATATCACTTTAAAACAAAGAAATAGAAGCACAAAGGTTACCCATGATAACCCATACTAGGATTCCATGTAGGAAAACATGGATATAGAATATAAACTAAGTGTCATGTTCTAATGTAGAGGGGTAGAAAACATTTTCAAGAGAAAGTTAAAAACAAGAAAACCAAAATCATTTGATGGGACCAACAATCATTATTTTCCCATTAGTAAAAATAAAAGGACAACATTTTATTTGTTTTAAGTAACATTTAATAAAGATGAGGAATTTATTTATGTGATTGACTAAGATCAAAAAGAGATATAATTACTTTTTAAGTATAGTTTCGTTCTTTAATAAATTTCTACAAATAACTCATTTTTTTAAACAATGAATATTCAAGAAGACTTGTCACACTGGAAGAGCTAGAATAAACATCTAGAGAATCACATGATCCTAAAAGTATAAACTATATATTTACCTTGTCTTTAGAGATTAATCAAAACCAAAATGGTTAGTACAGGATCTGATGAACCCACAAAAGGATATTCATTTATAGAAAGAAACACTAATCTTAATTTCTAAAATTAAACCAACAATACCCCAATTTTAAATAAATACCATTCAATAATCAATTGTCCTTAAAATCATTCAATATAATACAAACTAATATTGAAACCCAAAACATAGATGAATTTGGTTATGTAGTCTTCCACATTAAATTGTATCTCCAAATGACATCAACTACTCTTAAAGTCACATACTAAAAATTAATTAACCTAATCACATATTCTCTATTATTGTTTTTTCATTTCAATAAATAACCCCAATCACTATAAATCCACAATAAAAACATAGATAAAAATCAACCATTACTCCTCAAATGATATACCATAGTATTCTATTTTCCATGGGCATATAGAGTTCCCAACAAAGTGAACATCTTCCAAAATAACATTTATCAATTAATCACCAAATAATTTTACAATACTATGGGTATTCATTTGATAAGACATAAGATCCCAAATCAACTTATTATTTATCAATAAAATCATTTAAATAAAAATAATTTGTCACACTTACCAGGGACTTCACGTAGTATAGTGACAGGCGATAAATCCCTATCGCACTTTGGTTTTGGGTTCGATTCCCATAGTTTTGTCCGACGTGAAGGGTTGTCACATGGTCTGCGTGTTGTTAATTTTAAAAAACTATATATTTTATCATTACCAAAATGATATAAATTCATCAAAATAACCATAAAAAAATATAACCACAGATTTTATCTCATACCATTCATTTTAATTCCAAAATATAATAATATGTAATTTTCTCAAAGCCAATGATCATATAAAACCACATGGGTTTTTATAACTATATCCACAAGAGAAAAGATAATTCTTCCTCAAATATCATTTTTACATGAAAAACTGGAGGGTTAAAAATACAAGAGGAAATTATTACAATGTAATCCCCTCAATAAGGATAAATAATACTTTTAAACATTTCTCCTACCATTTTTATTCCATATATCTTCTTCTTTGACAATGAAAATATCCTATAGAATAGGGCATTCAATCGAGTAATGTCCTGGTCCACTAAATTTATTGAAAATGACTGTAAATTAATTCTTAGGACCATTTTTGTTTTCTTCCATAGAACTCTTCATTTTTCCTCAGCAAATCATTACTTTATGTCCTTCTTTCCCACACGTAATGAATTTCTTTGTTTCATTGAGATACTTTATTGGGTGTCTTATTCCACATTTCCTGGATGATGGAAATTGAGGATTCTTTTCTCCATGGTCTCCACTGCTGGAGCTCTTATCAATCATCACCTTTCTCTTCTTTGTAGAGTCCGGAAGTTGGTTAATATATATGTTGTTGATCCTATTTTTTGGATATCTGATTTAGCATGAAAACGATATCTTTTACGCCTATCAACATTACATTTTGTTCCTCATTTCCAACATTGTTCCCACCTTATACATCATTCTCAAAGTTACTATGACTTCAATGAAATCCAGCCATTGACTAAAACTAGAAAGCAATGTTTGAGTAATAGAAGTCATAAAATCATTTAGAGAATATCATGACACCATATTTTCGATTTGAAACACCTTATGATTAACCAAGGACATTTATTATCATCTTATATTAAAATAATTCAAATCGGTATGTAAATATAATGTAAATTATCCTAAGAATATCCCCCGGGAGTGTGTAACCAAGAGTGCAGCATGGCCCATTATCGTTCACCAGTTCCCGTTCGAGTCTAGCTCAAAGTGGTGTTTTCGGGTTTTACCCACAGGAACATCTGTTCCAGAGCCGTCTCTACTCGCTCGTATCCAGATAGGGATGTATTGCTTATAGAACTCACAAAATCACTACAATACCAAATTTTTTGGAAGTTTTTCTATACTAATCCTCAAAGTCTATCTTAGGGATTTTTGAACTAATCATAGTTTTTCTAAATCTAGTTTCCAAGTATTGTAATAAACTTCCTCTGATATCAACTGTAATGCCCCAACCCCAGAAGCCTAGAGTTAGTGAATTATTACATATAATTTTCATAATCAAAAAAGATAAAGTCATGAAAGACTGATTATTTTAGTATCCTTGTATGTTTTAGATACATTCATAATGTTTACATTACATCATAAAATAGAAAACTATAATAACATTGTATCCAAAGACACAACTGAGATCCAATAGAATATGCCTATAGGTCAATCATAATATAGTTTTTCGCATCCTGGGAAAAATAAAACATAGATATCGGTGATCTTAGATTCATAGTAAGGATAACAATATAGTGTAAACTATAATAAATACGCATAAACATCTAAGGCAATGTATAAGACTAAATAAAAAGCTTTTTAAACTTGAATGTCAACATAATATAGAAAAGATAAAATTAAATAATGCCATTTACTTACTCACATGGATATTCTACTAGTAGAATAATCACATACAATATCAATAGCCACTTTTATAATAATGGAATGCATAATTCCATACATTCATAACCACATAGATAATGCCTTTTTTCAAGACAAAAAATAAGATTTTGTCAACGCCGTGTTCCAAGACACTAGTTTTTCTCATTCGACCTACAGATGCATCGAGGACCTATAGAAGGCTCCACCTGTCACTTACTAAGTCCAATTCATTCCTCATATGAGAATTTTGAAACATAACATAAGCATTCGTATTAAAACTAGCATACGAAATGTCAATACTTTATCCACAAACAATGAATGGTATAAAAATAGCACATACATAGTCAAACATACTCATTAAATAAAATATGTAAGATTGTATTGTAACATATTAACCTCAGTTGAGAATTGACATAGATTAAAATAATCATCAAAACTATTTGTGTGAAATATCCCCATTTATCATGAATAATTTTAAAAGTCACACTATTTGTCAAGAAGCCATTTGAAAATAGATTTTGGAATGTAAGTGTCCCATACCTATTTAAAACTTTTAAAAGGAATATTAATTTTTAAACAATAATATCCATAAATATAAATCCTTAAAAACATTTTTAAAACCTGAAAATTAATGAGATATATTTAGAATAATAAATCTTTAAAACTTTTATATTGTTATTTTAGTTAGACATCCTAACCAAAAGAGAGACACTTAAATAAAAATAATTTATGTAATCAAAACATTACAATATCCTTATAATAATGGGATTCATGATATAATATGTCAATGTACATTATATACACCATATAAAAGTGAATTGGTGTATAACATAAAAGAATACACAATGTAATTTAGGTTGAGGTGAAATCCCGTATAAAGACAGTATCCTTGGGTTAAGGATAAATCAATGAAATAATTATGTGTGAAAAATATAAATACACTCAATATGATTTTATATTCAGTGTCAATTAATCAGATAACATTCTCACATATTCTTGTAAAAACCACACCGATGAATTGGATGTTTAAGTCAATGAATAGAGATTAAGTTAAAATTACTCTTATTGAGTTCTTATTAATGACTTGAGAATTTATTAATGGAACAATTATGTGTATGAAATGTATATCAACAGTAAGGGGAGTGGAAATTACTACACAAATAATAAATAGTGACTCAATACTTAATATTGGGGTAAAATAATCAATGAATTATACGTGAAGCTGAATGAGTGGAGATCGAAATTTGAAATTCCCTCACCAATATGGTAACTTATGAAAAATACATCCCATGAAATATGGATCATAAAATGAATATTTAATTAATCATAAATTAAAGCAATTTTACAAAGAATACAATCATTTTTCATTGCATACACCACACAAAACGAAATAGTGGCACTATGGCATGAATCTCGCAAAAATAGGAAGTGAGTTGGAATCAATTACTTCGTTGTAATCAATCATGTCGCATGGACAAAAGTTAAAAAAACACAATGAATCATATAATACCATGAATATAAGGTTACTAATTATAATATATATATGAAATTATAGTACACAATACACCACATTTAATAAATAAGTGGCCAACAATGGAAATCTCAAAGAATGAAAAGTGAGATAAGAAACCCCTTACTTTGTACTTCTTCCTTGGTAGAGGGTAGTTTAACCTCTTGTAGAATGGTTAAATACTTGTTATTAAATTATTCAAAAATAATATATATTCATATGATATCATATATGATCTTTTAACATTGCTTTGTTAATGATATCTTAGTATTATAGTCCTTTCGGGTGTTAACAGATTCGTTTTCTTGTATAGTTATTGTTATGTGAGTCATATACGTTATAAATGGGATGCATCTTATTAATATCAAGAATGATATCATGTATCTAAATATTCATTTTAATCATCATATGAAATTTATTCTTGAATGGATACGATGGGGAATGAATCTCATCACATTCGTGGAGATGGTAATCCGTACGTACGCACGAGTGACAGTGTCATTACTTTGGTGTTAAAATAATATATAATTGTATGGTATATCAAATATGGAGAATAATTATCATGTTATATTTATTATTTACATCAATTACACATCATTATTATAACCATCCAAATAATAATGTATTGAATAACAATTACACCACAACGTGGAGACGGTAAGCCGTACGTACGCACGTATGGTGACATGGCATTCAAAGGATGGATAAAATAATGAATATTGTTGTAACATTTTCAATATAACATAAAATTATATATAAGATACTGGATTTATTATTTTATATTGGAAACAACCAAGAAAGAGGAAGTGGAAGAAGAAAGGAACTTGAAAGAGTTGATGAGCTATTTACCTCTTCTTCAGGTTCTTCCTTTTGATTTGATCAAAAGGGCTCCATAGATTAGATTTATGACTAAAGGAGGGCCTCTAAGATGAAGTGAGGACAGTTGAGTTGGTATTTGGGCTGAGTGTGGCCGATACAAAAGGATTTGAAGGTGTGAATTTGAGGCCAGGGTGAGTGCCCTTTTATAAGAGGGGTGAGGGGCACCTTAGGAAAAACTAGAAATATTATTCTATGATACAATTATTTTAGGATTCTAATGGCTCAAAAATAAATTATTTAGAGGATAATGAGGTGATGGGTCTACAACCACTCAACCAATAGGATTTAGATAGGTTTGGGTCACTATATTAACCTTATCTTGTAGATTTAACTCTTAGTTAAATAGATTGACATTTACCATGACTTTTTATATTTTTATATTATATGGCTAATAAACATACTATATAATCCAAGCGAACCCTAAGTGGTTAATTAATAATAAAACTATCATTATATATGTATTTTTGTGTATTTTTATATGTTTAGGAATAGAATATAAATTACTAATATAATATATGTTTTAAAAACACTTTTTATGACAATTTTGACACTATTTGGTATTTTGTTTTTTTCGAAATTTATAAAACATTATTACTTCGAAAAAAATCATATAACCAACCATAAAATGTCATATTAATGTATAAATTTTTTTTAATTCATTCAAAATCTCAAATTACATTTCTTTGGATATTTATAACATCAAATATTTTACTATTTCATTAATTAGGTAATTACTACATCATCATTGTTTCATAAATAAATAAAATTATTTAATGTCAAAAAAATATAAATAAAATAACATAAATTTTTGAAATATATTTTTACCTTTTGAATGAATATTTATAATCAAATTTATAACCCTATATTAATAATTGTTTAGTTATTAAACATTGAATTTAACACTTTTAACTCTTCTATGAATTAAATAATAATAAATGTCCTAATCAAATCCAAGTGGACCTAAAAGATCATATTTTATTACTAATGTTCTTTTTGGTCGAATTACACTTATCCAATAGATATAGGACTTCTGTTAAGGTAATAATAATATAATTTTTACCCTAAATTACCCTATTTACATTTAACCGTGGTAAATAAAAGTCAAAACTTACTATTCACCAAAAATAATTTTCATCTTATTGAATCAAAATATCCCTACTGATATCTACCACGTCTTTCAGATTTTTGAAATTCCATTCACATAAGTGGCAGTATTATGTTTTATGTGAATTTTCAAATTTTCCTAGGAGGTGGGTAAAAGACAGCGAAAAGTTCAATAAATTTTATATATATATAAAATTATTGTAAACTGACTCTAATGAATTAAATTGAACAAAATAGGTATTATTTATCTATTTTCACCTAAAAAAATTTAAATAAAATTAATAGTTATTTAAATAAAATTTCAGTTTTAAACTATAACTCAGGGTTTTTCATTATTCAACAAAAATTAAAAGTTTTTAGAAACAAACCAAAAATTCACCCTATGATAATTTTGATATTCTGAATTCAAAAATGAAGTCTATTTTACCAAATTAAAAACATAGAAATTTCATTTATTAGTTTAAAATTAATTCCTGTTTTCAAAACAAAAATTCGTATTTTTATGAATTAATAACTACCAAAATATTGACATTTGTTTATGTCCAATTTCAAAGTGAAATTAATTCAAATGGACAACATTGGATTAAATGTGTAATATATAATCTAATTAAACATCAAAACTATTCATATGTATAATTGAACACTATAATTTATTTTGATTAAAAAGTTGTTTTCAGTTAAAATATATTATTTTTCACCATTCAATCAAATATGAAAGTTATCAGACAAACACTAAAAATTTATTAGAACTAATTTCTTATGTCCCGATCACAAATAAGAAGATTATTTTGTCAAATTGAATATATTAAATTTCCAAATATTTGATTTAAAAAGGGTCCTCCATTAAAAGGCGTCAAAGTTTCATTTTTTGAAAAATACTTCTTTTATCTGAGAAAATTAAATTTGCCCTTAAATTATGTCTAATAAACTAATAATATTGATACTAAAATTATAAGGGTTATATAAAGTTCAAAATTTTGTTAATACTATTCAAACCCTCTTTTGAATGGCTAGTTTGGTAAGTCGTGGTGCACTTGATCTCAACGTTGCGTGTAGTGTCAGTTATTTAATTACATTGATGAACTAAAGTACAATAAAATCTTGGGGTGTTACATATAGTGTTAATACCAAAAATGATTTACCAAAAATTTTATCTACAAAAAATATATTAAGTAACTCAAGGATTCATGAAAGAATAGAAAGGAAGTGAATGATAGGAGCTCCAATAGTGGAAACCAGGGTGAATAGAAAGCTCAATTTCCATCATTCAAGAAATGTGGAATGAGACACCTAGGAAAGTGTCTCTATAGAACAAATAAATGCATTATTTGTGGGAAATAAGGAAAAAATGTAAATAATTGCTGAGGAAAAATGAATAACACTATAGGAAATAATAAAAATGAACCCAAAAATCCATTTACAGTATTTTTCTGTAAATGTAGGGGAACTGGGCATTACCTAAGTTAATTCCATATTCTTTAAGATAATTTCTTGGTAAAGGAAAAACCTATGTGGAAATAAATGGATTTCGAAATGTTTAAAAGTATTAATGGTCTTTGTGGATGGGATTAATTTAGAATACTTTTCTCTTGTATGTGTAAACCTACAGTTTTTTATATGAAAATGATATTTTAGGAAGAATTATCTTTTCTAATATAGTTATAAATAACCATTAGGGAATATATGATCCTTGAATTTGAGGAAATTACACGTTATTAAATTTTGGGATGAAAATGTGAGGTATAATATAACATTTGTTGTTTAATTATGTTTTGGTAATTTTGTAGAATTTTCTTCATTTTGTGAATGTTATAAATATAGTTTTTGAAAATAGACAACACATAGACCCTGTGACAACCCATCGCCTCAGACAAAGCTATCAGAATAAAACCTACAACCAGAGTGTGATTGTGATTTATTGCATAGCATCAGACTATGTAAAGTCCTTGATTAGTGTGACTAATTCCTTTTAGTTAAATGATTTTATTGATAAATAATAAGTTGATTTGGTATCTTATGTACTATCAAATAGATATCATTAGTTTAGGAAAATGGTTTGATGATTAAGTGATAAATGATATTTTGGAAGACTTCCTCTCTGTTGTGAACGATATATACCTATGGAAAATAGAATAATATTTGATTAAATTTGAGGATTAGTGGTAGGTTTTTAACTATTTTTTTATTGTGTATTTTAAGAGATTTTAGTTATTTATGGAAATGATTAACCTATCATAGAGAATATGTGATTAGGTTAATTAATTTTAGTATGTGACCTTAAGAGTAGTCAATATTAATTGGAAATACAATTTAACGTGTAAGACATTGTAATAAATTTTTTCTATGTTTATGGAGTCAATATTAGTTTGGATTATATTGAATGATTTTAAGGAAAATTGTTTATTGAATGGTATTTATTGAACTTTTGGTATTATTGATTTAATTTTAGAAATTAAGATTTGTTTTTCTTTCCCTAAAGGATTATCATTATTGGGGATCACTAGATCATGTACGAACAATTTTGGTTTTTTTTAATCTCTAAATAAAATGTAAATATATAGTTTATCCTCTTTGGATTATTTGATTCTCGAAAAGTTGAATCTAGAGATTCAGGTGTGGCCATGCCATCTTGAATACTCAATGTTTGAAAAAAAAAATTGAGTTAGTGGTAGAAATTTATTAAAGGATGAAACTGCACTTAAAATGTAAATATACCAGTTTATGTTCTTAGTCAATATCATAAATAGATTCCTCAACATTTTTAAATGGAACATAAACCGAAAAAACAGTGGTTGTTTACTTTTCCATCACCAAAATCAATAAAAATTTATACCATCACAAGTTTGTGGTTTTCTTGTTGTAAACATTCTCATGATCATGTTTTATATCATTCTCCATTAGAACTTGACACTTAGTTTGTATTCTATATCCATGATTTCCTACATGGAATCCTATTATGGGTTATCTCATGTGACCTTTGTTCATCTCATTCTTTATTTAAAGTGATAGGTATATTGACTATTTTATCAATGTGGGACATTCAATGAAGTTCCCAAGAACAATTTTAAAATTGCAGGGATTCATGTTTTCAAAAGGGGGGAATAATGTAACACCCCATGATTTCAGAGATTATAATTTTCTTTAAAGTATGTCAGTAGCGTGCGCTACACGCAATACCAAGTCTCAGCGCACCACCACATACCAATCTAGACATTCGAAAGCTATAATAAATTATATTAAATGAATTTTTAAAATTATATACCCTATATAATTTTATAATCCATATATTGTGTTTCTTAGATATAATATAAGAACAAATACATTTTTTCATATAAAAGAGGCATTTTTCATAAAATTCAATTTTACCACCTTATAATGGAAAATGCTATTTAAAAATAATATTTCACCCTAATATATATTCAATTTAATGAAATTAAATTCTTTTTTTGAATCAGGACATACAAATTAGTTTTGAATAATTTTTTGGAACTTTTATGATAACTATCATATTTTGATGAATTTTGAATTATACGAAATTTTAATTGAAAACAACTTTTCTAATCGAAATAATTTATAGTGTTGAATTATATATTTGAATGTTATATAAGTAAAATAAATTATATTTTCATCATTTAATAAAATTTAGGTCATTATAATTAATTTCACATTTAAATTTGACAATAACACATGTAAATCTTTTGGTAATTTTTTCTTTATAAAAAACATGGCTTTTTGGTTTTGACAACAAAAATTAATTTTAAATTAATTAATGAAACTTTAATTATTTTATTTTGGTAAAATTAAATTAATTTTTGAATTTGGAATATCAATATTAGATTATGGTGAATTTTTGGTATTTTTCTGAATATATTCAATTTTTTATGAACAGTGAAAGAAATTTGCATTATTGTTTAAAACCAAATTTCTATTTAAAATATTATTTGTTTTATATAAATTTATTTTTGGTGAAAATAGATAGATAATAGAAATATATGTTCAATTTAATTCATTGTATTCATTTTATAATATGTTTAGATATATAACATTTTATTGAACATTTTACCCTCTTTTACCCACATACTAGGAGCATTTTAAAATTTGCAGAAAACATAATTTTAATGCTTCTGTGAGTTGAATTTCAAAAATCTGAGAGACACGATTTACAAAAGTATGTAAAATGTGGTTCAATAAGATGAAAATAATTTTTAGTGAATAGTATCTTTTGACTTTTAATTACGGCGGTTAAAAGTAAATAGTGTAGTTGAGGGTAAAAATGACATTATAATTATCCTAACACATGTCCTAATAATAAGGCCCCAGCCTTAAACATTACTTAATCATGAGTTATTATAAGAATGCACATTGATTATCTTTTCAGGTTTAGAGTTTTAGAGAATTAGATCATAAATCATTAATTACATTCCACATTTAAACTAGGTGGTTACATAAAAGACAGTATTCATATTTTCCCATCAAAGGAAACATATTTAAAATAAAACATGGATTCTTTTGTGACACTTCCTCAACACTATCATCACATCATGTACCTTTCCCTTGACCTGTGAAAAACATTTCACAAAAATGGGATGAGCATTAAAATCTTAGTAAGGGGTATAAAAATACAGAAAGAGAACCTTAGTCCATGTATACATAAGAATCATTTAAAACATACATTACCCATAAACATAATCAATTTAACATAACTCATTAAATCATATTCATTGTGAACAACTCATAGAAAACACAAGACATAAAAGTAACTTGAGCCATTCATAACATTCTTACGTAGGGAGTAACCCGCATGGTTACGTTTGGAATACCCATTAGAGTATATTCCATAAATATCATCTGAGAAAACATTGAGTTTATGTCCTTCATGTTACCCAATGAATTGGAAAGATATCACGGTCTCTCCCTCCCTTATTTTATCACGGAACCACCCGTCTTCATAAACAATTCCCAAGAACCATAACATAATCGTATCACATAAAACATGCATAAAGGAAACATAACATATCCACATTTCAATCACAAGATATCAAAAACACATTGATATAATCAAAACATTATCATAACCATTTTAGATACCCATATAAATGAAAAGTAAAACATGGTATTTATTTTTCACTTAAAAAAAGTGATGGCTTGTAGGGGAAGTCGAAACTCAAATAATGGTCACGGTGGCGGAGAAGTCGTTGTCTCATCATACGTAAGACAAAACATTCCTTTTTGTCATTTAGTAAAATTCTTCACACAAAAATATTCCTTTTGAATAAAATTAAAAGTCAAAGTGTTTTATAGACCATATAAAATAATGTTGTGTATAAAACAAAATATGCCTCAGTGAAAGGAGATTGAGACGAAGTCCCTTACCCCGTGTCCGACTTGACTCGATCGTTCATTATTCTCCTGAATAATAAACTCGAGTTAATTTCTACTTTATTAAGAACCTTTTTCAAGTTCATTATTCCTTTTATATCATTTATTACCATGTTATGAACGTTGTGTAATTATTTAAGTTAATAACGGTCCTTTTTTCAATCTTTGGTACATGAGCCAAAAATAAACTTCTTATAATTACAGGTAGTTCATGTGGTAAAATATCCATTATATGAAGAATTATATTAATGATTTAGATATCATATATATCATATATATTTAGTATATACATTCATTTTTAATATTACATAACATTTAGAGGTAAAAAATGAAATGCACCGTTCATAGAGAAGGTAAGCTGTATGTACGCAAAAACACTACTTTCATTTCTTTTTCATATTTAATGAAATGAAATAATTATGATACTGAGTTATATTATAATTCCAGTATGATATCATATGTAATACCATTAACTCCATCCTTTATACGTCCCACATATGGAATTAACGAATGAAATCATTTTGAGGGGGCGGTAGTCCACATTTCCTAAAATGAAATTAACGTGTTTACCTATAATGGAAACCGTAAAGGTATGGCATAAATAAAAAATTAAGAATCATAAATAAAAATATAAAAATAATATATATCATATATAAATATAGTGACGTCTTAATGGCCACCAGGAGAGGTGTTAAAAGAAGATTGAACAATCATCGTTTCGTGAGGCAGTAATTTGCCACTCACAAAAACAAAATGTTCATTAACCATTAGATGGGAGTGTGTGTAAGTGTAAATAAAATAATTCTCATAAAAACATCCTATTATATTGAAGATACTTTTGTTTTTACAAAAGAATGGAATAAAAAGAGTTTAGGGGGTTGGATAAGCAAAATAAAACAAAAGCACATAAGAGAAGACATTTCCTTTAAATCGAGTATCTCCCCTTGGTTTGAACCAAAATAGTTTTTTTAAGAGATTTCTACCTAAGTGAAGGCTTATATGATTAAGAGAGGTATGTGGAGAGATAAAATGAGCAGATTTTGGCCAATACATTAGCTTGAGATGTGTGGGAAAGCGGGTAGAGGTGGGGGCCTTTTATAAGAGGGAGGAGGGGAACTCTTGGAATGTCAAGAAATGATACATTATTATATAATGAGTATCAGATTTTAAAGGTCCCACAATGATAGATATCAAAGGTAGGGTGATAAGGGTTCGAAATCCACCCATAAAATATGTTTTAGATGTAATGCCCCGACCCCAGTTACCTAGAGTCGGTGCATTATTACATAACATTGGCATGGTCACGAGAACGATCAAGTCTCGAAAGACCGATTAGTTTAGTATCCTTGGAATAAATAGATACATCCATAAATTTTTACATTACATCCTAAAAAAACATATTGTCTTCATATCCCCTCATACTATCCCTGCAGGTCATTCATAAATTACTTCTTCATAATCCTGGGAAAAATAAAACATTGAAAGGGGTGAGCTCAGATGCTCAGTAAGGATAACATTATAGCAGAAGCATTCATAGATAAGCATAAACACTTAAGGCAGTTTATAACTAAAACAAAAGACTTTTAAACTTGAACTTCAGCATAAAATGGAAAAGATAAAATAAAATAATTCCATTTACTTAATCACATGGATATTCTACTAGTCGAACAATCCCATGCATTATCAATAACCACTTTCATAATGATGGAATGCATAATGCCAGACTATCATAACCACATAGCCAAGGCCTCGTGCCAAGACTACAAATAAGAATTTGCCAAGGCCTTGTGCCAAGACACTAGTTTGTCTCATGAGACCTGCCGATGCATCGAGGAGCTATTGCGGGCTCCACCCGTCACTTATTAAGTCCAATGCATTCCTCATATGAACAGGTTTAAACTTAACATAATTATTCGTATTAAAACTAGCATACGAAATGTCAATACTTTTACCACAGACCATTAATGGTATAAACATAACACATCCATAGTCAAACATAACTCATTTGATATAATATGGAAGATTGTATTGTATCACATTAACCTCAATCAAGAATAATGAAGGATGTTGACATAGATGAAAATAATCATCAAAACTATTTGAGAGAAATATCCCCCTTTTCTTGAAAACATATAAAAGTCGCACTATTTTTCAAGAAGCCATTTAAAAATATATTTTTCAATCAAAGTGTCCCATACCACTTTGAAACTTTTAAAACGAGTTTTAATTTTAAAACATTAATGTCCATATAAATAAATCCTTAAAAGCATTTTTTAAAACATGGACATTAATGAGAAAGATTTAGAAGAATAGGTCTTTAAAACATTTAAAAATGGTATTTTAGTTAGAGATTCAAACCAAAAGAGCGACACATGAATAAAAATAATTGAGGTAATCAAAACATTGTAATATCACGAGAATAAATGAATTCATGATATACTATGTCAAAGTACATTATATACACCATATAAAAGTGATTTGGTGTATAACAACGAAGAAGTCTCAATGGAATGTAAATTGAGATGAAATCTCTCATAAAGGACGTATCCTTAGTTAAGGATAAATCAACGACATAATTATGTGTGAAAAATATAAATACACTCAATATGATTGGATATTTAGTGTAAATAAATCAGATGACATTCACACATATTCTTGTAAAAACAACACCAATGAATTGGATATTTAACTCAACAAATGGAGATTGAGTTAAAATTACTCTTATCAAGTTCATACAGATCACTTGAGAATTTATCAATGGAGTGATTATTTGTATCAATAGTATATCCACATAAAGTGGAGTGGAAAATATGAAATAAGAAAATGAATAGTAATTCCACACATAATCTTGGAGTAAAATAATCAATGAAGTATGCATAAAGCCGAATGAGTGGAAATTGAAATATCAAATTCCCTTATCAATTTGGTAACTTACGAAACACACACCCATGAAAGAAGGATCATACAATGATGATGTAAATATCCATAAATTAGAGTATATTACACAATTAATACAATCATGGGCAGTACACACACCACATGCAATAATGAAGTGGTGAATAATGGAAATCGCAAAAAATTAAAAGTGAGATTAGAAACCCCTTACTTCGTACTTTTTCCTTGGTCGACAGTAGGTTTACCTCCTGTATAATGGTAAAATAATTGTTATTGAATTATAAAAGAATCATTTACTTTAATATGATATCATATATGATCTTTTAACATTGATTTGTTAATAATATCTTAGAATTATCGTCATTTCAGGTGTTAACGGGTTCATTTTACATTATATTCTTTGTTATGTGATCCATATTCGTTATTAATGGGATGTATATTATTCATATCCAGAATGATATCAAGTCCTTAGATACTATTTTTAAATCATAAAATTATAATTATACTTGAATGGATATGAGGAAAATGAATCTCATCGCGTTCGTGGAGACGGTAGTCCGTACATACGCACGAGTGACAATATCATTCTTTTGATATTAAAATAATATATAACTGGATGTTATATCATATATACAGAATCATTATCATGTTATATTTATTATTTACATGAGTTACACATCATTATTATACCCATCCAAATAATAATATATTGAATAACAATTACACCACGACGTGGAGACGGTAAGCCGTACGTACGCACATATGGTGACATGTTATTCAAAGGATGGATAGAATACTAAATATGGTTGTACCATATTTATAATAACATAACAGTATATATATGATACTGGAGTTATTATTTTATAATGGTAATAACAAAGAAAGAGGAAGTGGAAGAAGAAAGGAACTTGAATAGGGGTGGTGAAAACATTACCTCTTCTTCGGGTTCTTCCTATTGATTTGATCAAAAGGGCTCCATAGGTTGGCTTTCTGATCAAACTAAGGCCTCTAGGTTGTAGTGAGGGAAGCTGAGATAGTATTTGGGTAGGGTTTGGCCGAACCAAAAGGCATTGAAGGTGTGAAGAAATGAGAAGGAGGAGTGCCCTTTTATAAGAGGGGTGAGGGGCACCTTTGGAAATGCTAGAAATATTAATTTATAATAAATTCATATTCGGTTTATAATGGCTCCAAAGTTTATTATTTAAATTTTACTGTGGGGATAGGTCTAAAACAACTCATCCAATAGAATTTAGACAGGTTTGGGTCATTATATTAACCTTATCTTTAAGTATTAACTCTTAGTTGATTAGTTTCATTTTTACAAAGTCTCTTTGTATTTTTATATTATATGGTTAATAAACATACTATATAAATCCAAGAGACCCCAAGTGGTCCATTAATTATGAACCTATCATGATATAAGTCTCTTGGCTGAACCTTAGATTTTTAGGAATTTAATATCAATTAATAATATAATATTTGTTTTAAGAACTCTTTTATGTCAATTTTGACACTATTCAATAGTTGATTTTTTGAAACTCATAACAGATTTATTACTTCATAATAAGTCAATTAAATCAATAATAATATATCATACTATCCTAGAAAATTATTTTAATTCATTAAAAGTTTCATATTATATTTATTTGGGTATTTATAATATCAATTAGTTTAATATTTCACTATTTAAGAAATTAATTCATCATCATTGGGTCATAAATGAATTAAATTATTTAATGTCTAAAAATTATAAATAAATTACCATTTTGTATTAAATCGTTTTATCTTTCTAATGAATATTTATAATCTAAAATCCAACATATATAACCCTATGTAACAATTGTTTTGTTAAAAGATATATGCTTGTGTCATTTTTGTATTTATTTTAACTTAATTAAAATAAAGTGTCATTATCACTTACAAGTGGATCCATGGGGTCCCAAAATCGACCCAAAGATGCCCATGGTCGACCATGTATCAACAAATATGTTTAAGACACGTTTTAGGGTAATTTAGTATTATTATAATATTATTGTTTAACCCTTGTTTACCGGATTTACTCTTTAACCAAGGTAAATAAAATATTTACCGAAGTAATTATCCAAAATGTTTAAAAATAAAAGTCACCGATTTACACAATTGGAAAATCCTGATTCCAAATATGGAATCCATTTTTCCAAATTCAAAACAAAGAAGTGGCAGAAATTAATTTAAAATTAATTCCCGCTGATAAAACAAAAAGCGTGTTTTTTAGAGATAATAACTATCAATAGATTGTCACTTGTTTATGTCTGGTTTAAATGTGAAATTATGTTCAATGACCCACCTTGTATTAAATGGTAAATATATATTCAAAATATACTTTAAAACCACTCAAATTCATAATTTATCACTATTAATTATTTTGACTAAAAAAATTGTTTTTAATTAAAATTTAGTAATTTTCACTATTCATCAAAATATGAAAGTTATCCGAAATGTACCAAAATTTCACCCTAGGCTAATTTTGATATTATGAAACCAAAAATGAAGTCCATTTTGAGAAATAGAATTTATAAAATTTCAAAAATTATGTATTACAATTCATAACGGCTAGTTTGATTGGTTGTGGTGTGTTAAAATCTCGAAGTTGCGTACAATGCACGGCATTGAATTATTCGAAAGGAAACATATCGAGGAAGCTTGGGGTGTTACATTAGACAAGTGTATGTCTTAGATGTTACATTATCTTTTAATTTTATTTAAATCGTTCATTAATGAGGTAATCCCTGCATCATCATGGTGTCATAAATAAATTAATTTATTTAACGTATAAAAATTATAAAAAAACTTCTATGATATAGGAAATATTTTTATATTTACAATGACTATTTATAGTCTGAGAGATCAATTATTTAGACAAAATTAAAAAAAAATTACTTGTGTGTTAAATACTTTGGTTATACTTTCCTTAAAAAAAATAAAAGGTCATTATCACACTAATGTGATTCGATGGGGTCCCAAGGTCGGCACAAGGAATCCCATGGTCGGCCATGACACATCCAGTAGCATTAGGACACATGTTGAGGTCATTTTATATTATTATTTTATTATTTTATTACCCTCAACGACCTGATTACTAATTAATCATGATAAATAAAGATAATTATCTTCCTTACTATTCATAATGTCCAAAAACAAAAGAGTCTTAATTAAATAATTTTTACCTTCTGATTCAAATATGGATTCCATTTTACCAAATTACAAACACAGAAAATGCAGTAATTAATTTAAAAATAATTCCCATTGTCAAAACAAATATTGGGTTTTTTTAAAAATAAATATCTATCAAAAGATTGACACTTGTTTATGCCCAATCCCAAAGTGAAATTAATTAAAATGAACAAAATTGGAAGAAATGGTAAAAATATATTATAATTAAAATTTATAACCAATTAAAAGGAAAATCTATCTATATAATTAAATTTGATGAAAAAGCAGTTTTGAAGTAAAATGCAGTATTTTTTACTATTAATAAAAAATGAACATTGTCAGAGAAATACCAAAAATTTATACACAATAAATTTAAATGTCCCAATACTAAAGAATAGTTTTATCTTGACAAATAGAGCTTTTAAAAATTTCAAAATATATATTTAAAAATGGTTCTCCATCAAAAGGCGGTAAAACAATGTTTTAAAATTCATAGAGAATTCAATGCTTAAGATTGGATTTATTCTCATTTTAAGCCTTTAAAACACTATCTAATTCATAAATAGATATAGATATGAAAATCCATAATTCTTTACTTTCATTGGATGTTTCAACCTTCTCCCCTTTAGAAAATTGTATCCCCGCAATTTATTTACTTATCGAATAAGTGAGGGTATTTATCCCTCATTGCATTTTCAGATTCCCATGTTGCCTCTTCAATCATGTGGTTTTTCCACTAAACCATTACGTGAGGAATCACCATATTCTGTAATACTTTCTCCCTATGGTCAAAAATCTGGACTTGTTGTTCCTCATAAGATTGATTCTCTTTCAGCTGAACTACCTCTTGACTCAAAACATGAGATCGATCTAGCATGTATTTCCTTAACATTGAAACATGAAAAACATTGTGTACCTGGGATAAACTCGGAGGTAAAGCCACTCGGTAAGAAACTGATCCAACTATCTCCAGAATTTCATATGGTCCAATGAACCTTTGACTCAGCTTTCATTTCTTACTAAATCCAATCACACTTTTCCATGGTGAAACTGTGAGGAAGACACGATCACATACCTCAAAAGAGAGATCCTTCCTCCTATTGTCTGCATAACTTTTATTCCTTCTCTGAGTTGTTCTCATGTGTTTCTGTATCAGCTATACTTTTTCTACCAACTCTTCTACCAAATCTGTTCCCATCAACTTCCTTTCACCCACTTCATCCCAAAAAGCTAGAGCTCGAAACAGCTTCCCATATAATGCCTCAAATGGTTCCATCTGTATACTAGAATGAAAAAAATTTATTATAAGAAAACTCAACCAATGAAAGTTGTTGGTCCCAACATCCCTGATAATCCACCGGGCAAGCACGTAACATATCCTCCAAATTCTAAATTGTTCGTTCTGACTGCCCATCTGATTGAGGATGAAAAGCTATAATAAAATTTAATTCAGTACCCAACGACTTATGAAGGCCTTTCAAAAAGTTAGAAGTAAACATGAGATCACGATCATATAAAATGGAGAGGGGAAATCCATGTTACATGACTATCTCTTGAAGTTAAAAATGAGAAATATGATCTAGGGAGAAATTATCTTGTATAGCAATGAAATGAGCATATTTATTCAAGCGATCAACAATAACCCGGATTGCATTATTACCTAGAGGTGTCTTTGACAATCCAACAATGAAGTCCATGGATATACTCTCCCATTTTCACTCTGGTTCTGGTAACAGCTGAAGCATCTCTTTCGGAAACTTCCGCTCTACTTTAACCTGTTAACAAGTCAAAAACTTCACAGTTAAATCAGCAAAATCTTTTTTTCATTCCATCCCACCAGTAATACTCATGAAGATCTCTATACATCTTAGTACTGCTTGGATGAACTGAAAACGAAGAACTATGTTCTTTACATAACAACTCCTCTTCAACTGTGAATCACAAGGCACACACAATATCTTCCCAAATCTCAAAACACAATCATTTTCAATGTTGAATTCAGGTAACAACCCCTTCTGAACCATCTCTACCTTTTTCTATAACTCATCGTCTTGCTTCTGAGCTTTCTTAATTCTATCTGATAGAGATGATTTCACTAATACCTGAAACAAAACAGAATAAAATCCTGCACCTACAAATTCTATTCCAAATTTCATCAAATCCTTAACCAGAGGATCAAGTTCCAAACATAACATTGTTAATGAAGCATTAATTTTTCGACTCAAAGCATCAACCACTTTATTTTCTTTTCCCGGATGGTAATGAATTGTACACTCACTATCTTTGATTAATTATAGAAATCTACTCTATCTCATGTTCAATTATTTCTAATTTAATAAATACTTTAAACTTTTGGGATCTGTATATATGTCACACTTTACACCATACAAGTGATGCCTCCAAATTTTTAAAGCAAAAACAACAACAGCTAATTCCAAATCATGTGTAGGGTAATTTACCTCATGAGTTTTCAACTGACGTGAATCATAATCAATTACCTGATCATTCTACATTAAGACGCAACCAAGTCCTTTCAATTAATTGTCACTTTAGATAAAAACTCACCATTCCTGGAAGGTAGTTCAAAAACTAGAGCATTCACCAATCTTCTTTTCAATTCTTGAAAATAATAATCACATTGTTTTGTCCAGATAAACTTAACACCCTCCTAAGTTAGCTTAGTCATTGGAATAGATAACAGTGAAAACATTTTAACAAAACTTCAGTAATAGACTACCAAAACAAGAAAACTACAAATCTCAGTTACATTTTTGGGTATTGGCCATTCCTCAACAACCTTTGTTTTTGTAGGATCAACAGTTATTCCATCTTTAGAAACAATATGATCAAGCAAAGAATTTGGTTGCAAACAAAACTCACTCTTTCTGAATTTCCCATTAAATTTCTTTTATTTTAAGGATTTCAAATTAACCCTTAATTGAATTTCATGCTCCTCTTTACTTTTAGAAAACACCCAAATATCATCAATGAAAACAACCACAAAATTATCCAAGAACTCATGGAAAATTATATTCAAAAGTTACATGAATACATCAGGTGCATTGGTTAACCCAAAAGGCATCACTTAAAATTCATAATTGCCATATCTTGTATGAAACACAGTCTTCAGAACACTTTCTTCCTTTACCTTCAACTAATGGTACCCCGATCTCAGGTCAATCATTGAAAAATACTGAGCTCCCTGGAGCTGATCAAACAAATCATCGATATGAGGCAAAGGATATTTCGTCTTAACAGTGATGTTATTCAAGCCTCTATAATCAATTCATAGTCTCATTGAACCATATTTCTTTTTAACAAATAAGACATGATCACCCCATGGTGATGTTCTAGGTCAAATGAAACCTTTCAATAATAAATCATGCAATTTCACCTTCAACTCGAAATGTTCAATTTGATCCATTCGATATGGGGGTTTTGAAATTGGATTAGCATCAGGAACTAAATCAACAGTTAATATCCACTTCCTGATCTTGTATTATTCCATCAAACTCATCAGGAAAAACATCAGGATAATCATTTACCACTAAAACATCATTAATCTGAATGGTTCCTTTGTTTTCAACAATATGTGAAAGGTAACATTCATTTCTATCTTTTACAAGTTTCTCAAACTCTGGATATGTATCAACAGTAAGGGATCATTCTTGTACACAAACGGAAATTCTTTCTGAAAAGAAAATTCTTTATCTTTACAATCAATCTTAGCATGGTAAACAGAGAGAAAATCCATACCAAGGATAACATAAAACTCTACAAGAGGTAAAACAATAAGGTTTTCAAGTAGGTTCTTTCCACGGATATAGATAGGAAGAATCTTATAAATTATTTTTTCATCAACATTTCCCCTAGGAGTTTTTACCACAAGTTCAAGAGTTATTTCTTGATATGGAATTCCCAATTTACTAGAAATTTTTTCAAAGACGAAAGAATGTGTAGACCCCGAATCAAACAACACAATGGCATAATCTGAAAAAAAACAAAGTACATGGTACGACTTCATTTGATGGCCCAACAACTTCTGAAGTAGTTGAAAATGATTTCACCACACCATTCTTCTTGTTGTCTAAATGCTTCCCATAATTTCAGCTCTTTATCGAACAATCATTTTCATAATGATGCATCTCATTGCACTTGAAACATTTCACTAACTGTAAATCAAATTTGGTCTTACCATCACCCTGATAATTTTCCATGCATTCACGAGCCTTGTGTCCCATATTTCCACTTCGTTATCAAATTCCAAAATTCAAAAGACATTCCCAAGCATTTTTTTTACCACATTTATCACAATCTGAAAAATTATTTTTCTTACCATCAGACCTTTTTGAAGGATTGTTCCCTTTCTCAAGCCAACTCGGTTTCTTATTCTGTTGGTTGTTATAGAACACTTGATCATCAGCAAACTCCATTTCCACATTCTCAGCACATCGAACAAGCTTTTCATAACTCTTGAACTCGCGAGAAGCAAAATCCCTTACAGATTTTGGCTTTAATTATGAGTAAAAATGATTGATTTTACTATGAAGGTCTGAGATAAAATTTATAGCATACCTTGCCAATCGAGTGAACCTTTATTCATAAGAATCCACTGAGTCTTCCTCTTGCCTCAATTCGAAGAATTTTTATCAATCCTAAGTCAAACAGCTTTAGGAAAATATTTCTCAAGAAACATCCCTTTGAATTCATCCCAGTCAAGAGCATCAATCTCATTAGTGTCCCTGATATTTTTAACCATCGACCACCACTGATATCCTTCACCCTCCAAATGGTAAACAACAAGACTAACCATTTAATTGTATGAACACCCCATGACATCGAAAATCTTCTCCAGTAGTTTAATCCACCCATCAGCCAGTACATGGTCAGATGATCCTCTGAATTATGGTGGATGTTATCTCATGAAATGTTCCACCACTGGAAAGTTTCTCTGAGGTTGATCTGGATGATATCGTGCATGGATACCACCACCTTTTATCGCTTGATTCAACTGCACCATTATTGCAAAAAACTGTTCAGTTCTAATTCTGACCGTCTCTGGATGCTCATTTGGAAGGTCATTTCCTTCTGTATCCCTTCCTAGCGCAGGTTCTCTGTTTCCTCTGCAGAATACCATTCTGAACAAACATGTTCTAGATTAATCAACATAGTAATCATAAAATTCTATATCATTTCAATTTGACAAAAATAAATATTTTTGGATACTCATTTAATAGAATTATAACTCCTAAAGTTATATAAACATACCTCTAATACCAAATATAAGGCCCCGACCTTAATCATTACCTAATCATGAGTTTTTACAAGAATACAAATTGAGTATCTTTCCAGGTTTAGAGTTTTAGAGAATTAGATCATAAAACATGCATTACATTTCACATTTAAACAAGGTGGTTACATAAAAGACAGTGTTCAATTTTTCCCATAAAAGGAAACATATTTAAAATAAAAATGGATTCATTGATGACACTTCCTCGACACTATTATAAAATCATGTTCCATTCCCATGACCTGTGAAAAACATTTAAAAAACAAGGGTGATCATAAAAAGCCCAAAAACGGGTATAAAAATACAGAATGAAAATTATAGTCCATGTATACAAAAGAATCATTGAAAACATACTTTACCCATAAACATAAGAACATTAACATACCTCATGAAATCATAAGGTTTATGAATAACTCATAGAAAACATAAGACATAAATTTAAATTTATTCATTCATAGCATTCTTACGTAGGGAGTAACCCTCATGGTTACATTTGGAATACCCATTACAGTATATTCCCTAAATCTCTTCGGAGAAACCTTACAGTTTTACTCCATCACGTTACCCAATGCATTGGAGAGCTATCACGGGCTCACCCACACTTATGATATCAAGGAACCACCCGTATTTATTAACAATTCCCAAGAACCATAACATAATCGTATCACATAAAAAATTCCTAATGGAAACATAACAATTCCACATTTCAATCACAATATATCAAAAATAGATTGATATAATAAAAACATTATCAAAACCATTTTCAATACCAAAATAAAATAAAAGTAAAACATGTTATTTATTTTTCACTGAAAAAAAGTTATGTCTTGTAGAGGAAGTCAAAACTCAAATAATGGTCACGATAGCGGAGAAGTTGTTGTCACCACATACGTAAGACAAAACATTCCTTTTTGTCATTTAGTAAAATGCTTGTACAAAATTATTCCTTTTTAATAAATGTAAAACTCAAATTATTGTATACACTGTATAAAATAATGTTTTGTATAAAACAAAATATGCCTTAATGAATGGAGATTGAGACAAAGTCTATTACCTCATGTCTGACTTGACTCGATCGTTCTTTAATCTCCTGAATAATAAACTCGAGTTAATTTATACTTGATTAAGAACCTTTTTCAAGTTCATTATTCCTTTTATATCACTTATTACCATGTTATGAACATTTTGTAATTATTTAAGTTAATAACACTCATTTTTTCGAAATTTAGTTCTTGATCAAAAAATAAACTTCTTATAATTACAAGTTGTTCATGTGGTGAAATATCCATTATATCCCAAATTATATTCATGATTTAGATATCATATATATATCTTATATATCCAGTATATACATTAATTTATTATATTACATAACATTTAGAGGTATGAAATGAAATTCACCGTTCATGGAGACGGTAAGCCATACGTATGCATAAATGCTAATTTCATTTCTATTTCGTATTTAATGGAATGAAATAATAATTAAATAAAAGTATATTATAATTACAATATGATATCATATGTAATAACATTAACTCCATCTTTTATACGTCCCACATATGGCATTAACGAATCAAATCACTTTGAGGGGGCGGTAGTCCGCACTTCTTAAAATGAAATTATCGCACTTACCCATAATGGAAACCATAAAGGTATGACATAAATAAAAAATACAGAAGCAAAAGGCAATCGTAAACATAATATATATAATATATAAATATCGTAACATCTTAATGGCCACCATACGAGGTGTTAAAAAAAATAGTGAACAATCATCGTTTCGTGAGGCATTAATTCGCCACTAATAGAAACATTATGTTCTTTAACCATTAGATGAGAGTGTGTGTAAGTTTTAATCAAATAATTATGATAAAAACATCCTATTATATTGGAGATACTGTTTTAGTTATAAAATAAAGGAATAAAAAGAGTTTAGGGGGTGGGAGAAGCAAAATAATACAAAAGAACAATAGAGAAGACATTACCTTTAAATTTGGTAACTCCCCTTGGTTTGAACCGAAAAAGTATCTTGAATAGCTTTCTCCCTAAGGTAAGGATTATGTGATGAATAGAGGGATGTGTATAGATAAAATAAGTAGATTTTGGCTGAGCCAGTGTCTAGAGAGTTTTGGGTAAGGGGTAGAGGTAGGGGCCTTTTATAAGAGGGAGGAGGGCACTCTTGGAAAGTCAAGAAATATTGCTTTATTATATAATGAGTTTCAGATTTTAAAGGTCCCAAAAATATATATTTTCTAGGGTAAGGTGATAAGGGTTCGTAATAAACCCATAAAATATGTTTTTGAAAAGGTTAAGTCTTATAATTTACATTATATTTTCATTTTATTTAAATTGTTCATTAATGAGGTAATCGATGCATCATCATGGTGTCAAAAATAAATTTATTTAAATAAGGTCTAAAAATTATAAAAAAATACTATTATGTAGGAAATATTTTTACATTTACAATGACTATTTATAGTCTAAGAGATCATTTATGTAGAAAACATTTAAATTGTTTTACTTGGGTGTTACATAATTTGGTTATACTTTCCTTTTTAGAAAATGATATAATAAAAGGTCAATATCACAGTAAAGTGAATCCATGGGGTCCCAAAGTTGGCACAAGAAATCCCATGGTCGGCCATGATACAACCAGTAGCATTAGGAAACTTTTTGGTGTCATTTTTTATTATTATGATATTATTTTATTACCCTTAACTACTCGATTACTAATTAATCCCGATAATTAAAGATAATTTCTGTCATTAATATTCATAATGTCCAAAAACAAAAGAGTCTTAATTACATAATTTGGACCTTCTGATTCCAAATATGGAATACATTTTACCAAATTTGAAACATAGAAATTGCAGTAATTAATTTACAAATAGTTCTCGTTGTCAAAACAGATTGCGGGTTTTTTTAAAACAATATCTATCAAAAGGTTGACACTTGTTTATGCCTAATTCCAATGTGAAATTAATTACAATGAATTTTTTTGATTAAGTGGTAAAAATATATTCTAATTAATCATTAGGAACAATTAAAAGGAAAATCTATCCATATAATTAAATTAGATGAAAAAGCTGTTTTGAAGTAAAATGCAGTATTTATCACTATTCATAAAAAAATGAACATTGTCAGAAAAATACCAAAAATTTATCCAAAGTAAATTTAAATTTCCCAATACTAATTAATATGTTTATTTTGAAAAATAGAGCTTCTAAAATTATCATAAGATATATTTATAAATGGTTCACCATCAAAATGTGGTAAAACATTATTTTAAAAATATTAGACAATTCAATGCTTAAGATTAGATTTATTCTCATTTTAAGCCTTTAGAACAATATATAATTCATAAATAGGCATATATATGAAAATTAATAATTATTTACTTACTTGGGATGTTACACTAATTATATTTTATAAGTTTAATTCTACCAAAAACAACCTTAGGAAATAAATATTATCCTCTTTGATTCACTTCGATTAGATTAGTACAATTATTATTATTTTATTTAATGAAGAGTTAAAAGATTTAAATACAATGTTAAATAACTAATCCAATTTTAATATAGAGTTATACATAATATAAATTAGACTACAAATAATAATTATAAATATAATAAGATTTCCTACTTAATGGTAGTTTATTTATAATTTTTTTACATTAAATAATTTACTTTATTTATGACACAATGATGATGTAGTAATTACCTTATTAACGAAATATTAAATTAATTGATATTATAAATATCATAATAAATGTAAATTGGGAATTATCATAAATTAAACTAATTATGATGGTTAATATGAAATTTAATTTTGATTATATAAATTTTATTCTAAGTGATTAACTTTTTATGGATTTCAAAAAAATCAAATACTAAATTTTGTCAAAATTGACATAATTCAGTTCTTAAAACAAATACTATATTATTAATTGATATAATATTTCTAAAAATCTTTGGATTGACAAAAGGACTTATATAAGGATATATATATTAATAATGAACCACTTGGGGTTCTCTTTTCTTGTTATAGAATGTTTGTTAACCATATAATATAAAAATACAAAGAGACATGGTAAATTTCAAACTATTTAACTAAAAGTTAAATCTAATATATAAGGTTAATATGTTGACATAAATATTTCTAAAACCTCTTTGTTGGGTGTTTATATACCCATAACCATCTTATCCTCTAAATAATTCATTATTCTTCCATTAAAAACATAATATTATTTTATTACAAAATAATATTTCAAGATTTTCCAAAAGTTACCCTCGCTACTCTTATAAAAGAGAACATCACCTTCTATTAATTTCATACCTCGAAAGCCATTTGGATTGGACAACCCCTGCCGAAATATCCTCCCAAATTACCTCAATTCAACCTAGAGCCTTACTTTGATCATAAATCTATCCTAAGGAGCCCTTTTGATCAACTCATAATGAAACACTCGAAGTAGTGGTAATAATTTCACCACCCACTTTCAGGCTCTTTTATTCTTCCACTTCATCTTTATTTTTTGTTTTCATAACAAAATAATAAATACAGTACCTTATAAATACTATAATGTTATTATAAAAATGTTACAACCATATTGGTTATTCCAACACTTTATTATTTGGATGGTTAAAATAATGAGTATAAATTAGGTAAATAATGAATATAAAATGTTAATTAATATGTATATATGATATACCATCTAATTAAATATGATTTCACCATCAATATAATGATATTTTCACTCGTATGTCCGCACGGCTTGCCGTCTCCACGAATGCGAGGACATTATTTACCCATTATAATCATTCAAGACTAATTTTTATTTTATGGTTAAAAATAATGTTTAAGAACATAATATCATTATGGATATGAATAAAATATAGAATATTCATTACAAACATGACTTATGTAAAAAAACAAATAAAGGAAAATGAATCAGTTAACAACCCAAACAATGATACAATTGAATTATTATTATCAATTCAATATTAGAAGATCATTTATGATATCATATTTAATTATACGGTTTCTTGTATAATTTAATAACAATTATTTCACCATTATACATGAGGTTAACCAACCACATAGTATGGAAAAGTAAATGGTAAGGAGTTTCTTATCTCAATTTTAATTCCGTGATATTTCTATTGTTCACCATATATTTAATACATGTGGTGTATTATGTACTTACATTTGATATATATTATAATTATTCAATTTATATTCAAGTAATTATGTGATTCATTAGTTTTTTATTAACTTATTGGTCATATTACTCGATTGATTACAACATGTTAAGGGGTTTTCATCCCACTTCTTATTTCCGTGAGATTCATGATATTGCCACTATTTCCTTTTGTGTGGTGTATGTACAGCCCATTATTGTATTCCTATTGTATTATAATTTAATTTATTGGTACTTACATCTTAATTGTATGATACTTCTTTCAAGGGATGTGTGTTTAGTAATTTTCCAAATCGGTAAGGGAATTTCTAATTTCAATTTCCACTCATTGGGTTTTATGAAAACATAATTGTTTATTTTACTCCAAGATTATGTATGAAATAAATATTTATTTATTTATGTTGTAATTTCTACTCCCCTTTGTGTGGTTTAGTCTTTTGATACACATAATACCTCCATTGATATATTCTCATGTCATCGATATAAACATGATAAAAGTAATCTTAACTCAATTTTTGTTCATTGAGTTGAACAACCAAGTCATAAGTGTTGTTGTTACAAGAATATGTTTGAATTTAATCTGATTCTTTTGAAATAAATATCAAATCATACTTAGTGTATTTATTAAATTCACACATAATTATTTCATTGATTTATTCTTAATCTAAGGATATGGTCATTATAAGGGATTTATTCTCAACATACATACCATCGAGATTTCTATGTTGTTATGTGTAAATGCACTTTTATTAGGTGTATATAATGTACTTTGACATAATATATCATGAATATCATTATTATAATGATATTATTATGTTATTAATACCTCAATTATTTTTATTCAAGCATCTCTCATTTGGTTAGGAACACTAACTAAAATATCATTTTAAATGTATTAAAATTTTATTCTTCTAATTATTTCTCATTAATGTCCATGTTTTAAAATTGTTTTTAAGAATTTATATATATGGTCATTAATGTTACAAATTTAAAATTCATTTTAAAATTTTCAATGTGGTATGTGACACTTTCATTAAAAAATATATTCTAAACTACTTCTTGATAAATAGTGACACTTTTAATTGTTTTGAAGAAAAAGGGGGATATTTCTCACAAATAGTTTTGATGATTATTTTCATCTATGTCAATATCCTTCATTATTAAATATTAAGGATAATATATAATAATACAATCTTCCTTATTGTATTGGATGAGTTATGTTTGAATGTGGATGTGCTATTTTAATGCCATTCATGGTTTATGGATAAAGTAATAACATTTTTTTTGCTAGTTTTAATATGAATGTTTATATTAGGTTTCACCCTTTAATATGAGAAATGAATTAGACTTAGTATGTGATGGGTGGAGCTTACTATAGCTCCCTGATACATCAGTAGGTCTCATGAAACAAACTAGTGTCCTCACACTAGGCCATGAAAAAATCTTAGACATAGTTTTGTATAAGGCCTTGACTATGTGGTTATGAAGTATAAAATTATGTATTCCATTATTATGAAATTGGCTATTGATATTACATGTGATTATTTGAGAAGTAGAATATACATTTGAATAATTAAATGGAATTATTTGATTTATCTTTTCTATAATATTTTGATTTTTATGTTTAAAAGGCTTGCACTCTAGCCTTATACAATGCCTTAAATTATTATTATTGTTTATGAAACATTCCACTATATTGTTGTCCTTACCAAGCATCTGAGCTCCCCCCTTTATTATGTTTTATTTTTTCTAGGATGCAAAGATGTATATTATGATTAACCTGAATGAATAGGCTAAGAAATATAAGAGTGTTCAAAGGGGACATAATGATGTTTTGTTATTTAATTATGTAATGTTAAACTTATGTATCTATCTAGTACTTCCATGACTACTAAACTGGTCGGTCGTTCTAGACATGATTCCTTGTATCAATCCAATATTATGTAATAATGCACTGATTCAGGGAAACTGGGGTCGAGGCATTACAAAACATCCTATCTTTTTTAATGAAATTATTTAATCAAACTTATACACACATTTAAAATTAGTAATCCTTTGATAATAAATTAGAAATCTTTTAATATAATCTTCATGGAAATGGGACATTATGATTTTTTTTAAATTTCATATATGTCCTAAGAAAACAAATCTTCTTAAACTATTTTTGGAGATGACAAAAATTATCATCTATCAAAAAATTATAATATATTCCTTTAATATCATTCAATAAAAAATCACCGAACGGTAATATGGAATTTGTGACATTTTAGAAGAATATAAATAATATTTTGTAATACATATTCAGGATACATATACTTGGAATATAAATATACAGTAGAAAATACTTATGTATAAATAATCTAGAATAATAATGGATTGAGAAATAATCCCTTATATTATGTTTGATATCATAATAATTCTTATTATATTATATATGACCTTATTATAATAATATTTTTAATAACATTTAACTATTACTCATTATTCAGGTATAAACGACATCATTTTCTAATGCACATTCTATCAAATATGTTTCAATTCCCATTCATAGGCTATAGTTCTATCATTTTCAAAATGAAATAAACATACTATTTATAATATTTATTCATTAGAAACATTTATATAATCCTTATTTAATCGTTATCCTATAGAATGAATAACATCACGTCGTGGAGATGGTAGGACATATATAAACATGAGTGATGATATAATTCAGATAATATTGAAATAGTATATAATTGAATAAAATATGTATTTGGTTAAAGAAGACAAATATTTTACAATAATCATATATAGTTTTTATTTACATCATTATTCCAATCCATGTATGGTGGTGGTGAAAAACAAATTACATCACGACATAAAGACTATAAATCGTACATACACATATGTGGCGATGTCCTTTTTCATAGGACAAATAAAAAGTGGAATATGGTTGTTTCATAAGGATAATAACTTCTATATATATAATTTATACTATATTTATTACTTTATAATAGAAAAAATTCATAAAAGGAAGTAGAATCATAAATAAATTTGAATGAATCGGTAGAAAATATTATCTCTTATTCAACATGCTCCATCTTGATCTCTCCTTAATTCACTAGATTTGGTATTAATAAAAGAGCATAACCTCTAAAAATTTTCTAGGAATTTTTATAATGTAAATAGACATGGGATGGATGAGCGTGAAGGCTCAATCATTACAAAAGATGTGAGGAAAGATCTTCCATTTTATAATTGATATGAGGTGAACAACTGGGGTCTAAAAAATATTAATTTATAAATATACCAAAAAACATAAAAAACCCACAAAATTTCATTTATTAAAATCCCATATGATATAATTTTGTAATATCCCCAAGTAATAAATGTTATATAAGTGTTTATTTAAATCTAAATCTTATTAGTTTAATTAACAATTAGTTATTCCATTTAGTTTAAATTATTGTAAGAAATAGTTTAACATTAAAAGGATGAAGATTTACTTATTTGATTTAAATTAAATTGTAAATTAATTATATATAAAATTTTATATAAAATAATAAAAATTCTATATTTTTAATAAAATTTATTTTTTTGAAATAATATTACTGAACATTATTTCATAAGAATTTAATAGTGTCAATTATGACACTATTCAAATCATTATTTTTTAGAAATCATACTTTAACAATTTATCATAGAAAAAAAATATTCTATTATTTTACTAAGAGGTTAAAGTAATTTATAAAATTATTTTTAAATATTAATTATAAAAATTATATTTATTTTAATAATTTTTAAAGTACTTATTTCTAATATCCATTAATAAAATAATTAGTACATCAGTTTTGTACAATTATTTAATATAGTTATTAGTCAAATAAAACTAAAAATAAAGTATTATGAGGAAGATAAATTAAATTTATTTCATAATAATAATTATAATATAATATTTCATCTGTAAAACATTATATTAAATATTATACAGATATTAATATTTGAGTAAGTAATATTTATCTTTTTATTAAATTAAATAAATTAAATGTCCAAATATCATCCAAGTGGCTTCCAAAGGTCACCATTTTGACCCAAGGATGATTGAGTTTGAAACATACGAATCCAATGATATTTGGACAAGTGTTAAGGTTATTTTAAAATATTATTTTTAACCTTAATTACTTTATTTAACATGTTTGTTTTTAATAAAAAAATTCGTAGTTAATATTGTTAATGGCCAAAAATAAAAGAAATATATTTAAATATTTTATACCATATGATTCCAATTATAGAATTTTTTAAAAAAAATTCGAAACAAAAATGATTTATTAATTAATTTAAAATTAGTACCATTGTTTGAGTAAAAAAATATGGGCTTTGAATGTTAAAACATTTCAAGCCATTGAAATGTTTTTACACAAAAATCTAATGTAAAACTAATTTCAACAACATAAATTACATTAACCGGTAAAAATATTATTTAGTTATACTATGAAACCATTCAATAATATAATTTATCCATATAAACTATTCTAATAAACTATTTTTAATAAAAATATAGTTTATTTTTACCATTCATCGACACTTGAAAGTTATCGGAAAAATATCAAAAATTAATCCAATATAATTTTTTATATATTTTTTCGAAATAAGAGAAAATTTTTTCATATAAGAATAATTGATGTGTTAATATTTTAAATTAACATGGGATCTCCATTAATTTGTGGTAAAATTATCTATTCAAAAAGTATTGTTTTTATACCTAAAATAGGTTCCATTCATAACCTATGACAAAAATATCTTTATTATGAATATCAAGAATATTATGTGAAATATATAAAATATAAATTTCATTTAATAAATTTAATTAACTTCATATAATAATAAAAAATAAAAATATTTCATTACATTTATTTTGTTTACATATAACATAAATAATTTATAGCCAAAGAATTCACCATATTTTTTAATAAGCCATTTATATTTATTCCAAATAAAAAAACTAAAAGAATTAAAATTATGTTTCAATCAAACTATGTGATGTAGTTCATTTAAACTAAGGATTTCCTAAAATGAAAGATATTGAATAGATAAAATTATATAACGAAAATATTTCCTAAAATCATCACTGTGTTACCTTCTACACCCCTAAATTGAATTTCTCCCATGAAATTCATCACATGGATACAAATTGACGAGGAAACATCTTTCTCATCACAACCTCATGTTCCCACAATGCATCCTAAAATTTCTTGTTCCACCATCAAACATTAACCATGAGAGTGGTCCGTTTTCTTAGAAATTTTCCACTATGATAGATAATCTCTATCAATTATTCTTCATAAGAAAGGTCTCGATCCAACAATACAAGTTTTCAGTCTTGTACTTGTAACAGTTTAGGTGTGTACTTTTTTCACTAGAGACACATGGAATACAAAATGAAATTTATATTGATTCGATGGTGGAAAAACTTGATAAACTACCTTCCCAACATGATCTATAATTTCAAAAGGAAAGATATACCTAGGGTATAGATTTATATTCTTTCCAAATTTCATTACTCTCTTCCATAGAGATATTCATTGAAACACCTTATCACTAACTTCAAATGATAGGCATTTTATTCAATGTTCGGAATATAATTTACTAAGACTATGTGATTCTCTTATGTGTTATTGAATAAATATGACCTTATTTTCTATTTACTCACTTAGATCCAATCCTAATATATTTATTTCCCCAACTTCGTCCAAAAAAATTCGATTTCTTAACTACTTTTAATACTGTGCTTTATAAGGTTCTATATAAGTACTAACGTGAATTCTATTCTTGTAAGAACATTATACCACAGGTAAGTGTTAATCCCCACCTCCTTTGTAATCCATAGAGAATGATCGCAACATGTCTTCTAGAGTCTTAATTTTTCTCTCAGACTGATCATCTATATGAGTATAATAAGTAGTTTTGAGAGTATACACTATATCCAAAGCCTTATAAATAATACACTAGATCATCAAGGTGAACCTTGGATCCCAATTTCATATAATAGAAAGGTGTAATCTATTCAATCATACCATATCCATTATATATATACTGGAAAGATGATCAAGAGATAAATCCTCTCTAAAAACAATGAAATGTGTTAGCCTCTTAAGTTGAAAAACTATAACCCATATTGCATTCTGGAATTAATATGTTTTGGGAAGTCTGATGACAATGTACCTAGTGATGTTTTTTTAATTCCATTCTTTTGTAGTTAATGGTTGTAACATACACATACACTTCTTCCTATCATCCATAGCTTACAGAAAAACCATGCATCGAGAGACATATTCAGAAACATTTATTTTCATGCAATCACACTATATATAATCTCACATTTCCCAATATATTTTTTGTGCTTCCATGATGAATATATAAGGATGAACGGCGAGATTTATCCAACATATCCTTAATTATTTATACTATTGTAGGAATACAAATCTAGTTCCTACATTATATTATTCCACCACAATCAAGGTTCAATTCAGGATAATTTATCACCTTATTTTTTATATGGACATATTCATTTTCTTCCCACTTAATAATCATCTATATATATGGTAGAACATTAATTTGAGAAACAATGATTTCTCCCCTTCTTTTAAAATTTCATGATCCAGCCTTCAAAAATCCATATATATTGGGTCATCTATAATCCAAATATTTTATAGGATAACATGGTCTTTTTGACTCAAAGGATCTTCAACCATGTTAAAATTCTCATAGTGGTAATGTAATGAGAATTTGTAGTCATTAATTAACTCAAAAAATATTCATTAGCGTATATTCTGCTCCATTTTTGTTAAAATATACATAAAAATTTTACGAGCAATATAAATATTATACCTTTATCCATAATGATAATGCCTCCATATCGTTAATGTAAATATTTATATAGATAACTTTGAAAAATGATTTTAGTAATTTTTCTCATGGATTTTCTATGATCACAAAGAAAAAATATAGTACCATATCAATTTTCCTGAGAAAACTCCCAGTCCCTTCTTAAATGAATCAATGTAGGTCACAAACCATTCACCACTACAAGGAACTATGATCATGTTTCCACTATTTAACCTTATTTTTAGATAATTGATATTATATTCACTATCATCCATCCACATAAAAGAAAAACCTTTCTCAGTCAACATTGTGAGAAAATTATATAGTAGAGAAAAATATTTCACAACAAATAGATAATATACCACTAAATGAATTAATCCTCAGAACTTATTTACCGTTACTGGTTTAGGACAATGTTATATAACTTCCTTTTCCATAGGATCCACAGATATCCCATCTCTTGAGATAGTGTGAACAAAAAATTAAATATTATTTAGAAAAAATTCACACCTCGTAAATTTTTAATAATGCAACTCTTTTCTCGTGGTTTTCAGTAAAATTATGATATTATCATATTGTTCTTCCTTTCTCTTCAAAAATATTAGAATATTATTTATAAATACTACCAAAAAAAGATCAAGATAGTCCTTAAGGACTCTTTTAGTTTGATTCATGAAGATATTGTGGCCATTACGAAAAAATAAAAGGCATCACTGAAAAATAATTGATTTTGTACCATGTAAAAAATTCTATATTTGGTATATCCTCTTTCTTGACACTTAATTGACGATATCCTAATTGAATATAAATTATTGAAAATTATTGGGTTCGTTGTAGTTGGTATAATAAGACATCAATGTATAGAATATGATGTTTTCCTTGATAGAGATATTATTATATTTTCAATAATCAATGTCGTGTCTCATTGATCCATTTGTATTATGAACATATAGAATAGGTACACCCCATGTTGATGCACTAGGTTGTATGAATAACTTATTGAAATTCATTGGGGTTTTATTTTTCAATTCATACAACTCAATTAAAAAAATATATATGGTGTCTTTGAAATAGGAATAACACCATGTATGAGTTCTATTGAAACTCATCTTTATGATTCAGTGGAAGACCAGAAAATTCATTCTAAATTACATCAAAAAAATATCATACAACATGATTAGTTTTAATATTGAATTTTCCCCATCTATTAGAGATAGTTATCCATGATTTATTGGGACCAATACTCATATGATAGAATAAATTTCCACTAGAATTCATATTCATCCTTGCATCAATAGATGATCATTGATTGATTAAGAATATGAAATTCGACTTACCATCCTTGGAAATTAATATGAGCTCTATATATGTAATGAAAATCCATTCCATGATTCATGTCAACTTCTACTAATGTAAGGGTCATATGATTTTTAGATGCACATTCCCATAAAATTCAAAGAAAGTTAAATTACAATATATTGATTTGACCATTGTGCCACAATTTGTTGAAACAACTAAAAGAGTATCTATTTTTTGGTAATATATTTCTACACATAGAAAATTCATCAACAATAAAATTTTTAGAGGATCCAAATTCAAATAAAATATTTTCTGCATTATAGTGGACGGTAAATGTTTTTTTCACCAATTCATTAACATAATACACATCACAGATAGAGATCATATGTGCCATTCCTTTTTCTTTGGACTTTTGAGTTTGATGAAATTGATCATTATTGATATACATTTTATTATGGTATTGTTTAGAATAATTCAATATTTCCTTTCACTTGTATCTTTGAAGTGATTCATGTGAATTTATTGTAGCCATTTCCCTATTCGCTTAACTGTACATATTTTTCCTATACATTAAGCATTCAACTACCTGATGAACTTATCTCCCACACATTAAATGTTTTCTAGTCCTATTAAGACAATTATCTCCATGTTTCTTTCGACACATTGAGTATAGGGGAAAAGTCATCTTGTTTTTAGTGTGTTCATCTGATTTTTATTTGAATTCCTTTTCTCTCTTATAATATATCCCATGGGACTGACGTTTTAGTCCTACCTACGTTTCACCATTGAGAGTAAATTATCTTATTTTCTCATTTATATTGATATCTCTTATCGATAGTTCACTTCGGTGACTTAGTTTTAAGCCAATAAAGAATCAATAAATTTTATTCTTAGGTTGGATAAAAATTCCATAAGAATACTTTGATAGTATAGTAAAATATACATCATTGGTACCAAAGGATTCATCATCCTTTTAATTATGCTCAAGGAACCCTTTCTTTATCATGTTTTTTGATGAATATAATGAAATTACATATTGAAAATATGTTCTTGAACTCATCCCATTCCATGGATTCAATTTAATAAATTTTACTCATATTATTGATATTGTTCCACAATTGATCATTTACTCCTTCCAAATAATAGACTTCTAAGATGAAATTATCATTTTTTAAATATTGGATATCTGAAAATAACTTTTTTAGGTGTTCTGATCCATTATTCATCCACTAGTGGATCAGAAGATCTGCGGAAGGAAGGTGGATGCGGCCTCATGGAGGAAAAAACCAAATTTTATTCCACACATTACTCAATTGGAATTCTTACTTTATTCATATCATGAGAAATTTGTGTGATCATTACCAAAAAAATTCATTCCATATCCCAAAACATTATTTTTCATAGGATTATAATCATTACATTTCCCCTCATATCTAGTATGAACAAAGTTCTTTTGGGTTTCCTCTATTCACTAAAACCAATATGAAATGTGTGAGAAACCATAAAAATTAGTGGAAAACCACATAACCAGGAATTAAATATCAATTTATGATACATTACATTTTATACTATCTTATTCATGATCATTTATAAAACCCTAAGATTGTATCCTAAACATTGACATATATCCAAGGTTCTTTCTAATGTTTTCTTATCCATGTTTCTTGAATGTCAATTATAACTTTGTGCTTATACCAACTATAACTACCCATAATTTATGTTAATATATTTCACATCAAAATTCAATAGAATTCTATATAAAAAAATCAAAATCACACAAGGAACATATATGTTTATATTCATTGGTAATAAGAAAACTTATAAAATTGGTTCATATGACATCTACAATTTCTCCCAATTATTCCTTCATAACTAGAACCCCTTATAAAACCATACTTATTACCCTTCACCATAACTTGGGGAATAAAACATAAGAAAGGGTGAGATTATATGATAAATAAGGGTAAAAAAGGGAGACATGAATCATCTCATAATCGCAAGACATCAAAAAATAACATTTAAAAATCATCACCTACATATGAAATATCATGACATCATATCATCAGATAAATAATTTATTTTAATAAATAACTTATGAACACATTATCAAAGTCATAACATAAGAAAAAGAATTTTTGGAATACAAATAAGAATATTAAATCATTTCATATCAGTCATTTATCATTTCCAAGTCCATAATAGAAAAAAAATTCAATTACATAACCATGTTCCCTCCTTGTTGCAACCCTATATTACAGAACCGCTTTTACTACGCATTACATTCATGAATATATCATGAGATATAAATCTTTACCTAATTAATTGGTGGGAAATATAGGTAGCACCCATATCAGAATGAATTAATTATTATATTTTCTACAAAAACATTTATCATTCATCATTGAAAACCCAAAGGAATAAAATGGTTTCTTAAACTTAATTTCATTATAACAAAATACAAGTAAAATAAAGGTATTTATTAATTATAATTCATGTTTAATAATATTAATACCATATGAATAATAGGGATATTATACGTAATACATAAAAAAATAAAACAATTATATCTTAGATGGAAAATAATTTTGATTGAACACTTGAAATTAATTTGTGGGTAAAATATACTTTCTGCTTAAAAATGATTCCTTTTCTCAAAATCCCACATATTTTTAAAACAAAAGAATCTATTTCAAAATAAATTTTGAATAATTTAATGAATGATTCATTTAAATGAGGAATTATGAAAGTGTAAAAATATATACAATCCATATTTGTAAAAATAAATCATTTTCTTCTTAATTTCTTTAGATAACTCAAAAAGACCCTCATATAAGAAATGAGAACTAATTCTATTCATATAATTTATCAAAAAATAAAAAATCGGTAAAATTGACCATATCTATTTTAAATTAATAGGAATAATAATTTTTAACTAGTATTATGGAAACATGTACATGATTGATATGTATACCCAAGTAAATACATATAATATAATCAATCTCGGATAATAATGAGATTGCAAACTTATCTCTTACATTTGGTATGATATACATTGTATATATCTGAAACATGAATATAATTATTTATATACTTTCATTGACTTATTAAAAAATAATATTCAACTTTACTATATCATATATGATCATATTATTTTCAATTTTTCAATAACATTTCATTATTACTCATTATTCGTGTATAAACAACTTCATTTTCTTATGCATGTTTTGTCGAATATGTTCTGGTGATCATTTTAAGGATATAGTTATACCATATTAAAAAATTAATAGGATATATATCATAATATTTCAGTCTATAAATTTATATAATTATTATTTAATGGATATCATGTAAATGGATCACACTACATTGTGGAGATTCTGGGTCGTACAACCCCAATAGTAATGATATCATTCCAATTATTCAGAAATGGTATGGAAGTGAATGGTAAATATTTTTTTGTAGAATCCATTTTATATTGTTATAGTCATATATTTTTATTATTTTCATCATTATACCCATCAAAGAAAGGTAGTGGTGAAAATTAGATTACTCCATGATGTGTAGTTAGAAGTTGCACGTACACACGTGTAGTGATTCCATTTTTTCTAGGGTGGATAAATGGTAGAATATGGTTGTAAAATAATAATAATAACACCTAATCATATAATTGATATAGTATTTAATACTTTATAATTGATATAACACATAAAATGGAAGTAGAATAAGAAATATGTTTTAAACAGTTGGAAGAGAAGATTACCTCTTCTTAAACATGCTCCCTCTAGATCTCTACTTAATGGTGTAGAGTCGTTATTTAGAGAAGAAAAAAACCACTAGAATAAGGGTACATATGTTTATAATAGAAATATTTTGGTTATAGTTGATCTTGACTTCCCATTGTTAATTTAATAATTGAGTGATGCTGATCCCTTTAATAATTGAGATGGTGGAACTTTTAGAATCTCCAAAAATATTAATATAAAATAAAATCAATCCTAAAAAATAGAAAATGTAATATTATCGAATATGAGAATATATAATTTTGTAATATGATCAACTAATATATTTTAATCAAAATTTTCAGTCAATTTAAAACATATTATTTTTATTTATTCTTAGTTATTCTCTTTAATTATAAATAAGGTAACAAATATTTCAAATTCGAAAAGGGTGGAAGATATACTAATTTGATATCAATTAGACCTCAAATTAATAATTTAGAATAATTTATATTATATATAATAATTCCATATTTTCTTAATGTTTTATATTATTTTTAAATAGTGTAATAATACATTTTTTAATAAAACATATTTTACTTTCTTTAAATAAAACAAATTAAATTTCCCAATATCATCTAAGTGTCATTCAAAGGATATCATTTCAACCAAAGGATTATTCATGTAAAAAACCACATATATTTATATTTTTACACATCTTCGTGTAATTTTATAATATTATATTTACATAAAATTACATGATTTAACATTTTATCATATTAATAAAAATTACCGACGTTACAATTCATAATGAAAAAAAAAAGAAATATATTAACATAACTTGGACATACTAATTATAATTATACAATTATCCTTTTCACATTCCCAACAAAAATGTTTTGAGTGATTACTTTAAAATTAATCTCGATGTTTGAATGAGAAAACATGTTTTGAATGATAAAACTTTGAAAAAGTTAGAAATTTCTTTACATATGAATTCGATATAAAATTAATGATAATGACCTATAGTGTATAAACTGATAAAATTATAATATATTTATATTTTAAAACCAAAAAATAATATAATTTAACCATATAAATAATTTCTCATAAAAAAAAATTCAATCAAAATTTAGTATATTTTTAATATTCAAGAAAACATAAATGTTATAAGAAAAATATAAAAAAAATGAATCAAATGAAAATTTTGAAATCCTATTTCTAATAAAGAGGATTATGTTTTCATATAAAAAAAATAATGTGTCAAAAATTTATTTTAAAATGTGTATTCAAGTAAAATGTGACAAAATCGCATTTTTGAAAAATATGGGTTTCTCTTAATAAAATATGGGTTGTTCATATCCTATGAAAATAAAAAAATATTTGATGAATTTGATATATTTTGAATTAAATATTTATCATATATATTTCATTTATTTAATTTAAAAATTGTTATTGAATACATTTATTAATAGAAAAATCTATTATTTCCTTTATAAATAATTGTTTATATTTTTTCATAATTAATATCTATCCAAATAATTCAATCTATATTTTTTAAGGAACTTATATTTATTCCTGATAACATAAAATCTATGTTATAAAGTATATTCTATACTTATGGTGTTTATCAGTCCATTTAATCTCACAACTATATGTAATTTAAGCCAATGAAGAATGAATCAAATTTTATGAAAATATTCCATTAAAACATCATGTATTACATTGATCCCCTAATTTATTGTAAACCCCAACATTATTTAAGGATAATTTTTTCCATTAATTATATAATTTCATATAATCTAACCAAATCTTCAATAATTAGTCTTCAATAATTTGGAAAAAAATATTCTATTCATAGTAAATGAATGTAAACTTCACTTTTATATAATTTTTTCAATCCATACAATAGAGGATACTGAATTATCTTTGTATAGGTGCATTCAATAATAATATATTCCCAAATTTCATTTAAAATATTATAAGAAAAAAATTTGTACTTAACTAAACCATTTTATAGAATATCTATTAGGATATGGTTATTGGAACTCTAAACCTAAAGATGATATTATATTAAATAAATATAATTATGTATTTCCCATCCTCTTATAGAGTAATGTTTTGAACCAATATTGAGTATAATTAAATAGTTTTGATAAATAAAATGACAAATTAGATTTTTTACAACGGTTTTAATTATTGACATCATACCCAAATTTTTTAGAGTTTCACATAGTTCATTGTTAAATGTTATAAATCTTGCGGTTTAGAAACGAAACAATCATACATGATATATTTTTTGAATTAATATTATTTGTGAACCATAGTGGAAAGTATTAAACAAGATACTTTTTCTAGTGTGATAGATTATTTTTCACATTTTAGGAATAACATGTTCTATTATTTAACTAATTTATATCTATATCGGCTTCCTATAACTTAATTCACATATGGATGTTCCAATTAAACCCACAATTCTAAATCTATTTTTTAAAATTATATAGAAAAATATATCTAACCCATCATTGGATTTTTATTTTCAAAAATTATTCTCATAAAAATAGATTTTATGTTATATTTCACGACGTAATGCATCTAGATGACGAATTTCTCAATATTAGAGGATGTATATATTTCCAAGGGTAGGGTGGTGTAAAACAATTCCAATATGTCTCATTGTTGATAAAACTATATTTCAATATCTGATAATCCTAATATATAATCATTTAATCTTTTATAAGTTGAATAAGAGTGGAATAAAAATTAACCAGTGTTTTAATATGTGAATCTACAATTTATGGGACATATAGAATTTTATATCTGAGGAAATGTGTCATTATATCCCATGTATAATTGACCAAATGATAAAAAATATTCCATTTCATTGGCATAAATTATATTTATTTTCATCATCAATAATGTCGATTCACCTATTATATAGAGATGAGAGATCAATATTTTTCACCAAATTTTAGAATGATAATTTTGTCATGGTACTATACCTATTTATTAGCATAGTCCTCTAATTGGAGGAATGAGTAAGGAAAGGGAATATTTTATGTGGAATTAATGATTAATTCCTTAAAAAATGTTCATATTTTTGGATCCTCAATATTCGTATATATATATATTTATCCATGATGTATTTTAAAATTAGTATTCCCATATATGAGTGGATTCAGTAGTAGATATTGCATCCTTATATGAAAACTCCTAGTGTGTGAGAAATTCATGACGAATGTTTTAGGATGCTAGAAATTTTTGAGGGTAATAATTTAGTTTTATTCTCTGGGATGAATAATATTTCAATATTGTAGGGTTAAATAACCCAATTAGATAGTCACCTAATCATTATAAGTCATCTAATGATTTACATTATGGTCCAATGTTCATGGTTTTATGTGTATATGATGTTTCCTTTGAAAGTATCACTAAGTAAGAAATTAGACTTAAATCAAGTGGAATCATTGATTTACATGATCATGAGATCATTTCAAATGAGAAATAGATCATAAATAGAATAAATTAATATTCCTATATCATTTGAAAACAATCGTCAAAAATAAATTATAATTATTTTATGATAATATATATAATTACATATACTTTTAATACCACTGTCATGGATGATCAGATGCAATATAATTCAGCGCGAAATTGTTTCATTGTAGGATTTATGTGAATAATCATTGTGGTGATCATCCACACATGCACTATAATCTCTTATCAACTCTATAAAAACGTATTTTCGGACATGGCCAGTCATGATAGCATGAGTTCTTTATTGTTGATCATTTTAGTATTCTTTATGAATGATGAATAAACATTGTTGTCATCTCAATGAATTGAGAGACGATGAATAGATACAGAGCTCAAGGAATTTACCAAATATCATAATATCTGTTGTTCATTCTAAGAGTGAGTTAGAGAATTTATATGACTATATATTTACTATATCTGCTTTAGAGTTCGAAAATATGTCCCAAAACTCAAAAAATCATTAATATCCTAAATTGAAACAATGACCATTAACAATAAAATAATGGATCACTATACATTTGAAACACAATAACAATATATATAAATTTTTATGATATCCAAATGGAACATTAAATATGGAATTATTTCCATCATCTATATTTATCAATAATTAAATAATGACTATTTAATTATTTAAATGTAACTTAATTATTCTACGATAAATACAATGAAAATTATTGTTCTTAACCATGAAAAATAATATATTTCATTATTATTATTAATGTAACTTTATTATTTCATATAACATTTTATTATATTATATGAATCCACCAAAACAATATAAATATTATTTATTCTATCATGTAAAATTAATTATTTTAATGTAACCGAGATTGTGGAGACACTTAGTGTTTGACCCTCTAGTCATATTTCTCAGTGGGATCAGTAATAACCACATAAAGTTCCAGGTTTGAATCTAAAAACATTCCACATAATATAAAAATAATTATTTTATCACCACATTGATTATCAACCTCATACATTATTTATTATGTGACATAATAACATTATCATATTGTCTATAATTAATAATTTTTTATGCATATTCCATCAATATAAATGCACAATTCCAAAATCATTGACATTAAAATATTGAAAACTCCCATTGATTACCATGGACATTGACATAATCAGGTTGTACCATTCTCATCAAAGGTCCTAAGATAGAAACATATATTAATAGAAAATGGGATAAATAATTTCTCACATTATCAATTAATAATATATCATTTTTGACTCATCCCATGTAAACTACTTCATCATAACCATACTTACACAATGTTTTTATCACTACATCGATGCATGTGATTCGTGATATGAATTACTAATAATATTAATTCCTATAGGACAACACACATTTCCAAATATAAGATCATCCAATGACACATGTAAATATTAATTTCATATTGATAGTGAATATTATCATAACCTCTTATCTTATATATTACCAATGATGATCACCATGAAAAATTGTCTCATTGGGTTATAATCCCCTTACCCTAGATATCATATACTATCATTCTCCCATCATAAAATATCATTAAACTATTGAATAAATTTAAAAAATAATTTCATGGAACCTAAATTATCACATCATTGTGGGGTACCACTATTACCTTTATCATGAAATATATTATATGGAAATAATCACATTCAAAAATAATGAATAATAATTATCAATATATGATAAAAATCATTAAGGGTGTATAAATTCAATCATTCGTTATAAAAAAAATTATACGGTACCGACTGTAGAATATTTACACTTGTACTAAAGACACCTAATAATGGAAATTAGTCCACTATCTATTATATGATACTATTGATTGCGCTAACATAAATCCTTCATCAGGGGGCTCACATTATTTCTGACATGTATACTCTATTCACCACGTCATAAAAAAAATTAGGAAATTCCCCCTGTAGAGGAATCATAATAATTATGTTCATTGACATTTTTCATGTCCTTGAATTATTTGAGAGAGTTATTATTTAAATATTAACATTATAAACTGTGATAGGGTCTTCAATTATTGAAAATACTTCAATATCATGAACTATTTTTCAAATCCATAATTCTTCCTTCTCTACATTGAAATCCAAAATATAGTCAAACTCTCCCTTAAAATCAGTGAAATTTGGATTCATTGAACTAATCATTCTATAAAATCCCCTGACGAGACAATGGTACATCTAGACTTTTAGTAATGATCATTATGATATATCTTGCATCTATAAATGGTTTTACCATTGATGGTTATCTCATCATATCCTCCACAAACTGAGAAAATGTCCTTATTTTTCCTTTGATACTAATGGTTGGCCTAATAGTAGTCTAACGTTTTAAACTAGATATCCTTGATATTTAACAACAATTAAAAAAAGGGAAACATGAATCATTGTACATAACATAAAATACAAGATATAATTTATCATATGATAATATGTCATATTACCCATTCCACCTCTCCCTCTTGTGGTTGAAGAAACATTATTTTTGGATGATCTATACCATGAGAGAATAGAACCTATAACATATTTTATTTTTCTATCATATACATCTTCAGTATCATTTCAATGAATAAACCTTGAAATATTCCAATCAAGCTATTAGATATATCATATATGATCATGCTCCATAAATGTAGCCAGCTTCACCTACCACCATCATGGATAATCACAAGATAAACCCTTATATAACCTCTTATAAGGTTGGTATATCATGTCCAATTTGTTATACATTATCCACATATAGCAAAAGAAAAAAAATTATTCTCACACTAAATTTATTGTAAATTTTTGGCTCACATTCCTACATAATGAAACCAAATTATTTTCTTGGATTCATCGAATCAAAAGTTCCAAGACCCGGAAACTTGTTTTAATCCGAAATAGGTTCTATGAAACTCTCATATATTTTTTCCTTTCATGGTGTCAGAATTAATTATTGATGTATCATATACATATCTTAATTTTGATTATAATTACTAATATAAGTTTAGACATCAATTTACAAAATAAAAATTCCATGGTAAGCTATAATGGAATCCATGATTATGATAGATTTAAACTAAAAAATTGGAGAATAGGTTTCATCATAATCACAACCATGATGTTTCCAGAACCCCCTTTCCACTATTCATGATTTATAGGTATATACATTACCCTCTATGACCATCATTCCCTTGAATACCCATATATATCTAACAACCATTAAATAATATGGAGGATCAAACAACACCAAAACATGGGTTTCATACAATGAGTCCATCTCATAATTAATTGATTTTTTAAATCTTCCAACTTATGATCTCGCAAAGTCATTCATAGATGAGATTATATCACCGTTGTGAACCTATAGTGATTCATTTCCATTAGTTACAAGAAATCCATATCTATCTAGTTTCCTTACCTATATTATCATTCATGGGAGTACATTAATATCAGGAACACACTCTTCCATGGGGACCTATGTAGTAGATTCTATTAACTATTAATATGTTTCATGAGAATCAGAATTATCAAATTCAGACTTACTCCAACTATCCTCTTCAAGTAATTCTTCTTCTCATGAAATACTGTCTATATTTACATATTTACGTTATTTTATAATGTTTCATATAGATAGTATCCACCATTTTTAGGATACCCAATAAGAATACACATCATTCTTTAAAGAGATAATTGTTTATTGAGATTGCTTAAAAAATTACTCAGAACCCCATGCATCATCCTTAGAATAAATAGGTTTCATACCACCCCATAACATGAAGGGAATATAAATTTTCTAATTTAGTTTGTAATTGGTTTAGTTAGAATATTTCTTTATGTAATTCACAATCTGAAAAGGATAATGGAGGTCTTCTATGACTCATCATCGACTTTATAATTTCTAAAAAGGTACAATTTCACCTTTAACGAACACTATTCTAATAATGATTATAAGGTGGAGTGATTTGAAATAATTTCCCATAATCCCATATAAAGTTGATAATGTATTGTACATGATGTTCACCACCTTAATGAAACCAAATTTTCAATATTTTATTACCAATACGATTTTCAACCACATTCTTGAAATCTTTGTACTACTCAAAGGATTTAAGCTTATACCTCATCATGTTTATATAACCATATAATATAAATTTATTGGTAAAAGTAATAATTTAGGACTCTCAACATATAACGTCTACTTGAGAAGGTCTACATACATTGGTGTCTACTAGTTAATGAATATATATAGATATTTAATCATTCCCACTTAATGGTTCTTTAGTCTTTTCACCATGTAAATAGTCATGGTGACTTTCAAATGGTATTAGATCAAAAGAGTCTAAATAATCTTCATTGTAGTTATTATTCAATCTCTTCGCATTTACAAGACCACGACGGTGATTCCCAATTTGGGTTTCATATGAATGGTGAATATTAGTTTCTTTATGAATTTATCATAGTTAATTTTTGAAGATTAACAATTAAATTCCATTATTTATATTTTCCATAACATATCATATGCTATCTTTGAAAAAAATATAACCATTATTTATAAAAGATACTAATAAATCCATCCATATCTAAGATTGAAATATAATTAATGTTCTTGAAAAAACTAAGAACATAATAACAGTTCCTTAAAAAATTAGTCCTTCCAATAACATTAAATAGTAGTCTCCAGTGGCTAGATTAGATGACCATTCTCTATTTATATCGAATAGATCCACCTTACATATTTAATCATGTTAAAAATAAAGTGGTACCTATATTTTGATTCAAATGTGAGTTCCACGTGAAGAATCTAATAAACAAATTTTTGATATAGATTGATTACACATGATAATAAATGAACATAAGGATTCCCCTTTCATTTCTTGTTGGTTGAATTTAATCATCTAGTGGTCCATAAATCCACATGTAAACCATACCTCATCATATTCATTCCATTTAATTTATATATTGATCTTAATGGAAGGATATTTAATTGGATATATTTAAATTCAATGATTATTTATTGATATTTTTTGTTCTTAATTTTGTTATCTACCATAAGTAATGTTGGTTTGAAACACCCTATATATCTTTCCACATGTAGAATATGTTTTAGAATTTATAAATTAATCTTCTCATTGTTAATCATATTATAATTCATAATAAAATGGAAGTATGTCTTTGTAAGTGAGGTAATAATGAGATTTGTGTGCATATTTTCAAGGATAATTAGACTCAAGATGCTTATTTTCTCAATATAGACAATCAGCATGATGACATGTGGACAAGCTAAAATCGAATCTTCATGTTTTCTTGTCAATAATTAATTAGAGATCTATGGTATATATGATCCCACCTTCTCTTGATTGATATCAACAGGTGAAAAAGAACTATATACGCATATATATCCTCATATTTCATTAATATGTTATTACATATATAATAAATCATAAATATTTAATATCCTTAGTGTCATATATATTGTTCATGTATAATGAAACATCTTCCACATTAGCAACTTTGGGAATGATAATAGTTGTGGGGTTTCCCGTATTAACAATTTTCTTTTGATGTCATAGTATAATATGAAAACACATATACCATTCTCATAAATTCACACTAGTGAAAAGGGTATCGTTATCTTGTTAAATCATAATTATATTATCAATGTCATTTTATTTTCCATTTCTAAATATTATGAACTGAAAATTAGTACCTTTTAAAATAAAATATTTTCAAAAGAAATTTAAATTTAATTAAATCCATTATTAATCACACATTATTTTCATGTATCTTAATATATCTAACCATGACTTTTATAATATATTGATGTTTAAATTTTATTGGGTAAATCATCTATATTCCTATACAAAAAACCCTCACTTGGGTCTAAAAATCTATTTGATGCTTAACAGTTAAGTGAAAAATTCCACAAATATTAACTTATATTTTTATGATCTAATGATTGGACTCCACAATCCAAATCTGTATATAATATTTCCTCAACCTTTACCACGTTATTACACAATGTCCTACTAGAATAGTGAACCATTGATGTAATCTATGTTAAGTTAACAAAAAACATGAAGCTAAAATTCCCATGATTAATTAATGAATCCCAATGCGGGTTGGTGAATTACAATAAACAATCATGTTGATTCTAACATAATTAGTGCAAGGGTAATCTCACAATTTTTATTTTTAGAATTTTTTCCTTATACATCAATACAATTTTATTATTTTACATTATTTGTCAATTGTAATTAGATTTTACATAACTAATTAAACATGTATGAAAAACAATTTATATATAATATGATTATATTTCATTCAATCAATTATTATTCTTAATTAATTTATTAGGTGAATGTGCAACATTTAGAAACATAAATAATTTACCCTATAACTAATATAAATAACATATAAGTTCTCTGATTATGGTATTTCTTTTGTAATTATTTCAAGAGGATGATAATATGACTCTCATCCTTGGGGAAGACACCTGTAACCATATCATATTTTATCATCAATTATTTCACCTTGGATCCTACACATCACCTAAGTTGGTTTCACATTGACTCCATGACAAGGACTATCTCCATCAGCATGGGTGCTCTACCATTACATTATCGTTTAATCTCACAGTGGAGAGTGGGGTCAATGGATTAGATATAAGTGGATTATATAAATGAATCTATTGGAACATCGGACCATACATAATAAATTGAAGGTTAGGACACGTATTCTGTCAATAATAATTTAACCAAAATAATTTAAAATAAAAAAAATAACACACAAGGTTTGGTCTAATATCAAAATCATCCATAAATCTATCCACAAGCATTCATTTGAAATATTTTTCTCAATTACATCACACCATTAATTAATTTAGATAATTAACCATGAAATAATCCCTTTATTTAAATTTTTTATTAATTTTATCCAAACATCCTTAACTAAACACTATCTATATTTTCAAATAAAAATAATTTCATTTAAAATTCTTGTAGTACAGAAATTACCATGGATGAAAACTGTTAGGTTCCTCAAAAATTTAAAAGGAAAATTAACCCAATTTAGAATTTTAAACTAATGAAATTGAAATTATTATCAAACAATGACACATTGTACACATAATCAATAGGATTAATTTATAAATAATTATTATTCAAAAATTTCTTGAGAACATTTCCAACCAAAGACATAAAAACTTGTACATGACTTCTTCACATGTCCCCAAAACATTCCTTGGGTATATAAATGTTTCATCCATTATATCTGTTCAAGATACTTGAAATTTATTATGAAAAAATTGTTTTCCTCAGAGTGAATGACTTGGTAGTCACAGTTTAGTGTATCCAACAAACATCTCTATTCTGAAAACCTGTGTGAAGGGTTGAGGGAGAATCCTTACTAGACATCATGTACAGTGGTTATGTGCCATGTATTTCTTCAATTCATGATTTATAATTCCGAGATAGACACATGGATCAATTTTTATATGATCATAGATCCTATTAGATTGGATCTATTAAACATTATCATTAGATCTCACTATATGAAAATAAACTGCACAACATGTACTTATGCAGTACATGGTGTTTACTTTTTTTTCAATATGAATAAAATTTGGAACCTATTGATGTTATTCTGAAGACAAATATTCATTTTTTAATCATTAAATTGATAATGTCTATGTAATCAAGAATTAAAAGATAAAGAGATGATGATGTTCAGATATTAACATGAATCATTTTAAATAAAAAATGAAATAAAATACAACCAATTAAAGTATAATAAATAACTATAACATAAAAATTTGATTTCTATGATACCATTTTTTTTGTTTTTAGTGATTGGTAGCATCGGTTAAAGGTACGACCAACTTGTATTTTAGTTATAATTCATGTATAATTGTGTATTTACATTAACATAATATTGTTTCCTATAAAAATTAGATTATTGAACTATAATAATATATTTGAACCTTATTGAGTGACTCTCCACATATTATATATAAATAATTTTGGAGAATATATATAATTAAATTTCCTCTTAATTCCACTTTTTTATGATCATATGGAATAGAAATCATTACACAATATTTTGGATGCATTATTCAAGTGCATAATACCTCTAGTGGTGATAAACTCATACACTAAAATATATGGTCAACACCATAGAAATAGTTAGTTCTTGCAAGGATAATCAAGGTATCTTATGTTTTTTAGGGATGAACACAGAAGTGTTATTCCAAAATGATGAATAACATTTTTTGTTCTCTTGTTAGATTCATAACGGAGAAAGAAGTAGAACACTCCATGGTTTGATCCAATCTCTCAATATCTATTTAAAATGCCAACACTAAATTTGGAAAGTGATAAAACTATATATTTGTTATATCTAGTATGTGGTTGAAAATTTCACCATAATCAATCACCCATCTACATTATTCATAATTGAACCCATCTCTATCTATAATAAAAAAACAAAATTATTAAAAAATTGTAATGAAAAATACATTATGAATATAAATAAATATTAATTACTTATAATTGGACTATTAAAATTAGCCTACTTTGAATTTTTTTCATTTATCGATCCTCAAATAATAACTATTTAATAATAAAATTATTGAATTCTTCTCCAATAAATATAATATATATTAAATTATCAAAACATGAAAACTAATATTCATGATTTTTATATTGACTCGCTTTAGTATTTCAAAAACATGTGATTAAATTATTTGATCCTCTAAACCCAAAAAATATTACAAATTATATCCTTTTAAATTAAATGATTGAATTATATATATATTTAAGATAAACCATGTTTTTGGTTCTCTAGGAATCTTTCTCATTTTCATTGGGCAAAGACCCATAAAGTTCAAGGTTGACATCTAAAAAACACCATGGAATCAATTAAGAGAAAAGTAAACAATGTAATGATTTCCAACCACTTATAAGTATTTAATGTGTTATATAATCAATTTATCATAATATCCTAGTTTAAAAAGGTTAAATATTGGAGAGATCAAACTATATCCTTGATGTCTCTTTATTTGACATTCTATAAATTAACATAAAAATAAATCACAATGGTTATTAACTGTCATAGGATTTTCTATTCACATCAAAGGTCTTAAGATATAAACTTTTTTTTCATCCGAAAAATGTGATAATTCCTTTCTCACATTGTACATTAGATCAATATCATTCATAAAACACTTGATTTATTCTATTCACCATGAACACATTCCTTGATAGTTTTCATCAATAAACTATAGTTAGTGAGTCATAATTTCCATTATTGATACTTTTAATTTATATGGAAGAATAAACACCTCCACAGATAAGAACATAAAATAAAACCTTAAAATATTGATTTCTTATTTAAAAAATTGTTCTCATAAAATCTTATCGTGGGGATTTCCAAGATCGAACACCCTGAGAATGTGCCTCACTGTGTTATAATCCTATTATCCAGGATACATTTTTCTCATTTCCATTAGATAATATCATATGGATATATAATAATGTTAATTTTTAATGTTTTGGAACCTCTAGGTTCTCGTCATAGAGGAAAATATCCAGGACCTTTCTGCATGATACATATTATAAGGACATGAGAAAATAAAAATATCATTGAAAATAATAACAGTTAGTTGAAAATGATTTATTTAACAAAACAATATGTAATCAAGTACAAAAAAATAATTTCTCTAATTCACTTAATCCGAAAAATTAATGAGCTCAAATTTACATCATGATGCTATAAAAAATATGGAAACTTGGTCATTATAAATATCAATCTAGGTTAGTTAATCTCAACATGATATTATATACTATTGACATCTAAAATTGGTCAAAGAACATAATAATGATTTTATTCTCCACACTCATCATTTTTTGGTAAAAATATAGAACCTAGGTATTATTATATTATTACTATATTAAGGATGATTGTTCGAACCACATAGGAAATATAAAAAAATTGATGTGAGAGGTATTTCATAAGACTATCAAATAAGATATAGAAATACTCATCCAAAATATAGTTTGTTCATTTATTAATTATTTTCTTAATGTTAATACTTTATCTACAAGGATTCATGATGATGATTTTAATGTATAAGGAAATTGTATAATTTGATTTATCACAAAAGGGTGATTCATTATTGAAGCATGTTATGGGTTTGGGAAGCCCTTTTAGGATTTAACTCGATACATTGATATTTCATAAAAAATCCATGGAATCTCTATAATATTTCTAAAAATATAAACATTAACTAATTAATGAAAAATAATTTAATATAATCCACTATAGTCCACATCATGGTCAAAAATCTGATCATAGTTCTTTTAAAAATGTGATAGAATTTTAACAACATAATAATTTACTATATTTATGAAACATGGAATAAAATTCTATTTCCCACAAGATGGTATGTGTAAGTAACATTATTTTAGATCAATTAAAATATTGAGTACAAGTATACTATTAAGGGTGGCCAAACTAATTTGGTTTCATAATATTTTGTGGAGATCCTATTATAATTATAAAACAAATACCAATCCATGAAATAGTGGACAAGAACTTTTTTTTTCATTTATCACTACATAAAATATTATTAAGAAAATTAATTATATATTTTATAATGGTTATTATAAAAGATTTTGATATAAAATATAATCAATAATATATTATTATCAATAGGTAAAAAAATGTTGATTGGAGGCCATATGACCTACTCTTCCTAATTTAGCTCTAAACATATAAACATTACACATGATTTAATCCCAAATCAATAGTCATTATCATAATATTGTTAAATATAAAACAAATTAATAATATTATTTATTATATCTCATGATAGATAAACCCAAAAACATATAGGTTTAGTTCCTTTAGAGATCATATATATAACCAACATGCTTTAAAACCATTATTAACTATCTCCCAAAAATAATATTCAAATATTTAACCATAATATATATATATCATAAGTTAAATTCATGTACATATTAAATGGAATGAAATAAAAGAGAACATGCGAGATTAAATTCATAGTGATTTTAGAAATGAGTGTCATCTCCAGAAGATCATATATGACAAAATTATAATCATGTGTGCATGAGATCATAATTAGAATATAGAAAATAACTATATCTATAATCATAATCAATTAAACAATAATAAATAAAAATAATTATTCAAATAATGATGTGGGAAAAGCATAAATCATGATTCATGATTCAAAAAAATGATCCTGACATAGGCATAATGCGAAAAATATGAATAACGAATATAAATGAGAATTGAATAAACATAATTTATTATAGAAACCCAAACTTATCAAAAATAAATATTATATATTAATATGTGAGTATTAATTACCTAAAATAATGATACATGTTAGAATATTTTCTATATATTTCATTGGGAAACATGGAAAAAGGATAAATTGGCCATTATATGAGATAAACCTTCTCTCACTATGTTCTTTAGAACTAGAACCGTTCTTATACATATCATATATAATATCTACATTCACATCCTAAGTAAAAAAACATAATAAAATGTGATATATGATAATAATTATTGGTAAAAAAGAGAGATATCTACATAACATGATCATATGGGTATAAGATCATGAGAATTAAATTTGAAGAAAAGTATAATTTCCATGCATATCATAGATCCTCAAATTCAGTCATGGAAATAATATTCACATGAAATATGTGATGAATCCAAACTGAATTAATTGACATCATCCATGAGATCACAACATTGTCATAATATTTATAATTGTTTCACAAACATATGAATATTTAATCTTGTATCAACAGTATCCAACAATACATTTGTAACATGATAGGCATTGCATTACAACCATTATATCAGATATATGATTTGGATATCATCGTATGTACTCTCTTTTGGGAATTGGATAACCTCGTTTGTAACATTTTTTTTTCAAGATATCTTTTTATGTACCCTTATATCTCATAAAAAATAATTATTATCGAATGAATTAGAGGGATATAGAGGTCTCAGTTGTCCAATAATCCATACATTTTTAATAATATCATAGAATATTCATCATATCATATCCCATGAAATTTCATGGTTTTAATTGAAATTTCATCATTTAAATATCCACTGATATGATATGGGTTTCCTAAAAATTTCAACTTTACATAACAGAATAACCCCTACAAATGGTTTGAGTTTAATAAATAACTTTCCAATATAGACACAAACCACCCCGAAAAAGAAAAAGCAAAATTTTATATAATTTTATCCCATGTAAGACATAAGAAACACCATCCATTTTTATCACTGATGAATCTAAATTCCTTTGAAAATTATTAAAAATTTCATGAGGAAAATATCTATTCCATTTTAATGAACACTTATTTTAAACACAAAAAAAATCATTTATTTAAGAAAACATTTTTATTTCAAAATCACCTTTTAAATTATTAATTCCCCATTTAATTATTCAAAAAGATGAAATATATTATGAATAAATGAATCATTGGGAATAAAATTTTAAATATATAGAAAATTTTTTAAATTTTTTTTAGGATGATGATAAATTATGTTCCTGTAATACAGGTCAAAACAATAATTTTGTTAACATTTTTTGTAAAATCAAAAATATCCTTTATATAAAAAGAATTGAATATTTCATTTAGAAAATTTTGTAATAAAATTAATATGTGTAAAAAATAATTTAAACCATAATAGTGGAAAGTTACCAAATTCATCAAATCATTGTTATAATTAATGGTTTTATATGAATTTGGGTTTTCATCGAAGGAGATAAATAATATTTCTTTTCTATAGAAATATTATATATGAATATTGAGTAAATAATTAATGAACCATGATTTTAAAACAAATATTCTCATGAAGTGATCACAAGAAAATATAATTCATGCCTTTCAGGAGAAATAATTCATAATATTTCATCATCAAAATCATATTAAAAAATAATAGTACTAAACAATTAGATTATATCATCAAACCATTACCATATTGAAAACTATTGATTCATAATAACAATGAAAGAATAAATAAAATTAAATATATAATATCATGAAAATAAATAATTTCATTAAATAACATGTCAAATTGGTTTTTAAACATCTAATAGAATTACATATGTCCTTAATATAACATATTTCTAAAAAATACAAATTGTGTACAAAATATACCCCCATATGTCTCAAAATCATTTGTACATGTATAAAACTCCATTATAATATATAAATATTTATTATAAATATTTTATAGAGAAATAATCATATTTATTATACCATAAATGATCTATTTATGACCTTTGGTTTTTTATTTTTAATAAATCCTTGAAAAATGACATTTTGTGTAATAACAACTTCATTTTTCTTATATGTTTAGGATTGGTATCATTGATCCATTTATATCAATAATGGTTCCATAATATATTAAATTAGGGAAAAAGAAATAAATTTAATATATATTCAATAAGTATGTATTAAGAGTAATTCATTGATGTTAGATATAAGAAATTAATTAAATAGTTCCTAGAGATGGTATCATGTATGTATGCATGAACATTATTTCCATTTTCTATAGGGATGTAATGAAAGGAAGATAAATAATATATATATATATCAAATATTCATTATGGTTACATATATAAATCAAATTTTTAATTATGTTTTTTATATTAATTTCAATTTCAGAAGATGTAAATTATTAATCATTACATTTCTTGAGGTGGTAGTCCGCCTTAAACATGCACGATATTATCGTATTCCCACATAATGAAAATAAAATTGGTATATGAGATATTATAATTCATAATCTATATTAATATCGTAAATATAATATATAGAAATTAAATCTATCATTATATCCATCAGTGATAGGTGGAGATGGTCAATAAAAAACATCAGTTAGTGAGGTGATAATCCCATAAATACACGATCAATAGTTTCATTTCTCAGTTGATAGAAAATTGGATGTAAATGGGTTATGATACCAAAAAAATATAATATAATTATATAGGATGTAATATGTTTAATATATTATAATATATGATTAATATTTATATAATATGGGAAAAAATTCAAAATGAACGATTAAGAATATTACATTATCTTTAGCAAACCATTTTTAGATTATACCTAGAGACTTCCTGTGAGGTTTTAATAATAAAAATATAAACAATATGATGTTGTGGGGAAATATGGAAGATATTTACATGTGAATTTTATGAAAATATTTTATTTATTTTTATAAAGTAGTGACTGGTGGGGGTGGCCTTTTATATATAGGTGAGAGGATACATAAGGAATTTTTTAAAAGAATAAAGTGTGCACACATGTTTCACATGTCATAAGACACAAAAAGTGTAATTATAAAGAAAACTATAGGTCATAATGTATAAATATGTTCATACAATGGGTTTTTGAAATTCTTCTTTGTTTTTTTACACACTACCTTTTAGGTTTAATCTTATTATAAACTTGTTTTAATATTATCCACGGTAATTAATTTTTGTTATCTTCACTATACATATAAACTGAAAATTTAATGGAAATTATTTTATAATATTAATTACAATAATTAAAAATATAAATTCCATATTTCCATATTCTACTGAAATAATTGTAACAATTTAATTTAGAAATAATCGGTAAGATGTGATAAAAAATCGGGTTTCTGAGGAGAATATTTTTAAAAGAAAAAAAATTATTATCAAAATTATATATCAAATTAATTACAATTAAATAATATATATATATATATATTTATTTATTTATAAATGGACTAATTTTAATTTTAATCCCATGTTAAAATAAAATTTATGTTGTAAATTATTGACATAAAATGCAACATTAGATAACAACCATTATTTCCATAACTCACTAAAAATTTTATATTTTCATAATTTTCTAATAAATTCACACCATGATATTTTTTAAGTGATCATTTCAACAATTATAAAAAAAATTTAAATCAATTTCTATAATTGGGACGAAATAAATTTAATATAACATTGGAAATGATGAAAAAATAATTTGTAGAAAAATTTAGTTTCAATGTGTAATATTTGAGTTATTTTTATCTCATTAAAAGAAAACAAAAAAGAATAATGTTAGTCATTTTAATGAATATATTATATATAAAATTTATCAAAATAATTCACTAAAAGTGATTTATTTATCATATTAATATAAAATTTTTTTTTTGAGTAATATGGTTCATTCATTAAATGAATTTTTTTCAATTGAAAATTACATTCATTTATTATTAATTTATGCCCTCTAAATTCATTTCATACACATGTTTAAAATATAAATTTTTATAAATAATTTATTCCTATTCATACCCTCCATTATAATATCTAGGTGATAACTATCATATTAAATGATAATATTTTTATAATATTTCATGTTTTATTAAACCTCAGTGATACGTGTGATGAAAAAAATTAATTAAGATTAACATTATAGGTTAAAAAAATTTCATTAAATATTGTGGTTTCACATTAGGCCCACCTTAAAATGAATTTGACCCAAAAAAATTCAAACAGATCAATTTACTACTATACTTATATATCATTACATCTATGGGTTCCACAAATAGATTCTTTAATCTATTGGTTTCATCATTAAAAATTCAATTGATGAGTTATCTAGTGTGATTGAACTTTATATGTTTGATCAATAATCACTGTTTTTTGTTCCTACTAAAAATGATCAAGCTCCAGTGCTATTAAATATTAATTCAATACATGTGATAGATCTCGCATTTACTTCATTATAAAAAATACATGGTACACATCACATAATTAAGAGAGGTTCGGTGTAAATGAAAATCAATAAAATGCCATGCTAATATAATCATTAATGTCAAGGGTAATGATATTTTATTTTAATTAGTAGTGTTTATTTTTGAATCTCATAATCTTCTTCCAAAGAAAAATTTATATAAATCCCTTCTCACAAAAATAAAATTCCATATAACATTATTGATTATTCTCATTACTTTTCTATCTACTTCATTCATCCGTGATGTGTTTTTTAAATTGATCTATCTATATCTACCATTTATTCCACTATCTCATGTCCTAATAGAATTAACTATCTATCACCATTCCAATAAATTTGAGTTTTATAGTAATTAAAATAGAGGGAATAAAAATGAAAAATCATAATATTCGAGGGAAAGATATTTTTTGTATGAAATTTCTGCTAGAGGTAGATAATGATCCGGAATACCATTAAAATTGATAGAAAAATATCATATAATATATCATTGGGTCTAATTTTTTCTTTTTGGCTAGCCAACAATCTGAGGATAATATGTAGTTCTAAAAAATAGTAATGAATTCAATTTATATCAACTTTTATAGATATATAAATATTATTTATTACCATTTGGTGGTGTTTGCTGAAATATTCTATTGTGATGTTTACCAATTTATATAATGGTGTGGTTTATGGTTGAAACATCCCCATAGACTTTTTCCCTCATCCTTTATATATAAATGTACTATTCAATGATATAAAACTCTACTCTATATATTTTAATTACTTCAACAAAAAATAATATTTCATATCATTATATAACTCTGAGAAACCATGATGAATAGAAAATGAAGATCTATTATCCTCTTCTAACAACTCTTCATTTATATTGGGTGAGGACAAAACACATATATGGTTCTTAAACATTATCATTCTATCATATACAATGTTAATTTAAACATCATTTATCTCTTAATGATTTTTTTCTACATGTTGTGTCATTAGCTCTTTAATCTACACATGTATAGAAGGTTGAACAATTAATTGAGAAAGATAAAATTTCTCCCCATCAATCGCAATATCTAGACCTATCCTTTTTAAATAATGATATATTGGATCTTTTTTCTCCATTTCCAAGTTAATCTAGAAAAATAGTTTTTACTCAAACATCAACTACCTTGTTAACTTTCTTAATGAGGTAAAATATTGAGCAGTAATAATCCGCAATCTTCTCTAACCATATTTTATTGCCCATGTTCGTATCCAAATGAGTGAATATTCACTTGAAACATTTTTATAAATATATTTATCAAAATATTATATGAACAGATAATTCTTCAAAATAATTAATTTTAAAAATCACTAATACTAATTCCAAATCATGAGAATGCTATTTTTATTCAAGAACCATTATTTTTCATTGGACATAAGAATTGACCAAGTCATTTAACATGATACATCATCCTAATCGCTACATGTATGTGACTCTATAAATAAAAAACCCTTCACCCATGTAGTGAAATTTATGTATAGGTAAACAAATTAATCTTCTCTACTACTCGGCTAAACATTCATCAGATTAGTATCCCTAGGATCATAAATCCCTTCTTGGATAACATTGGGAGTGTATTATATATTCATGGTGAATTTTCTATAACACATACATAATACATAAAAAAACCATGAAGAGATTGGATCTCACTCATTGTAATTGGTATGAGCCAATATTCAATAATAGTATCCCTTATTGGATCCACTGATAAGACCTCTCTAGAGACTATATGACATAAAAAAATAAATCGTTTTGAATCTAAACATTTTACATCGTAAATTTTTCATGAACATTATCATTCATTTGGGTCATTAATCCAATCATTAAGTGATATTCATGCACATCCCATATCATTTATTATATATTAATTTCATATATAATTTTAACAAAAAAATCAATTAATATTATCTCTAAATACTTTATTCCTTAAATCCATTTATATCGTGTGGGAATATATAATAAAAAATATCATCACTATAAATACAGAGTTTTAGTTACTTGAATTTAATATTTTCATTAGTATATCTTCCTCAATTAACTTTTTAATAAAAAATATACAAAAAAATGGATTATATTAACATAAATATCTCCCAATGTATCCTTAATATTTATAAGCTCTGATCATATAATACTATAAAAGAAGTATTTATGAAATTGAAATTATGATCAACCTTAAAATTATTAACCAATGATATGATCCATTAATATTTTATTAATCATACATAGAGAAATATATGATTCCAAAAATAAAAATATCCAATAATGTTTCACGTTATTTAAAACAAAAAAACAATTTTAAAAATAATTCTATAACATAATATCTTGAATACCCCCAAAAAATAATTCAATCCTTCTATGTAATTTATTTACATGGCATATGGACTTCATTCTTCTCGATGTTAAGACATCAGATTGGTTATTTTCATTGGTAAACCCCATTTTCTCATCATATATGATGTTCAACTTTTGAAAAATTCTTTCTCTCTTAACTTAATTTGAAAATACCAAACATCTACCCATTTATTTGATATATTCTTCTAGGTGTGCATTCCCATAATTTTGATAAGTATGGAGTTGAATCTTATTTCTACCTGATCATTCTTAAAAATATATCTTCCCTTTATTTGTTGTATTCAGAATCTCACTCATGATCACACTATTAATCATATATTTCAATATCTTGTTCGGCATAACCATTATATATTTGTCTGAGGTCAACGTACAATTTGGTTTCTCATTATCCCGAAATTTTAAATCACCTTGGACATTAATATGCTTCCTTGTAGTTTTTTCTATTAAATAAAATAAAAAATAAAAATACAATAAAAATATATCATTGTGGGAAATGACATTTCCATAAAGATATATATATAGTATTTCAAAATAAAAAACATTATTTTAAATCTATGAGAACATAGATTGAACATAAGTAATCCAGGATCCTAACCTATTCAATTAATCATCTTTTTTTCCAATTAAAATGTGAATTTAACAAATAATACACCCTATGAGTGTCAAATAAATTTCACATTAAGTCCCATTTTTTGTGAATGATGTAACTCTATATTCAATCCCATCATTCCTTTTTTAGAGTTATTACCCCATGGAAAATAAGTCCCAGGACACATCTCATTTTAGTATCAAAACATGTACGCATTTATAGGTAAACCACATATTCCTTTTTCTTACCCAAACATTATTATGGTATCCTATATTTAGGCACATCCAAAGTATTATGAAAATGTTTTTTCATCCAAGTTTCTAAAGGTTTACTAATACTAGATCAAATATCATCAGTACTGACCAAAAACTCTCTAACAACAAAACCACATCTTATTAAAATATTTTTCATTACATAATTGAAAACTTCATGAAGGATTAATTTTGTTCTAGTTACTTTTAAAGCATTGAAACAGAATCTATTCTCCCATAGGTGAACATTTTCATCTTCCACTATGTCATTCATAACTAGAACCATTCTTATGAATATAATACAAAATAAAATTATTCATATTAGGGGGAAAATAAACAAAAAAATTAGTGGGACCAAGGTCTCATTAAATGTATAAAAGGGAGATATCAACATAACATGAGCATAAGGTTTTGTAAACATTAGAATAAAATTTGAGACAAATACCATTTATATCATAGATCATAAACCTTGGTCCTGAAATAAATTTTCGACATTTATTATATATAAATCATAATGTAATATAATAACATAAAACATTAGATTATAAAATAAGAATTAGATATTCACTTTTTTATTACACATAAGTATATAAATTATTATGTTAAGGATACCCTGAAATACATTCAGAACATCTAATTCTTCAGTTGACACCCCATGTATTTACATCATACATGGGATAATATCCAATGAAACCTTTTTATTATTGGGAAAACTATAGTGTACCATTTTATAAACATGGGATAATATTCGATGTACCATTTGAACCCATATAGTCCATTCATTTTGGTTCCACAATTTCATAAAATAATCATCATATCACAACCCAAAAAAAAATCCTAAAAAATTAATCATATTATAACCTATGGATAAAAAAATTTCATAAATATTTCACTCATTCAACATTGATTAAACCACTGGAATGAAATGAGTTTCATAATTATTTTTTCATCATAGATATAAAATATTAATATAATGAAAGTGTGTGGAACAATTGGATCTTATCACCCATAATCCATAATAAATAAAAATTAGTATTTTAATTAGGAAATATATATTCCATACAAATAACATTAAAATATTATTTAGGGAAAAAATATAATTTTCGAAAAACCACAATTGATTTTAAAAAATTCCCCAATATTATTGAAAATAATTTTCTTTTTAACATTCATTTTAACTTTGAAAATAACAATTTTAATTATAATGTTTTCCCCAATATTCTTGACATACTTTTATTGAATATAATATTTAAAACATAAAATATATGACATAAAAAAATTTCCTCATGATGGTGGGAAATATTTTAGAAGCCATACATGTTAAATCAATGATTCATTTCACATTTTTGTTAAAATAATAAAATGGATTGTTTTGAAATTTCAAGAATAATCCATTTCAAAAAAAATTTAATTTTTAATTTTTTTTTCAAAATGATACAAAAAATCATATAGGAACATTAAAAAATTCATGGAAACATATTTCGGAATATAATTATATTGGAGACAAATGTTTTTATCTCAGAGAGTGAAATAAAATTATTTTTTATTAAACAAATACTTGGGAATCATGAGTACATAATGAGATTAATGTGGAGAGAATATATTTCTTCTCAACATATATACTTAGTAAAATGAACATCATGGTTTTATTGAAAAATAGATCATAATATTTCATCATAAAATGTATAACAAAAAAATCATAATGAACAATGAGATTGTAACATTAAACCCATAACATTATTGTACCATTTGTATTGTAAGAGAAATGAAATATTTAAATTAAATTAAAACATTTAATATAATGAGAATAAATAATTTCATGAAATCACATTTTAGTATTTATTTTTATAAATCTAAAAAAATGTGATTTTTGTAAAACGTAAAATATACACCACAGAAGACAAATGCAGAAAAAATATATTACCTTAAGACTCAAAATACTTGAAACACATGTTATACCCTATTATAATAAATATTGGTTTAAAAAAATATATTAAAAAACGATACTAAATTTTATCAGACAATATTTATCTACATATTGGATTTTATTTCAAATGTATTATTAATTCCTTGGTAAAATCACATTTTAAGAAATAACTACATATATTTTCTTGTATGTTTGGGTTTCAAATTATTTATCCTTTAATTTAGAAATTGGTAGCATAAAATCCATAATATTATCCATAAAATAAATATTTTATATATTAATTATTAATTTATTTGGAGTAATCCATTACTTTTATAGATAGAAAAATAACTACATCGTTAATGGCGATGGTAGGCCATGCATATTCATGAGTGTTGTTTCAATTTTATTATGGATTTCATGAAAAAAAATATATACTATTACAATATTAAAGAGTAATTACAATTTCAAATATATCAAATATATTTATTAAATATTCCCCATTACTTACCATGTTATGAAAAAATAAAAAACCATTTGCATCAATTCGTGAGGTAATAATATGCATTTCACAAATTCCTCTATATCATATTACCATAGAATGGGAAGTAATATTTTATACGTGAGATTATTATATAATTTCTATATTATTTCCATAAAAATGAATTATAAACATAAAATTCATATTTATATCGATACATGAATGGTGGTTTTGGAAAACAATTAACCTTGGTTCACAAGGTGGTAGTATACTAGACCCATGATTAATGATATCCATTACCATTTGATTAGATGTTATATTGATATAGGTTATTATATTAACATAATAATATATAAATATTTGGTATATAGTGTATTTTTATATCATCATATTTGAATTATATTTTAAGGTTGTAGAATAAGAAATAAAATAAAACACATATTTTAGAATTTTACCAAATCATAGGAGAACATATTTAGTTTTAGTCCTAAATAATTATTATGAGGGTAGGATAATAAAAATATGAAATATATGAGGTTCTATGGGAATTATGAAATTTATCAAGTTGTTTTTTCTTAACCAAATTGTTTTTTAAGTGAGAATAAGAGAGGAGAGTGGGTCACATTTTATATGCGGGGGAGAGGAAATACATGGAATATTAAAATGAATAATGTGTACACATGTATTACATATTCAAAAAAAGCTATAAACTGTGTAAATATAGAAACATAGTGGTGATAATTATTAAATATAACTATATAATGGGATTTTATTTGTTTTTATAGGTCGTTTACAATATATCTAAATATTTTACCTCCAATTAAACACTTTTTATGCTTAACCACAAAAATTATTATTTTTTCTATTTAAACTATTTTTATTTTTGAAATATTATGTTGAAATTATTTTATAAAATTTTCATTTCTTATTCCATATATTTAATCCACTTTTTGAAAATTCATTCAAAGAAGAAGAAAATTTTAACACAAAAATATACGGACATATGACCTGAAAAGGCAGTTTTCGAATGTCAAACAATTCATAATTAAATAATGATTCAGTATCAAAATTCAATATGAAATTTTTCATAATAAAATAATATAGATTAATATAAATATTACGGAACTAATTTAACATTAAAAAACAAACAAAATTAAAATTGTGTGTGTAAATTCATTGAATGAGAATTATGTTTTTAATAAAAACAAGTATTGCACCTATATATGTGAAAATTACCTTTTCAGAAAATTCATCAATATTCACACAATATTAATTTTAAAATAATGTTTTAAAACAATAATCTAATTTTTCCAAATAAAATTTCCAAAGGTGCCAATATTAATTTTCTTATAAGTTCACAAAATCTAACAAAATATTTTTTTTTGAAAAATATATCTTTAATCCTAAAATTAGATTTATTTTAATTGAATTATAATAAAAAAATAAGATAAATGTTAAAAAATGGATTGAAAATATAATATATTAATTTAATTAAAATGATTCAGAAATAAATTTTCATTTAATTTATTAATAAAAACATGATATTTTTTTAAAAAAGGTTTTTTCATAAATTATATCATTTATTTTTCTATGGTTTTAATTTAATTTATAATTATTTGGTCACCAAAGGATTGATTTTAAATACATATGACTAACATATATTTTCATAAATCAATTAATCCAATTTATACAATTCATTCTAGAAACTTTGACAATACTATCATATTATATAATTATTTTTTCATTGTATGTGGTAATTCATTAAAAACGTATTTGTGAGTATCAAAATTTATAAACTAACATTATGTTGAATTAAAAAAAATATTTAACAAATTATTATTTTGTTACATGTATCCACGTAAATGATACTGAAATTCTTCAAAAAATTGAATAATCAATTTATTCAGTGATAATATTATATTCATTGGATAACCATGATTTTAACTTATAGGGATTTTATTTACCACCCATAGAGCCTTGCACTTAATTTGACTTCGAATTAACTTTTGGGATTATGATGATTGACCACATAACATTGGGATTTGGATAACCACTCAAGTACCTTTCTGGTCCTAGGCCACTAATAATGTATGCTTCTACTCAGGTCGAACACCTAGGGTTTGTTTAGATATGGATTACTGCGACTATAATATTTTGTTCTCATGAAGTATATATCATTACCCAATTCATTATAGGTATATAAAGAACCCAATAAACACAAAATATGACCCATATTTCCTCATTTTACCAATTTATATCTTTAATTATTCTTTATTGTGGTAATGTTTTTTATAAAAAAATATAATATGACCCAAATTACCCATTTTTAATAATGTGATTATAAAATCTGAATAAATTTTCTATTATTAAATTTATAGAAATTTGAAATATGAATATTAAATTAAAACATAAAGTACAGAGAAAATATGTTTTGGTGGAAAATGTTTATTTAAACATGGATAATTCTTAATTTTTTTAGAAGCAATTAATAATTTAAATGACTGATATTGTTTATATATCTAATCACTATAACATACATTATACTATTTATTATGAACTGATCATTTTAATTTATGTTGTTAAAAACGTTAAAAAAATTAGAAAATGGTTTTTTAATATATCTCGATTGATAATTAAAATATTTTCTAATATTTTTTAACCAATTTAATAATATTTGACGAGTATAAATTTAAATATATCTATATAATTCATTTAATTAATATTTAAAAATATATAAAATTTAACATTTAATATAATTTAGTAATTATAAAAATTTCTTCTCTACATATCGGACTTAATTTTCCAATAAAAAATAAATTAGTATTGTATATAGTTCCTCAAATATTTATTATAGTAAATAATTGTTTCATATAAATAATTATTTTTACCAGCCTATTTTTGTGAAATTGTAATCCATTGATAATAATTATTTTTATGAAAAATAATATTTTATAAAAAAAATTATATAATTAAATTCTAACATGGAGTTTAATTATTTTTCATTTATGAAATATATTATTGAATTTAATCAATTTTCCAATTTTTATTCCAACTGACAAAATATCCAATGAAAAAATTTCTATCTATCATATATCCAAGAACCATATTTCTATTGACCATATTTATTTTTTTATTATTTAATTCCTATATATATTCTTATATAAGTTTGAAGAATTATTTATCTGATTTAATTGTTGCTCAATATGCTTATCATGTTTCTTATTTTCTTACATATTCCGTATTTTCAATCATGGTGATTATATTGATGGGGAACCAAGAAGATAATGATTTTATATTTGTTGTATTAATTATTTTCTTGGGGATATATTCCACTTTAAATTTATTTAATAATGTTTCATATTGCAATATCAGATTTTATTATTTTTTATATTCTATTCTAATATTTTAACTCAACAAAATGTATCAAATAAATTTTTACAAAAAAGTAATGTGTTAAACCAAATTATCAACATTATAAATTTTTAATGTGAAATCAATAATAAATTTTGGGGACTTCAAGTCTGCACCCCTTAAAATAATATTTCCCTCTAAATTATATTATCCTAACTAAAATAAGTAAGGTTATTTTAGATCAATATATCATTTTTTTCTTACATAACATAATCAAATTTGTGAATTTTTTATGACAACATTACATAGTAAAGTTTTCTGTTTTTTTAGTATAATATTTATACAGTCATTTATTTCTACCAGTTCTTCCATAGAACAAATATCATGTTATAATTTAATAAATTTTTAGTTTAATATATGTGATGAACATGATTTGTATATCCACAAAAGTGATATTTGGAAGACATTATTTACCAAATATAGGTTATGTGAGATTTCTCAAAGATATTATATTGTCTCTTCACTATCAAGAATCTCATTGGGAATATATTATTATTTTTACATTATTTCATGAATCATAATCCTAAATACCCTCTTCTATAAAAATATTCAATGAAATAAATTTATTTAAAAATAATTGCAAAATATTTATAATCATTATAATCATATCTCATTTGTAAACATCTGGATGATTTAATATGATATTGGGTGGATTGAATATTCTCTATCATTTATTTATAAATATCCAATAAAATCAGTTACACTCCCTAATTTCATATGATCATGTACAATATTTACATCTCTTTCCCTTAAAATCATCATATGCTTCCATTTGAAAGCATGGATTGATTCTTTTTTTTTATTTTTGAACTCTACCTATAGAAGGTTTTGATCCAAACCCCCATAAAATATATTGAATAATATCTATGAATATCCAATATAATATTAATGGTCATATCAAGTTTACCAACAATTTTATGTTGACATGTTGTTCCAAATCTCAACTTTGTATTCAATAGACATTGAATACTTCTCTGAGATATTTAGGTAAGCCTCAGATATCAACAAGATATAATCATCTATGAAATTTTATAAAGAATATACACTTCTTTTCTGTTTATCATGGTATGTTTATTAGGTGCGAAAAACTATAAAATACAAATAAAATTTCATGAATTTTTCCGGGGGAAAAATATAAAACAATGTGTATTATAGAATTTCACATTTTTATGAAAACATATAAAAAATCAATTATTAAATTCTAGTGTTTTCATACAATTTATATGTAAAATTTTCATCATTATCTTATAAAATTTTTATTCCATATTTTCTTTTTCTAAAATATTAACACCAAAATTAATTTTTCATATCATTATACATTTGTGTGCTTCTAGGGTGGAAAGGGGGAAATGATATCTATGTATCATCTAAAATATCATTCTAAAGTTCCTATATTAGTCAAAAACATATTTGTTTCCCAAATATTATAATACAATTTCTATTAAATTCAAAATATTTAATATTCCTTAAATTATTCTATTACTCAACATATTTCATCCATTATACCTTCATTGTTAAATATATGTATGATTTCCATGGATTTTGAAATGATAGTTTTTATACAATTACAACTTTATTTCAGAATTTATTGTTTATACTAACATCACCCTATATTTTAATCCCTTTTATGGATATAGTATCATTATTCCTCTTAGTCAAAGCATTATCCAATTTTATTCCCTTCCCAATGATTTTATTTATTGATTTGTAATAATCCATTATCAACTCAAACATCTTCATTTCCATATGTTCCACTTATTCTATGTGAATATATAATTTAATCTCTAATAACAAGTATTTTAATAACATTTTTAACCAAATAGACAAGTCCCCCACATGTTCAATACAAATATTACTATGTCTAGATCCAAATCATGATAAGTATATATTTTATAATGAAACGATAATTTATATAAAAAATTATGTTCAACCATCTAATTTTATATGAGTAATCATCCGAGTCCCATTATTGATGTGTCATTTTATATTAAAAACGCTTCTCTTATTATTGGTAGTGTGGGTACAACTATGGTATAAAACATCCCTATATATCATTTAAATTTATATCACATTTGTTTTATTACTGAACTCAAATCCCTATTGAGTTAACATGTTTAGTTGATTTCATATTTTTAATAAACTTCTCAGAAATCATCTCTAATATCCACACAATCCTAAAAAGCGCTCGATATTCTTCATAGTTGTAGTCTACACAATTTTTTGATATCCTCTTTCTTTATATATCAATAGATATACAATCACATGTGATTAAATGAACCATTAATGAAACTATATGAAATAATAAATTACTCTTTTATTAATGTGGAACAAAACTTCTACTTCTTCATTGTATGAAACATAATACTACAATGATCATCATTTTCATCATTTCCCTTAGAATATTTTAGAATGTTAACTATATCTATTTCAAAAAATTAATCAATATAATTTTTAACTATTGTATTCATCTCATACATGATGATAATTTGTGGTTTTAAGCCTAAATATATTGACTTTTAATTTATAGTTTCCATATATAGTGGGTGGGTTTTATTGAGAAAATTTCATATTTTCCATATTAATTTATGATATTAGGATCGATGTTTGATCGTTACAAAGTAATGATCCCCTCATTGAGTATTAAAGAAGCCATTAATATTTGATAGATGATACTTTTTCTGGATTTTATTTTTTTAAGATCATGAAATTCGGTGAATATAATCATTAGACCGTTGTTATTCACAAAAAAAAAAGAAGATAATTAACCATATGGATACAAACTGAGGGTTATATATAAATTATATTTTTTATTGAATTTCCTTCTATGTTTATTATTACTCAATCTGGGGAAATTTGATTTGTGTTTATTGATATTGGTGTAGATACGGGAATTTATTACATTGAGTACTCGAAATCATGTTTAGTGGTTGTTTAGGTATATTATTAGGAAATAAATTAACATACTCCCATTACATTATTAAATATTTAATATTGATTTCATTAAAAACAATTTGACAAAAATAACCTTCCAGGTTATGTATTAAAATACATATAATTAAATGAATTCCCATTGGGATTTCATATTTTTCCTTACATTGGTAACCAATTTTAAGTTAACGTGGATACTCTAATGTTAAATATCTATTCTAAAAAATAATATTACCCTCATGTAAGGAGATCGAATTCATACCAATTATGAAATAAAATTAACATAAATATATAACAATATTATTCACATGATGCATGTTCACCCAATCTTCAATTAGAGAGTATTTATAAACCATGGATACAATCATCACGCCACTCTTGGTTTTTATGGATAATTCAATTTGAACTATGTTGGGTAGTTATTTAATTAAAATAAATTTTTATAGGCATGATATAGGGGGAGAACCACTATGAAATAAAAAATGTATCCTTATTTGGTGAAATACATGTGTTGAATTTATGACATCAATATCTAATCCTCCTCTAATGTGATGATTCTGGTAATATTCTATTTATTCATTTATATATGATGAGATTGATATTTTTTATGATCGTTAAAATTTCTATTAGGGGAATAAATTACATTAACTCCTAATCTCAAAAATTCTGAATAATTAGTGTAGTGGTGGATCATGAGGGGGGAACCTCCCTTAAACAATTCTTTTTTGAATTACATTCCATATATTGTCAATATTCTTCTCATCAGTGACCATATATTACAAACATTATGAATTTACATGTCCCTTAATGATAGTTACATGATACTCCTTCACATATTTTCAAAATGAAATAAATTGAATTCTAATTCCATAAATTATTTTAGCACTCTTTCTCCCATAAAACACATTATTTTTATTTTCCCCCTAAAACTATGAGATGAATGGGTATCTAATATTTATAATATAACCTTGAGTGAAATATAGAAAAGTCATTCATAGCTATTACTATAAACTTTGGATTACAAATTTTCGAGAAAGGGTTTTAAGAAACCAAAAATAATTAATTTTTCTTTTGGATTCATTGATATTCCATGAAATGAACCGTATAGTCCTTTAATATTTCCATCATAAATACAACTATATTCAACACTTTTTAATTTCATCTATGGAATTATCTTTCAATTATGGTGATATGTGTTTAAAGAATATCTTTGATGACTATTATATTAATAAACACTTCTTAAAATATATTGTAAATGTTTTTCATTTTAATGTATTCTTAATAAGAGTCTGTTGATAATCAGGTTCTCCAAAGAAGAGATAAATTACAAATAGAAAATCAACCCACATATATCTCTAAAGAACAACAACAAAATTAATATACTATATTAATCCAATGATCAAATATTTCTTGATTAAATTACCCATTGAAGGAGGGTGGTCATCTCCTAAAAAATAACACAATGTTATCATCTTACATCCTTTTAGAATTTTGGTTCTCTACATGATTTTCACTATTAATCATAACATAAGAGAGTTGGGTGAGTATTTACTAGAGTATAGTTACACTATTTCACATCTGATTTATTTTTAATTTATATAACCATTCCATTTTTTAAAAACACTTTCAAATCTCGATTAGATGTGGTTTAATTAATGTTTCAAACTAAGAACATATTTTTTATATAGAATTTTATTATTCAGTATAAACAATATTAAGTTAAAAAATAATTCCTATAATATCAAAAATTACAACACCCACATTCAATCATTTGATGTATTAGGGTCAACATAGTTTTAATTTAATGTATCATTTTTTTATTATTTTTCAACTTTCTAATTATATAATAATCCATAAATATAACTAAACAACACCATAACACCAACTGGTGATTTCATAGCCCACACACTCATATATAGAGGAATATATACGAATATGACATACACATTAATACTGACTGTGATGAAATTATTATAATATACATACATATTAAATCATTTTTCATGAATATCCTTTGAATAAAAGTATAAATCACACCATAGAATATATAGGATTATTTTATTTTAATATAATACACATAAAAACAAATTTGAAAATACTTATTTAAAATATTTAATAAATACTCTCCAAATATTTTACATGTCATGAAAAATCAAAATTATTAATTTTCATCATATCATGGGGAATGTAATCATAAGAAAGGAAAGATCCCAGAGGATAACAAAGGGTAAACCTAATGGGCATCAATATAATATCACATGTGATAGTAATATATTTATATGAATTTTAAATCATTATTATTGTACCTGGATAAATCATAATGGAAATTGTTCTTAATTAATCTGGATTCATAAACCATTGATATTTAAATAAGGATTAGGGAATAAAATAAAAATATGATTCATGGAATTATAATCTTTGATAATGGATGTCGAATATAAGAATATTTAAAAAAATATCAGCGAACTAATAACATATCTCAAGGTAAATTGTTATGTAATTCATCCCATAAAGGAATAAGTTATCCATCCAATAAAAATATTTTAATCTTTTTATAACTCAACATATAGATTATTGGATTTATGGTACCATAAGTGCACACATGTTCATAGTTTGAATACTCATATACCCTTCATATTGGTAAGACTATCCATGTAGTCATCATTATGGGATGGATTGATTTATAAATTAATGTAGAAGTAATTCCATCCTAGTATGCTTGGGGTTATGCTGACCACCCATGTAACATAGGTCTTGGATAAACCACTATTATACGCATTTTTTTGGATGAGTTGCGAAACATTACTAAATACATTATGGTAAAATAATAGACCCACCCATCAAATAATAATAATCCTTACATATTCGCATTGTATATCTTGGAAAACATTCAAAATTAAATTATATCTGTATTAACCCTTGAAAAAGAAATGAAAATTATAAAATATTTGTACAACATGATTATATTTTATCCCTACAAAGAGGCTTTATGTTATCATTATAGAATATTAAAAATGATTCATAAGACATAATAAAGGATTCAAATATAGATATCACCCCTTTTATAAGATAAATATAAAAAATATTTGAAAAAAAGAAAAAAAAATTATGAGATTTATTTTAAAATGAAAAATATAGAAAAAATTGGAATTGATATTAATTTTTAAATCAATGAAAATTTCAATAGGATGATTTATTTCACACTTTATAATAATGATATAATGTTCATGGAAAAAACCCACACTAAAAAAATTAGAATAATAATATATTTGTAAATAAATTCATGTACATACAAAAAGTCCTTAAAATATTGAGAAAATGTTAGTAAATCCATAAAAAATAAGCAATACTCACATGTCGGAAAATAATACTTATCCTGAAATAATAGGTATGATTTTATTCAATTATAAGTTTTAAATTAGATAAAATATGAACTGAAATGGGTGTTGAAATATTAACCGGACATTAATATCCCTGGAACAACTATTGAATATGAAACTACTAGTTTCATTAGAGAAAAATATCAAACAATTTCCCAATATGTAAATTTGTTCCTCAAAATATAAAATTAAATTTAATATTTAGAGAAAACCCCATAATTTTACTATTCAATTTCAAGGATTCACATATACATATAGACAAATTCTCACCATCCCATTATGTGTTCCTTTGGATAGAATGATTTAAGATTCCTTAATGGAACCACAAGACACCACTAATCAGATATGGATTTTGGATAGTGAAATTAGGAATATTGTTTTGTGATTTTCTATTGAATATAATTTTTTATAATGGGTAAAGGCCAACTCCATTTATAGGTGAAAATGGGGGACATTTCTTTTGAAAATTAATTAATGTTAATGGTAATGTTGTATTCACCTGTGAATTAGATCGTTTAGATGATGAAATGTTATAGTCCCTTATTTGAAACTTATAACAAAAACAGGTCAATAAATATTCAAAAATATCATTTAATTTAATAAAGAATTTCAGCCCTTTAATAAACCAATGGTATCCTCTTTTACCTCTTATGATTTATTGTATTATTATATTATTTTTTATTAAAATTATATAATAAACCTTATTACGCAACATGGGAATGTTTATTCAAAAATTATAACACTTTTAACCTATTTCATCTTCAAGATATGGTAATTATAATATTAAAACATAAAACATAAAATATTTCAAAAAATCTATTTTCATAAAAACTGGACTATTAGAACATTAAGTGCTCTAATTATTTTTTCCAAAAAATTTCTGATTTAAATAATTGTTAATCTATTATTTAGTCACTATAACATAAATTATATTTATCATTACAAATTTATCAATATATTTTATAATGAATAAAATAAAATAAATTTAAGAAAAAATTTCATTTAAATTTTTATACTTTTGACATTAAAAGATTTTAATATTAATATTTCTCTCATTTTTAGAATTATGTAATTTAATTTATTTCATTTTAATATATATATATATATAATTTATTTATTTTATTTTATTTCAAGAAATAATTTTTAAAAAAATTATTGAATTAATTTTTATAATATTTAATAAACCACTATTTCAAAACTAAACACATTTATCGGACCCTGAATAATTGAATTTTAATATTTTTAGTTACTTTTTCTTATCAAGTATGATATGTATTTAAATTATAACTAATTCATTTTTTTCATTTATTATTTTGTGAAATAATTATATTATGATAATAAGAATAATAATATTAATGTTATTATTATTATTATTATGTAACGTATAAAAAATATTTATAGTAAAAATATCTAATTAATTTGACCTTTTTTTATTGTTTATCACATATGTAATATGTTAATTTTTTTTCAATATTACCATTAAATATACCTAATGATCACATATTTAATAACTATATTTCCAATCACTATCCAATAATAATACGTCCAATGAAATTATGTATAGTGGTTTGATTCAATTAATATGTATTGTATAATATATGTTCTTAGAATAATTCCTAATATTTAATTTTATCATAACATGTTTATTATATTTCTAAACCTCTGTATTTTTCTACAGTTATAATATGGTAGATTATGCGTCTTAAAAATCCTTGAGGATAGTTTTTTTATTAACAATATTTTTAATCATATTTAGATTTATTCCTCATTTAAATTTTCCGCTAATTTATTAGATTTAATTCATATGGTGTATTAATTTAAAAAATTAATTTTAATATATTATTTCAATAAAATGCTTATTTATTTAATTTAGTATATATTCAACATATTTTTTATATTAAATGATATATAAAATTTTTCGTGTGTTATAGGAACATCTTATGATACTAAGTCTCTTAATATAAGTGAGTTTTGATGTTGTTGATTACTCAACCCCCATAACAGAACTACAAAAAGAAGAATCCTATTTTGGACATTGTATATGATGGAATGATAAAATATTTAATGAATTTTTGAGGGTCTAATTCTAGAATATATATTTTTCAATGAAATTAATATCCCATATTTTTATGGAATATAATATATCTCACACATTCATCAAAAAAATTATTAGAGTGGGAAACTTTTTTTTCTAGGACATAGATTCAGTTATAAATTCCCATTAACAATGAATGTGACACCACAAATAGATATTAGGTGATTAGTCATGGTAATCTTATCCAACAGGGTTCTGGAATATAGATGTCAATCTTCATTCTCACCCATTGATAACTCTCATGGTTTGGATACCACTTTTTTAGTGAACATTTTTTTGACATAAAATAAAATTTTCAATGTTCCATAGATAAAAATTATTTTAGTTTTGAAGTCTCCCTAATAATTTATATTTTTTCCATGATAATAAATTTCTTTATTTTTTAAATTTTACTAAGTTTTAGTTAAGCTTATAATCTATTGTATACACTCCATTCTATATATAATGAAAATTGGTGTCATTGAATTTTCCATTAACTATCATATGATTTTATGTTTTTAAGGTAATTTATAATAGTTTATATGAGATATGGTTATTTATTGTATCAATACCCTAATTTATTGATAATATTATGATGATGTCTTAATTCTTTTTTTCAACTAAATGTGCAGGATAGTGGGAAGAAAATGACTATTCACATTCATCAATTTTTTATAAGGTGTGGTATCCCATCCATTTGAGTCTCCACCAATATGGATTGGTCATTTTGATGTGTCATTCCATTAAAATAGTTGTAGCACACATTAATTAATTTTTCTCACATATATTAATGGTTGATGTACTACTCTGGACCGCTCCCTCGTTCCTATTTATTGAGTATTTCAGGCCTTGACTATATGAGAAAGGGATGATAATGTACATATATAATTATTGACTTCCCCCAATGGGATGAAATACTATATCATGAAAGAAAACATTGAATTTTGGTATATTTCACGGTGTAAAATATATGTATTTAATATATTCATTCCTAATAGTGTCTCCATATTTTATTAATTTATGATTTCATTAAATTGATGTACCAAAATTGGGGTCTTGAAATCCTATATGCATATTTTGTTTTGATGGGATAATGTTGATCCCTACATAATTTTACCACATACCATGATGAATATTCCCATAATTATTATTCTTATAACCTAAATTATACATAAGTACCCATTAATTCAGTCAACATAAAAATATTCTATTAATGAGATTACTATATAACATTATATAAAATAATTCATGCTACAATATTTTTATATAATAACCACATAAGTCTTATATGTCATTTAGGAACGATTAGATGATTATTTTGGAGAGTTTATGATATCTTGGGAATGTGATTTAGTATTTCACTATAAATGGATAGTAAAAAACTATTTTTTAGCGACATAGTCCTATAATATTTCCAATTAGCCTTCACTTGGGATAGATTCATTGAGTTGTGGAATGATCATGAAGATTATTCCCTCAAAATTCAAGTGGATTATTCAATTTTTAGTTGTGTTGTTTGGTAATAAGTACCCATAAACGATGAGAAATTGTATTTTGAAAATTCACTAGCTATTTTAGAAACTAATTATGTTAATGTCTTATTATCAGTAAGGGGTCCATGATAAAACTGTGACTTTTTTTAAGCTCATTTCAATGGGTTATTTATTTTTTTAGTTTCATGTATAATGATTTTAGGGATAAATCATCAAATAATGGTCTTAACCCTATTATGTATTCCCCTTTTTATAGATACTAGGATATTATAGTTCATAAAACTCCTCCTCAATAATATAATTATTTAAAATTAAAACAATATGATCCAAGGTGAATTTTATTTTTCATATCAATTATGATTTCATTTTTTGATAGTTCGTATACTTTTAACATCATAAGATTTTATGAATTATCATCTTAAAAAATAATTTATATTAATTAATATAATTAATTACATGAAATACACATTTTATCCATTGTTACATGAAATCCTGATTTTTACGTAACAACAATGTATTTTTATTTTTAATATGATTTTAATCACTTAGACGTTCTAATGGAAGGAGTAACTATGGTTAGATAAATTATTATAATATATTTTAAAAATGTTTATAAAATTAATACATTCTAATTAAATAGTAAAAAAATATAAACTAATTCAATATAATGTCTGATATTCTTTGATAAACAATTTTTAGGAACCAAATAAAGTTAAATGTTAATAAATTATGGTAATCCACATTATAGAATGTTATTACTGATATTTATTTTTATATATTCCATGAAATATTTTCTATTCATTCAAATTTTTTAGGCATAATATAATAATAAATACAATTTTATGCATAAAAAGTTTAATTTTTCGACAAATAATTTTGTAGCATTTTAATGAATGAGTTACTTTTAAAAAATTAAAAAAATTATAATTTTTTGAAAAAAATAATCAATTTTATGAATTTTTAATATCATAATTTAATTTTTCCAATTTGTTTCTATTTTTCTAACAACATTAATAATTTTACGAATAATGAAATAAAAATAAATTGTTATTGAAAATTACATCTTTATTTAATTAGTATATAAAATGAAATTATATTTAAAATTTATTTTAATATTAAATTAGTTGAGTTATATATAGATAAATACAATTTATGTTTTTAAATTAATTTACAAATGATACTATATATAAAACCATTTCAAATGTTTGAACTTTTTACATGAAGACCCCATTGTTTCATCCGATATATAGAATCATTTTAAAAAACAATTAACCGACTTCATTGATTGTAATTTGTAAAAATGGATTTAATATTTGGAATCATCATAATGTAAGTTTTCTACTATAGAAAACATATTATTTTAGAAAAACTGTTATTGAAATCCATCCATATTAATTAGAATGATTAAGGTGAAACTAAGTTTACATTGTGGTAAAACGTTATTCATTAGGGTCCAAATGGACTATAAAATTACTAAATCACATTGTATGGAAATATATATATACCCTTATGACCATATTATATAGTTATATGAGTTATTGGGAATACTATTCAATTTAATGGACTTATATATCATGTTATGAAAGAAAATATGAAAAATTGTGCCTTTCTTACATGTATCTTTTTTATAATGCATTGGGGATTGGAAAAAAAAATTTGGTTTTGTTATGAAGATTATTTTGAAAGATAAATGATTATTTGATGTCATAATAATTTATATTAAATTTTATATATGATATAATAACATTAAATGTTTATGAAACCCTAACACATAGATAATTTAGTTTACAATTAAATAAAATAATGTATAATTAAAATATTAATTATATGGTAAAGAAAATGAATTGTTGTTTTCAATTGTATTTTATATTAACATATCATTATAACGATATATTAACATAATATATTTTATATTAATTATTTTATTTATAATTTTTAATTTTTATTAGTTATGTATAGTCAACATTGACATTAATGTTGTTTTATAATAGATGATATTTTTTTAAAATGATTTAAAATTACAATAAATCTTGAATTCTAATATTTTATTTTCACAATGTTGATAAATATAAAAAAAATCAATTAATTAGACAATTTATATTTTTTAATTAAGCATATTGAACCCAAAATTATATGAACCTTTTTTCACGTATAGGGTTACGACATTATTTTTACCCGTTACATGCTCTTCAATTAAATTAAATTACCAAAAAAACTTTAATTGATAATTGGGTTTAAATATAAATAATTAGTTGGAATATGTTTCCTAATAATTCATTCTTTAAGTTGTTTTTTAAGAATTAAATAGGATAGAAAACTATACAACACAATGAAAAACAAAATTGAAAATATAAGGAATCAAATGTGTTATGAAATAAAATGTCTGAAAAATGTGTTTATATTGTAATTTGAAAGTGTTTACCAACATAAATAACCTACAATGCATTAGTTCTCAATAGATATAGTGGATACCTCCAAATAATGTATACAGTTTTATTTTTATTGGAATGGAACTCCACATAAACTGTAAAAAGGTACTCACCCTAACCACCTATTCACTCCTCTAGATCCATTTTTGTAAGATCCCATCATTTTTCTTGTATGTTTTCCAATAAGTTTCTCATTTAAGCCTTATTGGCCATATCTTGTTTGAATACATAGAGCCTTATTAGATAAAATTATCTAATGTTTAGGAATCATTTCCTTTTTGAATTATTGAAGACTGGGTATGACTGGGTTTCTGTGATAAATTGGTTCATAGTAAGTTTAGAATATATAGAGGGAACATCGGATGAAAAACATAGTTGTGGAACATTTACACATTTTGTAAATGGATCACATGTTGTGTAATTGTTAATGGGTTTTAATAAAATAAATTTGAGGTGATGGGTTTTTCATTGGATACCATCAAAAAGAATTACACAATGTGAAACCATACTATACACCACATAATTAACCACCCTATAGTTTTAATGTTTTTTTGCGGATTATATTGTTTCAAATTAGATGTAGATTCTTCTCTCTAATACCCATGGTATCCTATAAGTTATTTTGGAGTGAAAACCCATTTTTACTTTGTCCCTTTCAAATTATCTATCCATAGTAAGTTATTTTGTACATGTTTCTTCCATCTATTCGTTCATCTCCAACCCATTATGCTAAAATCCATTATCATTTGCGTTTTTTGTTATTTACTTGACAAATATTAATTTAGTAATCTCTAGGATTTATTATGAATGTTATTCCTTGTGGTTATCGACCATTGGATTGGTTGTTGGATCTTCAGTTTTATATAGGTTGTCTAAATTTTAATCCCTATGGATTGATAATTCTGTGTTTAGGAAATATGTACATTGATTTCTCAATGTGTACACCCAAAAATATTAATTTATTGAAATATATTATCCTCTAGTTTCCCATGATATCAGGTAGATTTGTAATTGTGTAATGGTTCATAATATGTTTAGCATGACATGAGACCTATGGTGATTTCTTATGATAGAATCCCTATTTTGTGGTAGGTTTTTTATTGGTATAATTTCTAATAATGTTTGAATTAAATTTCAGTTAGAATAGTATTTAATAATGGTAATTTGTATAATTAAACATTTTGATATATGATTTTATATTGTGATAACAATACTATATGATAGTAAATGTGCTCTATGATGAAATTCAAACATAATAGGCTAGTAAAAATCAATTTCACATGGATATATTGTAATGCCTTTGTTGAGTGGGCTTGACAGAATCCCCAATGTTATAATTCTTATAAGGATTTGAACCAAAAAATTTGTAATGCATATTGGTATTTTCATGGGTTGTTTATTATGAAATTCAATGATTAAATGGCAGTTGTTTTATGGTTATAAGACATGCTCAAAGTTATTTCAGCGTGGAAATGAATTAGGTTTTTTTCCTTGTTTATTTGATATGGTTTTCATGGTTGGAATAATTGCTCAGAGTTATATCGATATGGAGCTGATGTAGGTTGTTGTTGTATTTTTTTTAATTGATGAATTAATTAAATACACATTAATTATCACTTTATATCTTGAACATCTTAGTTGGATTGTTTTATTTATCCATGGTGGTGTACACACACTATGTTATACTCAATCCTATTTGGGAATTAATTTCACGGCTAATCATATTTAATAGATGTATTTTTAGGCATGTATGAGGGACCAGGTAGTTGATTGCTTCTTTAAGGTTGGGAGTGATTTTTAAGATGGGACAGTCATGGGTCTTGGGACCAGATACTTGAGTCTTTTATTTAACCCTTATAGCCTTTTCTTTTAGTTTATGATCATGGAATTTAGATACATTCTATCATGTCATTCAATTATTTCAAATTAAATATTTTATTTTGAAAAATTCATTTAGTTTTTTCTTCCATATTGATTTAGTCTGATTGTTTCGGTTTTTATTTGAAGTGTTTCTTCCAAATAACACTTCATACCAAGGGGGTATAGTCCCACAATACTATCCACAACCCTGTTTCTTGTCAAAATCAATTATAATACATGGAGGTTTTCTTTAGTGTGAGATCCCAAGATTTCATAGTGTGTTATCTCATTAAAATAATTCAATATCTTGCGCTACACGAAACACTGAATTCGAGCACACCACAACATACCAAACTAGCCATTCAAAATGCGGTTATGAATAGTATTGACTTCATTTTGAATCATATATAATATATACAATTTTAACATCCATATTATGTGTTTCCTAGACATAATATAAAAACACATTCATTTTCTGGATAAAATATGTATTTTTCAAAAAATGAAATTTTACAGCATTTTGATGGTGAATCCTTTTTAAAACTAATATTTGATACATTTATATATTAAATTTAATGAAAATAATTCTTCTTTAGAAGCAGGACATAAAAATATAATTTGGATAATTTTTTTACTTTTCTGATAACTTTCATATTTTGATGAATAGTGATAAATACTATGTTTTAATTGAAAAAAAATTTTTTAATCGAAATAATTTATAGTGATAAATTATGCATTTGAGTTGTTTGAATGTATAATAAGATTATATTTTAATAATTTCATGCAATGTATGTCCTTATAAGTAATTTCACATTTAAATTTGACATACATACATGTCAATATTTTGATAGTTTTTACTTTTTGAAAAAGCTCACTTTTTCGTTTTGACAACGAGAAATAATATAAAATCAATAAATGAAACTTCTATGTTTTGAATTTGGTTAAATAGACTACATTTTTCAATTAACAAAAAAAAATCAATATTAGCTTAGGTTTATTTTTTCATTTTTTTCTGAAAACATTCCATTTTTTGATGAATAGGAAAAATACTTTGATATTGTTTAAAACTGACTTTTTTATTTAAATAATAATTTATTTAATTTTAAGTTTTTAGGTCAAAATATATACATAATACCTATATATTTTAAATTTAATTCATTGGATTATTTTTATTATATGTTTAGATATATAAAAATTTATTGAACTTTTTACCGTCTTTTACCAACCATCTATGAGAATTTGCAAATTTTCATAAGACATAATTTTACCACTTCATTAAATTGAATTTCAAAAATCCAAGAGACACAGTTGATATCAGTAGGTAAAATTTGGTTCAACAAGATAAAAATAATTTTTGTTCAATAGTAACTTTTTACTTTTATTTATAACGGTTAAAAGTAAATAGGGAAGTTAAAGGGAAAATGATATTATAATTAGCCTAAATATGTCCTAATTCTATTAGACAAGTTTAATTCGACCAAACACAACCTTAGGTATAAAATATTATTCTTTAAGACCACTTGGATTAGATTAGGAAATTTATCATTATTTTATTTAAAGAAGAGTTAAAAGTGTTACATTCAAATTTTATTAACAAAACCATTTTTAATATAGATATATACATAATATAAATTCAACTATTAATATGAATTATAAATATAAAAGTATTTTCTAATTAATCGTATTATATTTATATTTTTTAAACATTAAATAATTAATTTATTTATGACATAATGATGATGTAGTAATTACCTAATTAATAAAAGATTAAAATAATGGATATTATAAATATACAAATAAATGTAAATTATGACTTTTGATTAATTCCAATAATTTTATAGGTTAATATTACAAGTTATGTTTGACTAGATAAATTTTTCATTATGTGATAAGGTTGTTGTGACTTTCACACAAACAAAATGCCAAATAGAGTGAAAATTGACATAATATCATTTTTAAAAAACATAATATATTATTGGTTGATATAATATTCCTAAAAATATATGGATAGGCCAAAGGGATTAAATAATATTATATCATTCATTAATGAACCACCTGAGGTTCTCTTGAATTTTTAGAGTTAGTTTTTTAACCCTATAGTGTGAAAATAAAAGAAGATGGGGTAAAAGTTAGGCTATTTAACTAAGAGTTAAATCTAAAAGATAACAATAAAATGGTAACCTAAATTTGTATAAAACCTATTGGATGAGATTATTTCGACCCATAACCACCTAGGGCTGGAAATAAATTCATTTTTAGCCACATTAAACCGAATATTATTGTATAATAAATTAATGTTTTAATATTTTATTAAAGTGACCCTCGCCTCTCTACTAAAAGGGTACATTAATTTCCCTCCATATCACAACTCAAAACCATTTTACTCAACCTAACCCTACTAAAATATCCTCCAAACTTACCTTACATTATCCTAGTGTACATACATTGATCATAAAGCCATTCTATGGAGCCCTTTTGATAAACTCAAAAGGAAACACACGATGTAGAGGTAGTAATTTCACCTCCCTCTTTCATGTTCTTTTATTATTCCACTTCCACTTTATTTTTTGGTTCCATACCTAAATAATAACTCCAGTAAATAATACATACAGTGATGTTATTATAAATATGTTACAACCATTTTAGTTATTCTATCCATCCTATAAATGATAAATTCACTATATGTGTGCCTGTACGGCTTACCCTCTCCATGTCGTTGTGCAGTTTGTTATTCAAACACATCATTATTTAGATGGGTATAATATTGATTATAACTGCTGTAAATAATAAATATAACATGTTAATTATTCTTTATATATTACATACCATCCAATTACATATTATTTCCCCATCAATATATTGATATTGTCTCTCGTTCATACGTACGAATTACCGTCTCCACGACACGAGGAGATTCATTTCCATTATCACTGATCAAAGATGATTCTAAAAATATTTATTATTAATTAGAATGTCATATATGACATAATAATGCTACTGATTAGATAAATATATATTAGTATGGACTTACATATATCTTATTAACATACTTCCATTCAATATGGTATGAAAACGGAAACAGAGTTTATGTGTACGTACAACCTACCATCTCCGTAAACAGCGTTTTCCATTTCATAAATATATCTAATATAAATATTTATATTCTAAATTTATATGATATATAAATAATTTGTTACATTATGGAAGTATGTAAATCATGATCTAAATGATACGATCAAGAATAGCAAGTTAAAACATGTACGATAAGGAAAGTGATTGTTTCCCGAAATGTTAATTTAACATGGAAATCATTATCAAATGGGTAGTATAAAGTCATAAATGAACCATATATAATATAATAAATATGAATATAGTTCTGGAATAATTTAATAACATACTATGGTCATTTTTCTAGAGGTTAAACGTACCGTTGACCAATGGAAAGTGCAATGTAAGGGTTATTTATACAATCTATTTACTATCCGAGGTTGTTTTTATGTAATTATCTACGGGGAAATATTTATTTTTTATATACATGATTCATAAAACTGTTTTCAAAGGTATTATTTCTATGGTACTTTTACTAAAACATCATTTTAAATGTTTTAAATATTTATTCTTCTAAACTTTTCTCATTAATGTCTATGGTTTCAAAATACCTTTAAGGATTTATTTATATAGACATGAATATTTTAAAACGTTAAATCATTTCAATAGATCCATAGTGGTAGGAGAAACATCGATTGAAAACTATCTTTTAAATGAAATCCTTTATAATGTTTTTGACTTTTAAAAGATTTCATGAAAAAGTGATATTTCTCTCAATGATTTTTTCTGGTCATTTTCAACTATGTCAACATCCGTTAGGGGATATTTTCTTGATAGAGGATGATTTATTATGATACAAAACATCCATATTTTATTGAAGTATTTGTTATGTGTATAACTGTAGATGTGTACATTTTATACCTTTCATGTTTTATAGATAAATTATTGACATTTTTTATGCTAGTTTTAATACAAATGTTATATATAATCCTTTTCATATGAGGAATTGTTTGGACTTAGTAAGTGAAGGGTGGATCCCACTATAGCTCCTCAATGCATTGGTAGGTCTCACTAGACAAACTAGTGTCTTGGAACAAGGCTATAAAAATCATATTTGAAGTCTTTGAACAAGGCCTTGACTATGTGGTCATGAATTCAAGCATTATGCATTCCATCATAATGAAATTTGTGATTGATATTGCATTTGATTATTTGACTAGTATAATATCCATGTGATTAAATAAATGGAATTATTTTATTTATCTTTTACCTATTATTATTATGTTTATGTTTAAAAGGATTTAGTTTATTTTAATACATTACCTTAGATGTTAATGCTTATTTGTGAAAGTATATGCTATATTGTTATCCTTAATGAGCGTTTGAGATCACCCATTTATTATGTTTTATTTTCCTAGAATTAGAAGAAGTGTATTATGATTAATAAGAATGGAGGATTAATGGAGATCTCAAAGGATCATTTATGGTTTTTTTTTATTTTCTAATGTGTAATGTAATGTTCATGAATGTAATCTATTTTCCATGAATCCTAAATAGATCGTTCTTTCAGCACATGATTCCTTGTTATCATGCCAATGTATTAAAACAATGCACTAACTCTAGGTAACTGATGTCATGGAGTAAGATTTGGTACCAGATAAAGCTTAGAAGAAACCTTGGATATAGATTTAGATAAACTCTGATTAGAGAACATTACCCTAAGATAGACTTTCAGGATTTGTATAGAATAAATTCCTAGTATTTTGGTAATGTAGTGATTTTATTAATTTTCAATGAAATACATCCATGTCTGGATACGAGAAGGTAGAGGCTGCTTTGGAACAAATCTACCTAGGAGTGAAAACTCCAACAATGAGTTTTGGGCTTAACTCTGGTTATCTTGGTACACAACAATGGGAATTGAAGCACTCTTGGATATGACACTCCTAGGGGATATTCTTAGGATAATTCACATTTTCATTACAAGACATTATGAATGATTTATGAGTAAATACTTCCTCAAAGATATTTTTTTAGGATTATAGATTATATTCATAATATTTTCAATTTACATTATGTATTTTACAGGTTTGGAATTATGCATTGAAATTTATAAACTAAGATATTGTTTTCCATTTTTTAGAAATGGTGCATAGTAGAAGGAATGATAATTCCATCAATACGCATGCTCTAAATATTATGAAGGATCATATATTTCATGGTATTAGGATACAAATTAAAAGGAAAATAGTCTCTCACGTATTCTCATTCTATGAAGAAATAATATGATGTGTTAACCAGATAAGTAAGAAATTCACTGAGTTCTATGGCTTTGAAGTGATGCAAGAGAAGAAAAGGATGGTCGAGAGAATGATCGATAAAGGGATGTGGGGAAATAATGATTTTCCAAGATGTTATAACTATGTAAAGAATCACATTGGTAAATGTTTTGAGGGAATTGGATTTTTGTTGTAATTGTTGTGAAAAAGGACACTAATGAGGTGATTGCAAGGGTAAGAAAAGTGTTTCAGATGTACAATGGTTCATCTGTAAAGAGTTGGGACACTACACGAATCAATATCCAAATCATCAGAGTATTCCCGAAATGGTATTATTGGATAATGTCCATGTTATGATACTAACACAAATGAAGAGGAATGTCTTGTGTTATAATGTTGTTATTAAATTATTATATCATTTGAGTGTCGTATCAATGATGTACTGGTTATATGAATTATGGAAATAAATACGGATTGTATTGCAGTATTATTAAATTAAGGATTAGAGATTTCATAGTATAAAAGTAATGCGACATAGCTTCAAGATAAGCTTTTTTGAAAATACATGGTAGAAGGAAAGTAAAACCATAATATGGTTATGATATAGAGGTAGTGATTTTGTAATAAGAGATGGATGATTTGGATGAATTATATTGGATACTCTTGACTATCTTGAAACTGATTAATGGTTTTTTTATTCCATCATTGTTGGAATATTAAAAAAAATTGGATATAAATAATATATCTAGAATTCTATAAGAAATAAGGGAGAATGAATGTAATAAATATGGGTTTATATTAATTCACAATGTTACAATGTTTTAAAATAATACATGATGATGGTATTAAAATGTTATTACGTGGAAAAAAGGATATTCATTATGTTTACCTATCTATAGTGATTTGGACTGTGAGTTTGGGTAAAAGTATTATGGATAAGTCTAAAGGTTGGAATCGATTAAGTTTGACATTGGATACTATAATTAAGGTTAAAACGTTTCTTAAGATAAATTTTGGATTGTTAGAAAATGGACAACACAGTGGTCGGGTGACAACCTATCCCATCCGGAAAAACCGTGAGACTTGAACCCACAACCGAAGGGTGATAAGGGTGCATCACCAACCACTGTCATTTGTGATGTCCTTGTTTTTATAATTTAGTTTGATTTAAAATAGTCTGAAAAATGAATTATAAATTCATTTTCTTTGGAACCCCATATGATTAGAATAAATAGTATATTTTTGAATTCTATTATCTTTTGAAGTGAAAGATGAATTTTTGGTAGGAATTAGTTGAAGGATGAAACTCTTCTTTCCATGTATATATATGTTTATTACTCTTATTCTAAGAAAAAATTAATTCTTAAACAAAAGGTATGAGATATGGAAAACAAAAATTTGTTATCCTAATACCTTATGATTTTTTGAACTGGTGATATTTTAAATCATCGTAGATAAAGGCTTTGAGGCCCTCAATTTTACCCTTGTTTGTGGTTGATGACCTCAATCACTCCCTATAAATATGTACGTTTTTCCTCCAATTATGTCCTTAATTTCCACCAATGTTGTTGTAATCTAGTTCATAATTTTGTGGTGACTTTTTCATTCCCTTTCCCTCTTAATAAGACTAAATTTTATTAACCCAATTTTGGATGTGTGTTTTCCACAAAGGTTTTTTTTTCTATTTTTAATGTTTTATTTTCGAAGAACAATTCTAAATTGCAAGGGCGTAATTTATTGAAGGAAATAAGAATTTAACACACCATGATTTCATATTACGTTATCTCTTTAATGCAATTCAGTAGCTTGCGCTACACGTAAGAACGTGTTCGAGCGCACCACAACTTACCAATATAACCATTCCAAAAGGAGTTATGAATAATATTAAATGAATTTTGAATCCTATATATTCTTTAAAATTTTAACACCCATTTTACATGTTTCAAGGACATAATATAATGAAAAATTCATTATTTTGGATAAAATAAGTATTTTTCCAAAAAATGCAATTTTACAAACTTTTAATAGAGAATCCATTTTAAGAACAATATTTGACACTTTTATATATACAATTTAATGAAATTTATTCTTTTTTAGAGGCTGGAAATAAAAATTTTGTTTGGATAAATTTTTGGTACTCTTTTGATAACATTATTATTTTGTTGAATAGTTAAAAATATTATGTATTAATTGAAAACATATATTTTATTCGAAATAATTTATAGTGATAAATTTATCATTTAAATGGTTTGGAAGTATAATTAGATTATATTTTTATCATTTAATACAATTTAGGTCATTATAATTAATTTAACATTTAAATGTTTCATACACACATGTCAGTTTTTTGATAGTTTTTACTTTTTAATAAATAACTTTTTGTTTTGATTCAAGAATTAATTTTAAATAAATTAATGAAAAATCATTGTTTTGAATTTGGAAAAATATGATTCCATTTTGAATTCTGAATATCAAAATTAGCGTAAGGTAAATTTTTCGTATTTTTTCAAAAACATTAAATTTTTTATGAATATTGAAAAACATTGTGATATTGTTTAAACCCGGCATTTTATTTAAATAATAAGTTACAATATTTTAATTTATTTTGGTTCAAAATAGATACATAATACCTATATATCTTAAATTTATTTCATTGGGATAATTTTATAATAAGATTAGATATATTAAATTTAATTGAACTATTTATCGTCTTTTACTCACCTTTTAAGAGCATTTGACTATTTTCATAAAACTAAATTCTACCACATCTGTGAATTGAATTTCAAAAATTCAAGAGAAATTTTTGATATCATTATGTGAAATATGGTTTAATAGGTTCAAAAGAATTTTTGGTGAATAGTGTCTTTGGACTTTTATTTTCCACAGTTAAAAGTAAACCAGTTAATTAAAGGTTAAAATGATATTATAAATACCCAAAAACATGTAGTAATTAAATTTAATAAGTTTAATTCAACAAAAAACAACATTAGTAATACAATATGAATCTATAGGGACAATTTAATTATATTAGGACACTTTTTATTATTTTATTTAAAGAAGAGTTACAAGTGATAAATTCATTGTTTATTAACTAAATCATTTTTAATATAGGGTTATAAATATGATAATTTCTACTAAAAATATTAATAAGAATGATAAAATTATTTCCTACATAATCATAGTTTACTTATAATTTTTATAAATTATATAATTTAATTAATTTAAGACACAATTATGATGCAATGATTTCTTTATTAATGAATGATTAAAATAATTGATATTATAAATATCTAAATAAATGTAAATTGAGACTTCAGATGAATTACAATAATTTTATAGTTTAATATGACATTTTAGGTTTGATTGGATAAATTATGATCTATGTATTAATGTTGTTATGACTTTCAAAAAAACAAAATACCAAACAGTGTAAATATTGACATAAATTAGTTTTTAAAACTAATACAATATTATAGGTTGATATATTAATCCTAAAAATCTAAGGATAGGTCAAAGGTATTAAATAATATTATATATATAATTAATTATCCACTTGAGGTTCTCTATTATTTTTAGAGTATGTTTATTAACCCTATAGTGTAATAATACAAGAAGACATGGTAAAAGTTAAACTATTTAACTCAGAGTTAAATCTAAAAGATATGGTTATAATGGTAACATAAATTTTTATAAAGCCAATTGGTTGAAATTATTTCGTCCCATAACCTCCTAATACTTGAAATAAATTAATTTTCAAACATTATAAATAGAATATGATTGTATAATAAGTTAATATTTTAATCTTTTCCTAAAGTAACCCTCACCCCTCTTATAAAATGACATTTCCCTTTCTCTCAAAATCACACCTCCATAGCCATTTTACGTGGACAATCCTATCCCAAATAACCTCCAAACCTCCATCAAATCAACCTAGTGGCCTTACATTGATCATAAATCCAACCAATGGATCCCATTTGATCAACTCGAAAGGAAACACATGTATTAGAGGTAATACTTTCACCACCCTCTTTCATGTTCTTTTGTTCTTCCACTTCCTCTCTCTTTGTTGTTACCATACCAAGATAAATAACTCCAGTAAATCATACACATGGTGATGTTATTATAATTATGGTACAACCATATTAGTTATTCTATCCATCCTATAGAAGAAAATGTTACCATATCTACGTATGTACGGCTTACCGTATCCATGTTGTGGTGTAGTTTGTTATTCAAACACTTAATTTATTGGATGAGTATAATAATGAGTATAAATGATGTAAATAATAAATACAAATTTTTAATTATTCATTATATATGATACACCATCCAATTTCAAACGATTTAACCATCAATATAATGATATTGTCTCTTGTGCGTACCTACGGATTACCATTTCCATGGCGCAATGAGATTCATTTCAATATTCACCAATCAACAATGATTATAAAAATATATATGATTAATAAGTATTTATTATATGAAATAGTTATTCTAATGAATAGATATATATATATGTACTTACATATATCTTATTCACTTACTTCCATTCAATAAGATATGTAAACAGAAACAATGTTTATGGGTACATACATCCTACCATCTCCATAAACTGTGTTTTCCATTTCATATATATATATAATATAAATATTTATATTCTAAATATATATGATATTTAAATCAAGTGTCATATTTGGGATTTATGTTAATCCTGATCTAAATGATACGATCAAGAATAACAAGTTAAAACTCATACGATAAAGAAATAAATTATTACCCTAAAAATTATTTTCACATGAAAAAATCATTATTATATGGGTATTATAAAGTCCTAAATGTATAATTTATGATATAATAAATTTGAATATGGTTCTCATATAATTTAGTAACATACTATGGTCCTTATACAGGTGGTTAAACATACCCTCGGTCGAAGGAAAGTGCACAGTAATGAATAATTCTACAATCTATTAATTATCCGAGGTTTTTTTACTTAAGTATCTACTGGGAGATATTTATTATCCTAGTCCATGTTTAAAAAAATTGATTTCGAAGGGATTATTTTTAAGGTACTTTTTACTAAAAAATCATTTTAAATGTTTTTATGATTTATTCATCTAAACATTTCTCATTAAAGACTATGTTTTCAAAATTTATTTATATATTTATTTATATAGAAATGAATGTTTTAAAATGTTAATTCTTTTCAGAAGTTTCAATGTGGTATTGGACACATTGATTCAAATCTATCTTTTAAATTACTTCCGTTACAAATTATGGGACTTTTATATGATTTCATGAAAAATGAATATTTCTCTCAATGATTTTTACTGATCATTTTCAACTATGTCAAAATTATTTACAGGATATTAATTTTGATCGAGGTTGATTTATTATGATACAATTATTCCGTATTGTATTGAAGGTTTTGGGATATTTTTGAATGAGGATTTTTTATTTTTATAGCATTCATTAATTATGGATAACGTATTGATATTTCATATGCTAGTTTTAATACAAATGTATATGTTATGTTTAATCATTTTTATTTGAGGAATTCATTAGACATAGTAATTGATGGGTGGAGCCCACTATATCTCCTCGATGCATTGGTAGGTCTTATCCAACAAACCACTGTCTTAGCACAAATCCGTGATAAAAATCTTTTTTGTAGTCTTAGCATAAGGACATGACTATGTAGTTTTGAAGTCTAGAATTATACATTCTATTATTATTAAATTGGATATGGATATTGCATGTGATTATTCGACTAGTAGAATATCCATGTGAATAAGTAAATGGAATTATTTGATTTATCTTTCCCAAATTATTCTGAAATTTATGTTTAAAAGACATTTGTTTTAGTTTTATACATTGCTTTAAATGTTTATTCTTATTACTGAATGTTTCTTCTAAATTTTTATCCTTACTGAGCATTTGAGATCACCCCTTTCTTATGTTTTATTTTCCCAGTATTCCAAGAAGTGTATTATGATTGATAAGCAGGGTTATGCTATGGGATTAATGGCATTCTCAACAGATCATTTATGTTGTGTTTTATTTTCTATTGTGTAATGTATCATTCATGTATGTAATCTATTTTCCAAGACTGCTAAACTGATGTCATGAGGTATGTTAGCGTGCTTATGTTTTATGAGTAATGTATGATTTTATTGATTCTTATTTATACATGGACTAATGTTTTCATTCCATATTGTTATAAACCTTACTCTGCTTTTTATGCTCATCCCAAGTCTTTTTGAAATGTTTTTCACAGGACATAAAGTTGAATAGGGTCATCGATGGGATCAAGGAAATGTCAGGCTGTTTAAAACAAGGAACTAGACATGAATCCTTTGTTCAAGAGTTTTTATTTTGTTAAAAAAATGGAAGCTGAGTAGATATGTCTACATTATAATCTTTGAGATATAATAGTTATGTCCTAATTCTCTAAAACTATAAACCTGAAAAGATCCTCAATGTGAATTATTCATTTATTTCAATATTAAGTAAGGTTTAAGGATGGGGTCTTATATATTAAGTTCAAGTAAATCATAATGGTTTATGAAGAGTTTTTGATTTTTCAAATCATATACCCCTTGATTGTGAAACCATGTGTGCAGTAGTGCCTGTTTTCATGTTACTAGTACCCAGAGTTAGGCATTGGACTTCTAGTTAGGGTTGTTACCCATAGTACATATATGTCAGTTCCACGTCCAATTGTAGTATCCATATATGGATATAGTTCTAGGGAACACTCACTCTATCCATTACAAAATTTCTATTACTTTTTAATATATGTTTACTTATCTATAGTCTTCTCAGTAGACATTCGAATAGAGTTCACAGTATGGTTTTATTATCCTAGTTTACAATATTTGACTAAACCATCACTCTGATTCCAACTATAATAACCTAGTATAAATGTACATAGACATTACATCAAATTTGTAAAATAATTCAAGTATTACAAGACATGATGCCCAAATACTGTATTAGTTTAGTTCCTTTTGAAACATTGAAACATAATCACTACTATATATGAGATCTAAATTATCTCCCACTAGTTTATTCATGACTATCAAACTTCTTATATAAATCATAATTAATTCAATTCATTATAACATTGGTAATGCAATAAAAATAAATCTTAAAATCTATGTATTAGTAAATAAGAAAGAAATGTAATCATAAACATGAGCATAAGGGTACAGGAACAAAAACATAACATTAGAAGACCACACCCTATACACCAAGTATAATAAAAATTAATCATGTAATAAATATGGATAGCACATAATACATGTATAAATAATATAATCCAGGGCGGAATAACATTGTAATAAAACATGAAATTATGTTAGACACAAAAACTTGTAGTATGATTTCAAATTACTCAATTCATCCCTAACAAGGACTTATTTGTAGTATGATTTTAGTACCCATTCCATATTGGTTGTCATGGTTCACTCCCATAGACATCTTAGTATCATGAGATCACTTCTCATTCCAATTTGAAAGTCATGGTTCACTCTCATGGTCATCATAGTAGTCGAGGTTCACTCTCAATACCATATTAATAAATTTCTTAAGATATAAATCACTACCTAATACACTGGAGGGAGATATAGGTCCCACTAATCTAATAATAAAATTAGATGAAAATATTCCACAAGACTATAAACCATCATAACATAACCTATGAAATAGAATGGGTATCATACACATATAATCATATCACAACATATAGAAAAAGATACATGTTTCATAAACATCATTACATTAAAGCATAAAACATCTAATGAAATAGTTTAATGGATAGAAGTATTATATCCCCAATAAGAAATGAGTAACACTAGTGGATGTCATATAAGATGAGATATAATTATGAAATATATTTATAAAAACATTATTGAAAAATTATCTTTTCTACATTGAAGAATGATTCATAATATGTAAAACCTTTGTGAAACCACTATTATAAAGATTAATTACAAAACTAATCGAGTAATAATTTCAAAAAACTGATTTTTTTCCTTTGAAATTATGTAGAGGAGGTTAAAAACCTATTGTAAATAATTTCTTTAAAATTTGATTTTGAAAATACATAAAATTTATCCTGTTAAAATAATCAATATAAATAATTTATTTAAATTAATACATGCATGAAAAAGTAAAAACATTTATTTTCTATAGTATATATGTTAGAAAATGACATGTTTGGAAAGTGATAAGAAGATTCCATTTAAGATATTGGTAAAATAAATTTTTTATATATATTATTTTAATGGTCATATAATATTTCTAGAATATTTTTAGAATGCCTTTTTGGAAGGCATGGTTTAATGGAACACAAACTTCCACCTGAAGTGAGAGGAAATGTTATACTTTCTTAAAATAAATTTCTTTATTACATTATGTACCCAAGAGTAAAAAAATGGGAAAATAAAATATTTAATTAATACTAAATAAATTATATTATATTTTAGAAGTGTTCTTGAATGATGTATCATAATATTTAATTACTAAAAATGTTACCATAAACAATCTTGAAAAAAGATGATATTTTTTCAAAAAAATCGTAGCACACAGTTACTTGGAATCATACATCCCCTGTAGAAAAATTAAATTATATTATTATAAAAGATTTTATGAGAAGAGTTAAATTCATCATTTAAAATTTCAATGGTAGTTTATAAACCTGGTATAAATATCCTTACCTGTATAACATTTCATCTGTCTCAACAAAGGAAAATTCTGAGAAAATTACTTTACCGATTTGTTAACTTTTGAAACATAAAACCCATGACAAAATGGTCATAAAATATTTATGTAAATAACCATAAATTTAATTATAATAGTAATAGAATACATTAATTTGTATTATAAACATCACAAAATATAATTTATCAATGAAAAAATCATGTATCTAACAGAAATAAAGAGTGAGGTGAAATTACAATACCTTCAGTCTGACTTCCCTCGTGTGTGTTTATATTCCTAATCAATAAACATATGCTAATTAATTACATGAATTTGATAATTTTTCGTTTTTATCATTACTTTTACTTCACTTATTTTCATTTTTTATAAAACTACATATAAAATTAAATTTATGTTTGGTTTCTTGACCAAATATAGTTTATATATTAAAAACAACATTGGTTAGTCAACTATGGTCAAATGATACGTTATATAAAAATCACCAGAATAATACTAATTATTTATTTATCAAAATAATGCATTAATTTTACATTTTAAACTAATGATTAAATATGGTTTTGATAAATTAATCAATGTTCCAATCATTGGGACAATAGGTCTTAAGTATGCGTGAGTAACGTTCCCATTTCTCATTGATTAGTAGAAATGAAGGTAAGTAACATTAAAACATAAACAATGATAAATATTTCATCAATACAATATTATATAATAATATTTACTTATATATTAAATTAATCTGTTTTAAAAGGAGTCACATCACATCGAGGTGGTAGTAGTCCACACGTCCATGAACGACATTATAACTTTCAAAGTGCGTGAATGGTTAATAAAGAAAATGGAATATATTTTATTTAAATAGGGTTATTTATTTCATGAATGCTGTATAGATTTGTTTATTGTTATATTTTTAAAATAAAACCTTCCTTCATACATTCCATGTATCATGTGAATGAATAACATCGCTTTGATGTAGCAGTATCCCACACTTCTAAAAACGATGTTATTGTGTTTACACATAATGGACAGATTAAAGGAATGTGTTGTAATATAAATAAATAAAAATTATCAATTTATATATATATATATCATATTTATCATATATAAGCAAATATTCCTTCATAATTCCCATCCTTGACTGTTGTTAAATGGGAAATGTTGAATCATCATTTCGCGAGGCTGTAGTTCACCATACATGAATGGTATGCTCATTAAAAAATAGATTGTGGTTTGTTTAATTATAGATAGAACAATTATTATAAAAAAATCTCATTATATATTGGATAATTTTCTAATAACCATGAAATAATTTTATTTTATATGGGTGTGGAAGGAAAATAAAAAATGGAGCTCGAGGATATAAGTTACATCTTATTTGGGTAACTTGTTTTCCTTTGACCCAAAGGGATTATTTGGAAGGATTTTGGCCCAAAGGGATGATTCAAGGATGAATATTAGGACTTATAGGGAATATATCAGTGGATTTTGTTCCATAAAAATATTTTTAGAGGTGTAAGTAGGTGGTAGGAGGGGCATTTTTAGTGGTAGAGATGTGGCACTATTGTAAGAATATCAAAAAAGTGAAATCCTAAAATCATTTTTTTATTTAAATTGGATCAAATAATTTTCTAAACTCAATATGAGGGAGGATAGGGTAAAAATAGTTTCATAAAATTTCATTTGGAAAATTCTATAGGTTGTTTTCATCCTTAAGGTTTTGGTTTAGTCCCTAATTAAAATTAATTTACCCTCAATCTTTGTAATTAATTTTAATTACTTTAGTAAATAGTTCTAGTCAAAAACAATGTTAAAAATATGAGACACTATTAATTATTATTATTATAAATATGTAATCAATTTTTCTGAATTCTAAATAGTTATGATGAAAAAATTTATTTAAATATCATCTGATAGATACAATGATAATTCTTGTTTTTAAAGTAAAAATTATTTAATGTTTTCTTTTTTTTTCACGTCAATATCAAAGGGAAATTTACTCCATTGATATAAATTGTAAATATTTATGAAAAGTTAATGTAATTAATCTTTTAAAAAATATTAAAATAAAATTTACCAAAATAAAAAAAAATTACAGAAAAATAGTTTTAAATAAAAATTTAGTATTTTTAACTATTCGTTAAAAAACCAAACATAAAAATACCAAACAACAAATGTAACCTATTTTTTTATTATTATATTTAAAATATAAAGTTTATTTAGACATATAATATTGAAATAAGTTCTGAAATGTATATTTTAAATAGGTTATTCATTAAAAGGTGGAACAAATTCCTTAATAAAAATATTGGGTTTTATGCGTTAAATTTGGTTTATTATTTTATTTGGAATAGAAAATCTATTGGATGATTGTCCAAAGAACATTAATGAATCTATAAAATATATATTACATTATAATTACTTAATAATTGGGTCTATTTTAATTTATCTTTATTTAAACATAGTTTTTATCATTATAACTAATTTCGATAAAAATACACCCTTTATATTCCATCGATACTTATATTCAATTACAAATAATTTTCATCAAATGAATTCATTTTATATATCATTAAAAATTTATTTTAATAATATAGTCAATAATATTCAATAAATCTAATTTAAATTATAGGTTATGTTATATAATTATAAATAATGTTATTACTAATAATATATTATTGTTATGTAAGGCCTGGTCATGTGTGTTATAGATGCCATTGAGGAAATTTAGTCATTAGTGAAGCATAGTGTGATCTTAGTCTTCCATGTATATAAAGTTAAAATTTATTTTGCGTGTTGTGAAAAACTAAAATTAGGTTGAGTGGGAAAAAATACAAACATAATGTTGAATAAAAATATCAATCCGATTAGATTGATTTGAAAAAAATATTTCACAAAATATCAGATTGTTATAGCTTTGGTATAATTTACTATGTCTGAGTATCTTAGTATTAAGGAATCATTATGATAAAACCTTTTTATGAATTGATATTCTCCAACTCTACTCAACTCCTTAGTATGAACTTCTTCAGTCTCAACATTCTTAGTTCGATCTTCATTATTTTTATATTTATTTTTCCTATAAGAAACTAGACATATTTCTGATCAGCAAATGAGATCTATATACAAAAATTTAATTTTGACATGAATTATTCTTCTCTCCACATTTTCAACTATTTTGAAAAAGTTTAATAATTCTATTGTATTGTTATTCTATATATAGGTGATGAATAATAGAATAGATGGGAACTTGTAAAACATTTCCCACTTACTTAAACTTCAAATATCTGAAAAACTCACATTTAAACCAAAAACTATTCTCCAGTAATCCATGCTTCCATTTGAATCATCTTGTGACTTCGTAGTAATCATCCTTATTAATCATTCCAGCATTTCTTCATTACAATGTGATTTCCTTATAACATTACGATGCCACTTTCTTCCTCTTCTAATTATGGTAAAACATTATTCCTCTACACATTATGATATTACATTATTCATCTACGATTAAAATTTATATTTCTACCTATGGTCTTTATTATAATACATTCGAATAGAAACTTAGTTAGATTTTATTTCCCTTCTCTAAGTCAGTACATTTGAATTTCCTTATAAGATTCATTCTGATTGACCTTCCTCATAAAAATCATTATAGTATTACTTCATAGCGATGGAATTTCCAATTGCTATGTATTTTCTATTTCAATTGATTTATGATTGTGATGGAAATAATTCAACAATGACACCTCTTAAAAACATTGAAATTCATAAAAAAATATATGTTATATGCCAATTTAATATCTGATATATTCCTTGTTAAATACATCTAGATACGAAGAAAACATTTCCTTTATCTCTAGAACCAATACATTTTTTATGTTTTCTCTAATTCTTAAATATATATCATCATGAAAATGTTTCATGATTTATGAGAAATCAATGACTAAAAATGAATCCTCTAACATAAAGTTATAATTATGAATAACATTATAACTCTGTACATCACTATCTTCATTCAATATCATAATCAAAACTCTAAATTCCTCAATTTGTAACATATGAAATTGTAACCCACATCATGTCCGATGAATATTGAACTTCATGCCAATGTATATAAGTCGGATGGTGCATCCACTAAAAAAATTACAAAACACACCAATTTCAACGTTTATACACCTTATGCATTTGGTATATCTTAGTTTGAAATCATGTATCCATAAACCTATGTCTGAACAAAGATTTCTCAGAAACAGAATTTCTCCCACTTTTGTTTGTGTTCAAAAAATTATCAACATTCACACTTTTCTCAAAAACACTATTTCACAAATGTATATTTATTTTAAAAAAAATATAATCAAAAAAGAACATAACAATGGTTATTCGAGCACACGATTCAGATATGATGAATTCTATTGTTAAAAACTTTTTTCAAATATCAAAAATATTTCAGAACCCTAGTTTTCAGATTTTATCAAAAAATTGCATTTCTAAAAAGATAGTTTCATAATATCACAGTACTGGATAAAGAAATGTTTTTAATGAAATAAATCTATTTGGTGATAAAAAAATTATGTGGACATGTATAGATAAACTCCCCATCACCTTTATTATTGTTCATTATTCTATTAATATCCCCCATTATAAGATTACCAAAAAATCATATTCCTAAAAAATGTAAAAATGTCATATAAATAAAAACATTTGAAAATTATTTATCTCCTTTTTAAATGTATTCCAGTGAACTATGGGGGAATTAAATTATGATATTTTGGAATTCATTGGATGAGGTTGAACATGAAATTTCATCCTTAATTAAAAAATAATTTCTTTATAACTAATTTTGTAAAGAAATTAGTAATTTGATTCTTTTTTATGATTAATTATATCGAATATATCAAAAAACAACTTACTCATTTATAAATTGAATCCTTATATCAAAGTGTTTTTATATTTAGTTTTTGGCATTTTTTTAGAATTATTAGTATAAATATGATTATCACAAAGTATATTTAGTGGTTTATGAAGTTTTAATATCTAATCATTAAACTAGACAATAATCCACAACATATGAGTACAATCATGAGTAGCCATAAAATATTCTAATTATACTGTGATCAATGTTTATGAATAACTTTTATTTTCATGATAACATAGACTACATTCACCCAAGACATATTTTCCTCCTATGGTTGGATTTATTTCTATTATAATATCAACCATACGTGGCATTGATATAACCATGAAACTTCTTCCCACAATTTATTTTATATATCAAAACATGTGATGTAGTTGATTTGAATTGTCTTAGAATTCACTTTTTTGATATTGTAAGTGGTTATTTGGAATTAAATTGATACTAATATGTCAATTTTACAATATATACAATATCAATCAAAGATGATTTACAAAAAATTAGATTTACAATAATCTTCCAAAAGACTATCTAATTGAAACATTTTCTGGACTCATCAATACTCAACATCATCCCCACATAGAAAGGACTATTAAATTATTTCTATTTTTTCATACCAATCGTTTTTAATAATTCCCCAGTATAATTTTCTTGATATACGTTTTTTTAACATGTAATCCCAGGAAGAATATTAAATCACCTAACAATGAAATCTCAAAGTTCTTTCTAATATTTTAAGAAATTTTTTTACACAAATTTTCTCGATCTTCATAAAGATTATATCTACCAAATAAAAATAAATAATATAGATGTGGAGTAAACATTTTTATCCAATATGTTCTTATCAACTATTAGTTTATTTAAATTCAACCTTTTTAGAAGATTATTATTTATATATATCATGTAAATGGATCTTGTTTCATACCATAAAAATATTTATTCCATATAAAACCCTTTTATTCACCATATTCATGTAGATACCCATAATGATATTCATTGTACACTTTTTATTCATTTTATTTATTCAAAAAATGACTACTTTACATCTATTTGATAAAAAATTTTGTTCCTATGAGAAACCAATTATAGGAAAATAATAATAGTTTCTAACATTGGAATGGGGGGAATAGATTCATCAAAATCCACAACGTCTACCAGTCCATAACCTTTAAAAAAATCATTTCCTTATTTCATAAAAGTCACATATGTTCACTAATTTTGTTTTTGTATGAAAAAACTATTCTGAATAAAATAATATTTAACATTCTGGAAGAGATGAACTTCCCATGTCTTTTTTGATTCGTAGTTTGGTCTTACACTTCATTCACCAAATCCACCCAATATTTTCATTGAATATATTCTGAAACTGATTAAAATTTATATTTTTAAATAGGAGATATTTAATTTTATAATATATTTGTTCTTTTAGTCTAAAATAGAGTCTTTTGATTCCCTGGAATAATTTTTCCCTAAATATGATTGTTAATGTGGGAAATATCAATGGTCCACTCCCAAAATCACTTTTTTCAACACATGACTCTTGTTAATCATCATACACATTACATTACTAACTTTCATTTTCATTGGAATTTTTTATTTTTTATTTTTCAATATTCCCATAAAATTTTGTAAAATAATTTTAATTCTCAATAACTTTAATAAAATATCATTCCACCATTAATTTTGAATATATGTTCCAACATATTACATCCATAAATTAGTTCAAAAACCCATAAATTATCCTTCCTATGAATTCTCATCAAACATTCCAATATCTTGAATTTTTATTTTTATGTAATCATGTATTTATGAAGATATATAATTAATTCAATATTTTTTTAAAACAGATTACATACGAAGTAATATTTTATTCTAGTCTCCACAAAAATATGTTTTCAATATGTATATTAGTACTACAAACGTCTCTCTAGTGTAATGTTGAAAGTGTGTATCCTTCTAGCATACTACTTATCATTTCCCCAATGCTTCTATTATATCTTTTCATTACTCCATTTTATTGTTGAGTATAGGGAGAACTATATGAATGTTAGATAACATGTTTTATCAGATAATTTTCAGAAGTATTTTTTTTTGAATTCAGTAACATTATTGGTTCTAAACAACATTATGCAAACCATAATTTATTTCTCAACATATTTTATGAAAACCTGTACATTTCCAGAATCTATGAATTTTGTTTCAAAAATACAATGTATTCCATTCAAGTGAAATAACCAATAAAAGTGATTGAATATTATTTATTTTCTTTATTGATGACTACTTTTCCAACAAAATTATAATGAATAAGTTTAAGATGTCTAGTTGACTGAATATCACATTTCATGTGAATTTTATTAGTCATCTCCCCTTTCTAATAAGTAACACAATCATCTTACTCTCTTCATCTCAATTTTGGAAAATTTCATACAACATCATCTTTATAATGCTATTTGAGGTTTTTATTCCCATGGTGGCCATGTTTTCTGTTCCACAACATAATCTCAACATCCACACTTAGAAAGCATGATTTTAAAGGTATCTTACATGAAAATGTTTTCCACTTTATATTTATAATTTTGTGGTAACAGTTCTATATTTCATAATTCTAATAATAAATCACTCTTTATAAATATCACAACACATTCATCATTAAGAATTTTAAATATACTATGTTTGTTATGTTTTATCGCATCATCAAATAAATCATCCATATATATCAACTTATATACTTCAACCTCATCTGTTTAGAATTATGAATTTTAAGGAACTATCATTAACAAATTAACAACACATCCATCATGATTTTGAACATTTTTCATGATTTATAAATCACCACAAATTTGAGAAGAACATCAACTATCTTATATCAATGGGTTTTTTCATTTTTTACATTCATTCAAGGCAGTCTCAACATTCAAATCTATTTCCTCATCATTATTCATTCCATATTTCTTTTCATTTATCACATAAGAATATTTTTGTAATGGAGTGTCCTGCATCTTTTGGAATATTGAACATCGTTTCACATATTCTAAAAAATGCCTTATAGACATTTAAATTTATATTTTAATATTTTTTTTAAATAATGACATTTTTTATTTATAACTTTATGTTTGTTATGAATGTTACTCAATCTAATTTCACTATTTAATTCTCTAAACTCAATACTTCCTTTGATAAGTTATATGTTATGCCAAAAATCATGTGCAATATGACCATTGATTCCAAAAATACAAAAAAAAACCATCATATTTTGATTTTCTGTTGAAGTATGATATTTCATTGCAGAAACATTGTTTATTTTCAAAAATTCAAACTACACCAATATACTCCAAGAATGGACCATCATTATTTATTATTTATTTATCAATTTTTTAAGATGTGATAGTTTTCTAATATCCTTTAACCACCACCAATTTCCATATAGTTTTCCTACAACATAAATGTTTCAAAAATTATATGAAAATGTATTTTTAGTGGGTGAGGAATTATCCTGATTCATGATATGTTATTTCTCAAAAACATTAGAAGAGTTGTCATTTATATCTAATGATATTTTTAATGTTTAATTTTTCAAACGAAAGAAAAATTTAATATCAATATGTTTATATAGAAACATATTGACTTAATCTTCCATAACATCCAATTTCTTACTTTGATTTTCAATAATTCTTCCCTCTTCATCAATTCAAAATTTTAAACTAATGATCTCATGATTTTATTCTTACTCCAAATTGGGGATATATTTCATTCCCTTGGAAACTTCATCACAATGTTTCTTCATTACACTAATTTATTTCATGCCAGTTCTATTTTCTTCATGGACTACAAGAAAAGATATATTTTGATTGGTACTATCTATATGATTCTTTATCACATAATTTAGTATAGGACAACTAATTCTTCTCAAATTTGGTAGTCATGGTTGTAATGTTTTATGAAAACATAATCTTCCCTGGAATTTTTATCAGTTTAGTCCCATTCATATTTCTTACATAGGATACTCTTTTATTTCATTAGTGAAATTAGGATATATTGTTTGGATGTATTTTATTCTTCATTAAATTTTATTAATATATTCCATCATGGTTTTTGATCAGAATCATCTTGATATTCTGCAATATTAGTCTAGGTGAAATTCATTTAACTGATTCTGATTTTAAGACAATCAATACATTTGATAATATCATTATATCTACACATTACAATTACTATTATATAGTTTATAGACATAATTAAATACTTTTTTCAATCATATCATCATTATCTTTATCATTGGATTCACATGGATCGACATCTTCAACATCTTGATATTTAATCCTTCTGATAGCATCAAAATTTATTTCATATTTTTTATTATATTTTAACATTGGATATTTATAATTTCATATGAAATAATAATATTATGATATTCATCAAGAGTTTAAGAATACATATATTCTAAAGAGTAAATTTTTTATTGAATCATTTATAAAATGTTTCTCATAAGTTTCTCCATAATTTTTAAATATTTGTGGACACCACCAAAACCACTTCTATTGTAAAAAATTTCTATTTATTAGGTGATTTACTCATCAATGGATTAATCATATCCCTTTATTATGTTTCTCTACATACTAATATATATTTTTATCTTTGATTCCTTCATATTACAATTCTCTTCAAATATTCTTCCAATTTTATCGCACATACTATTTAATGTTTTGAGACCCACAACCTTAAAATGAAAATTTGTTGATAAGGATATACAAATAGAATTTTAATTCTTTCAATAAACTTCTATATTTATTTTATCACCAGATAAAATATTGGAATCATTATGAATAGGTTGAAAAATAATTTCAGTAGCATCAAAAACATATAGTCCCAAAAGATGAAGTTAAGGAATCATCATATTTTATCATACACCAAAATTGTTTCCATGAAATGTAATAATTCTTCTACTGTTTATAAACATTAATATTATCCATTATTTGGATTCAACAAGGGGTCACTATCTCTGATACCAGTTGAATTTCCAAAATATATTATAACATTTATAAATGTGGGGGTGAATTATTTTTTCACTTTTATATGTTTCAATATTTTTACAGCCATTACACATAGAACCTATTAATTGTTATATCCTCATCATATTATAGTAAATATTAATGAATGAAATAATAGTAAATAAATTAAATAACATATGACTTACAAGTTTTGAGCAGAGTGTGAGAACACATATCCTTTAACTGTTCACTCTCACGGGTCTATGGATATTTATTATTATTAAGAAAATAATACAACTTGTGAAAACATTTATTAAACAACTTCTACTTCCCAATTGGAATGATTATATTGAATGTTTTATGTTAATAATGTTTTCATACAAACACTTTAACCCAGAAAAAAATATCACAAAAATATCCCCCCCCCCAAAATAACTCTATCTAGTTCCTTAGTTAATGACCATGGGACTGATTTCCTAACTCTGATTGTCTCGTTACGAAGGAATGATTTTGATGAGCATCATTATCAAACATAGAACCTCATAATTTTCTCAACTAATACATTTTAACATCATCTGTATGATATTTCGTAGTCTAATCTTCATAAATATGATTGTCCTCGTTTCATTAATATAAAATTTAGTTGGTGGATATTCAATGAAGATCCATCTTCGAAAAGATAAATTTTACACTAATTCTATATATATCCAACTTTTATATTTTGATAAAGAGATGAAATGTAAGAATTTATAATGATTATATTTATATGATATCCATAAAAGAAAAGGTGAAAAGATGAAAAAACATTTCCCACAAAATCAAATTTTATATCACTAAAAAACATTCATTTTTACTTCAACTTTTACTACTTGTAATCTTCTCCTGACATGATTCACCTTTAACTGTCTTAGTAATATGCGTTTCCATGCAACCAATATTTTATTCAGTACATTGGAATATAATCAACCCATTAAAATGTGACATTATTTCTGTTCTCAAATTTATCTAAATTTTATCTTCTTCTCATTAGAGTATGGCATTATACCTTAGAACATTCCAATATTGATTTCTAACAGAAACTCTGTATGATTCGATTTTCTTCTTCAGAGTATGTATGATTGGCCTTTCTTATTAGAGAATGTCTGATTGAATTTCATTCTTATACTCAGTCTAACTGATATTAATTAAGATTGAATTTCAAATTTGGACACATTTCTCATTTCTATGGACATTTAATTATGATTTAATGTATTAAATATTTATTCTACATATAATATATAACTTTCATCAAACCATAAATTCTATAACTCATTAATTATTTTGATGAATTCTATGTCTGATACATCTAGATTTGAATAAATTTTTTTCTTGATCTCTAGAGGTGATAATATATTTATGATTTTTATATTTTATCAAAATATTTTTTCATTTGGATGATTACTGATTTCTCAAAACTCCATGATATAAAATGAATAATATTACATGAGGATAGAATTTTTAAGAACATTCTATCTCATGAAATCACAATATTCGTTCTACATAACCATCATCATTTGAAATTCCCTTCCTAATATGTTCTATCATTACAACCAATGATGATTCCAATGAATCTTGAACATCATGTCAATGGAACTGAGCCCGATGGTGCATCCTCTCAAATATATTAAAGAACATATTTCTTCCATAATCCTTGCACCTTATGAAAATCATACTGCTAAGTCTAAAAACATCTGTTCAGAAACATGTGTCTAAATTGATGATTCTAAAAAAAATCTCCCCCTTTTGTTTGGGTTATAAAATTCATCAAATGAAACCTATTTTAAAAAATAGAATTCCATAAAATATTATTTGTAAAATATAAAAAAAACTTATTTAAATCAGAAAATCAGACATGTTCATTATGAATAATCAAGAGGGGGAGATAATTTATGACCATTTATCCAACATCCATGATCCCAAAATAATATTATTTTTAGAGTCTCCAACCCATCCATTGTGAAAAAATCTTAAATGCCTCAAATTTTCATGAAACATCATTCCTTTTCCCCTTATGCAAATAAAATTTATCTATAAATAATCATCTTCATAACCTCACCATTCAAATAATTATTATTTATATAAATTTATAACAAATATCATCATATTTTCACTATTCTTGTAACCTAGAGATATAGAGAGACTACACATAAACATGAACTAGAAATAAATATATAGTAATTTATAACTATCCACTTCGTTAACACATTTCATTTAATCATTCACCAAAAAACATTACGATTTTTCACACATTTATTATTTTTAGAAAATATAGGATACATTCAACCATCCTTCTTTGTATGTTCATCAGTAACCCACCTTCACATTTTTCTGATTTATTATTATGGAATTATAGTCAGTCAATTTAACACATTAAAAGGAGTTTTAATACAATAGTCAAAGGATACTATTTTAAAACAAAATTTTGGAGATAAAAATATATTTTATTAACTTAAACATGGTTCTTATCAGTAAACTATATAAATAGAAATATTTTGAAAATTATTTTACATTGTTTTCATAATTATTTATTTTATCAAAATCACACAAATTATTCAATATAAAAAAACATTTAGTAAAAATTAAATATATTATGTCAAGTAACACGTTAAACTATTTGGTACCACTTTATTAGTATAAATTTGTGATAACAATTTATATCCATATTTTTCATTCTCATTAAAGAGATTCACTTTTTTTGAATGGGTCTTATAATTAATTTAATATTAAATACCAATTTTATTTATTTCCATCATCCACCAATACGTTTTATATAGATATAATTCTTGAAGGGGAGAAAAATTATTTTTCAAAAAATACTATTTTCATTATATTATATAATCCTAATAAACTATCTAATAAAAAACATAATTATCATTTAAACAAATTGAACATGCATTCTGCTTTGTGAGTATGTATTTTTCCATCACACTACCCACTATCTTCTATCGGTTCGGTTATGACATAGTAAATATCCTTTAAACATTCTTTTGAATTTTAATATTGGATAGAAACCATTGTTTAAATTTGTATATATTTTCACAAATGATTTACTCTAAATAAAACAATTAATGAAACATCATGAGACTTTCACAACTGGATTCATCTTTAAATACATGTTATATATTTTATATATAAACAAAATTTAATTGAGAAATAATAATTATATTATAGATTTAAGGATATTTTCAGTTTATGTCTTGGATAATGAGGTAAAAAAACATTATATATATTTTTAATACAAATTCATTAGAAAACATTATTTGGATTCACTAATTATAGCTACACAATGGTATAAAACGCATTTGGAATGTCTAATGAGCCTCTAAAAAATTAACAAATATGACAAGCATAAAATTTCTACTTAAGGGGAATATGAACCAAATTTCAAAATTTTTAATAAATACTATGAAAAATTCATTTTAAAACATTTCATTTTATATAAATTAATTTTTTTTGATATATTATAATTTTTTCAAAAATAAGAGGGAAGGGTTTTACAAAAAACTAATATTTATCAGATATATTTTCAAAAAACAATTATAAAATACACATCACTTCGAAATCCCATTTCATTCTAATATACAATCAACTTTAAAATTTATATATATTTTTCTTTAAAAAGAATAATAATTTTAAAAAAAATTATATATTTTTATTGAATAAAAGTATTCATGGAAACCCATAAAAAATACAGGAGGCCCTAGAAGTATCACTTCATTGGCAACATCACCACGAGGTTGTGATATCCATCCCCATTCCTCATGACAAAAAATGATACATAAGTACCATTATTTTTAAAAAAAATGATCATTTTTTCTTTCTCATTGTATTTTTACTAAAAAATAATTTTTAAAACAAAATTTTTAAATTATTAGGAGAATAATTTTATAATATGTATTCTTTATAAAAATATATTTAATAAATCCATATTTTAGAATTAATAATTACAAAAACTAATAAAATATAGGACAAACACATTGGAAAATGATTTTTACAAACAAATATGGAATTTCATTGAAAATAATAGTGTTTTTCTATATCTATAGACATTATTAACTTACACGTGATTGATCTAAAATTTCTTCCATAACAAATTACTATTAAATATACATTGAAATTGAAAATAAAATTATTTTAAATAATTTTATTAGAAAATGGTTTTCAAAAATAAATCATTTCTACCATATTTATGGTTTTTATTAAATAAATATGGAATAATAATTTTAAAATAATAATATCCCAATCAATAAAATGATTAAAATAAGATCTTTAATGAAATCCCTTCTAATAAAAGGGTTTTTTAAATATAATACATAGAGTTCAAAATTAAAATCCTATTATAGATTTGATTTCATGAAATCTAATGATTTATGAAATAGAAATATATTCTTATCATAATGAATTTAATATAACAATCTATTAATGAAAAAATATTCACCATATTTAAATAATATTTTTAAATTAAAACTCCTTTTTTAAAATATAGCTTTTACTATAAAAAACACTTTCCAAAAATTCATTACTGAAACGAGCTAGAAAATAGATGTCTATAAAATTGGAGGACTGAAAATAGGAAGGATTATAGTGTTTTTTTTGAAATGGGTGAATGAATTTTTTAACATTTATAGAAGTTATGATTCATAAAATTTTTCTTTTCAATAACTTATTATGCATTACTAAAATTTGAGAAACTGGTTTGATGTTGGAGGTGACATCGATGAAAACTAAAATAGTACACCAATTAGTAAAGAAATTTATATGTAGGGTTTGAGATAATAGATTTTGGAGGATTCATGAAGATGTATACAACTAAGATTTATTCATCATGTCTAACATATATATATACATATATATATATATCTACATAAACCATGAAACTAAATAGTCCAAAAAAAAACTAAGGATATATTAACGTAAAATGCAGAAAATGATGAATGAAATATTATAAAAAAATTAATTGGTGATACGTGATTGTAATTTGGTTATTATTCGAAGAATATTTTCAAATAGAAGATATTAAATAATTAATAAAATGTAAAAAATACATATGAAATATATAGAATGGCAAGAAGAGGATGACACTGACTAAACCAATTAATAATGGTCCATATATCATCATTGGGTTTTATAGTTATTAGTTTTTTAATCAAATTGTTTTATATATATATATATATATATAAAGAAGTTTAGATGGTATTATTAAATTTTATCAAAAGGGTAGTGTTTTTTTGGCTCCAAGTTTATGATTATGTATTTTATGGAATATAATTTTGTGGAATTAAGAAAATATTTATAGTTTTATGTAATCTCATTGAGGTAAGTAATTGTGTTGGTAGGAGAAGAATATTGGGGAATCAAGGCTCACATGGTACATATTATGGTAAGAGATGTCTGGTGAGTGATTCGATGAATAATACATGATTTATTATATCATTGTGTTATGAATGAAAAGTATAAGATGGGTGATATGAACATGTTTCCTACATTACCACATTAAAAATAAATTAGTTGGAGTGCCTCTTTAAACAAAAACAAATCCCATTTTCCAATTCTTACAAGGCAACAATGGATTTCCACTCAGATACACACACACATATGCCTACCCCGTGTGGCACCATGGTGTTCACCAAGAACCTTAAGGGAGATAAGAACCCATTAGACTTGAATAATTGTGTGTAGGTTATCTCACACACTAACATAATATGACCTAAATAGTCGCTGACCTCCCACTTGGCTGACCACATGGCCTCATATTTTGAATAGTTTGGTTCATTGTATGATGTGGGTTGGAGAAATTTTTTTTAATATTATATGTCAAAATTATAAAATATATTAATATAGTGTTTTCAATATATTTTTGTATTTCTTAATGGATCCAACAAATTTCATGTTGATTTTAATTAAGTTGCATATTACTTTTTTTATTAAAAATATAACAAAATTTGTTAATATTTAGTACTATACATTATAAATATGACATTAAAATTTACTATTTTAACAATTACATAAGAATACATAAAATGAATGTAAAAAAATAATGAACGTAATAGTATAATAATATTAGGAAACTATTTTATTGATTTCAAAATAAAAGTTCATTTAATTAATTAATTAAAAATTTTATTTTATTTACAGTATATGTTATAAATATATAATAAAAATATTAAATTTAACAAACTATATATATACACATTTAATTTTTTTTAAATCATATTTAGTTCATTTGATCATATTTTTTTATAAGGTTTCTCTAAGATTCAATTTATAATAGTATTAAAATTATTAGTAATACAATTTTTTATACAATTATCAGTAAATTATTAAATTCAAATGGTATTAATAAATACTATTTGTTAGATAATTTCAAGAATGCTTTGTTATTTAGATTCATAAATTATAATTTATATTCATAATAGTAGAATAATTTGTTTTCAATATTTATTTTACATATATATTAAAAAAATTAATCCATCTTTTTATAAAACATTATTATATTTATAGTGAGAAAATATGATTTTTTAAAATTGAAATTTAATTTAATCATATTTTTAATATTTTGATATAACTTTATATGAAAAATATAATTTGGTTAATGAAAATTATTTCATAAGAAATTTAATATATTAAATCACATATTAATTTTTTTATTTATAAATCAAACCATTTAAAACAATTTTTTTAATAGAAACATGGGTTGAAATAATTTTTATGTTACATTGTATGAACTTTATATCATCATCTAACCATGAAGAACTATGATCATACTTTTCTTATGAATTGGATACTTGATGTCACGATTTTATCATCTATTGAAAATGAATTTCTTCATCATGGTGTTTATCTCAAGAACTAGAAATGTTCTCATTTTAATCTCATTTATCCAACTTACTAACTCAAATTTTTCGTTCTTATATGCCCCAGAAACAACAAAAACCACTCATTTCAGGTATTTCAATCAAACGCATTGGAAAATAATTTATCAGTTGTTCAACTTACCATCAAATACATTAAAATAAAAGTTATAGAATTGGTGTGAGGGGCACTTATTTATCATCTTTATGTTGAGAAATGTGGATATTTTTTGTGGAACTATAGATTCCATAAAAAATTATTTGAATCCTTCTAAGCTGATTTACTTTGTGTGATATCACTTATAAAACTTTAATCATAATGGTTCTTAGGGAGTCATCATTTTATTTTTATGGGGTTCAAAACACATTTGAGAATCATCCAACATGTACATGTTTCTTTCTTTGATGAACCAACTTTTCATATTTCATTATGATCCCTCTAGAAAAATTGGGAACATTGATTAGTCTTGACATGTTATCTTGTGGGACAATTTGTAAAAAAACACTATGGGATCTAACTTGTTTCTTCCCATCAATTTTCACTAAATCTACAATAGACATTATCCATTATGGCCATTTCTTCATAATGTGATCATTTGCAACTTTTTCCAGTAACAAAAACATATATTTTCATGTAAATTTAATACATTATCACTATTATTGATTCTATGGATAATCCATCATTGATGCTTGATAATACATTCATTGTGATCCAGTTTCACTTTTCTTCAACGTAGTGAATAATTATTTCAATGAAAAGATTTTTATCCATTTTTTACAGTTCTCCCCATTGACATTAGAATTATGATTCAATTATTTGAATAACTTTTTTTAATGATGAAATGACTTAAAGTATGATAATATTTTTTTTATTAAACCATTTCCTAATAAAAAAATCTATATTTATGAAATTAATTTCATGATATGGTGCAGTAACATTTATTTAATTTCTATCATATTGGCTTCCTGAAACACATCTATAGTGCCTAAAATGGATACACAATTGTATATAATTGATTATACCCTAATTGGATGAACCTATATTTCATATTTTTTAATTACTTTTTATTTATTATATAATTTAATGATTATGATTTTTTTTAGATGTGACTTTTTTAGGATTCATGAGTAGGGATAAAAATTATTCATTTTCCCATGATAATTATAGCTTTGTCTCATTATCTGTAATGATGAAATCATTCTCCTTATATTATCCATTCAAATATTACATTATTATGGAAAAAAAATTTCTGGATTCTATTCACCCCTCTCGATTTTTCTATATATGAATTACCCATGAATATATCTTCTTATCGATATCTATTTGATTCATCAATTTATGTATTAACTATTCATTTATCTCACTTTATATTAAAAATTTAATAAATAATTATTGAGATTGATTCAATAAATTCAATCTCTTCTATTTATAGATACATATTCAAAAAAATCAAATTCTATAATAATTTTATTGTATACCACTGAAATTGTTTTCTATTGATCCAAAACTAAATGCGTGGCTTGGATATCCATATGATCTATTCTTGATAATCTTAGAAATTGATGACTCAATATCAATTCCACCACATCCATGAAAACAAAATCTTCTCCAAATTTCATGTTGGAATATAATATTTCATATTTTATTATATCATATGAAGTATCATTAATTCATTTTGAATAAGATCAATTTTTGATCTCGTTGATTAGAGATTTATCATCTTAAGATACTAATTGTTATTTGTCATTTTTTGGTTAGACATAATCAATTTTTAAACAATTTATAATAGTGATACCATTTTATACATATCTTCCATAATATTTTCGTAAATAATTTCCTTTTTTTCAAACCGCAAAAGTAGTTGCCTAAGGATAACATATATTTTAGACTTCATTGATCTCTGATATTTACAAGAACTTATTTATATCCACATCACCAATTATATCATTATTCATATTCATTTCATCACCAAAGAGTATATAATCAATAATATCATCACTGAAGGACTAAATAATATAATAATATCTTTGTTTTAACAATAATAATTTATGTAATTCAAATTATGCATCCAAATAATTCATTCAATATATTCATTAAATCACAAAACAATATTTTTTGATTCAATAGAAAGCATGAAACAATATTCAATAATAAATATTTTTTTAACTACTATTATCATTAACCCATAGAAAGGGAGGATGGATTTATAGTCATAATAATTATAACATTTTATGTATATTTACTATCTTCTTTATATCTATATTATTCCCTTGATGGAAGGGACATGTTCTATCTGTTAACAAATAAATAGAATTCTCACCAAATTAATCAACAAATATAATGATATTTAAAGAATATGGAGGGAACTATGATTTTATATGGTTCTATAAAAAAAGTATAATACAAGGGGTTATATGTGGAATTTGTTTTGAAAAACCCCGATAAAACATTACACATGTAAAATAATTCAATAGATTAAGAATGATGCACCCTAGATCATAAGATCACTCCCACAACTTCTCGTTAATATACAACCAAAATAAGTGCATGGTCAATTTATAGATGTGAGTGTATATTCAACAGTTTATTATAAAGAATATATTTTATAAATTAGTATAGGTTCTTGAAACACCAAGCATCCAAAAGTCTAGAATGATACTTAGTTAATATATGCATTGTTATTCTTTATTTCACCAATACTAGATTTGATCAAAGCATAAATTTTAATTTAATTTCTCTGTCTTCGATGGAATCACATTAATAAAAAATTAAAAAAAATATGAATATTAATCCCTTAAATTATAGAAATATTTATTATCTTCTTCAATATCAATATTTGATTCTCATACTCTTTATTATTTATGTATTATCAATTTAATATAACAAGTCATAGCAATAGAAATCTACAATATATCATCCCAATTATTCTTATATAAAAAAAAGGTTAAATAATTTTTTATCTCCTATTTCAATAATAATATATGTTTTTTTATAAATATTCTTCTATTCCCAGATGATTATTGTAGTTTTTCTTCATATTTTAATGATAAATAACTTTTCATTTAAAGAAGTTAAATTTTAAGCAAATAATTCATTTACTTCACCATTAATATTACAATAAAATATTCGAGATAATATTTTAATAAATAGTTCAATGTGTGATGCTCCTCACAATGATGCGAGTTTCTTATTACCCACTTCCTTCCATCCTCATTCCCATCGTGATTATCATTCAATTAAAAATCATTTTTTTTTGAAATTTCTAATGATTAACACTACTAAATATTGAGTTGTCTTCCATCAAATATTCTCAACATATGAAATATTTTTGGTGTGTTATTGTCACTCACGATACAAATCCATGGATCCTTAAATCATGGGAATTGATCTTCATTAATATACTAGGAATATAAAAGAAGGTAGTGAAACAAAAATCATTGTAAACCATATTAGAATATATTAAATCTTAAAATAATATATGAACATTAGAACATTGAAATGTAAATTGAAATTATTTACATACATATCAATAGTAGTGTTTACTTTATTTATAAGAAATTAATTCATTTAGATTACAATTTTACTTATTTTCTAGAATTCCCTTATGTAATAGATTTTATAATTATTACATAACAATATTTATTCTATAATATTAATGTGAATCTTAAGTAGTATTATCTAAGTATCATTATTTATCAATATTCTGTAATAACCAATTAATATTCAATTATGCAACATTATTTTTTAAAGTTACTTGATAATTTTCCATTTTCCCATCTATATATTCTGTAAAAAAAATTAATGTAAATCATTTGACTAATACATATCGTGATTCATACTTCTTAAGAAATGCTAGGACTATAACATTTCATCTAAAAAATTAGATAACACTTTACATATTATCTCATTCATCACGTTATAAAGGAATGTCATGTATTTCTATAGAGCTCAAATAGTGTAAAACATATATAACAATTATTAACCCATATATATCTTGATTGATATATCTAGGGAAAATGGAATACTCATGCATATAAGGTATCCATTTTGGTAACCCTTAAATATAATAGTGTAACCCTTTTAGATAGTTACTTTTTTATTTTGTTATGAATGTAAAATTATAACTATTAACCCTTACGTGTCACAAAAATGACCGTTAAGTAAATAAGACAATACCATTTTACTAGAAATATGAAACACTAAAATTGTATAAAATTTATCTCTTCCATTACTAAAAAAATAAAACCTATACATACCTCTTCTAATAAAAAAATGTTCTTGGATAGTCTCAATAATAATCATTAAACATCTTGAATGTAAATTCCCATAAATTTCATTTTATAGTATTCTTATATCAAAATTACCATGTTTAGATCCTTCATATGATTACTTTCTCACATCACCATTTCTTCAATGTTTCATAATAATCCTTTAATGTCATCAATTACAGTACCCTTATGTTATTTCTTATAATATGTTATCAAATACATTGGGAAACACATAACCACTTGGTTGAAAAAATTATCTATTATAACTAACAATCATTATAATTTTAAAATTAATATCGTAATTTCAAACAACGAACAACATATTATCAATAATAATATATATTATTTGTCACATAATATAAATAGTGGGGGATTTTTAATGCTCCATCAGATTGAATTAATTTTATTAGACTAAAAACATTAATATTCTTTCATTCTTCCTTTTAATTATTCTTTCACGATTCTAGGACACCCATAAGATGACGTGATATATTTTATCATCACTTGTGTTAATGTTTTCAATATACCAAACATATGGAATGTGTTTGTAATCTAGGTAGTTTAATGTCACTTAGTTTTTATTGTGTAAACCTAAAATATAATCCAATTTCATGTTCTTGGATATGACATACTAATAATTTTTGATATGGTAATAAATGGATCATATATCATCCTTAACTAATCCTTTTATCTTATTATAAGAGATTTCTTCATCATTTTTTCTTGATTTTTGTGTTACCTTATCTTTAACAAAAATTAATAATTTACATCCTTGAATGGGCTATTCATCTCCATAATCATTCACAACTCCATTACATTAATAATTTAATGGTACAATAAATTATTATCGTTATTTCCATAATTCAATATGTTTTTTCAAATTATAATTTTTTAATGGGATTCTAGATAAAAAATTCATCTCATACTTCAAAAAAAATATAGTATTTGAGTAATTCCACTATTATTATATATTTCACTAGTTTTTAGATTTTTTAAAACCTTAATTTGGGGAAATAAATTTTTTTGATAGATGTGAAAGTTGTGGAAATTCAAATTTTGGTTTGTCTACTAATTCAATTATATATTGAATCCATGATGTTTTGAACCCCATCGTATTGTAAGATAAATTTGATGAATTGGGGAAATAGTCCCAAATCATAATGAAATCCCCCTAATGGGCGTCTTCTTCAATGTCATGGAGAGTTATTTTATAGATCATAAGAAAGGTACTATATGAAGCAACATAATGGTTCTTTTTAGATTATTTTACATATGGATGAACATAATATTGGTTACTATCCCTATAGAAATGGAATCCATATGTCGGGCGTTCATGAAAAACATTTTTGGTGGCTATGGCTTCTGCCTTGGGGATGATCAATGTATTTATTGAACTTGATCAAAATTGAGATATAAACATCAGCCTCTATAATTATTTTGATGAGATCAAATATCTTATATGTGGAATTTTTTTCTACACCATACGTGAATATCTCCCTATGTTTACAAGACTAAACATCCAAGACAATAGTGTCATCATTAATTTATATGGTGATGGGGGGACACAATGAATTAATGACTTAAAATATGGTTATAAACTGTATAAGGTTACTCTTTTGAAGTGAATTGGTTTAAGAAAATGTTTTAATTCATCTTCTTATAATATATATGTTATATACAATCACATGTTGTAGTGAGACTTCCAAATTGGTGAAAGGTGATGTTTGAGGAGAATTTCCGCAGACATTATATTTATTATTTTGAATGATTTCATTATATCATTCCCTCTTTGCTAATTATATAATTTTAATTTGTTTAAAAAATTCCATAAAACATATATTCAAGTATATTTAATATTAGAGTAATGTCCACCAACCATAGAAATATTATCAGTTTCCCTACCAATGGTTTTAATTTACCTCAAGAATGACTCCATTACAAAAGTAAAGGCTCATTGTATCCAAGGGTATATGATTTTATCGTTTGAAAAATATATCTTTGTATTATCATTAAAAAAAATTAAAATAATAAAGAAATATGAGATAATGTCTATATAAATAAACAATACAAAGATATCTAAAAATGTGCCAAAGAGTAATCCAAAACCATTCCATATTAAAATGTATTTATAAATACATGTCATGTATTCTTAGATCAAAAGTGGGTAATATACATAAAAACATAAATGGGTACGAAGATAAAACATGAAAAACCCATGAAAAACTATCATGATGTAATGCCTTGCTGTTAACTATTAAGATCCAACCTAGAATCCTAAACAAACATCAAAATCATGGATCTTACCATTGTTCATCCCCAAAAGGTGGTCTTATTGGGTACCCAATCAAAGCCTAAGAAGGGTGTGTGTGGAATTTAATAGTCCACCAAAAACATAATCTTTAATGATATTAATCCTATGAAATTATATTCATTGTGATATGAATAATAAAATATTTTCTAGATAAAAATAAATATACACATTCCAATCATTGGGAACTAATGGGGAAATTGGAATCAAATATGTCTTCTTTATCATAATCAAGAGGTCCCTATATGTAATATTTCATTAGGAAAAACAACTGAAACAAAGGGATTCAATTAAATATTTCTCTTTATCCTGATTCAACCATTAAACCCTTAATATAATCTCCCCAATGTGTTCTGAATCATTAGGATTCATTACTGAATGCATGGTTTATCACTATTGGTGTTCTAGTGAATAATGAATCATCACCAACCAAAATGGTATAACCTTTGACATTCTAATGTATCATGAAATAATACCAATTCCTTATTGGATGGTCTTAGTAAATTTTGTAATCGTCCATAACTTCCAAAAAAATGGAATCACCATTGTTGTTTTAAACATTTTTCATATGTTATGAATAATTTATTCTCACCAATAAATTACATTATTTTTAAATGACAATAGATCTTACCATTAGACACCTCTATTTTTTACATTTAATATTCCACATATTTTTTCAAGTTGATCCATAGTGGAAAAACAATTACAGTTCTATTAATTATATAATAATAATTATTGTAAAATAAATAATTTTGTTGGACATTGGAAAAAATTCAAAGAATCCTTGTCCTCATAAATAATTAATCACTCATTTAATTTCATAATAGGGTGGCCACATTAAATTAAGAGTCATTATACCATATGTCAAACACCTGAATAGTGGTGGTTAACATCATACTCACACATGTATGGTCACATTTGAAGTCAAAGATTCCCAGGGAATTTCATTCTTAATTTCTTCCTATGAATTTTTAGGGTATCACACACCACAATGGTGGATAAAATATTGATCCACTAACCAAAGGGGTATTTATGACCATCTATGAGGTTAAATTTAACTATTTAGTTGTGTAGTATTAAAATTGATATTTTAGGTTGTACATAAGGTAATGCCAATGTGAACACAAAACAAGAAGGTGAATTTATTTTTCTAGATTCTCTACAAGGTACGTAAATCCCTGATCATTAGAATTTTTTTTAATGATTTTGTAATATCTTAAATTGTTTTACATTCATTATATCACCTTTTGGTTTTTCAATTTTATTCAAATGTGTTTTTTGTTGGAAAAAAATTAATTTCTGAGAATATTTTAACACACAATACATGAATCTGTAAAATAGAAAAGGACTTGTGGGGTATCCACTAAATCACCAAACCCATATTCATCGATTTCACTAGCCCAACAACATCATTCGATTCAATAAAATGCAATTAAAATTTAGATATAATAATGAAACCAAATATATTGGGAAAACAAAGATAAATGGTGGAAAGTTTCATGGTAATGAATGAAAGAAGAGGATAATTATTAGTCAAATCATATTCTTCCCAACCTAGAAAACGAAAAAAAGTTTTGGTGATGAATGTGCGTGGAATTCTTTTTAGATGGGAGAAAAATAAGGGGGTGTACATCAAGATACTCTTATAGTTGAATGATATAGACCCTAGTTTTTAAGTATTCCACAGGTAAAAAACGATAAAATACTAGAAATCATGTTACCAGGTTTCATGGTGTGAATCAGTCATTTATGTAGTGAGTTTTTTTATCAAGAACATCACAGGGCCCTATCCCCATTGTTTCACTATGTGATACACCTTTTCATTGCCTGAATACCACCGGAATCATCGAAACATCTATCTGAATATTTTAGATTACCAAAAAATTCTTATGAGTACCCCTACATTCTTTTTGAATAAAAGAAGAAAAACATGTTGTTTTTTAGAAACATGAATAATTTCATTCCTTGAAAAAAAAATTAGGTTTTAAATATCTAACCAATAGACACATGTTCATCCTCAAGCTTATCTCTTCAAAAAATTATAGCATTATTGGTAGAAAACAACGACCACTGAGATTGTTTCCAAAACTCTTTCTCTCATGTCACCACACGAGAACATTGATGCCACCATAGAACAAGAACTAGATGAACTCTCCTATAATAGGTATACATTTCACTATGATTAACTATACCTATATAGAACTAATAAAAGTAGGAATTAAAAAAATCTCATAATCATACTAACAAATCCACTCACTGCAACCTTCTCTCAACCTTGATCCAAACAATCATATTCCTATTATCTATTAACACAGATTTATGGAAAACTAATCTTCACATTTTGAGTACACATGATTTACCCCCTAAATAAAGTGTTGAAATGTGGTTTCACCCCCTAAAAAAGAGATGAAATGGGTTTACACCCTAAAAAATTTTGAAAACAAACATTCCACACTTAAATCATTCCACAAACAACTCTAGGTAGTCATCATCCTCATCCAGATTATCCAAATACAATCTCCAATGGTCTAAATGATACTAAACCTGATTAAAAAAAATTATTTTACAATTAAGATTAAAAATATTAACTAATGTAAATAAAATTTGTAATCAATTGGAACACTAAAACCTTTGATTCATTTCCTTATCAACTATTCCACGATTTGAACGATTATCTCAAGCTATCACAATCACAATGCATGTAACTTAAAACAAACCTTAAAATTCATGTTAGTGATGGAAATTCCATCACTATATCCATAACTTACCAACTAGTCAAAAAATCACTATCTCGCACACCATGATGTTTAATATCCCAACATAGATCCCTATAATGCCCCACTAACGAGAATTCATGAATTCCCAAAACCCCAAAATCACACATCAATGGATGATTCCACTTGTATACACCAAATAAACTTATCCCTCATAAAACTCATTAGAAACATTAGTATCACTCTCGATAGTAGTTATAAAACATGTGATTTCACATTATCGACTTCAATAAGTTTTCCTTGGCCTTTGATATCCCCCAAAAAAAAGTCTCCCTAATAGCCTACATCCCGAAATCAGACTGAATTATACAACCTGACCATAAATCTATGTTTGGTAGTTTCTGAACACTTTACATAGTTACCCAGTTAAAATATCATAAAATAATACATGTACATGGATTATGTTTATTTTACAAATCATACTTGGTTACATATACCCAAGATATTTCAAAAAAACATAACCACCTCTATGATTTTTTTTATAAACACGTCACATATAATCATTAATATAATCTTCTCGAAATGAGAAACATGAAATAACAATGGAAATTTGGTACCCCAAAAAATTAATAAATTACTATTGATAAATTAAAATGATCATGCCTAACACCCACTCTAGTCCAAGAATTTGATTTTTGAGCCCCTGTATTTTTACATGAAATCAATACTCAAATCCTGCCCGAATCAAAAAAAAATTCAAATAGTTGTCTCTTGTATGGTTAATTACGAAAAATATCAATATAATATCATCATACACCATCTAATACTATATTTAAATGAAATTCCATGATATTTTTCATTATCACACAACTCACACCTTTGATCCTACTTTGGGTCCAAGCAAGACCTGTTGGAAACTCATGTTCATTATTATTCCAACAGATGCAATTTATTTCATTCTATCGACCCCATATACTTTTTACAATGTTACTAGATACATTAACATCTAATAAGACAATTTTTTCATCGTAATCTAAATCACACATTTCATAAAAATGGAATACATAATACTTAATATTAGTTGACTACCTCGACATTATCAGACTATGTATGACCACATGACTTGTTTATCAATACTTCTGGAGACCTTTGTCATTACCTATCCCCGCAGGGCCCGTGTAGTGACTACCCTAAGCCATGATTCCATAGGATAGGGGATGGCGACTAGGATCAAAAGGTGTATTCCCTAAAACTGGGAAGCCATTGCCTTTATAACCTATAACTCACAAAACTAAGAAAAAAGCAGGATACAAGAAAAAAGTAAAACTATATAGTAAACAAGGTGTGTACAGAAAGAAAAAGGTTCTAGAATACATGCCCAATAGAAAATTACAAGTAAACTAAAAATAGATCATGTGAACTCCCACTTTGTTTTCTACCTGAAGGGTAGGTATAGCTCTCGAACAATCTTCTATGCGGTATGCTTCGTCTATGTCCAACTCCATTCTACAACCAGTTTTCTTACCCTTTCCCACAATCAGCGTAGTCCATCTTCTACACCAAACACAACAAGTTGCGGGAATAACCCATCCATGGGTGTGTATAACGATACTCGATAGGCACCTCGAGACCCTAAAAGGTCTCACAAAATTCAAAATGGATAAACCACAAAGCCTGATAACCACTGACAGCTCTACATTGGTATATTTCCATACATATAACTAAGTGATCGAGTAAACCCTTATCAACAATGAGGAAACAGAAGACCCAACTTATATGCCCAAAGCTCAACTGTCCCATGAAGGAAAGAATACCACGAAGGTAAAACAATGATGGTATGTTCCATAATTTTATCACCACGAAGGTACATACCAAAAAGTTAATGCCACAGAAAAAATAACACAAAGGTATCCCCACAAATGTATGAAACACTGAGGTATGCCAAACAGATGATTGCAACACATGTCAAGACATAGCTCAGATTAGGTATAGCTTAGGTACATAAGTAAAGATTATTAGTTGTAACTACTAAATCAACTTACTCTATTAAGAGGAATACCCATGTAAGATCCTAAATCGTCAGACCCACGTAGGATCTTAGTAAAGCTGACCCATGTTGGATCCTAGAGTAATCCCATGTGGATTCCTAGAGCAGATCCCCATGGGATATGGAAACACATACCCAAATAGGATCCCAAAGCACAAACCCACTTCAGATCCTAAACCGTCAGACCCACAGAGGATCCCTTTCTGATCATACAACCAGCTACAGGGTTCCCGCACTAATCTCACATTATTCTGTGAGGTTCTGCTTTTAAAGAACCGACCCAAGTTGCTCGGAGCCAGTGCCTTTTTTGATTTCATTGGCATACATACAAGGAATATGAACCCTGAAATTCCAAGTACATTATTATTATTGGAAACAAGTTACATACATATGTTTAACATTAAAACATTAATGCAAACCAAACACTATTTTAATCCACTAGAAACATCACGTCTCTTAGATTATTATTGCAAGTCATTAATAAATTACTTCTTCATGTCCTGAGAAAAAGAAACATAAGAAAGGGTGAGATCATATGCTCTGTAATATTAAGCAATACAACAGAAAATAATATAAACATTATACATGGTGACTAATTGAAAACACATGCCTTTAATAATAAAATTGAAACATATTATGGCTAGAATATGAGATAAATAAATAATTACATAATTAAACATAATCATGGTTATTATAATTGTCGAATAACCACATGAACATAATATACTAGCATCATAATGAGGTAACTGCATATGCCGGACATCATAACCATACCGTCCAAACCTCATGCAAGGACCATAAAATATTCATTTTGTAAAGGCCTCGTGCAAAGACTATAGTTTGTCTCATGAGACCTACCGATGCATTGAGGAGATATAGAGGTCCCCACACATCACATAATAAGTCCAATTCATTCCTAATATGAGTGGGTATCATCATAAACAACATATACATTCATATTGAAACTATCAAATGAAATGTAACTATCTTTCACCAACTATTGAACATAAACACTAACCATTCAGAATAATATGATGAATGGTTTTAGGGTAGATCATCCACAACAAAGTTAGTCATAAAACATTAAATAATATATTTTATATGACTTCATAAATTATTAAACCCAATAATAACATGGAATCAATAAGAGCATTGAACATAAATACTCTTATAAAATCATTAATCAATTCTAAGATAAATACTCTTTTATTTTGAAAAGAAGAGTTCTTTTAGAAAATCGTTGTATAAAACCAGAAGTTAAGTAAGATATTATTTTCATAATAAAATTTGTATTTTTATAAATATAATTGTTTCAAAAAACTTATTATAGAGTACCCTTGTAAATAGAAATGAATTGGAGAAATTCCCTTGAATCAGGCTTCTATTTTGGAAACAATTTTGAATGTTCCATTTAAATTGTGTAACTATCCATAAAATAAGGAAGGTTAATGGTTGGTAACCGTATATATGATACCCACACGTAATATATTATGAGTACATAACAATACATAATAATTTAATTAAGGAAATTAGAAAATGAAAGTAACCCGAATGAAAATGGATGTTCGGGTAAAAAACCCTTATCTTAACACCAAACGTGTTCCGCTCTTGTACATAATTTCATGGAATATGAAATTATATTTGTTAATAACATACTTAAGAACATATTAGAAATGTATTTAGTTTACCATAATTTTGGTTTGTTCATTTATTTCTTTATTGATAAGTTATTTTTTTTGAATTTCGTCATTCTGGAGTGTTCGTTTCCTTTATTTTCATATTCGGTTCACTTGTTTTTAAGTAATGAAGTTCATGTGAATAGTTATAAATCTCCAGAATTGAAATTAAAAATTATTTATGAACATAAAGAATTGATAATGGTTATTTATTTCATTTGATTACATGTAATGAGGAAGAATCATTAGATGACAACCATTTCGATTATTTGGTGGTATTTGGATTATTATGAACTAGTTTTGTCATATAACTTATTTATTTGTACATATTCTGGTTCCTGATTTTTGATTATGTTATAATACAAATATTATAGTCTAGTTCAACAAATAATATGGTTTCATTTCTATTAATGAAGAAGAAATTGAATAATGAAACTTCGTCGTCCACGAATGCTATAAATTGGAACCTCATGGGCGTTGATTTCGTTTAAAAAAAATATAAGGGGGGAGTAAAAATATTTATGATGGTTCTTCCATAAACATGATATAATTAAAGTATATATATGTTATAGGTGTTATCATGGTAATTGTTTTAGAGGATGCGAGAAGAGAAAAAGAATAGAGTTGATCATGAAAATAAGATAAAAGGTGAGAGATCCCTTATGAAAATTCAGCAGACTAATAGTGTCACTTAATATTTCATAAAATGAAATGATGAGATCAAAAGGGTACCTCATAATTTTGAAAACAAAAGGAAAGTAATAAGATTACATAAAATCAAACCCCAACATATTATAATGGAAATTAAAAGAGATAACATAATAGAAGTGTCGACTTAAAGATGAGAATGGAGGATTCCCTTACCTTGTAGAATAACTCCTAGATCTTGAGGGTTGGACCAATGGTGGCTTAAGGACACCTTGGGAAGACTCATAGAGAGGTAAAACCACCAGATCATCGAGGATGAGGGATTTGGAATGAAATAAGATGAATGGATGAGTGGGTATTTATAGAAAAAGAGAGGAATATTTTTAATAATTTTAAAGGGACAACTCATTAGTGGTTTTGTCCAAACCCTGGGCTTGTCCATGGTATTTTCCCATGGTTTAAGACACTTAGGACACCTCATGTCATAAGTTACTATACACAAGTTGAACAGCCTTTTACTTTAATTATTATGTCATTATGATGTCATTAAACTTCTGAATACTAAAAACTGTATTTTTAACTATTCACGAAAAAATCAATTATTTTATAAAAATCCTAAAAATTCACCCATACTATTTTTCGAAATGTAGAATTCAAAAGTGAAATGCATTTTTCAAAAATATTTTTCAAAATATTAATAATTTAATTTTTAAATAAGATCACAGTTAATTCGAAAAATACAAATCTTGAAGTCCAATTAGTTTTAAGTGACATTGGAAATTTAATTAATATCTAATTATCCTATTTCCTTAAGAAAATAAAATAATAATATTATTTACTATTCATGAGGTCATATTACTATTCATAAGGGTATGTTACTATTCACAAAAAATCATGTTTGTTCTATCATTCTCTAAATGACTTACTGAACACAACTCTAGATGACCATTTCTTGAAAATCAAAAAATAGAAGAGGATAGATTATAAAATTGTATTCTATATTTATATTCAAAACCTTTGGCTGTTACATTCTCCCCTCCTTACAAAAATTTCGTCCTAGAAATTCACAGAATATTACCTAATAATATTCTGGTATGTCTTTAACATAAGTTCCTCAGGCTCCCATGTGGCTTCCTCCATATTATGGTTCCTCCATAGAACCTTTACCAGTCAAGTCGTCCATTTTCTCAATACTTGTTCTCTAGTATGAAGAATCTTGATAGGCTCTACACAGTAAGATAGATCGGTCTCAAGTTCCACTTCATCATATGTGAGTATATGTGATGGGTCTGGTATGTACGTTCTTAATATTGACATGTGGAAAACATTATGAACCTTGGAGAGACTTTGCGGCATTCCCAAACGGTAAGCTACTTCTCCAATTCAGTCCATAATTTCAAAAGGTCCGATGAACCTAGGACTTAATTTTCCCTTCTTACTAAATCGTATAATACCCATCCATGTAGATACCTTTACGAAAATGCGATAACCTTCTTGAAATTACAAATCCCTCCTTCGGTTATCAGCATAGCTCTTTTGCCTAATTTGAGCTATTTTGATATAGTTCTGGATAATCTTCACCTTCTTCATTGTTTCTCCAACAAGTTTTTGACCCATGAGCCTTCTTTCATCAACATCATCCCAGCAAGTCGATGTATGAATTATCCTCTCATATAACGGTTCATAGGGTGCCATCTGAATACTTAAATGGAAGATATTGTTGTGGGAAAATTCTATGAGAGGTAAATACTAATCCCACAAGGCTTGAAAATAAATTGAACAAGACCTCAACATGTCTTCCAATGTTAGAATAGTTGGTTCTGATTATCCATCAGTTTGAGGGTGGTAGGTAGTTCTTAAACGATGATCAGTATCTAGGGCCTTCTGAAGACTTTTGCAGAATCTGGATGTAAAACATGGATCACGATCAGAAACAATCGATAGGGGTACTACATGAAGTCTCACATCTTCATTAATATATAATCTTGCTAGATGTTCAAGTGGTAGATCTTCTCTTATAGCATGAAAATGTGTTGACTTGGTAAGACGATCAACAATGACCCGCATTGCATAATTCCTTCAAGTAGTCTTTGGTATTTCCATGACAATGTCTGTCGTGATATTATCCCATTTCCACTCAGGTATAGGAAGATGTTGCAACACTCCTCCAGGATTTTTTCCTTCCAGCTTTCACTTGTTGAAAAACCATACATTGGACAAAAAATCAATAATCTTCATATTAATGGTGTCCCACCAAAAATGTTCCTTCAAATCTCTATACATCGTAGTGCTACCAGGGTGTGTAGAGAAATTGGTACTATGAGAATCATCCAAGAATTTTCTTTTTTGATCAGGTATATTGAGAACACACTGTCTCTTCCCAAATTTCAAAATTCCATCTTCATATATGAAGTCACTCAATCTCCCACCATTCACAGCTTTAATCTTCTTTTGAAACTCCTCATCATCAGCCTGAGATCTTTTTATCCTTTATAGTAAATATGGTTTAGAAAAAATTTGAAGAATCATTGGTTTTTCACCTTCCATGGTTATTCCCATATCCATCTTTACTATATCCATGAAAATAAGATCCCTTTCAACCCTCATCTTGTTCAAAACTCCATGATCATTTCTGCTCAAAGCATCATCCACATTATTTTTCTTTCCTCGGGTCGTAGTGATATGTGCAATAATAATCCTTGAGTAGTTTAAGCCATCTCCTTTGCCTCTTGTTGAGATCTTTCTGTGTGATAATATACTTCAAAATCTTGTGATCAGTATAAATCTCACATGGTTCACCATAGAGACAATACCTCCATATCTTAAAATCAAATATTACTACATCATACTCAAGATCATGAGTATGATAGTTTTCTCATGAATTTTTAGCTATCGTGATGCATAAGCTATATCCCTATCATTTTGTATAAGGACAAAACCAACTCCTTTCTTTGAAGCATCAATGTAAATAACAAACACGTCATTCCCCGATGGTAGTGTCAATATAAGAGCACTGAATAATATTCTCTTTAGTTCTTCGAAACATTCTTCACAATATTTTTTCCAAACAAGTTTAACCCCTTTACATGTGAGATTCATTAGCGGGGTAGCCAATCTGGAAAAATTATGAACGAAACACCGGTAATAACCGGCTAAGCCAATAAAACTACATACCTCAGTTATGTTTGTTGGTTTGGGCCAATCATGGATTGTCTTTATCTTTGCAGGACCAACTAGGATTCCATCCTTGGAGACAATATGGCCCTGAAAAGAAATCTCTTGAATTCAGAATTCACACTTGCCAAACGTCTGATATAATTCATGTCTTCTAAGAGTCTTCAGGATAATGCACAAGTGATTTTCATGATCATTGTTGCTTTTTGAGTATATCAAGATATAATCAATAAATAAAACAAAAAAAATCATCGAGATATTCCTTGAAAACTCTATTCATTAGATCCATGAAGAAAGAGGGTGAAATAGTCAATCCAAAAGTCATTACTGTAAACTCATAATGCCCGTACCTGGTTAGAAATGTTGTTTTCGGAATTTCTTCCTTCTCTACATTCAACTGATGATATCCAGATCAAAATTCATTCTTTAAAAAGTATTGATCTCCATGTAGTTGGTCAAATAAATCATCGATGTGAAGTAGGGGATACATGTTATTTATTGTTATAGCATGGATCTCCATGTAGTCGATAGATATCCTCATAGATCCATCTTTCTTGTTAATAAAAAGGGCAGGGGATCCCCATGGAGAAACACTAGGGAGAATTAATCCCTTATTACTAAATTTATCTAGTTTTTTCTTCAACTCAAGAAATTCCACAGTACCATTCTATAAGGGGTCTTCGATATGTGCCTTGAATTAGGAAATAAATCATTGGAAAACTTAATTTATCATTCAGGAGGATGTCTGGGTAAATCTTCTGGAAACCAATCAACATATTCTATCATAATAGGTACATCCCCTATTTTAACATTCCATTCCTCACCCACAATTTTTTCATTCTATTTCACCCCAATAATTGAATTTATTTGAGCTACTGGGTGTGGATCGAGATAGGAATCAGGTGATGACGATTCAGCTATAAAGATAAGGTGTTCTTTATCATCATCATCAAACATCGTAACCTCCTTCTTCATACAGTAATGTTTTTCATCATGGTATGAAAGCCAATCCATACTGAGGATTATATCAAATTAAATCATGGTTATAAAGATGAGATCAGCCGATAAAAAACATTTCTATGCCCTAATAAAAACTGATTCACAGAACTTTGTAGAAATGATACTTCCATTAGGATTTTTGACTGATAACTCCCTTGTTAAATCAAATCGGAAATATCAAATTTTCTTAGAAAACTGGGACGATATGAAACAATGAGATGATCCAGAATCAAACAAAGAAATGGATATACTTGAGGAAATAATTAAAGTACCTGCCACCACATCATTAGGAACTTCAACCTAGGCAGTTGTGATTGCATAATCTTGTCCATGATACCTTGGCCTTCTCTATTGCATATTTCCTTGACGTTTGGGACAATCATTAGCATAATGTCCCATATCCTAACAAAATATAGCATTGAACATCATTGGATTCCTTCATCCCTTTACAATCTCTAACAAGATGGCCTTTTTGAACACATTTGTAGTATACTCCTTTTCCTTTTAAGCATGCTCCAGAGTGTTTATTTCCACAATTGTCACATAGTACAAATTCAACTCTTCTATTCTTCCCCATTTCCTTATTCCCTTTACCAGAGTTTTCAGCAACCCTCCTCTTTTCTTGCTTTCCCTTAAAGTCATAAGACATAGAGAAATCTTTTTCTGTCTTGATTTAACATGAAACTATATCCTCGTGTTATGAAAAGCTTTGGGAGACTAGTGCCCACCGGAGGAATGGTTTTAGGCCATAAAATAATCTATCAATTTTTCTCCTTGGATTTCGTATATAGCCCACAACCTGTCTTTCTAGCCTTGTGAAGTTTTCTTCCTACATGGAAAAATTTTCATCCTCCTTCTGCCTTAGATTCAATAATTGTTTTTCCATATATGCTCGCTGCTCAAGAGGGAAATATTTTTCTAAGACGATTTCCTTAAAAACCCTCAATTCCATCTCTTTTATCTCTTCCTCCTCCTTAGTGTTATGGATTAATGTTCACCACTGATCCACATCTCCTGATAGATGATATACTTCCATTACAACCTTCTCTATTTAATTACATCTCAAATTGAGAAATATCTTATCAAGGGAACATATCCACTGCTCTGATACGAATGGATTTGTAGTAACATTGAATGATGGAGGCTGTTGTCGCATAAAGTGATCAAGAATGGCTCCTCCACATGGTGGATCCGGATTATCCATACAAATAAGGATATTATTCATAACTTGAGTAAGTTGTCCCATTATATTTATGATTTTCTCACCACCAGTCACCGCACCATACCCAACATCATTATCTTACATCAAAGGAAAATTCCTACAGGGGACACGTGCATTCGGGCAATTTCTATTCCGTCCAATAGGCTCTATATATAGATAATGGCATACACTAGATTAGGTTATGAATCATAATGTATAATATTAACTTAGCAAAATACTTAGAAAAAATTGAGATCATACGATTGGCTAATCCCATATTCACAAATATGGTTTCATTAAGGAATATTTTTCATTTGAATCCTTCATAATGGCTTGTAATGAAAATTTGAATTATCCTAGGCATATCCAACGATAGTGTCGTAACCAAGAGTGTATCAAGGCCCGTTGTCATTCACCAGTTCCCGTTCGAGTCCTGCTCAAATTGGTGTTTTTGGGTTTTACCACTAGATACATATGTGTCAGATCCGCCTCGACCTACTCGTATTTAGATAGGGATGTATTGATTGAAAGATCCACATAATCTATTTCTTACCAAAATACTAGGACATTATTGTATGTATATCCTCAATAACTAACTTAGGGTATCTTCCCTAATTCTACGTTTTCTAGTTTACAAGTAATCTACTAAACTTACTCGGATACCAACTGTAAGGACCCGACCCCAGTTTCCCGGAGCCGGTGCCTTATTTGATTTCATTGGCATACATACAAAGAATACAAATCTAGAAAGATCAAGTAGTTTAGTATTATTGGAAACAAGTTACATATATATGTTTAACATTACAACATGAAGGGAAACAAATCACTCTTTTAATCCACTAGAAACATCATGTCTCCTAGATTATTATTGCAAGTCATTCATAAATTACTTCTTCATGACCTGAGAAAATGAATCATAAGAAAGGGGGAGCTCAAACGCTCAATAAGAGTAAGAAATACTGTGGAAGATAATATAAACATTAGACATGTTGAATATTTGAAAACACATGCCTTTAATAATAATCTTGAAATATATTATGGCTTGAATATGAGATCAATAAATAATGCCATAATTAAACATAATCATGGGTATTATACTAGTCGAATAACCACATAAACTTCAAATAATGCCATCATAATGAGGGAATTTCATATTCCATACATCACAACCATAATGTCCAAGCCTCGTGATAGGACCATAAAATAATCATTTTTTCATGGCCTCGTGCCAAGACCATAGTTTGTCTCATGAGACATATTGATGCATCGAGGGGCTATAGTCGGCCCCACCCATCACATAATAAGTCCAATGCATTCGTTATATGAGTGGGGATGAACATTAACAACATATACATTCCTATTGAATCTATCATATGAAATGTAACTAACATTCACCAACTATTGAACATAAACACTAACCATTCAAAATAATATGATGAATGGTCTTAAGATAGATCATCCACAAAAAAGTTAGTAATAAAAAATTAAATAAAATATGGTATATGACTTCATAATTTACTAAACCCAATAATACTATGGAATCAATAAGAGCATTTAATGAAAATACTCTTATAAAATCTTTACGAAATTGTGAGATAAATACTCTTTTATTTTGAAAAGAAGAGTTATTTAGGAAAATATTTATATAAAACCAGAAGTTAAGTAAGATAGTATTTTTATAATAAAATAATTATTTTGAGAAATATAACGGTTTCCAAAAATAGATTATAGAGTGCCCTTGTAAATAGATACGAATTGTAGAAATTCCCTTGAATCAGGATTATAATTTGGAAACAATTTTGAAAGTTCATTTTAAAACGTGTAACTATCCATAAAATAAGGGAAGGTTCTGGTTTTTAAAAATATATATGATACACACACAGAATATATGATGATTACATAACAATACATTAGAATTTCATTGATGTAATTAGACAATTAAAGTAACCCGAATGAAAATGGATGTTCGGGTGAAAAACCTTACATCAACTCCAAACATGTTTTTCTATTGGACATAAGCTCAAGAAATTTGAAATTATACTTATTAATAAATTATTTGATAACCTATTAGACATGTATTTAGTTTACCATAATTCTGGTTAGTTCATTTATGTATTTATTAACAAGTTATTGTTTTGAATTTCTTCGTTCTGGACTATTTGTTTCCTTTATTTTCATATTCGGTTCAGTTGTTTTTAAGTAATGAAGTTCATGTGGAATGGTTATTAATATCCAAAATTGAAATTACACATTATTTCTTAACATAAATAATTTATAATGGTTATTTCTCTGATTTTGTTACATGTAATGTGGATGAATCATTAGATGAAAACCACTTCCATTATTTGGCGGTATTTGGATTATTATACACTAGTATTGTCATATAACTTATTTATATGTACATATTATGGTTCCTGAAAATTGATTAGGTTATAATACATATATTATAGTCTGGTTAACCCATAAATATGGTGTCATTTCTATTAATGAACAATAAATTAATGAACAAAACTTCATCATCCACGAATTCTATAAATTGGAACCTTGTGGACATTGATTTCGTTTATAATAATAAAAGGGAGAGAGTAAAAATATTTATGATGGTTCTTCCATTCACATGATATAATTCTGGTATATAGAGGTTATTGGAGTCATCATGGTCATTCAGATAGAAGAGGTTAAGAGATAAAAATAATAGAGATGGTCATGAAAATAAGTAAAAAGGTGAGAGATCCCTTATGAAAATTCGGCAGCCAAACGGCGTCGCTTAATTTTCATAAAATTTTATGATGAGATCAAAAGGGTACCTCATCATATTGAAATAAAAAGGAATGTAAGATGAATTCAAAAAATCAAACCCCAACATATTAGAATGAAAATTCAAAGAGATAACAAAAAATAAGTGTCGATTTAAAGAAGAGAATGAAAGATTCTCTTACCATGTAGAATAACTCCTAGATCTTGATGGTTGGAACCTTGGGGGATTAAGGACACCTTCGGAGGACTTTTAGAGAGGTAAACCCACCAGAGCTTCAAGGATGAGGGATTTGGAATGAAATAAAATGAATGGATGAGTGGGTATTTATAGAAAAAGAGAGGTAATTTTTTAGTAATTTCAAAGGGACACCTCATTAGTGGTTTTTTCCAAACCATGGGATTGCCCATGGTTTTTCCCATGGTTTAAGCCAGTTGGGGAACCTCATGAAATAAGTTACTATACACAAGTCGACCAGAAATTTATTTTAATTATTATGTCATTATGATGTCATTAAACTACTGAATGCTCAAAACTGTATTTTTTACTATTCACAAAAAAATCATGTATTTTCGAAAAATCCCAAAAATTCACCCACACAACTTTTCGACCTGTAGAATTAAAAAGTGAAATCCATTTTTCAAAAATAATTTTCTAAATATTATTAATTTAATTTTTAAATAAGGTCATTTTTAATTTGAAAAATAACAATCTTGAAGTGCAATTATTTTTATGTGAAATTGGAATATTAATTAAGATCTCATTATCCTATTTCCTTAAGAAAATAAAATACTATTTTTATTTACTATTCTTAAGGTCATAATACTATTCATTTCACTATTCATAAGGGTTTGTTACTATTCACCAAAAAATCATGTTTGTTTTATCAGAATCTAAATGACTTAATGAACATAACTCTAGATGACCATTTTGTGAAATTCAAAACATAGAAGAGGATAGATTATAAAATTTCATTCTATATTTATTTTCAAACCCTTGGGGTGTTACACTGCTCCTCAATCCACAGGTCGATATTCCAACTGCTTTGAAGTCCCATGAAGATGTATCCCAAAGTACCACCACGTAATAGGTGTCTCAACGCAATAGATGATTTGTCAATTGGATTCCCGGTCTCTATGTTATTAGCATTTTAGTCCAAAGGGCCCGGTTGGATTCGTGTTCGATCCAACCCATCCATACCACAACATTACCCAAAAATCAAATGGGGTATCCCAAAAGGACTATATCGATCCATGGTTCCCGGCACCATAGATGGTTCGTCAAACGTTCGCTCGTAGCTCAAGTTATGGATGAAACAGTGAAAAAGGGTCGAAATCGGTCCGGGTCCAGGCCGACCTGGGTTCGGCCCTATGTCCAACACAGCTCGCTGGGTCTGGCCAGCAAATGGAGAACCATGCTGGGAGGCCCATGGTGCGGCCCGCGCTGGGCGGCCCACAAGCCTATGCTAGCAAGCATTTGGGTGGCCCCACGGTGGGGTCCGCCCAAGCAGCCAACGAAGGGGGACGTGCCCCATGGGTACCCTGAACAGCTGGGGCGTTCGGGTTGGGTAGCTGACCGGCCATCAACATCTGGCACCAGCTGCTGGAACACGCGACCCGGGGTCCTGCTCAGCTCCACGGAAGGCCAAACGACCATCCCACCCATGCGGCGTGGTCACACACCACAACACCATCGGCGGACGGCAGCGAGTCAGATGCCCTCCTTTATCATCGCGGCCTCGTTCCATGTCTCTTTCCTGCCCGGCGGCGCGGTCACGCGTCGCCGACCTCTTTGCGCAGCCAACCGCTTCCCTAGCTCTACTGCGACCGACAGGCCGCGGCCGTTCTCTAGCTGCACGGTCATGCCGCTGACGTCATTGCCGCCGGCTAGACTGTCACCGCCATTCCCGAGCCCCACCGGTGCCGGTCGTCATCACGAGTTGCCGTCGATGTTCCTCGGGTCACCGAGCGTGCCGCGGTGGCACTTTCATAATTCCAAAAACATCTGCACTCGACTCATAACATTTCCATCAATTTAAGACCATAAAAATCCACAAAGGTTGCAGAGTGGCCGGGCCATGTTCATTTGGCCCGCACCCTCTGTGTTAGAATGTTAGAAAGTAGCAAAATTGTTCTTAAATCAAGAATATTGACAAGAACATGGTAATGGGAATTCAAAACAACATTCCCAACCCTTGCTCGTTGGAGGTGTCACGAGATGAATTCGGTGAAGGTGAGGAAAAGACGAACATCGGTTTGTCATCATTTGAAGACGTTCAACGTTGGGGATCCTTCAACAGAGTTCTTCATTGGAGAGGATGTTTCTTCACAATTATTCCAAGCTCTCCTTTTCCAACCAAATCCCTCCACAAAGAGGTGAAATTCCATATAAATAAAGATAAGTTAATTAATACAATTTATGTTGGCACATTAATTAATTTGATGTTGGCACAATTAATGGAAAATGAACCCATGATTCAACTCCCTCGTTATAGAGGGAGTTCAAGGCTCGGGTGGTCCCCACCACCAAATTCAATTTGAGATGATTGAATTTCAAAAATAAAGTAAATTTATTTCCTTTTCATTTCTCCCATGAAAATCAAAAAAACTAACATTCAATATCAACCTTTTATGGTATAGGTGATGGTCTCCTTAAGTGAATATCGGCATTGCGAGCTAAATGGTGTTCTCAGATTTTGATTCTGAACACTGGTTCAAACGTTAAAAAAACCCGCTTGCACGTTTATTAAACGTCCCTGAAAAATTGTTCAGAAACTCATTTCAGACACTCCGGGCCTTGGAATAACGTGCCATCAATTTTCAATGACTCGTAATATTCTCATAAAATTAAAATAATCTACATGAAATTTTTGGGACTTTACATTATCCCCACATTAGGGATTTGCGTCCCGGAAAGCCACATCAAAAAAACTAGAAAAACAAGTGGGGTTACTGAGCACAAATCTGAGCCTCCCACTCCCATTTTCTCTCATGTAGGTTCACATGCTTCCAACGCACACGAAACAAAAGTATTGATCACCCACGAAGGACTCTCTCCAATTGATCCTCAATCTCAACTGGAACCTCTGAAAATGCCACCCCATCGTCGATGTCCTGCTCTCCCCAGTCAATGATGTGCGAAGGATCATGTACGTATCTTCTCAGCTTGGATACGTGAAAAACGTCGTGCACCTGGTGCAACTTAGGGGGAAGTTCTAGGTGGAAAGCCACCTATCCAACTCTACTGAGGACCAGAAAGGGTCCAATGAACCTCAAAGATAACTTTCCGCCCCTACCAAATCTCTGCAAACCACGTCGTGGTGAGTCCCGTAGAAAGACGTTGCCACCATCCTTGAACTCTAGAGGTCTTCGTTTTCTGTCAGCATAAGAATTTTTACTACTCTATGCAATCATCATCCGCTCCTAGATAATCTGCACCTTCTTCATGGTAGCACGTACCATATCTGGTCCAATGTGTGCTGACTCCCCATGGTATGTCCAGCATAAAGGCAATCTGCATGGTCGATCATACAGAGCCTCAAATGGCGCCATTCCAATGGAGTGATAGCTGTTGTTGTATAAAAACTCCACCAAGGTCATGTGATCCTTATAACTACAACCAAAGTCGAGGACACAAGAATGTACCATGTCCTCAAGGGTTTTAATGGTCCGCTTAGTTTGGTTATCCGTCTGAGGATGGTAGACGATGCCCAGATGAGGATTCGTCCTGAAAGCCTCCAAAAACCCCTTCCAAAGCTAGGAAGTGATATGTTCATCAGGATCAAAGATAATTGTCGAGGGTATTCCATGTAACCACAAAATATCCTACACATAGAGGCATAACAAGATCTAAACAGAACCCTACCCTTTGATCAGTATGAAGTGGGACAACTTTGTGAGTTGGTCGACGATCACCCAGATAGAATTATGACCCCTGGACATTAGTGGGAGACCTATCACGAAGTCCATGGGCATCTCGTCCCACTACCACTATGGGATCTATAATGTCTTAACTATTCTTGGTGGTACCTGATGCTCCACATTCACTTGCTCAAAAGTGAGGCACCGGAAGACAATCTCTGCTACTTATTTCATTATTAATAGCCACCAGTGCTATCGTCAGAGGTCCTGATATATCTTTGACACTCCTAGATGTACCTCTAGAGTGGATGTGTGGAACTCCGTCAATACTTTCCCCCAAAGCGACAATAGTACCATGGTACGTCCTCTAAAAAGTATGACGTGCTATCCAGCTTCAGAAAATCCATTAGGTTCATGTCATGTGGATACCTGAGTACGTCGAGCCTCGCAGTTAGTTTCCCCATGTTTTTCCACCATGACTCATTGAAGGAGTGGGGGAGTGACTATAAAAAACTGAAGAAAAGATGCTTCATCTCAATCCACAAAGGATATCTGCAAAGAGACAAGTTTCTCTATCGCCTCACATATCAATTGTATACAAGATCTCTTGGTGAGTGCATATTCTTGAACGTTCCCATTCCCATAATTATAGACTATCTCAAAGTCATATTCCAAGAGTATCTCAGGCCAATGTCATGGTCTCAAATTTAGGTCCTTCAGGGAGAATATATACTTGATAATTTGGTGATCAGAGTAGATCGTAAAATGCTCCGTCTATCAGATAGTGTCCCCACATCTTCAATGTGAAGACCGTTGCTACTAACTCAGGGTCATAGGTAGTTTATTTATACTCATGTTGACTCAAATGTCGACAACCATATGTGATAACTACTCAATCCTACATTAGGACACATCTTAGATCGGTCACTGTTGCGTCGCAGTAGACTATGTACCCAACGCCCTTCGACAGAAGCCTTAAGATGGGGGCACTAGTCAGCCTCTACCTCAGCTCCTAAAAATTCCTCTGGAATATCTCCAACCACATGAAGGGTTTCCCATTAATTGTCAATACTGATAAAGGTGATACCACTCTGGAGAAATATGGCTCAAATCGATTGTAGTATCTATCCAAACCTAGGAATCTTCGTACCTCTGTCACACTCCTGGGAGGCTCCCATGCAAGTACCATCTCAATCTTCATTGGATCCACCACAACTCTAGCCTCTAAGATGACATGCCCCAGAATCTGAACCTCTCAGATCCAGAACTGGAAAATCGAGAGCTTACCATAAATCCATTGCTCTCAATGTGTGTCCAGAACTAATTTCAAATGATACGCATTCTCCTCCTCAATAGCTGAGTAGATCAGAATTTCATTGATGAAGACTACTAAAAAGTGATCAAGGTATGGCTGAAAGATCTTGTTCATGAATCCCATGAACACTACTAGAGCATTAGTCACGAAAAATGGCATAACCAAGAACTTGAAGTGGCCATACCGATATCTGAATGTCATCTTCTGCACATCATCATCTCATACTCTGAGCTGGTGATAGCCCAACCTGAGATCTATCATCGAGAACCTATATTCTCCCTTCAACTGATCAAAGAGGTCATCAATCCTCAGAAGTGGGTACTTTTTCTTCATGGTCACCTAGTTGAGGCACCGATAGTCAAAAAAAATTCTCAATATCACATCCCTATTCTTGGAAAACAAAATATGGACTTCCATAGGAGAAACACTAGGCAAGGTGAACCCCTTCCCCTGTAAGTCCTCATACTGTACCCACAGCTCACGAAGCTCAGATGGAGCCATCCGATACTCTGGTGTAGATATTGGTGTCTTCCTGGGGTACAAGTCAATGTAAAATTACACCACTCTGTGAGAAATAAGACATGAAACATCATCAATGAAGGCATCCACCTACTAGTCCACCACTACAGGATATCTCGGACTCTCCAAATAAATATCTCTGAGGGTAATTCTAGAAAACTAATGAGTGATCAGCTGCACTCTCCTCCGAGTAAGTCCATCATGTGCTGCAAAGGCACCCTTCACACCGTTAGAGTTAAACCTAGTAAATTAGGTCAAACACACCCCACATTGCTCCTAATACATTTGATTTGGCATAGATTATAGATAACCAATCCATACCCAAGATGACATCGTAAAGCCTCAAAGCTACTACTCGGAGATCCTAGCTGAAGCTCTCACCTCCTAGAGTAATCTCACACTACCAGCACAAGTGTTTAATCATTGAATCCTATTTCATAAGAGTCTCTATCTATAAGGATCAATCCAATGGCTCCACCAGAATATCTGAGCTCTAAACGAGGGAGGTGGGAAAAAAAAAATGACTGGATCCTAAGTCAATAAGTATTGTAGCTATAGTGGATTAGATAGAGATCACAACCTCGTATCATCTTTAGAGCACCGTGGTCATAGACCTCAGCTTCCTGGAGCTGATCTCTTACCTGTCCATCTGCTCCCTGTGGTTGGGGTGGACCACCTAGTGGTAGGGGCGGTAACACCTCAAATCACCACCCACTCCCAGTTTCACGACTAACTACTATGCAACATCTGCCTGCTCCCTATAGACCTCCTCAGTCAAACCATTGTCTATATATGGGCCATCCTTCAACCGTCTTTTGATCATCCATACAATGGGTCGGGTTGTCATGAGTCATGTCACCCAACCTGCTGCATGAGTAACACTGCCAGCTCCTGGCATGATTGGCTCTGTCTAAGATGCCTCGCACAACTGACCCTAAATCCTGCATTCGTCCACTTATTGGACTGTTATTCTTGGACCTCTTTGAAATTTTTCTACTACCAGCTGCAGAAGACTCCACTACATGAGCTCCAGTGGTGGGTCTTGATGCTGGTGACTGCTCAATAAGAAAACTCTCCACTAAGAGGGCTTTCTCTAACACCCCCGCCTGTGTCAGGATGTTGAGAAAAATCATCGAAGCCCTGATCTCCCTCCTGATTTTTTTCTCGAAGGTCATGGACCTAAAGAATGTGTTCTTCACCATATTAGTGGAGTATCATGAGAGTTATGTGAACCTAAATGAATACTGATCCATAGTCATGCTTCCATCTAGTAGATGAAGAAGCTCATGTATGATCAAGGCGCGAAGGGTTGGTAGGGAAAACTCTGCTCAAAAAAGGCTCTCAATGACTCCCCAGAAAAATTTCACCTTATTGTGGACCTGGATAATCATGCTCCACCATATGCCTACTTCTTCCTCCACAATACTGGAAGCATGGATCACAATGAGACCAGCTTGTGTCCATACCTGTCGGAAGACTCTCAACACGACCTCTAGCTAATCCTCATCCTCCAGTGGGTCTGTCTCACCCCTAAACATTGGTGGACTCTTGCCTTGGAACTCGTGAAACGTTCTCAAGAAGCATTCACTCTCTGCTACTGGGTCTGGAGGAATTGGTGTCCCAACATGTAATGGTACCTCTGGTGCCTCTACTGGTGCCTCTATTGAAAGAGGGCTCTAGAACAAGGCCTCATCGCTATGTGGGATATCATTGTGTACTATACTCAGAACCCTGGAAGGCTGTCTACATGGAGGCATCCTAAAAGAAATAGGTGATCCCCATACAGTACGTTATTCCTGGTGAGCTGACACAAAGAGATCAGAAATAAAACATGTATAAAGTTACACATAATCAGTTTTTTCATTCACTGAGTCAGAAATCGGATGACAGGGTCCTGGTGTATGGATAGGTCGGCCACCGCACCAACACCGGGTTCCTTAAAATGATAATAATATTCACAACACTTAACACTATTGTCATTAAAATATCAGAGTCCAATGTTCTACAGTAGAACCGGATCCTCTAATACCAATTTGTCACAACCCGTCCCCCCGGGGCCCGTGTTGTGACCCCCCCCCCCCCCCCCAATCCCACCGTCCATAGGCCAGGGGATGGTGATTAGCACCAAAAGGTATATTACCTACAACATTGGAGGAATTTCCTTTATAACCTATAACTCACAAAATAATGCATCATGTAGGATACAAGCACAAAGTAAAACTATATAGTAAACATTGTGTGTACAAAATGAAAAAGGGGCCAGAATACAAGCCCAACTGAAATGTTCTTGTAAAATGAAATAGCTCATGTGAACACCTGCCAAGGTTTCTACCTGAAGGGTTGGAAGATCTCTCAAAGGATTTTCTCTGTGGTACACCTCTTCTATGACCTTCTCCATGATACCTTCAGTCCTGGCACCCTCGGCCACATTTAGTTTTGTCTGCCATTTGCACCAAACACAACAAGGTGCGGGCATATCCTGTGCCGGGTTGAGTATAACGATACTCAGTAGGGAACCTAAGACACTAGAAGGTATCACATAATCCACAAAGGATAACCCAAAAATAATTAAAACCACTAACAACCCTACTTAGGTATATGCCCATACATATACCTAAATTTTCGAGTAAACCCATCTCAATCATGAAGTAACAAAAGGCCCAACTCAAAAGCCCAAAGCACAATTGTCCCATGAAGGAAACAATACCACAAAGGTAAAACCGTGATGGTAGGTACACCAAGTGTAACACCACATAGAAGAATACAATGAAAGAATCGCCCCGAAGGTAAGTACCACAATGGTAACACCACATAGTTGAATACCACAAAGGTATCACCACAAAGGTATGCATCACTAAGGTATGCCACACAGATGATTACCACATAGGTAAAGACTCAGCTCACATCAGGTATAACTTCTGTATGGAAGTAAATATGATTAAATGTAACTACTGAATCATCTTACTCTATTAAGAGGCAGACCAACGTAGGATCCTAAATCATTGGACTGACATAGGATCTTAGTACAGCAGAACCACGTAGGATCCTAGAGTAATCCCATGTGGATTCCTAAAGTGGATAAAAGTGTGATACTGGAACACTACCCCACATAAGATCCCAAGTCACATACACACATAGCATCTTAAATCATCAGACCCACATAGGATCCCTTTCTTATCATACTGCCCACTACAGGGTTCCCGCACTATGATCGCTTGATTCCAAGAGAGTCTTCTTCACATGCCACAGGTTGATACTCCAACTGCCACGAAGTCCCATGAAGAAGTATCCCAAAGGACCTCCACAAAATATAGGTATCATCACAACATACAGTGCTTCAATCGGATGTTTGGTCTGTATGTTATTGGACTTTTAGTCCTGAAGGCCCGGTTGGATTCATGTTTGATCCAACCCATCCATACCACAAATTTTTCCAAAACTCATATATGGTATACCAAAAGGTCTGTCTTGATCCACGGTACCTGACACTCCATATAGTTTCTTAAAATAATTCTTTTAGCTCATTTTATGTATGAATGACTGAAAAAATGGTCGAAGCGGGTCCGGGTATGGTCCAACCCTGTCTGACTTACCCGGCCCAACACAGGTCCGGCCCGGCCCGCCAGTGCGGCCCGCGATGGGTGGCCCACTGGCATGTTCTGGCCTGTGGCTGGGTGGCCCTATGGTGGGGTCCTCCCTATCCCCCACCCATGGGGGAGGCGCCCATTGGGTACCCCGAACGACTGGGCAGTTCAGGTTCAGTAGCCGACCGGTCAGCGCCATGTGGCACTGGAAACTGGCAGGTGGGACATGGGGTCCCGCTCACCTCCACAGCAGGTCAGATGGCCAGCCCACCCATGTGGTGTGATCGCACTCCATGACACCACCAGTGGCCGACAACAATCCGCCCGCCCCCCTTTGCTGCTACGTCCTCGTGCTGCGGATCCTCCAAGCAAGATGGTGCGGTCGCTCGGCTAACCATGCGCCTTCCACCGCCCTATCTCCATAGCGGCCAGCAGGCCGTGACCTTCTCCGGTGGTGTGGTTGTGATGTTAACATCTCCGTAGCTAGCTTGAGTGTCGGCCGCTGTTCCTGATCCCCACTGGTGTCGGTCGCCTGCACAGGTTGCCGATGGTGTTCCTCGGGTCACCGGGCGTACCCTGGTGGCCCATTCCTCATTTCGAAAACCCCCGCACTCAACGTAGAAGGTATCCATTGGTTCAAGACCGTCAAAAACTACAAAGGATACAGAGTGATCAGGCTGGGTTTGTTTTGACCACACCCTCTGTGTTATAACGGTATCAAGCGGCACAATTGAACTTAAATTAAGATGATTGATAAAAACATGGTAATGGGTATTTAAAACAACATTCCCTAGATCGATTTCCCATTTTAGGTTTTGCGATATGAATTCAGTGAAGTCTATGAAATGAAAAAAGTCTATTCGTCATCTTTGAAGATGTTCCTCGTTGGGGATCCTTCAACGGTGTTCTTTGATGGAGAGATTGTTTCTTCACAATTCTCCCAAGATCTACTTTGCTTACCAAAACTCGCAACCAAGTGGTAAAATGAAGAATAAATAAGGTTTAGTTAATTAATACAATTAATTTTGGAACATTAATTAATTTTATGTTGGTGAATTTTATGGAAAAGAACCAAAGAGTCACCTCCCTCATTAAAGAGGGAGTTCAAGGGTGGGGTGGTCCTCACTACCAAATTCAATTTTAGAGGAAATAATTTCAAATATAATATAAAGATAATTTATTTTTATTTCTCCCATGAAAATCATAAAAAATAACATTCACCCTCATACTTATGTAGTCAAGGTGAAGGTCTTCTTAAGAGTATATCAGCACTGCGATCTCGACGGTGTCCTCAGATTTAAATTCTGAGCACCAGTTCAAATGTTACAAAACTAACATGAACGTTTACTTAAAGTACATGAGAAAAGGTTCATAAATTCATTCGGGGCACTTCGGGCCTCAGAATCACACACCGTCCATTTTCTCAGAATCGTAATATTTCCATATAATTAAAAAAATTACATTGAATATCCAGTTCTTTAAAACCTCTTATAGTTAATAGATCATAACCATATGAACCTATTTCCCATAATAATACTACATATTTATTCACTAGTGCAACACCTTCTCATACTAGTGTATGTAATAACCTCAAGGGTCTATAACGTCATCACATTCCTGGATCGAACAAGGTATCTCACTATTTTCCACCTTCAATTCACATTTGATCATCCATTGTTCCCATCCGAAACCCATGACCTCACTCAAGATGTTTTAGAAAACAATGGAGTCTTGAATCCCACTAAAACACACATGAATATAATATAAAATTTGTCACAATAGCTCTTTGGGGGTGGATATATATTTACTTAAATGATCTATCCACAAGTTACTATCAACAAATGCAACCATTATCCATTTTTACCTATTATCGTTACCTCACCATAGGTTCACATAATGCATTAAATATAATATATATATCCTTAATATTCTTTATAAACACCAAATTAAAATAATCAGGTATACCAAACATGTATACTTCCCATTGTTCTATACCAATATACCAAAATCAACTATCCAAATTCATTACACATCAACCTTGGGATCACTTTCTTAATAACCCAACATTCCAAACTCATTCCATAGAATATCATCCATTTTAAATCATATCACATAGTTCATTCATTCACAATATAAAGGGGTTACTTAATGAAATCATGTTAAAATATTCGATCAATAACCACTCAATTTATTCTAATAAAAACTAGAAGAGAAAAATCATGATTTACTCATTTTAGATCCAAACATCTAGAAACACCATCAAAACAAGGGCATACATCCAATTTATAATTTCCCTATAAATCTATACTCAATACGAACTATCATGGTTTTAAATATTAACCATTAACATAGAATTCATCTACATGCATATCCAAGGAAATTGATTTCACTTCTCATACTCTAATCTCAATTTAAATAACCTATCATTCTTATCATATCATTGGAATCAAAAATCCGGACGAAAAACCTCTTTTTTACACACATATATCACTTATATCACTTTCATTTTTTGGAAAACATCCTATTACTTATCTAGAATGTAACACCGTGAATTTTTTTGAATTATAATTTTTTAAATTAATTTAACTTTTTTGTTATTTTTCATTTCACGTAAACCATAAAATACATTATTTTATATTAAATAACTATATTTGGATTGCGTTATACACAACACCATGTTATTTTTTATCTCCAAATAACATAAACATTAGATTGAGTACATGGAACACAAAGGTATATTTTGACATTGATTATGTTACATGGAACACTGAAATGGCATAAAGAACAGCAACATGTTATACATTACATGCAGCAAAATGTTTCTACGAAACATGTTACTACAATTATATTTATTTAAATGATATAATTATAAGCTTGCAGTTAAATATTTTAAAAAGAATAGTAAAAAATAATTTGAAATATTTTATTTAATAATTTTATATCAATAAAAATTATTGATAATGAATGATAATTTATTTAGTAAATTCCTAATATGAGTTGACATACTATATTATGATGTAAATTATTTTTAATGGAATTATATTAAAAATTGTCAAATTAATTTTAAAAATATTTTAAAATTAAATTTTATAAAATAATTCTTTTTAAAATTTTTTATGTTGGAATTATATTAGGTTTAATATTTTGTATTTTTTTGAGAAATAACATTTTATTGTGAATGATAATAATACAATATTTTAATTCAATGATACCTTCTCATCTAAACTATTTATAATGATAAATTATAATTTATATTAAATAAAAAGATTAATTGGATAATATTTTAATCAATTTATCCTATTTAGGTCACTCAAAATCAATTTCACTTTGTTATTGGGTATAAAAACATAGCAACAGTTAAGACCTTTCTAAATTAGAAACTTGCAATGTTGTCCCGTCATCGGGATTAGTTTTAAAATAATTTCAAAATATTTGGCCTACATAATTTTTAAAGATGTATTAAATATTTATAATTATAATAATTTATAATTTTTAATAATTAAAACTTATTTTTGTAATAAAAAACATATATGAATTTAATTAAAATTAATTACGTTGATTAATGTAAAATTAAGCATAAAAAAGGACTGAACCATGAATTTAAGACCCAAAAAACCTATAAACATTTACAACACCCATTATATAGAAATTATTCATCTATACACATTCCATTATTGAATTCCATTGGTTTTTTTGACTTTTGTTAGGAAAAAACATGGGCACCCCTAACTTCTTCTCAAAAATTACATGTGTGTCATTTCCCATCCCTATAAAAGGCCAACAATCTACGTCATCACAAGTCCTCTAAAACAAAATAGGATAAAACAATTTCTGATAAATCCACTTCATAAATTTCCTACCTTCCTCCATGACTCCACCCTTTGGGAATAGAGAAATCCTATGAACCCTTTTGGAAAAAAATTGGATTTACCAAATTAATAGTTAATGTCTTCTATCAAAATCCATTTTTCCCTTCCCAACCCCTCAAATATATTTATCATATGATATTATAAAAAACTTATCCTCAAAATAATAGTACATTATTATTTAGAGTTTTTTACCTATACTAACACACACATCCGTCAAATGGTTAACGAATATATAGTTTTTGTGTACGGTAAGCTATCGCTTTTATAACCATTGATTCATCATTTTCCTTTACCACCTCTCATGGTGTAAATTATAACAGAAACTCTATTTATTTAATTTATATATTATATTTATTATGTATTTAATATTATGTAAATATTTAACCACACATATATTGTTAATTTATATTTTTTTGTAAATACAATAATTTCATTCATGGAATTGTGGGCTGCGACCCCCTAAAATCAACGTGATTAGTTCATACACTACATGGAATGTATTAATTATGAATTTTGTGAATATAAAATAAATATATTATATATTAAATATATTATAAAAATTATTTAATTATAAATATATATACATATATGAATTTTAATTTATTTCATTCAACATTATTATTAAACGTAAATAGCATTCATGCATACATATGGATCACCATATCCATAAACTGTGTATTCTATTTCCAACATATATATCATATGGATCATTATAAAACATATATAATTAATCTAAATTATATTTAAATAAATTATTTCATTAGTGATTTCAATATATATATATATATACATACTAATGATATAATAAATTAAGACACGTTTGTAAAAGAAATTGGATATTACCTGAAGTGATACATTAACATAGAAGTGTTAACAAGTGGGTAATATAAATACATTATAAAACCATATATATTATTAGAAGAAAAATTATATTTTATTGATATATTTTTGATATATTTTATAATTATTATTCATGATTTTGGAAGAAGTGTGAAGAGTGTCAAGACACAAGGTAAGGGGATCTCATCCGACTTTTTATTTCCATGAGATACAAGATTCATTCACAACCCATTACATTTGACTGGTGTGTAATCTTCCAACATATGAAACCAATTATTATTAAATTTAAATTAAGTTTTATTTACATATATATTCTATAGCCATTATTTCGTGTATTTAATGTATCAAAAGATATCAAATCTATAAAATGTCTTTTCTCTATTTTTCTTCATTGAGCCACATGTTTTCTTATGAGCCTAAATTAATTTTCACAATTACATACTTCAATTATTTATGATAAATCATGAATATCCATATTTTCATGAAACTATATGATTCATGTAATTTAATTTTCGTATATGGAGAGTATGATCTCATGTTACAAATTGATAAGAGTTTATTGAAACAATCTCATTGATTTAGAATATTGTTTATGATTGTTCTTCCTTTGATGAAATATTATAGACCATATATTAATAACTTTCAAGAATTTTCATATCCTTTATTTATTCAAGAAATATTGATATAATGGTACTATATTTCTATTCGTTATTACATAATACTTTTTTGAATGTGTTCTATAAAATCCGGACCATAACCACTCTTCAGTTGGAAATATGTGTTCTTTAAAACCCACGTTTTCTAAAAGGGTTTCCAAGAACATTCTACTAATCTCATGTGATCATTAGAATAAATTTTTACTCTTTTTTTATTTTACCAATGATTTCAAAGGAATCTTCTTTTGGATTTCTGAATGAGACATTTTTTATTCCATTTTACCCTGAAAACAAAATGTTAATTTTACCTCATACGACATACATGAATTCACCTACAATCACTTCATTGAAGAATAATTTGAATTTTTAAAATTATAATACATAATAAAATGCTTCTAAAAGTCATTTAAATGGATAATTATTTTTAAAACGTTTTCAAGCTTCATTTATATTCTTATATGGACAATTTTTTTCAAAATATTTAGAATCCTTATTAATGTATTTTAAAAGTATTTTCAATGAATAAATTTTCAAAAAAAAAATTATATATTAATTCATGTGAATTCAAGTAAAAATGATTTCAAATCCTATTCAATATTAATTTATAATTGTAATTTTTTTAAATGCAATATTTCTTAAATTATTTTGAGGCATGTTTTATATGTTTTCACAAAAAAGGATTTCAGAATGATTTTAAGCCTAATTTATAGGATTATTAGTTATTTTCTATGAAAATTATTTTCGAATAGTTTTATGAATTAAAAATTCTTTTTCAAAGAAGAAAAAATATTTTTTACAGTATATAATTTTTTACAGATATTTGAAATTTATTTTCAATTTCTGATGAAATTTGTTGATCATACAAATTTCCTTCTAGGAAGGTAAATAAATACTCCATCCATAATCATTCCTTCAATGTGTAATGATTAATTTCATGGAATTTATGAAAATATATTCCCTTTCAGGTATTATATTTTTATAAAATCCATTTCCCTTTCACTAGTTATGAAATTAATATAATTACTATGAAACATGTATCTTTATCCATATGTTATGATATATTTATATTTTTACTCTAACTATCTCATTTCACATGTAATGATATGATTGTATATGATAGGGTTGGAACTATGTGTGAATGAGAAATTAAATAGATTCAGTATTATAGGGTTGGAATGAGAATTGATGTTGGTTTAGTAATACATGACAAGAAAATGGAGTGAAATCTGATCAGTAATACAAGGATAGAATGCTGAGTGAACTTTGTTTAGTAATAATGTGTTGGAACTATGTGTGAACCATGTCCAATAATGAACTTTTTCCACAATGATTTCCTTGGATGTGATGTCTTGACTACTATGAAAATCATTATATATGCATATGTGCCTGCCACAATTCCATGTTTTGTTTCTATATTATTCTTTCATGGTTTCTGGTCCTTATTTACATATGATTTATTTCTTATAAACATTGAAGCATTCTTCAATGATTCATGTATGTGATAATTGGTTTGAATATTATATTATTCAAATTTCATATATCATGTTCTCATACCATTATGTTCGTGATTATCATTACAGATTTCCCTTGTTTACAGTTACTCAAAAATTTATCTCACCCCTTTTTATGTTTACATCTCCATGTTATGAAGATATGTATTATTTTTAAGAGGTTAAGAAGGTTTCTAACCAAGAAAAAATTTGTGGACATAATGTTGTTCATTTTATGTACTAGTGTTTGTGTCCCCATTTTCCCAAAGTCAAAATACTTGTATGTTGTTTTTACCCTTATTTTTATAATGTTTTAATTATTTAGAAAATGATGTATAATGTATATGTTTTAAATGAGAGGGTGCCTATAGTTGGTATACGAGAAATGGCTTAGTTAAAATTTTGAAGATTAGATGATAAACAAAATTGATAACCTTAAGGAAATTTCTAGGTATAAGTATACATATAAATAAAAGTATATGAAAATTCCCAAAATTTTTGGTAAAGTATAGAGTGATTTGGTTATTAGGAATACATCCAGGTCTATATACTACAAGTCGGTGTGGATCTTTCCTAGATGTACCTAGTAGTAACTACTCTAACAAGATGTTGTGGGCCTTACTTTGGATAATTTGGTACATGATAATGGGTCTTTCTACACACCTGGTTTAACACTTCCAAGGGATATGTTTTTGTAATTCATAGACTCTTCAGGAACCATCATGATGGATTTAAAAATAAATTCTCTTTGAATAACTAAGGATGAACCTAGTATGTCATATATTATGAAATGTATCCTGATTTTTACATCATAAAATTAACTGTATACATGAATGTGTGGTTTTATGATATAATAATTAATACTCACACTATGATTATAGTTTTAGCCAATGGTAAGAACCAAAAGGAACTAGATTATCATTGAATGCGATGGATGATTTTTTGGTTGATCAGTCATGTGGGATGGCCACTTTAATGAAATATGTTATGATGATTCCTAATTAGTTTTCACGAATCATGATTAATAATGTGTTACTTAAGAAGCTCATATCCTCACCAATGAAGGGAAATAAGGAGTTATATGAGATCAAGGGTAATGGAAACCATTGAAGAATGAATATTCATTTTCCTTTGTGTAATGAATGTGGAAAGAATCTACCAAGTTAACGTATTAGAGGAACACAAAATTTTTTGACTGTAGAAAATAAGGACACAAAGTAGTGTCTTCAAGGAAAAAAAGATGATTTCTATTAATGAAGATGATGTGAATATTTTCATCTTTATGGAATCATTGATGTTTAAGATATTTAATTGTGGAATAAATAGTCATCATGAAACCCAATTTTCCAAGAGGAAACCTCCTGAATAGAATTTTTATGTTGTCTCAGTAATGGTTACATTACGAATGATATATATGCTATTGATGAAATATTGAATGAAATAGGTATTGTGTAATAGGATGATGTATACTACATAATTAAAAAATGATAAAGTATAATAATAATTTTTTTATTTGGAATAATGAATAATTTTATATGAATTTTGAAATATATATGGATTTCCATGTTAGTACTTTTTTCTATAGATTTACAAGAACATGTAGAATAGTTTTGATGGAATTAAGATTTAATATAATGAGAAGTTGATGTCCATTACAATAAAATGATTACAGGAATTATAAAAATTAATATGATTTTAATGTTATGATAATATTGTTTGGAAAAATATATTTGTGATATGAATTAGTAAATAAGACCATATTGATTACCTTGGAACTATTTGAGGTCCTACTGAAAATTAGTTCATGCTATCATGGATGAAGTTAAAAAGTTCTTGGATTTACGTAATATATCATGTAATATATTGAATAAGGAAGAATTCAAATTTTCTTAAAGGATTTATGGTAATTTATGTTGTTACTATGTGGGTGTTCACTTGTTTGGAATGTGAGAACCATGATATACTATGTGTTTCAAGGGAGATCAAAATTAATCTAATTTTGTGATATTGAATCCAATCTTTGGGACAGACATATTTCAAGGGGTTATAATGTAAACCATTAATGACATTTTTATGTTAAACATAGGAGAATGTATTTATATATTGAGATTGTTAGGGAAACCTTGGTTAAAAGGATATTTAGTGATTAACCTCATTTCACAAATGTTCATTATATTTTTGAATTTACATTAGTGTAGTTTTAAAAAAGGATATAATGTATTCTAGGTGACAACCCATAATGTCTAGAAATTCCATGTTTCTTGATCCCAAGACCGAAATAAGATAAGGTTTTCTTTTCTAGCACTGGCCTACTTGATGTCCTATTTAAATCATATTTATTTTTTGTGAAGAATTATTTTCGAGGAAACCAAAATATTAATTTTTATGATTAGAGAATAATGTATTTATCATATTGAATATTATGTATAGTTATAAATAAATATTTGTAATTTTAATTATCTTTTTGGTCTTTAATATCTAATAAATGTGTATTTTAGTGGTTTAGGAATCAAAGTTAATTTATAACATCTATTTTATGTTATAATTGATAAATTATAAATATTTAAAAGGACAACCAAAGAATGGTTTTTTTATTCATTATCAATAAAATAATTACTCAATGACAGGATAATGAAATATACTTGGATTTCGAAATTAATAAATTTTATTGAACTGATGGCCTTATAAATCAGCACAGATTTATGTCTTTGAGGCCCAGAACTTATTTTTATTCACTTATTTGTGATTAATGACCTCAATACTTATCTATAAATAGTAATTTTTTCTCTATATACAAAATTTAGTCCCAAACTATATTCTCCTATGTGTAATCCTATTTATATTTTACTTTATGTAACTATTATGGTTCCCACATTCCCTTCTTATGGGAATTTTTATTATGAATTTTTATCATATTGGTTTCTATAATTGAAAAATTTAATTATTAAACCATTGATAAAATAGATTAATTTCAAGGATGAAATTAAATTGATGGGGTGAAGAATGTATCACACCATGATTTTCAGAAATATTTTTTTTCAAATTAATTTAACCTTTGGGATATCTTTCGTTTAACATTACACAAGAAAATAGTTTGTTTCAGATTAATGCACTATTTTGGCTTGAATTATACCTAACACCATTTTAATAGTGCACAAAAACAACATAAATGTTATGTTGAATATGTGGAATACAATGGTTAGCTCATGAAATTGGTTTATATTACACACAACACCATCTAAGAATACGTTACAAAGAACACTGTGTTTCTACGAAACATATTTTATTGTTATAATAATTTAAATGATATAATTATAATACAACCATCAAACATGTTATTATTAATATTGATAATTATTTTAACAAAATTTATAATGGATCTATATAAATAAATCATATTGATGATGACATATATAATTTTTTCAAATTCCTTATATATTTAAGATTGTTATTTTAGAAAATGAATATCTTTTAATGTCATTATATGAAAAATATTAAAATTAATAATCGAAAAAATTAGAAATTTATTTTGATAAAATAAACATTATTTTTTAATTGAAAATTTCAAAATTATATTATGTTCATTTTTGGTTTTTTCTGAAAAACATCATTTTTGGATGAATAGTAAAAAATACAAGATTTTAATTTGAAAATATTTGTTCATAGAATTTTTTTATAAGGATAAATTATAATTTAAATTTCATTCAATATTTAATTGAATAATATTTTTATCAAATAATATAATTTATTAAATTGGAATCCATTTCAATTTGAAATTCGTAATAAAAACATATCAATAGTTAAGATGTTTTTATATTAAAAACCAGCAGTGTCATCCCATTAGTGGGATTATATTTAAAATAATTTATGCCACTTATTTTATTATAATTTGGAAAAATGGATTGCATATTTCTAATAATAAAAATTCATAATTTCTAACTATGTGAAATTATTGTTTGACTAATATTATTAGTGAATGTAATTAAAATTAATTACATTCATTAATGAAAAAATTAAGATTAACTAAGGAAAACCCATAACGTTTAGACTCAAAAAGAATTATAAACTTGTAAAACACCCATTTCATGTCCATGGTTCGTAAATTAAAATTATAGTGTTTAGGTTTTTTTGTTTTATATGATCTTTTAGGGGAAAAAACTTTGCTCACCGAACATGTAACGCCCCGACCCCAGTTACCTACAGTCGGTGCATTATTACATAACATTAGCATGATCACAAGAAAGATCAAATCCCGAAAGACCAATTGGTTTAGTAGCCTTGGAAACACTAGATATATTCATAAGTTTTACATTACATCATAAAATGAAAAACTACTACAACAACATAATGTCTCCACAGTCCACACTATTATCCCCTCATAATATCCCTGCAGGTCATTCATAACTTACTTCTACACATCCTGGGGAAAATAAAACATAGAAAAGGGGTGAGATCAAATGCCCAGTAAGGATAACAATATAGCAGAACATTCAAAATAAGAATAAACATTTAAGGCAATTCATTACTAAAACAAAAGCCTTTTAAACTTGAACTTCAACATAGTATGACAAAAGTAAAATGAAATAATGCCATTTACTTATTCACATGGATATTCTACTAATCGAATAATCACATGAAAAATCAATAACCACTTTCATAATGATGGAATGCATAATGCTAATCATTAATTTCTTTTCAAGGCCTCGTCCCAAGACCTTGGGGCTAACTGTAACTGGAACCCAACCCGGAGTGCCTCTAATAACCGGACACCAACCCGGAGTGCCTCAAATAACCAGACACCAACCCGGAGTGCCTCTAATAACCAGAGACCAAACCGGAGGGCTTACTTTTACCAGTCCCTAACCTGGAGGGCTTACTTTTACCAGTCCCCAACCTGGAGGGCTTACTTTATCCAGTCCCCAACCTGGAACATACATGTCCAACACATTCATATGAAGTAAAGGTTGAAATATAACATAAACATTCTTATTGGAACTAGCATACGAAATGTCAATACTTTTCTCATAAACCATGAATTCTATATAAATGACACATCTACAGTCAAACATATCACAAAACTTCATTACAATATGGATGTTTTAAATCATAATAAATCATCTTCAAATAATCTTAAAATCCATCAAAGGATGTTGACATAGATGAAAATGTTTTTTTAAAAATTATTGAGAGAAATATCCCTTTTTCCTGAAAACATTTTAATGTAACACAATTTAGAAAGTAAGGCATTTAAATACATTTTTGAATCAAAGTGTCCCATACCACTTTGAAACTTTTGAATGGAATTAACACTTTTAAAACATTCATTTTCATATAAATAAATCCATACAAACCATTTTGAAAACGTGGACATAAATGTGGATGATTTAGAAGAATAAATATTTAAAACATTTAAAATGATGTTTTAGTAAAAGTTCCCTTAGAAATAGTCCCTTATAAACCTCTTTTATGAAATATGGACATGGATAGTAAATATGTCCCTGTAGATACTTACGTAAAGACAACCTCGGATATTAAAGAGATTGTGAAGTAAACACTTATCAATTTGGTAACTTATGAAACATACAACCCATGAAAGAGGTATCATACAATGAAAATGTAAATACACATAAGGTAAAGTGTATTACACAAAGAATACAATTATGGACAGTACATACACCACACAAAAGATAATAGTGGAAATATGGCATGAATCTCACGGAAATAAAGAGTGAGATGAAAACCCCTTACCACGTTAATCAACTGAGTCGTATGGCCAAAAGTTATTAACCACCAAATTATTTACATAATAACATGAATATAAAGATAATCATGATAATATATATCAAATTCCAGTACACAATACACCACTTTCAATAATTTAGTGGCGAATAATGGAAATCTCACGGAATTGAATGTTAGATAAGAAAATCCCTTACCTTGTACTTTTACATGGTTGGGGTAGGTTAACCTCCTGTATAATATTGACATAATTGTTATTAAATTATACAAGAATCATATATATTAATATCATATCATATATGATCTTTTAACTTTTCTTTGTTAATAATGTCTTAGTATTATCGTTGTATCGGGTGTTAACTTACTCATTTTCTTTTATATGTTTTATTACGTAATCCATGTTTGTAATGGATAGGTTGTATATTATTCATATCCATAATGATATAAAGTCCTTAAAAATCATTTTTAAATCAGCAAATGATAATTATACTTAAATGGATATGATGGAGAATGAATCTCATCCCGTTCGTGGAGACGGTAGTCCGTACGTACGCACGAGCGACAATATCATTCTTTTGATATTAAAATAATATATAAATGAATGGTATATCAATTATACAGAATCACTAACATGTTATATTTATTATTTAGATGAGTTACACATCATTATTATACCCATCCAAATAATAATATATTGAATAACAATTACACCAAGACGTGGAGATGGTAAGCCGTACGTACGCACGTATGGTGACATGTTATTCAAAGGGTGCATAGAATACTGAATATGGTTGTACCATATTTATAATAACATCACAGTATATATATGATACTGGAGTTCTTATTTTATAATGGTAACAACAAAGTAAGAAGATGTGGAAGAAGAAAGAACTTGGAAAAAGGGTGGTGAAATCATTACCTCTTCTTCGGTTCCTTCCTTTTGATTTGATCAAAAGGGCTCCTTAGGATGGCTTTCTGATCAAACTAAGGCCTCTAGGTTGTAGTGAAGGAAGTTGGGAGAGTATTTGGGAAGAGTTTGGCCGAACCATAAGACTTTGAAGGTGTGAATAAATGAGAAGGAGGAGTGCCCTTTTATAAGAGGTGTGAGGGGCACCTTTGGAAAAGCTAGAAATATTAATTTATAATAAATTCTTATTCGGTTTCTAATGGCTCCAAAGTTGATTATTTAAATGTTAAGGTGGGTATGAGTCGAATACAACTCAACCAATAGAATTTAGACAGGTTTGGGTACTTATATTAACCTTATCTTTAAGTATTAACTCTAAGTTAATTAGTTTCACTTTTACAATGTCTCTTTGTATTTTTATATAATATTGTTAATAAACTTACTATATACATCCAAGAGACCCCCAACTGGTCCATTAATGATGAACCTATCATGATATAAGTCTCTTGGCCGAACCTTAGATTTTTAGGAATTTAATATCAATTAATAATATAATATTTGTTTTAAGAACTCTTTTATGTCAATTTTGACACTATTCAATAGTTGATTTTTGTGAAACTCATAACGGATTTATTACTTCAAAAAAACACAATTAAATCAATTATAATATATTATATTATCCTAGAAAATTAGTTTAATTCATTAAAAGTTTCATATTATATTTATTTGGGTATTTATAATATCAATTATTTTGATTTTTCACTATTATATTAATTACTGCATCATCAGTGTGTCATAAATAAATTAACTTATTTAATGTATAAAAATTATAAATAAAATATCATTATGTAGTAAATCTTTTTATATTTCTAATGAATATTTATAATCTAAAATCCAACATATATAACCCTATGTAACAATTTTTTTGCTAAAAGATATATGCTTGTGTCATTTTTGTATTCATTTTAACTTAATTAAAATAAAGTGTCATTATCACTTACATGTGGATCCATGGGGTCCCAAAATCGACCCAAAGATGCCTATGGTCGAACATGTATCAAACAATAAGGCTAGGACACGTTTTATGGTAATTTAGTATTATTATAATATTATTTTTTAACCCTTATTTACCGGATTTACCCTTAACCATGGTAAATAAAATATTTACCGCAGTAATTATTCAAAATGTCTAAAAATAAAAGTTACCTATTTACACAATTTTAACATCCTGATTACAAATATGGAATCTATTTTTCTAAATTAAAAACACAGAAGTGGCAGAAATTAATTTAAAATTAATTCCCGCTGTCAAAACAAAAAGCGTGTTTTTAAGAGATAATAACTATCAAAAGATTGACACTTGTTTATCTTCGGTTTAATTGTAAAATTATGTCCAATGACCAAAATTATATTAAATGGTAAAAATATATTCTAAATATACTTTAAAACCACTCAAATTCATAATTTATCACTATTAATTATTTTGATTAAAAATGTTGTTTTTAATTAAAATTTAGTAATTTTCACTATTCATCAAAATATGAAAGTTATCCGAAATGTACCAAAATTTCATCTTAGGCTAAATTCGATATTCCGAATCCAAAAATGAAGTCCATTTTGAAATATAAAATATATATAATTTCAAAAAGTAGGTATTACTATTCATAACGGCTAGTTTGATTGGTTATGGTGTGTTAGAACTCGGTGTTGCGTACAACACACGCTATCACATTATTCAAAGAGAAGCGTACCATAGAAGCTTGGGGTGTTACAGAACATGCTTTAAAAAATTCCATGTGTGTACTTTCTCTTCCATATAAAAGGACACAAACTCTCCATCTACATGAATCCTACATGCCTATATAGTACCAGAAAATATCATCAAAATAATAATTATAAAACCCCTCCCTTCCTCTTTTAATCCTCACTTTTTGCATAATGTAATCCAAGGAAGCCTTTTAAGAAAAACCATAAAGAATTACCCAATGAAGAGGAAACCTCTTCCCTCAAGATCCATTATTTTAATTTCATTATCCAACACTTAAAATCCATTTATTTCATTATTTTATATCATAAAAATTATCATAAATATGCTATGATAATTTTAATATATTGTTTAACCTACCTATACACACACCTCGATATAATGGGTTACGATCATATTTTCAATGGGTACGAGAAACTATTTTCTAATTTAATAATGAATGTTCATTTTTAAATTAGCGCAAAACATGGTGGAAATTATGATGGAATGTCTATTTATATGTTTTATATATTATATTTATTTTATATTTTTTATATATAATTATTCTAAAATACATATCTTTATATTTTAAATTTGGTTTTTATACGATAATTTTGTTTGAGGTAGTGTGGGATTCCCCCCACCCCAACAAGCAATGTGATTCATTAACAAACTACATAGAATTCATAATCGATTAAGATAATATATATCATATATATGATATAATAATTATAATTTAATAATGATATATATATATATATTTGTGTGTGTATGTGTGTCTTTTACCATCTTTGTTCCAACACAACAAGTATATGGAAATAACATCCATCCGTATGTATGACTTACACTCTCCATAAACAGTATATTCAATGTTTTAATTATATATCCTATGGTTTATTATAATAAAAATATGTTGAATAAAATTATATTTATATGATTGTTATAATTATGGAAATCATGATATAAATATATGAACCAAATATAATAAAATTAAGACACATGTGAAAAACATAACAAATATTCACTAATGTGAAACCATAAAATAAAACTATTATCAAGCATGTAATATAACTCTGTAAAAAACAATATTTGATATTAGAATTAATAATTTCGTTATTCAATATATTAACTAAAATTGTATATTTATTTTTCATCTGTGTTTAATTAGTACGATAAGTGTCAATACACAAGGTAATGGAATTTCATCTCACTTTTAATTTCCATGAGATAAATGCTTTATTCACCACCCATTACTTTTTTTGGTGTATATACTGCAGATGGATGTAGTAACTAATTATTACAGTAAAATTTATTGAAATTTTAATATCCATTCTTTGATATTTATTTCATGGGGTTTAATTTTTAAATGTTAACAAATTAGTAAAACAATTATGTCCCGATTTTCCTTAACTGATACTCATGTTTTGTTATGCATCTAAATTCAATTTTAAGAATATACACTTCCATTTTATATTATATATCACCAATATAAATCTTATTATAATGTTTTAAGCTTAATTTATTATCATTTTCATACATGGATATTATGATCCCATGTTTCCATGTGATAGGAGTATGTTGAAAAACTGTCACATCTTTTCAATAATGTTTATGATTATGATTCCTTTGATGAAATGTTATAACCCATATCTCAATAACATTAATGAATTTTCTTCCTATATGGATATTCATGATATATTCATGAATTATTCCTATATTTCTACTATTTTTTACATATGATAGTTTAGCGTGTGTTTTTCTAGAAGCCCGATTTTACCATCTCTTCAGCCAGAAATATTTTTTCCATCAAAACCATGTTTTTTAAAAATGGTTTCCAAGAATATTCTATGAATATAATATTATCATTATAATAAATTTTTACCATTACTTTCTTTACCAATTATTTCAATGTAATCTTCTCTTATATTTCTTAAGTAGTTGTTTTTTCTTTCTATTTTACCGAGAAAAAGGAATGCTCTTTTTAACCTGAATGGATTGTATGAATAAACATCCTTTATTTAATTGAATCACACTTTTCATATATAAAAGGTTAATTTTTAAGAATTTTTTTTATAGATAATTTTGAAGGAACATTGTTTTTAAAAACAATACACGATTATTTATATGTTTTTATATATATTTTTTTTCAAAAAAAATTCAAGCCTTATATATATGTTTTGAAATTATTTTCATAGAAATGGTTTCCAAAAAATTATCAAGATTACATCATATATTTTCACTGAAAATGGTTTAAAAAAATTCAGGATTTATACTTTATTTTTCCAATATAATTTTAAATAACTACATTTTCAAAATATTTTGATGTCATTTTATATATCTTCACGGAAAAAGGATTTATAAATGATTTCAAGTAATATTTCTAAGATTACATGTTATTTTATAGAAACATTATTTTTAATTGGATTTATTTATTAAAAAAAAATTTAAAATAATAAAGGATATTTTCCTCAAGAATTATTTTTTAATAATATTTCAAAATTATTTTCCATCTAAGATGACATCCATTTATTTTACTATTTTCCCTTCTATTAAATTTTATAAATGTACCTTTCATACTATATATATGAGTTGATTATTCAAAATTTCATGGTCTTTGTGAAACTCATTTCTCTTTAATGGGTTATATGTTTATGAAATCTATTTGTTTTTTACGATCTATGCTTTTGATGAAATGATTATGAAACCTATAACATTTTATATAGGCTCAGATATGTGTATATGTTTATGATACCCATTTCATTTCAAATTTTAATATATGATTGATTACGATTTCATGAAACATGTATGAATGATTTCATGATGAGTTGGGTGTGACCTATATCTACCCCCAAATAATTTTCAAAGGATTTATATCTCATGTGATAGAAATGGATAGAATAGGAATTGAACTCAAATTTTCATTATAGGGTTTGAACGTGTAATGAATATAGTTAAGTAATACTTGGAGGGAATGAAGAGTGAAAATAGTTAAGTAATATAAGTCTAGAACAAAGAGTGAAATTGGATCATTAAAATAGTTCTAGACTGAGTTATGAACCTTGTTCAGAAAAGATATTTTTCTACTAAGATGTACTTAGTAGGGATTCTATGAATACTATTGAAATAATTATATATGTTTTTTGTCTACAACAATTCCATTTATTATTCCTATGTTATTCATTTATAGATTATGTACCTTGTTTCCTTATGATCCATGTCATATTAACTTCCATGAATTATTAATTGATTCATCCATATGAAATTTTATATAAATATAATGATCTTTTATTTTCTATATCTTATTATTATACATAATGCTCATAATTATGCTTACTTATCTCCATTTTTTACCCTTCCTGAGAATTTAATCTCACCCATTTTTATGTTTCATTTCCTTGGTTATGAATATATGTATTATTTTTGATGTACAATAGTGGGGTTCCAGTCATGAAGAACACAGTGGGATATAATATAGATCATACATGGACCAGTGTTTATGTTTCAATGATTTCAAATATACTACAATAATATAGATTTTGGGCATCTTTTTCAATAATGTTTGAAGAATTCGACAATAGTTATGTAATTACTATGTAAGAAATGTCACGACCCATCCTCGGGGCCCATGTCGTGACTACCCCAAGCCAGAATTCCATAGGCCAGGGGCTAGAGACGAGCACCAAAGGCGTAAATTCCGAAAAATGGGAAGGAATTGCCATTTTTGTAAGTAAAGAAACACAACAGAGTACGCAAGAATTAGTAAATACTAAGTAAACTGTGTACAAAAGTAAGTGCTTAAAAGTAAATGGACCAGAATACAAACCCAATTGAAAGTAAAGTTCAACTGAAAAAAATGTACAACAACTATAAATAAATCGGCAACCACCGAGTCATCCTCTGACTATCCCACCTGACGGGTTGGTACAGATGGTCTCCTCAGCTCCTCGGGTCTAGCAGTCCGCTCCGTGTATGTCCCGCCTGATATTCCACCTTCAGGTACCGTCCATCTCCACAAGCCTCAACCACAATTAGCGATGTCTGTCGTTTGCAACCAACACAACATAGTGCGGTAATAGCCCATGTAGGGGTGAGTATATGATACTCAGTAGGAACCCAGAGACCCCTGATGGTCTCCCAAAATCCCCAAAGGATAAATAAAAAAGGAAGGATACAAACACGAAGTATCAACCAACTCTACTTAGGTATATGCCCATACATATACCTAAGTCATCATTTCATGTTCAGCTCCAACTCATGAGCCCATGTAAAATCCAGTCCACATAGGAAAACACAACCCAATCCACAGAGGAAAGCATGTCAATCATATCGATGATAATGATTGAAAGTCAAGACTCAGCTCACATGGGTATACTATTCACAAAGAGAGGTGGATATGATTAGATGTAGCCTCTGAATCATCTCTTATTCTGAACCCATGTAGGATCCAAGTGTAGAATTCGTCACTGCCGAACCCACATAGGATCCATGCACAGTCTCCATTGATGCCAAACCCATAGAGGATCCAGGTACAGTCGTCCTCACTGCCGAACCCACATAGGATCCAAGTACAGTCATCATCGCTGCCAAACCCACAGATGATCCAAGTACAATCATCATCATCATCGCAGTCGTAGCCAACTCTAGGGTTCTCACATACAGCATGCTCGATTTCCGGAGGGTCTGCTCCTTGAGTCAATGATCGATACATCAACTATCAAGAAGGCCAGAGTTGATGTATCCCATAATTCTGTCCCACGTCATAGGGGAAAAACCAAGAAAAATGTGCCCAAGTCACGGAGAACAACACAAGAAAGCCATTTCCATAATGTACATGGCATGTGTGTAAGCGATACATACCATGTCATCAGACACCAGGTACTGCCCCTATATGGCCCGTGTCATAGGGCTTGTCATGTAGATAAGTAAGTACATGGCGTGTAGTATGGTTACATGTCATGCCCAAACCTCTAGGGTCAGTTCCATGTGTGTTGGCCATGCCTGGCCAACTGGTAGAGTACATGCCCGTGTACTCCACCCCGTGTCCATGTAGTTTTGGAATAAACGACGAGTCATCACGAAGCCGCTTCTGCCACGATGAAGTTAGTACACACCGTGACTCTTGGTTGTGTGGTTCTACTCGTGTCTGTGTATCTCCCCGATTACACGCCGAGTCTTCACGAAGCCACTTCAGCCATGGTGAAGGAAGTACATGCCATGCCTCTTGGCCATGTGGTTCTTCCCATGTCTGTGTATCTCCCAGATTACACGCCGAGCCTCGCGAGGAGACTTCTTACATTCTATGAAGTGAATACACGCCATGTTACTTGGTCATGAATTGCTGTCGGTGTCTATCTATTTTCCCTGAATACACGACATATCCATCGAAGCATCCTTTGGCAAACAGTGTGGAATGTACACGCCGTGTGTATTGAGTCACATGTCGTGTGTTACTTTTCTAATGTCTGAAACGGAAGCCACAATACACTTTTACTACACGGCGTGTGCTTCTGGAGTACACGCCGTGTATTCTGTAATTTTCCAGAAATGACACCTCTGGCCAGCACGCCTCCTGAGGTGTCCATTCTTCGTTCTGATGATCCGATATCTATGAAACATCCTCTTCTAGGTAGCCCCTCCGCTATGAGGCCATTTACGATGTATTCAGGCCACAGTTTGGCTCCGAAAACATATCTTGATTCACCTCCCATGAATGGTAGGAGAACACCATTCAACAACAAGAATGGCAGAGGAATCAGACCGGGTAGGTTTGGTATGGTTCCTTCCATATTAGTATGATATCAAGTGGTTTTATGAGAAAAAATAACATGGAAGGTAAACCAATGTTGCTTAACCAAAACCCACCGAGTTGATGACCTTCATCGGAGTCTTGGCATTCTTCAATAAAGGAGATGAATTTCTTCAAGAGAATAGAGCACTCTCCCAAATACCCTCACACAACAAAAATAACAAAATAAAACAAGGCCTCTCCATATTTTTTTATTTTTCCATGAAATTTGAACATTAAAATTCAAAAACATAGCTAAATTAATTGAAGAGGTTTAATTAATTAATTTAGTGTGTGTGGTCATGAATTAAATTTGGAGAGTGGGGAGTTACCCAATTAAAAACAAGGGGTTAACAAGTATAATGGGGAAGAGTTAAGGGGTTTGGTAATGTTAATGGTTAGGGATCATGTGGGCCCCACCTCACAAATATCTTAACATGAGTAGTTAAAAACATGTGGGTCCCACCGCAACTTCCCCATGTAGATTAAAACCACTTTAGAAAAAGAAATAATATTGTAACACAATTTTATTTTACTTATCATTTAATCCACATTTTTTAACAACTCCTCCCAAGCAGACGCATCTTTGTTAAAGGTCCTCTTAAGCAACTATCATCACTGTGGTTCCATCATTGCACTTGGATTTCAATTCTAATCAGTGGTTCAAATGATAGAAAAACTCACTCGCTCGTTCACTGAATGTACCCGAGCTCAACTTTGGAAATTGATTCTGGGCACACTGGGCCTCAGAATCAGGTGTGGTTAGAAACAGCGTACTCTTAAAATCCCAATGAATTTAAGAAAAAAACTTCCTTGGAATTTATGGGTCTTTAGATTACTCGCACCATAGTTATTTACATCCTCGTGAAGCTACATCTTAAACTAGGGAAATAAAAGAGGGTAGTGTGCATGCATCTGAACATCCTTCTCCCATGTTCTCTCCTGGAGGTTCCTGTGATGCCACCAGATTCGCACTAGAGGAATCGACATTCCATGTAGTAACCACTCTTTTTGATCCTCGATCTCCACTGGGACCTCCGAAAAAGTTTCCCCATCATCGATTTCTAGCTCCCCCTGATCAATGATATCCATCGGGTCGTGCACGTATCTCCTCAGCTGAGTTACGTGGATGACGTCGTGCACCTGGTGCAACTGAGGTGGAAGAGCCAGGCGATAAGCCACCTCGCCTATCCGGCTGAGAACTTGGAATGGACCGATATAGCGTGGAGATAATTTGTCGCCCTGGCCAAATCTCCGTAATCCACGTTGAGGTGAGACCTGTATAAAAGCATGGTCACCATCCTCGAACTCTAGTGTTCTCCACCTCCTATCAGCATAGGACTTTTGTCATATCTAAGCAGTCATCATCAGCTCTTGGATTATCTTTACCTTCTCTTTCATAGCCTAGACCATCTCTGGTCCTACAAGTGCTGACTTTCCAAGGTATGTCCATCATAGAGGCAATCTGCAAGGTCAGTCGTACAATGCCTCCTATAGTGCCATCCCGATGGGGGAGTGGTAGCTGTTGTTGTAAGAAAACTTCAACAAGGGTAGGTGATCCTCCCAACTGCGACCAAAGTCAAGGACACATTAACAGAGCATTTCCTTGAGTTTTTGAATGATCCTCTCCGTCTGGCCATCCGTCTGAGGGTGAAAGGCGGTGCTCAGGCGTAGCTGCATCCCAAATGCCTCCTATATCCCCTTCCAAAGCCGGGAAGTAAAGTGGGAATCTCGATCAGAGAAAATAGATGATGGCATAACATGAAGTCACACGATCTCCTAAATGTAGAGGTTTCCCAAGCTCTCCACTGAGCCTGACTCTCTAATAGGTAAGAAGTTGGCCGACTTGGTGAGTCGGCCGACAATCACCCAAATGGACTAGTGTCCTCTATAAGTACATGGAAGCCCTATCATGAAAGCCATAGATATCCCATCCCACTTCCACTCCGGGACCTCTAAAGGATGTACCATGCCTTCTGGTACCTGGTGCTCTGCCTTCACATGCTGGCAGTTGAGGCATCGTGAAACAAACTCTTCCACAAACTTCTTCATATTCAGCCACCAGTGCAGTCATCTAAGATCCTGGTACATCGTTGCTACTACTGGATGTACCACCAATGTGGAAGTGTGAAACTCTATCAACACCTCCTCATGTAATGCAATGGGTACCATGGTATGTCCCATGAATGGGATGACATGATCTCCTCCTATAGGAAATTCATCATGTGTCTGTCCTGAGGATATCTGTGCACGTCGCGTCTCACAGTCAATGTCCCCACATTGTGCCTCTGTGACTCACTAAAGAAGTGGAGGAGTGACTGTGAGGGACTATAGTAATGCTATCTCATCTCTATCCATGAAACATATCTACAAATAGGCTAACTACTCTGTCACCTCTCCAAATTTATGGGTCTTTACAAGAAAAGTGAGGGATGCTACAAATAATTCATGGATAACTAGTATCTCGATCCACCAATTAATTATGTGAATCATCTTAGATCTAAGAACACCAAATCTTGGGTTATATATATATATATATGATCAATAATCCCATACTCCAGGCAATAAACCACTCCACAGTTATCAACATCTAATATGTATAACATCATATGAAAATGAATAAAAGAAAACATGACTCATTACACCTCATAATCACTACAAAAAGGTTATCATATACATGTTTGAATCTATCCATTACAACCAACACTTGGGTCATGTATAAACAAAAAACGGTCACATATTGTCATGAAATTTAATAATTCTCAATGATGCAAAAAAAAATTCAATACATGCATATCATCATGAGATCATATACACCAAATATCAAATATGTATGATGAACTCAGCTATATTTATATAAGAATTTACCATTCTTAAGATTAGTTGATTCCCACTATGACCCATATCACAATGTATTTATATTTATATTCTACCTATAACTGCTCTTGATGAGTGTTAACAGACACACACACCCTATTCCCTGTATATTTAATCAATGAATCATCAGAGCTTTGGAACATTCTTTATCCCCCACTATACATACATTGAGTCGATATCATATATATGAATTAGTTATAGATTATGTATATATGATTTAGAATAAGATAATTAATTATTTAATATATCTTTATTTTCATAAACCTGACTTTATTAGATTAAATATAAATTCAATTTTATAGGGGGAAATAATTTTTAAGATATTGTTTCTATATAAATGGAATTTTATTTATTGAATTCCACATAGAAAACATCATAAGTGATCACAAAATACAATTTAACCATTTACATAGACAATAATTGTTCACAACTTATTCTCAGTTATATGTTATTTATGTTAAAATTTATGTAGGAAGACAATTTATGTAATCTTATATTAATTTTATTTAGCTAACACCACATAATAATCAAGTAAGTTGATCAAATAGCATAAGTTATCAATTTAGTGGATCAATTCTATATGTTTCAATAATAAATAAATATGGGAAACCACATTATAAATGGATACAGATACATTAAATAATTGGACTATGTTATAGTCTTTGAAGCTATGTAATCATTCAAAAGTAATCATGAAGATGACATGTGATTATAATGTTCCTAGTATAAGAGTTCAATATACACAGAAAAACACACCATATCTCTCCCTATATATATTTCCTTGTTACCATTCAATCAAATATGTAAATACCAAAAATAGATGATATCATAATAATGCATGTCAATGAATGATGAAACCATATATTGTTAAATAGAAAACATTATGAATAATACCATCCAAGGAAACATGGAATTCATTTATTTTTTTGGTGGACATTCCCAAATACTACAGCTATATCATGTTATTAAAACATCCTAAATTGTATATTCCACTGTAAAATAGTTTGTAACATGAAATCTTTTGATACCACTTTGATACTTCCATCAAAGAAGTTATTTAATTAAGGTCCCAATTGATGAAAACATGTGACACCTAGTGTTTATCTGGGAACAATGAAGGGTGATGAATATTATCATGATTGTATAGTGTTATGTTGGGAATACTATATCTAAATATTAGAGTGATAAATTTCATAAATAATAAATAAATTATATAAAACATCCAATATAAATAAAATTTTAAAAAAAAAAACCATGAATGTTATGTTAAATAATCACAACCCTTGATAAATAGAAAATAATTAGAAAAATAGATGTCAGGTACTCATATATCATATACATGAAATATATATATCAATACATAAATGAATAAAATAAGAAACTGGGAAAAAACATAAATATTTTTCCTAAATCCAAGACCAATCCTAAACATTCAAGGCCTTTCCTAGCATCCATAACAATTTACATCCTCTAAAAAAATATATAGAAATGTTCAAGAAATATGAGATCTACATTGGCGGAAAAAATTTCTCAATATGGGTTTAAATACATCCATGTAATGTTACAATATTAATATCTATAAACTTATCCAATATGTGTAATAATGTGTTTGACGATGTTGATAATAAAATAATATCAAAATATAAATTAATAAAAATTCATGGATCCCTAATTTATAAAGATTCAGAAAGGATTGATCATAAATAATTTATACTAAAGAGACATGTATTGAAGTTAAGAGGTTTTATATTGGAGAGATTAAAATACACTATTTTTAGGAAGCTTATGAATTTATTGTTAATTTTAATTCTCATTTATCATATGGATTTTTAATAATCTGAAATGAAAATATTTTTCTATGTATTTTATCTTTAAAAAAAAGAACTTTTGAAGGTTTTATATTTCTTAGTGAACATCATTAGTTTTTTGGGAAATTATTAAGAAGTGACATAGGGATTTTTTTTATTAAATTTCAAAAACATGAATTTCACATCATGAATCGGGCATTCACTATGTGAAATAGATTCATGGTGTCTGTTTATGACTATCTAGGTTTCAAAAAACGATGGAATAGGTTGAATTGGAACTCCCTTACAATTCTATATTTGACCTTTACAGTCAGGGCTTTAGTATTGAAGATTTATTTCTTCAAAGGGGAAATTTTCATCTCTTCTATTTGTGGGAATTCATCTTGAATGGGATTTTGGCATAGGTAGATTGTTGATTTCAACACCTCAACTCACGTATTTCAATCTACCAATTCCATATTGAATGGTACAATATTTTCAATTTTTTTATCAATATATATGGTTATATAATTTTTATGTTTTATTTTTTATTCCCCTTCACTCACTATATATTTTTCATGTTTTTGGGAGAGTGATATTAATGATTCTCACTAGATCATAATTAGAAAAATCACTATTTATAAATAAATTTTGCATCCATGTGATATGGATTTTTTAGATGATTTTTCAATGTCTTTGAACAACATTTCGATGAAGATATGTATATGTATTTATTTTCAATGGTGTTTTAACCATATAATAATTATTTTTAATGGAAATAATTCTTTGTGATTTCATGTTTACGAATGCTTTTATATTGTAATACACGTTATTGCTGGTAATTTAAGCATGATCAGATAACCTACTTAGAGATAAAAAATATTACTAATATAAATTAATTTTTTTTAATTAATATTAAATTATCTATAATTAATTACTGTAGATTTTTTTTCATAAAATATACCTTATTTTTTTGGGTGATAGAAAATATATATGGAAAATATTTGGTAGTGTTGTTGGGCATTGATAAATAATGTATGTGGTTACATGTTCCAGAAAAGTTGTTTATACTCATGCACTTTGGTAACATGAATATATTTTCCATGCAAGTTTTATGTGTTCTATAAAAACATTATGCGATAGAGCTATTTTTAAATATGTAACCTGTTTGATTAAAATTTGACTCCCATGTGGAATTTCCTAATATTTCAACAGACCATAATAGACACTTGGGCACTAGCTTGACCACCTCACTGGACAATGGTTAGGAAATGTCTATATTTTTAATCATTAAATAATGTGGACCCCCTTGATGTGTCTAATTAGATTATATAAGAAATTTAGATCATTTTATAGGTTCCTTACTAACCTTTAAGAACATATATATATGGAATGGTAATTATTCTACCTTATATCCCTTATGTAACATCCTGATCCCTGATCATCATACCCTATGCACCAATCTGGTGGGTCACATGGAGTCAAGTGCTCCTTCGCATATATTGGAGGTTTCTAACTTACAGAATGGGAGTAATGTAAGTATCACAAGGAGACCATTCCCTCATGTAAAATTATAACATTCAGTATCCGTAATCATATAACAGTATTAGCAGTATATAAAAACACTCTGAAATATTCAACAAGTTCATGAGAATAAAAAATAGAACAACTAATAATATAGTCCATTGCTTATATGGATATGTCAATACACTGTTTCATGGAATTTTGATATTCATAAATTAGAACATGGGAACAAAAATATAGTTATGTTATTAGAAATATACAATAATAACAATATCTAATTCACTATTATTTTTTAGGAAATGAGTGGTCCTCTCCTATAAATCTTCATCTCTATGAAAGCATATCTAAAAATTGTAGAAGGAATACTCTAATATCATTACCTGTAGAAAAATAATATTCTCATGTACAAAATGCATCACGATTAGGGTGTGAGATAAAAATCGTAGTAGACCATCCCCAACAATGTCGATATTTAATCCATGTAGCGATTCTAACTATATAGTGTGTAGATATTATTTATTAGTTACTATAGAATAAATAAATAAATAACCCCCATTTCCTGAAGGAAAAATTGTGTTTTTAGAAACTTCTCCATAAATTTTGGAGGAAATCTTGAATATAAACAATAAATATATTAATAATATATTTTATAATTATATATATTTTATCCAAATATATAAAAAAAATATGTAGATGTATGTGGCCATATACCTAGAATACTAGTGTTGTGAGGACTGAGGCATAACTCAAATATTCCTGACAACTCAAATGAGCCTATATGATTAACCATTTGAGAACATGACCTACATCCCATGAAGAATGTGATACATAATTCAAAAAATCATGGGATGATGGGTGATCCATCATTTCACCACACTATCAAAAGAATGAGGCACGTTAATATAGAGTTCTTAATAGTTTCAATGGTGTGAGATTCTATACTCATCACCTGATGTATGAGAGAGTGGTTCTCCTTCATGAAAAGTATCACTTATCATCATATTAAATCCTATATCAAGGTGTATGATTTATAATATATCTCATGGGGAAAAATGTCTCATTAAAATAAATCATCAAGACAATATATATATATATATAGATGGAACAATAGATCATGTATAGAAATTGATAATAGAATTGAAAATAGTCATGGCATTTCCACCCTCTAATCAATTGAATATACATTTTAAAACATTAATTTAATTTATGGAATAAAAAACATCATGAAAAATCCATCCCACAATACCATTTCATTTGATTAGAAAAAATAATCCACTATAAATAAACCATTCCATTTAATCAATCCATTAAAAACTAAGAAATAACATCCATCATTCACAAGTGATTCCATTCAATTAAATAAATCATTGAATTTTATTTTATAATTCTCAAAGGTCCTTTCTTTAGGTGAAATAGTCATTATGAGAATTTATTATATAGTTAATTCCATGTATTGGTTTTGCAAACACATGGGAAACACCATTTGCTAAATCCATTATTCTTATTATGTTGGAAATTCTATTTAATGGTGTATCCAAATGATTATTAAGAGAAATAGGAATATACATATTTAGATTAAATGGTTAAATTCCACATGGCACACCCATGGGGTTTCCATAAAAGATAATAATAACTATAACTAACCAAAAGATGATCAATTGGAATATATTAAGGTGTTATGGTAAATTTTATATAATTGAGATAAATAAAAGTAGATGATTGGAAAAATCCATAGTGCATCACAATGTCATATCTATGAAGCGTTGAAAAATAATGTAAAATATACTTGATGACCTAACTCAAGGTTGTAAATTACTCATCGCTTAATATCGTCCAAATATTTTAAGTAGGACAGAAGAGATCTAAGAAATGATCCAATGCCATAAAAATAGGGAAAATGGGATTGCACCCAAGTAGTGAGATGGATTCCATGAAAAAATAAAATAGTATGGGATATTCTGGAAGATCCTATCATGATGGATCCAATGCTTCTAATGAATCAAGGATATTCCATTTGATGGGTGGGTTACATAGATTCCAAGTTTAATGGTTTTACAACAAAAAATGGAAGAGAACTCAACCAATACACTAGAGGAAGATAAAGAGAATAGAATGAAGGTTTAAATGTAAAATAAGGTGAAAAATTGTAATTTTACCATAATATACAATGATTAATTGGTTTTCCACATGTTTTTTCTAAACAGTATGAAAATCGTGCTCATTATGATGCTACTGAGTAGAAAATCTAATAATTAGGAAAATGGTTTGATTAACACCTATAATACTTGTAAATATACTCTTTCCCATATGTCAGTAGACCCCCACATCCATGCTACTCATGTAGCACAGTTCTATATAGAATGTGAATCCAACAAGTCCCTAGAAATGTTACCACACAGTTTTAGATAATCTGTGCATGCAAGGACACATGCTTTGTCTAAACTATGTAGCCTAGTATATCAAGCATTATTCTAGTACTCGAGGCTTCGAACAATACACAGTTTCTACTAGGACCTTCCATAAGTAATAAAACACATTTATAATTTTTTTTAATAAGGATTAAAATTGAAGAACAAATTATTTGTACCATAATGAGAATATTGGTCATTACAACCACCCATCCTTAAAGAATCTCACCCATACAGTTTTTTTTAGGATAATGTGGTATCGTCAATGAAGAGTTCTATCTATTAAGCTTTGATATAAGATTTTCCACCTAGGGCTCATCATGTACTAGGGCGTTCTTCCATATCACACGTACCAAAGTAACTAAACTACCATAGACAGTCTTTATTATCTTTTCCACAATATTCACTTTATACTCCACGAAAGATGAATTTTCATCTTTCTCAAACTCATAATTATCAAAGACATATGATGGGTTCGAATAGTATTATTTATGTTGAGATATACGAAGTACATCATTCATAGAATTGTATCTCTAAGTATATTCCAACTGGTAAAACAGTTGTCCAATCTATTTCACAAACAATAAGGGTCCAACAATCATCAGTGATAGTTTACCAATGTTCTGAATAACTCTATAGAGTATCCAATGTGAGGCTCCAAAGAAATAACTGTTTTCTGACTTTGAAATCAAGATCTTTACAGTGTCTATTTACATATAAGTGTTTTCTATAATGAGATATCATAATTAAATTCTAATCATATAAAACTAATCTCCAGTCTCTGTCATGAGACATGGTCCAAACAAAGCAACCTACACTACCATAATGTAGCACATAGGTGAGAAGAAAGGCTTACCATATAAGGATTCATAATAATCAATATATATTGTATCTTGAATGGTATTATTATACAAAAACTCAAAGATCATAATGTTTTTCTAAAAGGATTCCCCAATGGTAAGGGAATATTTTTATAGAATTTCATCCATAACCTAAATAGTTATATCAAGCTATCCATCAGTCTATGGGTGATAGGTCATGTACAAGGGAACCTATGTACCAATGGACTTCTACTACTCATGTCCGAACTATGATGTCAAACAAGTATCTTGGTTAGAAATCATATAATGAGGAGCTCTATGAAGTCATAAAACCTCTCAAATGTAGAACCTCTCGAGCATGTCTTCCAAGAAGGCCTCTTGTATTGGTAGGAAGTGTATAAATTTCATTATAATGTCAATTAAAACTATAATGTATCATTTCCATGAGCTGATATAGGTCTAAATGTCATGGAATCTATCAATACATAGTCCAATTTCAACATAGTAATGTTCAACTAAGGTAGAAGACCTACTCATCACTGATGTTCCATCTTCACCAGCTGAAAGGTGGGACACCGTTTCATGATGCTAGAAATATCCAATTTATTACCAGGACACAAATTATATCATAATAAATCTTGAAAAATTTTGGTGATATCATCATTAACTACCCATGATGGGGCATGGAATTCCCATATAATCACATCTCTAATGTCTTCCTGGACCCATACATGATCATGTAATTTTATGGTATCATCCCCATAAATGATCCTGCATGAATATATATCATCCATGGAAGATATATCCCTTAGGATAAGGCCATTAGTATAAGTAAATTTCCTTACTCTTACCAATTACAGAATAGTAGATGTCATTACTGAGGCTGAGAGTAATGTCTAACCATGGTCCTCCACAACCATTATGCGAATATCGGCCAATATGTCCCAAAGAATCCATTTTCCATTGGATTATAGAACTCCATATGTCAGATTGTTTTGGATAAATGCATCTTCTACTGAATTCCCCTTTCAATAAGTATAATAATGAATGAAATCAAATGAATAGAGGCACTTCACCCTCATTAACATTATGATATTCATATCTCATTGTGTAATAATGTACTTGAGGATTTTTTATCTGTGAATATCAAACAATTCTATCCATGTAAATTGTGTTTGACAAAATTCATGGAATGAATTAAAATAGCTAGCTCGAGGTTGGGTCAGGTAATTCCTCTCATGAGGCCCCAAATAAGGATACCCATACATTATGACTCGTTCATCATACATAAAAAAATCAAATCCTAATAACTGATGAATTACAATATATAGAATATCTAATTCATAGTTTATGAAGATTCAGTATTGTTGTTGAATAAAAATAGCCCTTCATCTATTAAAAGGAAACATCAAAAGCATATGAACATTGAAATTTCACCCCCTTAATTTTCAGGCTCATAAGAGGTGTTGTAAGGCATGATAAATCATTGATAAAGCTTCTTCCATATCTGGATAAACCCAAGAATATATGAATATAAAATATGTTCTAGGTATACTCCCATGAATCTATAGTTGTGAATTTCTATGCGTATATTGAAACACCTAAGTCTGAGATGATATTACCAAGGATGTTGACATTTTTAATCAAAAAGTGGTGTTTACGAAGCCTAGCATTGATGAAAATCTCAGTCAGTGTTGTTAGAATGATCATAAGAAGGGTTTCCTGATAATGTTTAGATCATGATAACATTATGATATCCTAAAAAACTATTATCATTAATTTATCTAGATATGCATTGAAATACTAATTCATAAGATCCATGAAGACAATAGCTGTGATTCTGAATCCATACGTCTTAACCAGTAACTCATAGAGACCATACCTTCTTGAGAATGTTATTCAATGTATGTATGATGTTATGAAACACACATGATGATAAACTTACATTAGATCTATCTTCGATACCACACACTCTCATCAATGATGGTCATAGAGGTATTTTATTCAATGTTATGGATGTCGATTAATTTGTATGATCTAGGTCAAATGACATTAATCTACCAAAATCCAAAGGGTACCATCTTCCTTCATGTAATAAAGGACTGGAGAACCATAAGGAGATGTTCTATGACATATAAAACATCTATCCTCTAAATCCCCCAATTGCTTTTTATGCTCCAGAATATACTTAGGTGACATCCTATGGGGGTGGTCAATATTACTTCTACTGGTACTAGATCTATAATAAAATATACCCCTCGCATAGTAGGTAGTCCATGAAAGACATTTTGGAAATACATCTATTAAATGATAAATTACAGAAGAAAAAATTGTGAGTCATAACCCTTGATCATCTGGGAAAATACCGAATATCTTTGCTTTCATATTTCCCAGCCTCTACTTCTCGGGTCCTTCTAATGTTGCACTAACATCCATTTTTACATTATGTGTGTTCCTATATCCCTCTTATTATTTAGACATAAACCTAGTATAAAAGCAGTCTATATGGGCTTGATAGGGAACTATCCAGTCCAAAAATTGATTACGTCAAATACCATAATGTAGGGGAAATAATTATTACATATAAAAATCTTATTTCATACCTCAAGGGGACAATTCTTACAGTGGTGAACACCCTCAAATTTGATACCTAATGGGGTTTCTAGTGGCACAATTCTAGGAATGTGTTTGATCTCAACGAACATACTTCATATTACAGTCTCATATATATATTTTTGAGACACCCAATGTCCAAAAATTCAAATTATAAAGACGTGGACTGTAGAATAGTACCACAAACAATATAAGGGTTGTCTCTATGAACCACTATGATAGACTGGAGTAAATGAAACCGGAATGTACTATTAATATGTGTTAATGTATATCTTCCCTGATCATTCCCACTGTTTTATCCCCTAGAATTTTCTGAAGGCCTTAATTTTAATTTTATTATTGATAATCCCAATTTTAAGGGTTGAAGGGGAACCCGTTCATGACCTATAGGCGCAAGTCAAAAGGCACAACTAACCCGCAATACATGTCCTAAAGGCCTAGTGGTATACTATTCCAAATACATTACCAGTAGGTCTAACCCACTTGAACTACCCATCCCCACCTTTTATGTCATTGATCATCTAGCTCCCAACCGTGCATTGCTGATCGGCTAGCCTTACCCCATACAAAGCTGCACAATGCCAGGTCCCAATGGCGGTTTCCATATCCAACCATTCTTCCAATCTAGTTAGCTCTTCTTCTGGTGGGTACTACTCTTGTTTCCTAGATCCTATTCTGGGGCATTTTCTATATGAAATGGGCTACTCTATGGTCTTAATGGCCCGAAGGCTATATGGCTTAAAGGACTTTGATGATTCGAAGGTCCATGAGACGCGTAGGCCCAAACCGGTGGCCTGAAGGCCGAAATTGGGTGAATAGTTATGGCTTCTATAGTAACGAACTATAACTACTATAGTAATACTACAGTACCCTAGAAAATCACCTCCTACCTAGTTTTTTACCTCGGTCTCTTGCATGCCAAGATGGAGTTATAGTATATCCTCAATCAATCACAGAGATAGAGTATATCCTCAATCGATATGCACTAATATAAATGTTCGGCATAACCACTAGATATGGATGATATGGACATATCCTATACACCACACTATATCACCAATCATTGTGCTTTAGTATGCCTATACTTCCCGAACTGTTTGAATGTTAAAAAAATATCTAGAAAAGAATATTAACTACTACTACAACCATGAGTATCCTCAAACATACATTTCACAAAGAATAATGTGTAATGATACCTCTTAGCGTTGAACCACCGCAACTCACGCCATCAACATCCTTCAGCTTCCTCTCGCTAATAACATCTTGTATGAACATTTCATATATTCTAGTATCTTATAAAATTTCCAGGGGACTAGATGGGGTATACCATCCCATCCTAGAATTTGATGGTGGTGGTAAGATCATATCTAGTAAGAATATTAGAGAATCACTACAAATCTGTGAAATGTGATGAGTATTACATAGATAACATACTCCCCTAATGTGGTTCACTGAAATATATTTCTATATCATCCCTCAGATTCTAGGGAATGATGTAATCATAGAAGATGATCTGAAAATCTATGTAGACCATATCATGATTTCAATCCTTCTGGTAGATTACATCCCACCACATTTTTTCCGATCAGGAAGAATACAAGCTTCTAGCTTGACCTTTCACTCTTGATGCATCTCAAGACACAATAATATATATTGGATTGATTCAAGACAATTCTCTATAATAAGATGTCCATTGTACCTTGATATTGTGGGAGGATGTTGTTGTTGAAACTCTCATGTTAACTCTTACATGCTTAGGGTAGGTTGAACAACACATTTCATTGACTATAACACACAGAGGAATCCCTCTCAATACAAGGAATCAATTCCAATATTATATAATGGAAGTGGATACACATATGTCACTATAAGAGGAATTACTGGTGGCTCAGTTCCTATCACCTTAGGAGCATGTTCATCACCACCATCCTGGCATATGAATAGAGGAAATAATGGAGACATGATATTATAATCCCATACACATGTCTCAAAATTTATTTTATGAAATTAAAAGATTTCATTTCATAATCTATAAAATGTAAAAATAATTCCTATAGAAAATATCACTCCACATTGAAAGCTTAAAATCCAGGTCTATACAGTATAAGAGACCATAATGGTCATGAGAACATAAGAGATACCCCACTACACACTTATATGGTTGGATTCAGGTCCATGTTTCTTTGTTAGATATACAAATATATATATATATAGGGTTCACTTACTTTATATTTCATTTACAATTGAATTGGTGATTTTTTAATTTTTAAATAACATTAAAATAGTAGAATGATATGGTTCAGTAATTTCCAATCCATATGGTCCCATACTCCTTAAAATCCAAAATGTGGAATACACTTGACAAACACCAGAACACGCTCCATCCCATGAAACCCGTGGTCTATGGCCCAATGTTTCATAATTGATGTCCTACGGTGTCAACTCTAATTTATTTAGAAATAAACTATAAGGATAAATATAAAACATTACGTGTCAAATATCATTTCCAATGCCATCAAGATCTGTCTGAACAATTCAACACATACTAACGGCCTAAACAATATGCATGGGAAATGAATGATGAATATTTAACATGGCATGATAATATTCATGGAAAATTAAGCATATTGTTCATACGATGATGCATTTAATTAGGTAAATAACTTATTTTATAGAGACATAGAATATAAATCATCATTTCAAATAGACGTGTATTAATAACATCATTAATAAATTGTTCCACCTGAATGTGAATACATAAGAAATAAAAATGGAATAATAGATAAATTAAATTACCCATCCTATGTAATTTGGGATTCCCCTTTACTTGGGATTGTTATGTACATGTACTTGGTCAAATCAAAATTCCTTTCATTCTGAGACTCATCTCTAATACCAAAATAGTATGAAAAATGAAAAAAAGTCTCTGATAACACTTAGTAATGTCCTGACCAGAGATTCACTTCACACATTCCCCTGATTCAGTGGGTAAGATGGTATAAATTCTCCCCCCCCCTATTTGCCAGAGGATACCGACTACCATCAAGGGTGGAATGAAGTACCATGGGGAGACAACACCCAAATTTAATGTATTACTCTAGAAATATCCATAAACATACAACAGTAGCAGATCCATATAAGATCATAAAAAATAATTAAATAAGTTCATAATGGAAAAAAATGGAAAATCATAATTGTATTCAAAATCTTATATGTATGTTTTAATATATGGATGCATGGAATGATGATGTACAGAAAGGGGAATAGTGGAATAGGCATACAATAATTCAATAAAAAAATAAAAATAAAAAAAATATCCTAAAGGATCTCCCGATAATTTTGGGTCCACTGCTCATATGATCCGTACATAAGAAGGAATATAAACTACCTATAAAAGGGTTCTTTATATTACGAGTGCATTTAGAATGATAATCTTGTAGCGTACTAAAGGTAGCCCGAGAAGTGTGTGAGATAAATATTTAAATAAAAAACCACCAATGGTGTCTATGCATAATCCATGAAGTGATCTGAACTAAAAAATGTGCATAAATTATTAATTAGTTAACAATGTTAATAATTTAATAACCCACCTGGTCATGTTCCTGAAGAAAACCTAGCGATTTTACCTACTTCAGATCATTTTTGGGAGCAAATTCATAACATTCAATAAATATATACGGTTTTAAAATATATATATATATATATATATATATATATATTATAAGTGTGAATATATCATCCACCTATATTAACATTGTACCTGAGGATGTAGGTGTCCAAATATAGGGAATATTGGTGCTTGCTAGACCATGGAATAACTCATACATCCTTGATGACTCTAATGAGCTTATAAGGTAAATAGATAGGGTTTATTCCCTACATCCCAATAAGAGTGTAAGATGTCATGAAAAAATAATCGGGTGTGTGGGTGATACATCATGTCATTACTCGATCAATCAAAAATTGAACGTCAAACCCACTTCCTAATATGGTCAATGGTGAAAAAATATATACTCAATCCCCAATGTAAAGGTGCATGATTCAATTCCATGGTCAACATCCCTTACCATTGTATCATATCTTATATAAATTTATATATTTATAATATAATTAATGGGAAAAAACAATCCTGAAACTGATTCTTAAATAACAGACACATAGACATATATATATATATATGAAAATAATGCATAATATTTCAATTAGATAACTTGATATGGAAATTGTCCTTAGGAATGACATTGAATCTCATTAATCAATTCCACAACCATTTTAAAAGAATAATTTCATCTATGGAATCTGATCCTTCGTGAATTATCCATCCCCCAAACCAATTTGGTCTAGTTAGAGAAAAGAAACCATTATATATAAATTATTCTACTTAATCATTCTACTTAGTAGAAACAAGGAATAAAATCCAAAATACATATATGAGTAAATTAAATTAAATAAATCATGGAAAATTCATTTATAAGGCATAAAGGTACTCTTAAAAGATGACATTTTCATTTTGGTAATTGCCGATGTGGAAAATTCTAAGAGTTGGTTGGCCAAAAATCTAAGAGGAACCCTTGGATAAATAATCCATTCGTTATACATGGGAAATTATATTTAATAGGTAATCCAAAAGATTAGGAGGTGAATCCATAATATACACATTTAGAAAAAATTGTGGAGTTCCACTTGGCACACCCATACGATTCTCTTAAACAAGGAAACATACCTATATATAACAAAATAAGGACCAACTAGAATCTATTATTGTGAAATGGTCAATTTGATTAGATGAAAACAAATAAATGGTGACACTATACTAAATAAGACATGTAGTAAAATAGAGTAGTTATGATGTGATGAAAATATAAGTGAAAACAACTTGACCACCTACCTTATGTATGTAGATGAATACTTGTCAATATTGGCAACACATTTGGGGTAGGTTGGAAGAGATATGAGAAACAGTCCAATAAAAAATAGTGAAAAAGAACTTGGGACTAAATTGAAAAATATAGTCAATGGAAATTGAAATATAAAGGTTGATACTAGTGGATCGTACCAAGATAGATCCAATTCATCTAACTAATCATGGATCAGTCACATGTTGAGATAGTAAGATGGATGCCTAAATTGATGGATTTTGAACCCACTATAGAAGATAACTCATCCCATATGATATAGGAAGAATAAAATAAAGGAAAATGGTTTATAATTTAAATTATTCGTAAAATTTTAGTTTCATCTCAATTTACAGAGTGTAGTATGATATACTTTTTTGGCTAAACAATGTGAAAACTATTCCCAGTTCGATGCATCTAAGGAGTACATCGCACTGTTAGGAAAATAGTTTGATTAACCATGAACTAACCATGAATATAAACTCTATCCAAAATGTCAACATACCTGCATGGTCATGCACCTCAGGTCGCATTATTATAGAAAATCTATGCGTTCTACAGCTGCTTATGTCTACAAACAAAATGCTTTCTACGAAACTATGTTTGATGGACAACATGGTTTCTCTAAACCATTTGGTCCAGTATTTAGCACATTTATATTGAACTCCATTATTTGATCTAGTTACAGACACTGCTCTCACATTCCATATTTCGTATAACACATTTACCATGTTTATTCAAAGTTTTCAGATTAAAAAACAAATGATATGTACCATCGTGAAAGATCAGTTGTTATAGATGAGTCATAAAAGACATTCCTTAATGTCTTCAAGATAGTGAGATGTTTATGAAACAAATGATCCTCCCTCAATGTTGTATGATTACTCAGGTTGGTAGATCATGGATAGCTTAAGAACTGATCAAGTATTATGGTGAACCATTGGATGACTTGGGTACACTAAATGACTTTGCTCCATTCTTTTATTGATTCTCATGTAAGGATGCTCCTAGGAGTCTAGTGATAAAACTGTATGATTATGATGATGTAATGGGGTGTATGGACAATTTAGTGATGGTTTTTTAAGTCGATATATAATATTGTGATCGAAGGTACCTAATTACGTGTCAGGTCAATGAAGAAACCTAGGGGGACCAATGGGTTCCCCAGTGATGTATTAACCATAGTGAATGGGTATTCATGGGAATGTGTAATGGGGATTTTTTGATTCACCTTAGATCTTTTATAAATGAATTTATCTTACTATGGTTGTGATATTTATAAGACATGAACTTGTGTGGTTGACCTTTTTTATGTGATATGTTCTTATGTAGGTGTACATACTTGGTCAGATATTATTGGAGGCATTACTTCCCTCCAAGTTGAATTAGTTACATTTGATTCATTTGATGATATACATTGATATGAAAAATTACACTAATGATTATGGAATTACAAGGGTAATATCCATTAGGATTGGTGATGATTCTTTGTATAATGGAATTCCAGGGGTGACAACCATTTTTAATGATAATGCATGATTCCTTTGAACACCAAGGTTTAAATCATATGGAATAAATAATAATATTTGTTACTTTGTAATAAAAATAGTGATACTCTATATGATTAGTGATGATTCCAAATATTGTGGCACTGAAAGGGTGATTCCCCTTGGGTTTCTCAATGGTTCTTACTAATATATATCTCCATGCGTGTTAACTCAAATTTTTGGTGATGATGCCTAATAATTTGTAATTTTATGGGTTGAATCCATCTTTGGATCATAGATAACAACTAGTGACAATTGGTATTCTCAATGTTACCTCCTACGATTCACTAATTATTCATGATGACTATGGATGTTCTAAGATGACCCTTGGCATTCGGTTGTGATGCATGTTTTTATTATTAGACATTTGAGATTCATACTATATGGATAAAATTTATTGTTGATACTATGAAACAACTAGGATAATATCCTAGGCATTAGGTTTTTCTCATTTTTTTGTTTGAAATGTCATATAACGTACTCTAGGATACATAATAACTAGTTAATGTAGGTTTGGGTTGATTGGGTTACAATGATGGTAACCGACGGTTGTTAGTGGTTATTTGTTTAGGATTTTGTAGTTCATTTAATTTTTCAGATTATCATGAGTCGTGAATTTGAACAACACTTTTGATCATATATTTGACTATGATGGTGGAACCCAGTTATGTTTTTTTCAAAACTGTTCAGGTTACCAAAAAAAATAGGTACCCTAACAATCCTCACTGATTTTAGTTTGAGGTTTAGTTGAGTCATGGGATTGTATGAAAATTAATGAAAGATCAAATGAGATTAGACAATGGGAAGAGGTCAGGCTCAGGTATGTGGTGAATCACAATGAACATTTATTGTATTATTTTATTCTATTTGGAACATAAGATTATTCTATTAGTTGATCTTTCATGATGTATAACTATATATTTTCCCATTATAGTTGATATTGTTGGATTTCTTTATTGCCTATTATTAATCTAGTTTTCTAATATTGTGGATGATGTCTTGTTTTTATCATTATTTTTCACTCTAATATAGTGGTACAATTTCCCCATTGTATTACACATGGTCCCCACTACTAGCCATCATCCTCTAGATTATGGGGAGGTATTCCTAGGGACTCGTGAAGACTCAAATAGGTTACAATGCAAAGTTAGTTGGAGAAATACATTACATTGGCCTTTTCATGAAGAATATATTAATTTATAGAAAATAACATTTGCTACAAAAAATATAAGGTAATATCTATAGTGGTTTTGATGTGCGTGAAATTGATATAAAATCCATAAACAAATTCCCCAATTTTTTTCCTATTAATTTTGAATGTCTTAATACTTATACATTATACTTATAAATACATCTATGTATTATATTATAATAAAAAGAAATAATATATTACTATAACATAACAAATTTATTTTCATTGATAGTTAATAAAATCCATAATAAATTGATTTTATGTCTTATTAACCATTTTTATGTTTAATGTTTCATCCCCATCTCTTTTTAGTTGTTTTATATTCCTTCCCCCAATAGGTAGTCATAGGAATAATTTCAATATTATGGAATTCAATCAAAAACCTGTAGGATTGAAGGTCAACCCATGCCACTAAAGATATTTTTATTTACCTAGAGATTTTATTAATGATTTAATTCATTTTTATATAATCCTTATTGGCAACAATACGACAATATTCTGAACCATGGTATCTCATGCTTATTTTATAATTTGGTGTGGTTCAATTATATCTTAACTCTATATAGAAGGTGACTTAGCTGTTTAACACCACTCCAACCTGAATTTTCATGCTTCAATTTCATGATAAATTAATGGAAAAGGTTATATGTGTTCATTGTACATTTTTATCTAGTATATAGATCTTTGTCCATCTAACACAACATCAATAAAAAAATTTGTCACAATTTCTCCAATAAGTATGTTTGACCTAGAAAAATATATGGTTTCGTAGACTACCGAATTATCATTGTTATACATGTGTGGTAGATCATGTTGAACAAACTTTTTTGTACATTTTCCACCCATATATTCAATATTACCAAGCTCATATATAATATAAAAACTAATTAACCAATCATAATTAAATAATATAAAATAATAATACATATAAATCATCATTGATATGGTTATCCACTGTTCGATATAATGATGAATAAATTTGAATTTATTATCATCTATGATATTTAATTATGTTATTATATTTCTTTTTTCCTTATAGGATGTAGATTCCAGTTACAATATGGTTTGAGGAGCCTCATGAGTGTTTTTTTGTTACAAAAAAATTAGAATGTTCCATAATGATAAAATTTGGGTTTTAGAGGCATTATAATGTATTCCATATACGAGGGTTTCAAAAACCATGATGTATGATGTCAAAATATTTTTAATGAATGTTTTACATTATTTTCATCATTGATTAGTGAGTCTTTAAATTTTCTGAAAATTTAAGGAACAACATGTAAAATAGATCTATGTGAGAGTGCATTTTCATTGTGATGTTTGATTGTATTATATGATTACCATAGATAAATGTCTCATAGTATATGGTCAAAATATGTGGACAAATTGCTTGTAATATATTTTTATAAAATTATGATTATGTTGTATATAAGTGTTTAATGGATATATGATTCTGTTATATACACTTGAGATGAAAATAAACTCTCACTGACCACTATAGTGTAATGATTTGAGATGAAGAGGTATGATGTTGAACAAATTAATCTAAAAGGTGATTGGTAATTTTGTTGGTTTTCATTCCTCGATAAAAATGTGTAATTTTATTCAATGGATTGGAACAAAATATTATAAAATAAATCAAGAGGTTCAATTACACATGATGAATGTAATATGAGTGGGAGTAAAATTGAATCAACCTATATTGAGATTTTTCTAATGAAACAGGGGTGTTTCCAATGATTTATCCAGTGAATAATATAAATGTTTGCACATGGTAAGCGAATTCATAGTTTTTTATTATCCTGAATTTCCACTTTACAATGGTGGGATTCTTTCATCACTTTTAATGGAGTTGTATTCTCACTGTTCAAAACAGTATGATGGGATGTCAATTCCTCCTATAGATTCCTCCTTAGAACTCGTCACACAATCCATGTCTCTCTAATAGAATTATTTGTTGCTTTTGTAACTCATTATAGATTCCATATATATATGGATTCAAGTATATTACACACAAAATTTCTAGAATGTATGATTCAATATTGATAAGGAATAATCCTTCAGTCCATAGAGTAGTCACCATGGGCATTACTATGCATGTCTAGTTGTTGATAAAGTATTTCACGTGTATTCTTACTCAATGGAGAAAATATCATGTGAGGAATCTTAGATGTGAAACCTAAGGAATCCCCTATCAATCATGAGTTACCAATGAAAGGGGTGTATATCTTCCAATGAATTTACCTCATTCATCCCATGATTTCCTATATTATGTGTTGTGGGACAGGTTATGTAACAAGTTCAATGTTTGGTGGAGTTGTATTAGGGCATGATATTAAATTCCTATGAATACGGGGGGATATAGATCAGAACACTCCATAGAGGTTGATGATGAAGGTGTCTCACTTAGCGGGAATATGTCACCACTAATGGTTTACTAATATATTTAAATGCCTAATGGATGTGAACCCAAAATGTTTAGAATAGAGAGACACTCAAGAAATACCTAAGATAGATGGATCGAATTCCTCATGGAGGTGAATCCAATATTGTTAGATATAATGCCTTTTAGAAGAATAAATAAGAAGGTTTCATCTAACACCCTGTGGGGGCATAACCAGGAGGAGTGTGCCATGGATGGAACGCCTATTCTAACTATTGTTCACGATTGAACCATAGAGAAGAGTCTTATGTACCATGTTTAGAGGACATGTATAATAACCCATGTAATTTTATTCTGTAGTTTATGGGCATGTGAAAACACCAATCCATGCTATTTAGCATCTTCCTTTATTGATGATCTTGTAAAAAAGGATGTTTTGATAAGGGATGGTGTGTGGATTACCCATTGATATTGTTCGAAGGACCAGGAGAATATGTGGCCTCCCAGGTGAGGGGCATGATCATTCCATGTATGTTTCTTGGAGAACATGATAGTGAATTTGGATGATTGGATTAGTCCTTAGTGTGGATTTATATGGATCCTAGTTAGTTTTGAATCAGATCCCTATAGTATTGAAAGATGGTCCATGCACTGAATTAGAGGTTCATTTGAAATATTTTTGGTGATAATTCATAATTGGAGGCACATATGAATGGATATTGGGTATTAAATCGAATAAGATCCCAATTTTAAAAGGGGGGATTACACTGAAGAGGATTAGCATTTGAATAGAGGTTGTCAATTACACTATATAATAGGTATGTTTAAATGGAGGTGGTGGAATACACTAACTAGGAGGCACATTTGAATGGTTATTAGGACTTACAACAAATATGATGTCCATTTGAATGTTTGGGATCATGTATATGTCATGAGATAAATCTAAATATATATTTCCAAATGAGTCCAACACGATGTGTGAAATAAGAGAAAAGAGTAGACCAGAATATTAAATGATGAACATTGTCTGCTGGAGGATAGGTTTAGGGTTTCTTCCTGTAGAAATAATATTGTGGATAGGGCATACACATGTAATCTTTATGATGTTGATCTACTCATTGTGAGTGGTACATGGATAATCTTATAACAGTTTATCCAAGTCCACTTATATATTGAGAATCATGTTCTTCACATATAGTTTGTGGATAAATTTTTATGCCATGTTCTAAGGAAATTTTCATTCATTTATACATTTTATGACTAGTACATTAAGAAAAGATGTTTTAAATAATTTATCATCGATGTGGGGGGAATCACTATATACCCTAATGAATTGCACATCCACACCTCAAGAGCCTTTGGGTATGGACAATAATTGTCAATGGGAGGGTACAATGCTGAGAAGAGTGTCCAGTCCTGAGGTCAACACTACAATATCTATAATCAGAAGAAATCAGGGTTAGAGTACCCATGCCGAGAAGTTAGATCAATGAATTCATAAGTGACATCAGGTTGGGGTCTCATACGTTGTTTCAAGCAATATTTAAGGGTTTCATTCAAGAGATTCTTTATCCATGAGCTCTATAAAATTTGTATCCCATTGAAAATGTGGTAATGGTTACGTTCTAGTTTAAAAATTTCGTACAAAACAATGTTCGAACATAGTAAATCACTTTTTGTTAAACTATACAGACCATGAGGGTGTTGTGTGAGGATACCTCCTCTATGGGACATTTCACATTTGAGACTACATGAGTTTTGTCACATATGGTTATCTATGTTGGGGGTTATGTGATTCACTATGTCATCGAATATTGGTTTTCATATAAAATAGTGACACTTCGTCTTCCGAAGAGCCTCTTAGAAGAAGGGTAGTGGCCATATATTTATTGTTGAAATGTTCGGAAGTGGGAGAGAAATTGTTTTGGATGTGAAAGGCCTTCGTGTGCAGTCATTCTAAATATGATAGAGATTGGTTGAAGATGATTTTTTCCTTTACGTCACATTTAGAGGGAAAGGATGGGTGATTCTTGCGACCTTTATTACATTTGTGAATATATCATTCATTCACGTGACTTCCTCCTTGTCAATCATTTCTTCCTTGGTGGATGAAGTCGAAAATCATTGAAACTTTAGAGGGTAAGATAATAGTGTTAAGATTGGGGCATTCTGTGCATTTATGGGAATCTTATGTTCACCACCACTATTGATCTGTTAATGGTCCTTCATGGTGGAATGCATGATTGGTTTTCCCAAAACTGATAGTTTTCATATTCAGATGGAATCTCTCCCCCAAAAAAATCCACCCATAATCTGGGTTGAAATGCCACAAAAATTTCAGGTTCTAAGGTTTACCTCTATGAGATGTGTCTATTTTTATAGTTATATAGAAAACTTCTCTGTGGTTGTGAAATGTTTATCCACGTGAATTAAAAGGCATCGTCCACTACTATAAATAGGTGGATGGTCACCTATGTATTCTACATGGAATTTCTTCTTGAAAGGATATTTCTATTGTGCATGTAAGTATTTGTTTTGCATGAAAACCTGAGCATCACATGTATCATTCACACAAAATCTTTCTTTCTCAAAATGAATTAAATGACCAGAACCTTCTTATTTTATCCTGATTCGAAAATTTTGTGCCACGTCACATTTTCCTTAAAGAACATCACTTCATACGAAAACTTTTCATAGAATTTTCATAATCAAACAAAATGTACCACTAATAGAACCATGTTGAGGCTAAAGACACATTTACTATACAGAGAGTTTGTATCATAGGAAATATATATATCTGTAGAGCTAGGATAACATCAATTGATAGATTATCACAATTAATGTGAACCATTCAAGGGAATATGTGGCTATGGTATTTTATACACTAAACATGTAGACCAACATGGTGTCATTAGAGAAGGAAGGGAAATAATAATTCCACACTAATTAACCGCCATTTTTTATATTAGGATAAGGGAAAATAAAATGGGATATCAGAAGGATTGAGACAGAGGATTGGGAAGTAATTTCAAATGTGAATGGCCATGGTCGTACTTTTTATGATACACTTTACTATATCATGGGGAAATGTTTCACCATGTTGACTGTATGAGGTATTGTGAATGTCATAGTTTCACTCCTACTATCATCACCATCTATTGAGGATCACCTCTTCCAATGGTCCCATGATACAAATACCTACCATCATTTTCATGGGGATTTTAGAATCAATTTTTGGGACAACCTCATATTGGTGGTGTTCCACATGAAGGATTTTAGTATGATGACTTTTTTCTGTAAAGGAAAAAATTGAATGGTAAGCAGCAGACTCGTCTCCCAATGAAACATCTTATTGAGTCCTTGAGGAAAAAGAGGAATCTTGCTCCCTTTATCAATATGGATATCCTGTAAAAGGCTTTGTTTGAATTTTTTGATGAATGTTCTTACAATGAAGATGTTTGGGAAGAGAAATTAGTGCCTGAATGCACTGCATAGATGAAATCCATGATTGCACAAGTTGATCCAAGAAGAATGGCAGTTTGAGTTATGGGGTACATTATTGTAGGACTCTAGTTTATATTTCTCCACTAATTCACATTTCTTACAAAATTCTTTATCATTTACCAAAATCCAATCAGGTACATACGGATGGGAATACACTAAGGGATATTGGTGAGAATGGTAATTTTGGATGCCATAAATAGAGTCATGCTTGGGAAACCTATGCAATCATGGCCTTAATACTTATTGGGGAATGCGGTGAGAGAAAGCATGTTGAGGATTGTAAATGGGACATTCTAGTTATTACATGGTTGGATTATTCTACACATTAGAGGGTATGAATTCAAAAAATTCATTAGTCTTCCAAATTTCAGTCTGATGTCATCCTTTCTCAACATTTTCAGGGTATAAAAAAATAATTAAGGATGGGTTCAAGATCATGATTTGGATTTGACACCCAAAAAACATCAGATCACATTACATTATCTGCATGTTTGGTCAGATGGTAGAAGAACTATAGAGAATATTGGAAAAACTAAGTAGTCGTATTGATTTTGGTATGGAATCCTAATTTCCATGATTGACGACCATTCCTATAGTTGACCAAAAACAATATCTTTCTTTTCTAGGTAGTTTATTTGATTAAAATGTGTGAAAAAACTTGTCTACATGGGTTTTTATGTGGAATGACACCCATGTATCATATTTAAGCTATGGTGTATATTGGGGGAATGATGTCTAAGGGTAAATTTTTTTGATTCCACCATAGAATGTCAAAGAAAGAATGCAGAAGAACTGTTCTAGAAATTAAGTGGAATCATATCTAGAGGAAAATGTATGTTACCCAATTGAGGTAATTGAACAAGAGTGAATAGTTATAGATAAATAAGGTTGTAAATTGGATACTATTCAGGGAATAATCTGGATAATTGAGGAATCTTATGATAGTGATGTTTCAGGAACAACACAAGACGATATTACACACCGATCTCCTGGAAGAGAACAACCTCAGAAGTGACCTTAAGGGATATCAGGGGTATTCAATGTTGTGACGAGAAGTTCTCGAGATATCACTTAGAATATGTTTAGGTAACTAATAATCATATATGTAAATTATATGTTTCTTACTCTCTTTTGGGCTTGGATATTGTTTTGAGCATCCACCTCGATGGAGGACATGGGTAAAAAGAGAAAGTAAGATGGGATTAAGATGTCTGGAAAAGAGACCATAAAGACCATGTAGATGGAAACATTCCATCTGAGGATCATATATTTAGTTTTTAAGGATTCATATTCCTTCAATAGGGAGATTATGAACCATTATCACATCGCTGTGGTTGATTCTGGGGGATGATTTAGTGTTGGAGCATACAATGCTTGTTGACTATACAATTGAAGATGAACCGATGCATGAGGATATATATGGATACAAAGATTAATATTAAGGATTAATCACTAATCATGATATCCTACATGTAATCATAAAAATAAAAACATCCAAAAAATATTTCGCTATGTTTCTCAAGGTTAACATTAACTTACCTGTCCCCATTGATCCAAAACATTCATTTCCCAAAAGTACTATCTAAATAATATTTTTCACTTGCACATCATGGTGATGTATAAGGGAACTATTATCAATGTGGTGAAGTTGAAATGATAGGTACATAAGAGAATACTCCAGAGCCAACAGATAATCCAAAAGTGGAGTGTTGGATAGTCAAGGATGCCAAGGATATGGCCTCGGAGCCCAATATCCTCCTTGTTTTCAATAGTGTACCATGTATTGTTATTTCTATAATGTTACCCACTACATATGAAGTTGGGATGACATGGAATATTATAATTGAAATTTTTATCCCACCATTTATGAAACAATTTTTGAGTCACATGGACCTTAAAAGATATTCCCAAAGTATTTGCATCAAGGTGTTTGTCTATTTCATGAAGCTCTTTCTTGGTCAATGCAAGAGGATCTAGAATCGCCTATTGATGTATAAGCTGATAATGATGGGTCTCATGTAGTGTATATCCCTAACAATACTTAATCACTCTATATGTCACTTCTAACCCTACAAATATTTCTCACTCTCAAAAAACATCACATGGCCATTTTTTGATCGAATTGACTCACAGATTCCTATTTTAAGCAGTGCAGGTACGATTGAATGAGAATATAGTAGAAAATAATAGAACATATGGGAGCCCTTATTTGATAATTGTGCCATACGTGAAGATATATTAATTGAATTTGATCTAACCTTTGTCCTAGATGAACATCATGTTATTGTTGTGTGTGATAACACTAGTATTGCAGAGCTCAAGGGTATAGGGGGTGAAGATAATAAGGAAAATATGAGTGAAAAAGAATAACCTAATGATGTGGAGCTTTAAACATATGATGGGATTCCATAGGAGTACCAGGATTCCACCATTCTATTAGCTTTCATAAAATATAGGCCTTCACCTCCAAAAGGGAAAGAATAATCCATGTCTGAGTCAATTGAAGAAAACCACAAAGTTCACCCTAGGGCATGGAGGTAAATTACATTTTTCATCACCAAAACCTGGGAACTAGGCTCGGTGACTTTAATTGGGTCCCTATTCCACAATATATGGAAATTAAGAACTAGAAGGGTGGAAACTTTTGTTTTGTACATGTTGGAATGTGACTTCCCTGTTGAGTTTGGGCATAAAGAGAAGCAACATTTAGAAATTTATTAGTATGAGTAGAGGTCTAACAACATCTGAAAGCTCCAAGAAGCAATTGATTAAACCAACAATCATTAGAAGAAAACAAATGAATGATCATAATTTATCAATTATTAATTAGAGGTTATAATATAATTGAGGTCTCAGTAAAGGAATGTTGAGAAGTACAAGAGGCGTTCAATATCATAGATCAACGATCTCTCAAGATGAGAATGAAAAAGGGGAAATCAGGGATAACCATTTTTGTTATATGGTTGATGAAGGGGTGACATATCATGAGCATAAGATTTAGACCTTTGGGGATACATGCCTATGGTTGGAAGATATGTAATCCTTAATTGATGGAGTAAATACATAGGGTCACTTTTAATTGGACTTTAAAGAAGTTTCAACATTTAGATGGCCCTTGTAAATTGTCAGAACATTATCTTTATCACATTTAAACATGTACAAACATATTACCTCTTCATTATTATCACACTTTAATAAAATTTGGGAGATTAAGAATAGCTGATCCCTATGATCACATGAGTCATGGTTGTTGTGACAAACAAGGGATGTACATATTATTTTTCTTTTGTATGATATTGTTGGAAAACCAAAAAATACTCAGTGGTCTTCCAAATTTTACCGAACATCATGAGTTCTTAGGCAGAGAAGAATATTTATGGAGGAGAATAATGATGTCATAATATCCTACATTCATTCCTATTATGATTGGTGAATGCACGGGGCCACACCAGGGGCATTGAATTCTACCTGATCTAATGGGAATGGTGAGTTGGAATCAAACATTACAAAATCTAGAACACAAGGGGAGTGATGCCATGATATTGGATAATAGTATACAATGATAAAAAAATAATCAATAATTAAATATGTAAATTATGAAGAATAAATATGGTTTTACTTTTAAACATGTTTGAATCATGGATATCGACTCGGGATTTAATACAATGTCTGCTATAGTATGTTCAATGGAAGGTATGTGAGCCTTGGCCAGACACCATTTTTTTAAGGGAGATCCAATATACCTGATATATGATGATGATCCAAATAAGGATCATTAAAAGTGCCTAGATAAGGTGATGGAATGATCGAATGGATCTAAACACTCAAGAGATTACACCACCATGGATTAGAGCACATTATTGGGCATGTAATGCTCTAAACTAAAATCAGACACATCTTCCATGGGTGTGTCATCTCAGAAGTCGAGTGATAGATAAAAATGTGAATCATGTGGTTGATGAATTACAATTAAGGAAACAAAATCTTTGGATAGTTCGTATGATGACTTTTACTTTAACCACAAGAAATGGGGATAGTAGAAACACATTTTATCATCGTATGGTATGTAAAAGGTATTGTATATTTTAATGTTATTTTGATAAGACATGCATCACATATTAATTTAATTTGACTGAGTCATAGTTTATGGGGAATAAGCACCAAGTAGACCATAATTGCTTCTTAAAGTCTAGTCAATAGTGAGTCATGTATTCATTGCATGAGGTATTGATGTACTGTAACATCATGAAAAAGGGAAATATAGATATGATTTGAGTGATGACCCATTTTAATATATTAGGGATGGTTATCCCTAATTGGTTTAATTTCCATGAGGTTGTGACAAACCTGATACAAAGAAAGGGACATGTAGACCAACAATGCATCTTAAATTCACTAGAGGACTTGAAAAAATATTTGACGTAGAAATGCTCTGACAAAAAGGGGGGATCATGAAATAATTCATGAAATATCAAAAGATGGTAACCAAAAAACAGAACACCATACGAGTCCACCTGATCATGCATAAAACACAACTAAGAACAACCATGCACAATATAAGTCCATGATTATTGGGCCATTTATTTTAGTTTATGGTTATTAATATTATAACTAGAGAATGTAGTTTATGTTCATAATTCTTTGACCAGTTATGAGATATTTAAGGTCATGTTGAGTGGATGATAGGGGCATATCATGATGATATTTGTAGATTAGCATGGTGAAAAACATAACATTAATGATTGAAAGAGGGGAAATGTGAAACACTCCATATTCATGGGGAGACTTTTATACATTTTATTGTAATGATGCATGGACAAGGGTTTCATGTATCTGGGACACATGGGTAAAAACCCCACCAATACTCGTAATCCCACATGAGTTATTCTTGGTGTGGCAATCAAAGAGTGATGAGGGAATTTCGTTGTCACATGGAAGCACATAGAATGAGAAATAACATGTTGGGTTGATAATGTACCAATGATATTGACCTGACTAAACACCGGACGTATATGTGTGGAGGGGAAACAACAAGGGTGTTGGAATTCAACTAATACAAAGGAAGCTGGAATGTATGTAAATAAATACTCTAATGATTCTATCAACTGGGGACTGATGGGTACGATTTATTATTTCTAGGTTTGAATGATATGGACCACAAATGCGCTAGTTAAGAATGGAGTGATAAAACACAACAGTGAATATTTACCTAGTTCAAAATTAAATATCCATTAATTCAATCCAGAGATCCATCCTAGTGTTGATTTGAGGTATGAGACGATCTATGGACAAACACCATAACCATAAAGGGGCCCTTTGGTATTTGAAGTATGATGGACTTCTATAAAATAAAAGATTAGTTGTGTGAGAATGGAATGATGGAATTCCATTATGGGATTCAACTCTCATGGTTATACACCATAATGTTTGTGGGTCATTCAAATGTAGGATATATGGAAGTATGATCGAACCATAACATTGAAAATATGGAAATATTGGATTGACTTTAATGGATCCCAATAGTTTATGATCATAAAAATCAGACCATGATTTAGGAAATGGGCCATTATATTAGATTAATTTACATTTGAGTCGAGAAATGATGAGTCCAGAAATCACTATATATTGCATGAGGATGTGAATCAAGCCACACATAGTTTTGGAACATTTCATCATGGTATTGGTATCAGTATGTGAAAATAAAACCATAAAAAAGATAGGTAAATTATCATAGTTTAATGTTATCGGGATGGGACCTACATGAAATAGTTTAAGTTCAAAATTATTTTTCCATGTAATAGGTAATCCCAATAGATATGTGTGGCAAGGAGAGTTAACACACCCTCTATGAATTTGGCCTAGATATACTTAATAAGAAAACATAAATTTTGTCTCTAGTTTCATGTAGTTTGTGTTTGTATGGTTTGCAAAATGGGAAATAGTTTAATGTCATATTTCATTGACGATGAGTTTTGTTTTTTCCTATGGTATTTTTGTGTCACCCAAGAGGAAAAAATGAACAATATTGGAGCCTTATATTCATATATACCACTTTTAAACCATAAGTTAACAATATAAAATTAAATTTCCTAATTCCTGGACCATAATTAAGGCTAAAAGTATGAATATATGATGATGTTATAGTTGGTTCTAGAGATGAGATGTTCAGGGGTCACTATGTATCCCATAAGGATGTGAATCACACCGTAATTAGTTTTCAGACATGGTGTAGAATGAGACCAGCATAGGCGGGTCAAATCCTTTCACGTGATGGTACTGAGGAATTTCATGGTGGTTATGGGGCATCCCATGTACACGGAATTAGGTAATGATCATATTTTATTCATAGGAATCCTGGTATTAAATTTTGTAAAATCGTAGTTTAATTCCATGATTTTAGGATGTTGGGATACATAGTGTAAAGTTATTATGATCAAACAGTTGGGGATATTTCTAGTAACTTCATTGTGTTAGGACCATACATGAATAGTTTAATTCCATGCATCAGGGACAATATTGAGGCTATTAGTTTATGATCATAAATCGTGGACAACATGGTTCTTAGATTAAGTTCATCGAATTAGTATGGCAGTATATTAAAATGGGAATATGTATTCAAGTGGAGTGAAAACCCAAAATTTGCGAGTGCATAAGAGGAAAAGTGCCACACAAAAAATTCCAGAGAAGGAATGAAATTTTTTGATGTCATGATTATTCTACAAGAAGTCCATAAATGAAGTAATATTTTAGTGTCTTATCATTTTTGGGATGAGAGATACAGTCTCCATGCATAGTGATAGAGATTTAGAATCATTGTAATATAAATTGTAGACTATTTTATGTCCTTCCTAGTTGGGTTCTAACAAGTGAGCGTTCCTTTTAGGTACCATTGGCATTATGATTTACAGTATCGTATCATGCTAGATGAAGGAGAGGAGAAAATTTCTATCGAATTCTCTCACTGTCATGTTATAGTGAATCCTAAAATTTTGTGAGGCCTGAATTCAATTCACATAATGTGATTATATATTTGAAATATAGACTTCTCATATCTTTTCTACCATAAATGTATCATAGATAGTTGTATAGTGTAGTGGAAACTAATCCTATATTGGAATTAATTACTTTTTCCACACAACAGGGAATAATGAATCACCTTTGTAGAATTCCATGTGGTAACCAAATATTATTTAAGGGAGTTTGGAAACATTCTTAGATAAATTTTGTTTTTATGATCCACCATTTTCTGCAAAATGTTATAGAGGGTCCTTTTAAATGGCTCGATCTATCTTTTTTATTACAAATTGAAGTGAAAAGTATAGTATGAACTAATATTGAACTTATGATACAATCTCATCAACTCTATATCAGGTATTTTTTTCCTGTTTTCAAAGATAATTTCATGAGGAAGCTTGAATCGGTGGATGAAGTGCAATCATTAAAAGTCAATCATATATCGTGACTTTAATTCCTTAAGGGGAATCATGTCTAACCACATAGAGAAGAAGTCCTTGACAATTATAATGAACATGTACTAGAGATATTTCAATGGAAGATATGCAACCTTGAAATTGAGTCCCTATACTATAAAGGTACAAGAATACTTCGTTGTTTTGTGGAGAACTATTAGTAAATAAACTTTTTTATCGTGGATTTCAAATGTGTGACACCTCTCATAAAACATGATGTAGTCCTGCAAAGTGGTTGGAACGAATTACCACATCCTTTGTATCTATTGGGAGATCATTATTTCTACTTGATGTGGGGTACAAGGATATACAGAAAAAACATTCATAACCAAGGACATCTCATCAATTTTGAATAAAAAAAGATAACAAATCCCTTAAACCCATGATTGTAGAGAGGTGTCATGAGGATAGCCTTACTCTAGATGGAAAACATCACTACACAATGTCATTTTTTCTCACATTTTTTAAATTTTGGAAGTAAGATACCATGAATATGGTATTTTAATAAATTATTTATCCAATAATAGGATTCAACTGATGTGTGGGGACACAGATATTCTAATGTGGAAGAACTAGTGGTCTGATTTTATAAATACATGTTCTCATCAGAATTTGGAATGATATGAGTGGTTATTCATTGATGTTACAAATGAATGAAAAATATTCCTTGTCAGGCTCAATAAATGAATAATTAAAACTTTTTAAGGAATATACTATACCATTATATGACCATGGATCCTCAGTGACTTCAGGATAAAATTGGAACTATTTCATTATGTAGAGGTTGTTCTCGATTAAGGGAATGAGAATTAGATTTCTAATAATGTAATAAGCATTAATATATATGATGGCCAACATGGAGTATACCTTACCATTAAAGTGGGGTAAATCTATTTCATTATCGATCATGATATGATTAATTAATATCTTGATACTCTACATTGTTGTAGGGGCATCTTTCTGATGAACAACATTACTACAGTAGCGCAACATATACTGGTGAGATGATGACGTTCCCATGGAATTCTATTTTTAGCATTGGATTGTTGATTCCTATACCAATATGGATCTAGGAGGTGTAATTTAATTTAATCTTCCATTACCATGAATATGTTTATCCATCGTAGTTCAGACTCAAGGGAATCACTAGGTATAAAATAGACCCTTTTAGATCCATTATGGTCGAAAAATACTAACTCTTAGGGGAAATACTAATATGGTTATACCCATAGAAAGAATCTAAAAAGTATTGGTCATTAAACCCTAGTGTAGTATAGATCTATAGATAATTCACTAGGAGGGAAAACTTCCCTTTGAAAAATAGAATTTGAGGTCTTGGTTGTTGATACATACTCTGATATGTCGATTTTTTCATTGACTGGAATGATTCTGGATAACCACATGGGTCACTAGACATCCCTGATGAAGTACGCTCTAATAATAATATCATGATATACATTTTCCATGGAACCATTATAGGGATTCATTTATTGTGAGGCTTTATAAACCCAATATGACGTAATATGGGACAAATAAGTTGGACATTGACATAAGGTTCTACCCCTATAATTTCATCATTTATCTAAGAAAATATTTCACAATATTTCTTTATAAAAGAAATATAACACTTATACTCATATTTAGACATGTATTCAGTATTCATAGGCAGCCTCAAGATCTTTTTTTCTATCGAGGATCACCGAAATCAACTCATTAATAGTGATGGATACACCATATTCAAATGTTGGAGGAGTATCTTCAAAATAATCATCATCATATGAGATGTGATAATTGTTATGAGAATGTGGTTTATCATGACAAAATGATATGGGGGAGTATTGCTGCTTGCATGGGTGGATACCAAAACCTTGTTGGGGTTACTCTGGCTCTATTTTCTTTACAAAAACATAGGTTCCTAGACCAATTTTAGAAAGCCTTTGACCACATGGTAAATTCTTAATATCAAATCAATGGTAGTGATTCATATTCCTGTTATTCAACCCTCACTAGGGAACATTAGTGACCATTAAATGATTTTTTATACTCGTGGAAACTTTAATTACCTTATAAGAGTGCTGGATTTTGGTATTATCGATTGTTTTTGTGTAGAAGTTTCAGGTTATCTTAAGATATTCCTCCCTTTTAGGAACAAATGTTTCTTCTTCTCTGTGATGAAAAAATTCACAGATCCTACATTGTGGGTTCTAGATAATGAATTATGATGATTAAATCATCATTCAATTATTCCTTTGGACTAGCTTAAATAATTTTACTCTCAATTTTGATGGTCTATGTAACACCACATGATTTTATGAAATCTTCTTTTCTGAATTAATTTAATAATTTTTATATTTTTATTTCACAAAAATATGAATATAGAATATGTTATTTGAAAGAACTGAGTTATTATTTATTTGTATAATACATCATGTTAATTATTTTTTATATATTACAACAATATAATCTTCTTCTACATACAAAACCTACATGTAATTTTTCACATGTAACACTGAGTTTCCACGAAACAGAATTTTATTATTATAATTATATATATTGTATATTTATAACATAGTCAATAAACATATAAATATGAATATTTATAACAAATTTTAAAATTTCATTTATAATGGTTTTATATTGATTAATCATAATCATGATAAAGCGTGTAATTTTTTATAATGACTTTGTATGTTTTGAAATGAAATTTTCTCAGATTAATAGCCTTTTGTGACTTTATTTGAATAATTATTAAAATTATTTCATACAATTTTAGTAATTTCTTTAGATAACATAAAAATCATATTTTACATCCTAATTTCAAAATCATCTTATGGTGAAATTTTGGGATTTTTCTAAAATAATTCATTTTTGGATGAATAGTTAAAAATAAGAAAATTTAAATGAAAATAACATTTTAATATAATTTATTTATATATTAAAATAATATTTAACCACGAATTTAAGGATTAATTATATAAATTTACACCAACTAATCCAATTTATTTCATTTGAACCAATTTCACGTTGATGTTTAATATACAAACAATTCAAACTTATGATTATTTATCTACAAAAACCTAATGTCTCACAGCATCTGTGAGATAAATTGTAATCCTAATTTTTCCACATATGTCAATTGAGTTTTGAAAAATTATTATAAATGGTTATGATTAGTTTATTATTCATATTCTAATAATTCAGACTTAGTTTTTGACAAATATATTTTTGTGAGAGTAAATAAAATTAATTCCAATAGTTAATGAAATAATTAAGGTTAATAGGGGACTAAACCATAAACATGGAGGAAACAATTACCTAAGAAATTTTACTAAATCCACTAACTAAAAATATTGTGACCATATACCATGTTTGTTTCAATTTTAATATCTATTTGGATACTACTCCATGAATATGACCTATATAATATGTTATGTAAAGAAAATGATTAAAAAATAAAGCTTCTTACCTTTCATATTTATCAATATCTAGAATATGAAAGAGAAACATATTTCATTTATAAACAATTTATTTAATATAAAATTAAATTTTTATCATAATATTTGATATTTTATTTCAATATTTTAATTTTTGACATTAAAATATTAGCAAACTTTAACGCAAGGATTGTTTTGTTTATAATTAAATAAAATAGATTAGGCCAAAAATAATCTTAGGGATGTAAATTTATTGAAATATTATGATCCATTAGTTTTTAGATTAATATATCATTTTACAAAACTATCAAATACAATTATTTTAATTCCAATAATTTTTTGACATATTATAATTAATATTAAATAAATAATGTCAAATTGACAGTGATGTAATTTTACAATGAAAGATATTTTATTAAATGATTAAAACTTATTAAAAAATATTATTGTATTAAAAGTAAATTTTATGTATTATTAAGTACCAAATACGGTCCATTCAAAAACAAATTATCTTATATAATTAACATATTTCCCCATATATAGTAAAAACATTTTTAGCATGGTTATGGTTAATGTCCTGTTTTGCGCAATACATTGTCTTATTTTAAAATTAATTCAAAAAACCTATATTTTATTGTTTATATAAAATATTTATAATTTAGTGAATCTTTATTTTCTAATAAATATCACTTTAATTTATCCTTAATGTATATGGTACTTAGGATATAAAACTAATTACATTAACAAAAACTAAAATGATAAAAATAATTGAAATTATATGTTAAGGACTAAAATAAAAAAATAACATTTTTGTGTGTGGGGGATGATTACATTATCCATAAATACCATTTATTTGATTATGTTTCTATTTATTAAACATGTGAGGTAATGGAGTGCACCTTATAGTGTTTACCTTATGGTATTTATAGGAATGTCACTTCTCCTCCTCTATTAAGGGGAATTCAAAATTCCGATTCCTTACAACAAAAAAACCAATTTTTCTCTTCCAAACCCTACAAAAATAAGCTCTCAAATTCCATATGGTCAATATAAAAGCTTTACTTTAGAAATAATGAAAACCATGTTAGTCTATTAGTGCAAACAATAATGGAATTATCCAATGAAAATGTAACAATCTCCTTCATGATCTTTCTTTTTATATTAGTAATTCACCACATGAACACATATTATTCCAAGCATATATTATAGCCTCAGTATCCTCAATATACTGATATTTTTTTTTTCATCTCTGACCTACATATGCACACACATTTATCTAATGGGTGACAAACTTATTGTTATTTTGTATGGAAAACTAACACCTCATGAAATGATGTTGTTTTTATCTTTAACACATCTAATGGTCAGGAATTATGATAAGAAATATATTTTAATATAATATTTACGAAATTTATTATGTATTTATTATTTTAGAGCTATTATATTACTCATAAATTCAGTATTTAAACTTTTGTAAATATTATAACACTGTTTTGGGGCATGTGGACTAACACATCCTCAAATTGATGTGATTCATTAACACTTTACATGAAATGTCTTATGGATTGGTTTTGTAAAAGTATATGATATTTATAAATTGAAAATGATATTATATAAATATATACATATATAAATATATATCATTTATTATCTATATATCAAAACAAAAATTAAATAGAAATATTGTTCCTATATACATACCACATATCGTCTCCATGAACGGCTTATTCCAGTTCATATAACTATCATTTACATATTATTAAAAATATTTATATAAAAATTATATACAATATTTATATCATTTTTAAGAATATTTAAATATTTAAATCATTATCTATATAATAGGATTATGAAAAATAAATCTTAACATGTATAAAAAACAAAGTGGATATTACCCTAAGCCCAAACATTAACAAGGAAATGTAAATAATATGGTAAAATAAGGTAATATATTGTGTTAGATAAAATAATATTGTTCTGTTGTCGGTTTATAAAAAAATTATATTTACTATAGAAGTTGTTGGAATTGTTATGAATTAACTCAATACAAAAGTTTACAGTTTTTTCATTTCACTTTTTATATCTGTGAGATACAGGCCTTATTAACCACTCTTTTATTTTGTGTGGTGTATATTCTTCCGATGATTGTATTCTATTATTATTATAAGGAAATTTACTGGTATTAAAATATCCATTTTATGATATTTATTTAATGGGTTTTTGGGATAAAAATATAGCAAATCATTAATGTATTTTTTGTCTCAGCTTTCCTTTATTTAGATATATTAAATTTTTTGCACCTATATTATTCAATGGGGTGGATATACTACCCATTGAAATGGTATATCATGAATCCTTTTATATCATTATTTTTTAATCTTCATGAAATGTTATTCTCTCATGTATATTATAGGTCAATGTAAACAAAGTGGTAATAGTATATTTGAAAAATCCCATCATTTATTGGGATTCTATACAATTATGCTTCCATTGATGAAATATTATGATACAACACTCAAGAACAGTCATTAATTTTTTTATATTACAGATATTAATGATATAATAATTTAGAAGGTACATATTTAAACACTTTGGTACTTATGATAATTAATAATGAATTTTTTAAAATCTGACAATTTCACTCTCTTCAGTAAAAAAATGTGTTCTTTCAAAACCATGTTATCTAAAAACGTTTTTAGGAAAAGAAAATTATGATTAAAATTTTTACTAAATGTACTAAATCCCCTATTATTAGTTTTAAAGAAAAAATGTTTTAAAATTTATTGGAATCATTATTTTTATGTTTTAAAATCATTATCAATGAAAATACTTTTCAAAATGGATTCAATATTTCTTAATAATGTTGAAGGCATTTTCAAAGAAAAATGACAGCATCATATTTTCTAGATTTATTTATAATTATTCTATGAAATTTTAATAGAAATATACTGTCAACACTTGTTTAAAAAATAATTTTTTCAAATTAGAAATAAAATTTTCCTCAAAATATTTTAAATTGAAATTATAAATCTATCATTATTGGAAAAGTATTTTTGAAATGGTTTTTGAGAATGGATTTTCAATAAATATATATTTTTATTAATAAATTTTCTATGTGATCTTTAAAAATAATTCTCTATCTGAGATGACTTACTTTTATATTTTTAGTCTATATTAGGGATATTATCCAAGAATAATATTGATATTATTTCATCAATGGGTGTTCTGATAGAATGATGTTTATGAAACCAATTTCTCTCACATGGGTTATACTATATTAAAACACTCTTATTTTCGTAGGTTATGATTTGATGAAATCACTGTGAGAAATATTTATTTTACATAGTTAATGATATGATGAAATGTTTATGATTCCCATATAAATTAATTTATTTTTATATGATGCTTTCTAAAATCATTTGTCACATATATGTATGATTTTTATTATAATATTGGTGGGATCTAAATCTCTATACAAAGCATTGGGTAACGGAAAATGACTCAAGATTACTATTGTTATGAATTAACCTTAATCCATGCTAAAATATTCATTAGCGAACCTAAATAAATGATTATAATGTTAGGCATGAACCTGATTACATTTTCTTAATGTTATTTGTTACACTAACTATATATAAATAAGTTTATATGTGAACCTAAATACCAATTCAGAATGTTATGAGTTTAACATATAATGGGTTCAGAATTGTGATGCACGAATCTAATTACATGTTTGAAATGTTATTCATGGACATTGTTTCATGTTCATAAGTTTATAGGAAAACTTGATTACGTGTTCATTATGTTATGTGTAGACTAGGTTTAGTTTCCATACAATTATGATTGAACCATATTACATGCTCATAATGACATATGTGATAATGATTATATGACTACAATGTTATTCATATACGTAGTTTCTTGTCCACATGTTTATATGTGGGCCTAATTTCATGTTTTAATTTTAATGAGTCAACATATTTCTACTTATACATGTTCACAATGTTATAAGCTATGGTGTATTCAGAAATTCCATGTCTTGTTGTTATTTTATTATTTCAAGGCTTGTTCTCTCGATTACCATGTTATAAATATTTTATGAACTCTCAATTCGTATTTCATGGATCTCGATTATGATATTTCATTTTTTAAGGTAATGATATTATAATGATAAGATCATGTTCTCATAAAATTATGATCATGATTATTCTTATATATCTCGTTGTTTGACATTACTGAGCTTCTCATACCAACCCTTTTTTATGATCCATTTACCCATTTTATTATGTAATGTATTTAAATAAGTGTACTAAAGGGGATGATCATTGTGGATATTTTTAGAACATTACGACAAATTATAGGAATGTGTTCAAAGATGAAAAAGGCTCTATAATATTATCGTCTTTTGTTATATACTTTGGTAAGGTGTCTAATATTCATCTATAATGATTTAATATCCATGTATGATATGCACATGATACTATTGTTGGTATCAAAGGAAGGATTAGTCAACCATTAGATAATTTATGAGAAAACCTTAGGGAGATCACTAGGGATATTTCTTGGGATATTTCTATAGAAATATCTATTTATAATCCTAAAAAATTATAGATTTTAATGTAGGTTCCATTATTTAGGTATCTTTAATGTAATTTCTCTTGATTTTAGGACATTCTTGTTTGATTAGTGTTTCTCACCCTTTTTCCATGTTTTGGAAAGTGGTGGGAACCATATGTAATGTTGTTAACATTTAATTACTCATATGTGAAAACATATGGTCATTATGAATATTTATTTCCCAAGTCGAAATCGTAAAAAGATAATCAGAAAATTGGTAAAATATGGGTCATAGTGCTGAAGATAAAGGGATCACAAACAACATGTGAAAGGTATGGGGTGTTACAACTATATTTTTTTAATTTATATGTATGAATCCTGACTAGATTGTGCTTGAGGAACCTTAGTACATGATTCATATTTCATATAATATGAAAATGGTATTAAGGAATAAGATGATTAATCATGAGTAATGTTTTATAAATAATGTTAGATTTGTGAATTTTATATGTTTTGGAATACAAATATTATGTTATAAGAATCCTTAAATATATGATTATTTTCATTATATTATTTTAATTATGGTTTTAAATGGTTATGATAATTTTGTACATAAGATATAGAAATGTGATTTAAATGAAATTTGATATATTGGTTAAGGGAAGGTAACTCTTAATGTGATCATGAAATTATAAAAAAAGTTTTTAAATTGTATAACAAAATGACTAATATGTATAATTTATGTTGGATAATATGGATTACCATGGATATGATTTTTGATTTATAGAAAATTTGGACAATGTTATGAATAATGATGTTTACAACAACTAGGATTTATGTAATATATCATGTAATCATTAGAATTATGAAGAATGCATGTTTTTCACAAAAAAATATTATAGTAATTCAGTTTATTATCGTGATTCAATAAATTATACTATAGGGGTATTCATATGTTTGGAAGGTGAAAAACAAAAGCTACTTTATGTTATATGGGTAGATACATTTTATTCTGATTTAGTGACTTCATTCTAATGTTCTGGAATTAAATCATTCAGAACGGTTATAAGGTTAACCATCAATGGAATTGTTTATGTTAAAATTTAGATCGGTTTTTATAGATTAATGTATTTTCTCTACATTATTAATGTGTATAAATATTGGATGAAATTTTCTATCCATTTTTTATTGATTGCTAATGAAATATGGAATCACTTATCATTATATTTGTGGATCCCTTGATTTGATAATGCATCTGGAATAAAACATTCACTATCATTTCATGAAATAATAGATGAAGTTGAAATAGATAAATGTATAAAAATGGTTGTGGATATTAATGAAATTATGTAACTATATTATGTTATGAAAATTCATAATCATCGGTATAAATGTATTGAAATAAAATGATGTCAATGTATCATCATTTTTTGATGAAATCAATGTCTTTTTTCAACCCACCTTAAGTTATGGATTTTTGGTTCTTTAAATTTTCCAAATCATCCTCACTATCATTGTCTATCAAAAATGGACAGTTATATTTCTCTTCCATTTAAATGTTTACACATTCCACATATGTTCTCATATGTGGAACCCTAGTTTGGAGTTATATTAGGTAACCGTTTCATTTCCAACTTCCCAATTTTAAATGATGTTTTAGTATTCATTTTTTATGATGTTGTTTTACATGAAATGTACTATTAAATTTTTTAAAATGAGTTGATTTGGAGGGATACATTTATTTTAATAGGGGCATAATATAACATATAATGATTATTTAGATTAATTCTTGAATTATTTTAATCATTTTTATATTTTCGATTTTAAGCGACAATATTTATATTTTTTTATATGAAAGAACGAATTTAATAATTTGTTTTATAATAAAACATGTTGATATTTCACTATAAACTAAAATAGGATAATCAGGTTATTCATGCAACACTATCTCGTATTACATTACATATAGCACTATGTTTCTACATAAAATAATTTTATTAATTTTATTATTTAATCCATTTTGTTATGAAATATCCTTTAAACCTAGTAGTAAGATTAGTAATAACTAATTTTAATATATTATGTATAACTAATTAGATAAATATAAAATAATTATCAAAAACATTTATGTTTTGGTTATGTATGTATAAGTTATAAAATACTATTTTCTCAGTAGAATGACTTTTTATTCCATTCTGTGAAAAAAAATTCAAAAAATTTTAAAATTTTAATTATAAAAATAATAATAATTAAATATATAATTTTATAATTGTGTTAGTTTTAATTTTTGGTATTTTTTGAAATATTTCATTTCTGATGAACAGTGAAAAAATTTGAATTTTAATTGAAAAGTTGTTTTTCATCATGTTTCATTATGTGGTTTAAAAAAAATTAAATTGACTAAAAAGTTAAATTAAATCAAGTATCCATCATTTAATCAAATTTATGTTATTGAAAACAAATTCACCTGGAAATTGTATTTAAAGAAATTTAAACTGTTCAACTTTTCTTTTAAAAATATGTTGTCTTACAATGTCTATGTGATTAATTTTAAACATAATTATGCCCATTTTGTGAATTTAATTTTGAAACCAAAAATAATTTTTTAATATATATAATATCTTTAGTCAAATAGGATAATGGTTTTTTTGATTAAGTATATTAGTGATGTAATAAAAATTTATTACATCGATTAGGGTAAAAATGATGTTTAATAAGGGGCTAAACCTTAATCCAATGGGCCAAAATGACATAGAAATTTGTCCAACATCCATTATAAGACAATATTTCAACCATATCCCTTCTTGGATAAACTTTTATGAGTTACTGGGAATGTATTCCATGAAAATAGGCTATTTAATCAGTTATGTAATGGAAAAGAGTGAAAAAGTAACCTTCAATAGCATTAACATTTGTAAAGATTTATTGTATTGAAGAATATACATAGTTTCGTTTATAAACAATATATTTAAATTTAAATGATAATTTTATCATTATAATTTATGTATAATTGATATAGTTTAAATATTTATAATAAATTCTTAGCCAACACTAATTCATGGATTATTTTGATAATAATTAAATAATGTAAATGATACTAAAATCCTAATAAGGGAAGTAAATTTAATAAAATAATGTGTTGAATTTTTTTTGGATAATTATATGATATTATAAATATATTAAAATAATATTTTTCTTTTCCAATTTTTTTTAATCACTCAATTATAAATTAATAACTACTATACATATTCACATTAATGATATTTTATAAAGAATGATATTTTCTTAAATAATTTAAAATCAATAAAAAGTCATATATTATTCCAAGTGATTTTTATGAGTAATTAAATATGAAATATGGTCATTTCAGGGAACAAATGTTATTTTATAATTATCGCATTCTCCCAAATATAGTAAAAATATTTTTAGCCTGATTCGGGTTAATTTTATGTTTTTTGTGTGTTACATATGATTATTTTAAAATTAATTACCAAAAAAAAAATTGATTTGCCTTTTTTATATTAGATAAAATATTTAATATTTTTTGGGTCTTTATTTTATAAAAATATCAATTTACTTTTAAATTAATGGATATAATATAGATGATAGAGAGTTATTTACTTTGATAAATAATTTATATAAATAATAATACAAAAATGTGATGGGGGAAAATTATGAAAAATACACCTAGTTTTTTTTGGTTTGAGGTTTTGATTGACCATAATTCCACTTTAATCAATTATTTTTCCATTTTAGATTCACATTATGTATTGAATAACTGCCAATCCTCATTAAATTTTGGAATTAATTAGAATACCACTCCTCATCCTCTATAAAAAGGAATTCAATATTCATATTCCATTCACATATCGAGCCACATTGACTCATCCAAATCCTTCTAAATAAGATAAAAACATCCCTACTCTCAATAAAGATTAATAAATATTGGGTGGAACGAAAACATTGGTAGTGCTTTGGTGTAATCCAAATGGAATTACCCAAAGAAGAGGTAACATCGTTCCTCAAGATCTTTTGATTCATTTTCATTCTACGCACCATAAAATCATGTTAATCCATGATTATATAATATCCTAAATATCATCATTGAATGGAGTTGTTTTTAATCTAATGGTTAAACCTATAATTACAAACACTTCTATCTAATCGGTAACGATCTTACCATTCATGTGTATGTGGGACTATGACATCACAAACAAATATTATTCATTTTTTCATTACAACTTATAATTGTAGGTAATTATGATGTAAAAACTATTTTTATAATATAAATATGATATTTATACTTTATTTATAATTATTCAATTATTATATAACACATAACAACATTCATTTTACTTTGTGTAAATACAATTCCTTCGTTTGAGGACATGTAGACTGCCACCTCATCATTGTGATGTGATTCGTTCACCCTCTACATGGAATGTATTAATGATGGTTTTAGAAAAATTATATGTTATATAACAAATATAAATGATAATTTAATTTTTATTCATACATATATAATTATAATTTGTTTACTTTATTTCTATCATAATTATAATTAAATAAAAAAGGGTCTCTGATAACATATATCTTACTGTCTCCATGAACTATGTATTTTATTTCATATATAAATCAATTATTTATAATTATAAATATTTATATAATGTGTTTATATGATATTTATATCAGTTTTTACATTATTTAAATAATTAAATCTTGATAAATATATAAGAGTATCAAGAATAATATGTCAAAACATGTACGAAAAACAACGCACATAATACCAGAAGGATAAGATTAAAAGGGAATTGTAAATAAGAGAATAACATAGAGTCAAATATGGTATTAGATATAATAATATGGTTATGTGTTAGGTGTATAATATATTTATATTTATTATACACTAGGTTTTTGTGGTTATTAATAAATTTAACACTTATAGAAACGGTTTTCTCATCTCACTTTTTATATCTCTGAGATAAAAGCTTTATTCAAACCCAATTTCTTTTGTGAGGTTTATATACTAACCATGAATGTACTATATGATTATTATAAATATAATTATGTATATTTACATATCCAATTTATGATATTTGTATAATGAGGTTTATGGTTGAAATGCTACCAATTTTTTAATGTAATTTTTTCCCATGTTGCCTTCTTTGAGATACTTGTCATTTAATAAACCTATGTTACTTTTTGTGTTATATATACTTAAATTTTATACATTATATAACGAAAATATTTATTTCATGATATTTTAAGATTCATGTAATTTTATTATCTTAGGTTGAGTGTGAGTTAATGCTACCACTATAGTAATAGTTTATTGCAAAAATTCCATCATTTATCAGAATTGTATACAATTATTCTTCGATTTATGTAATATTATGATCCACCTATTGAGAAAAGTCCCATATTTTATTACCCCTTATTTATTAATGATATATTATTTTAATAGAATAATTTTTTGACACTTTGGTACTTAACATTATTAAGAAACCATTTTTAATAAAATATTACATTGTCTCTCTCTTCGATCAGAAATTCTGATTGTTTCAAAACCATGTCTTCCAAAAAATGGTTTTAAATATTGGTTAATATTTAATAATTGTTTCAAATGTTTTCAAGACCCATATATATATATATATTCAAAATATAATGTTTTGAAAATTATTTCAATCCTTATATTTTATTTTTCAAATTATTTTATTGGAAAATGATTAAAAACTTGTGTTCAAGATTTTTTTTTTGTTTTATTAGTGTATTCAAATAAAAATGATTTTAAACTATTTTCCAGATTCTATTATAGTTTTTTAATGATATTTAAAACTAAAAAGTATTTAGATTTTTTTTAAATGTTATTTTTTAAGGAGTTAGATATATTTTCCTCCAAAAATGTTTTTAATTAAATTGTAATAACTTTTTTTATAATAAAATGATATTTAATATGGGGTTTTAAAAACTATTTTCAAATAAATGATATTTTCATCAAACAAATATTTCATGTGATATTTCAATATCCTTTTCCATGTAATATGACATGTTTTTTATGTATTATACTTTACTCTGGATATTATTAAATAATATCATTCATAATCTTCCTAAAATGGATAATGTTTTGATGGAATGTGTATTATTTCATCAGTTTCAATTCCATGGGTTATATTCTTTTGAAAACCGGGTATTTTAATAGGTTATGCTTTGATGATATTAATAATAAGACCTAACTATTTTCCATTTGTATTTATTTGATGAAATGTTTTTGATACCCATTTAATATCGTGGGTTAGCATATGTTGGTTTTTTATAATCTTTTGTAACATTTATGAATGAATTTATTATGTGATGGGTGGAACATATATATCCCTCCATTTCATTTAGTAATGACGGTTGTATAATGAGTATAAATGTTATGCATGAACCTGATTAATTTTCCACAATGTTATACCTAAACCTCATTACATATTCCAAATGTTATTTGTTTACCAGATTACATGTTCCCAATGTTATGCATTTACATGGTTTCATGTCAATAAGATAATATGTAAAACTGATTACATGATTACAATGTAATTATTGAACCATATTAATAGTTAACAATGTTATGCATAAACATGATTACATGTCAACACATATAATTAATGGACTAGTTTCATGTATATATATCTATGAGTGAACCTAATTACATTTTCAAAATGTTTTTCATAGACCTAGTCTCATTTCCAAATGTTTAGGTGTGAACCTGATTACATATTAACAATGTTTTTCATTAACCATGTTAAATTTTCATAAAGTAATATGTGGATATGGTTTCATGTCTATAAGTTTATCTATGGGCCAAATTTCATTTCATTATAATGATTGAACTTGTTTCTACTTATACATGTTCACAATTTTACATGTTGAGCTGCATTCCACAATCCCATCTATTATTCCTATGTTATAATTTTGTGTCATGTTCTATCGATTACCATATCATTCATGTCTTATGAATTGTCAAACCATATGACACAACTCTATATTATGAAATTTTATATGTAGGGTAAGATATTATAATAATATGATCAGGTTCTAATACCCTCATGATTGTGATTATGCATACTTATTTACTTGTTTACCCTTAATGAGAAACTGATCTCACCTTATTCATATGTTTCCTTTCCCCAAGTTATCATGAAAGGTTATTATGTTGGATTAATAAATGGGAATATAATTATGGGGATGTTGATGATCTTTCACCAAATTTGAATAATGTTTTCTATTTTTTGAAAGAAAATAAAATATTGTGGTTCTTGGGAATATAAATTTGTAATGTGATAAATATTGATCTAAAATGATTTAATATTCATGTATAGTAAGCCTAGGTCACTATAATCTAAACTAACATTACCTATAACTTTTATTTTCTAGGATTCTATGTAGCAATATTCAAATGAGTCATTTGTTGAAACATTAATTTGAAGAACTCATACTCATCCATTGGGGGAGTTCAAGAGGTGATGATGAAATGAAGAGGGTACTGTTGAATGAATATTAAGCACGGGCATAACTAGTGTGTTATAGGTGGTGTCCTATAATATTACCATGAATTTGGAAATTATGACTGTAAAGACCCAAAGATTCATTAATGTTAAATCCCTCTTGATCTAGTTAAATGTCTCTTTATATAAAATGTTTTTATAAGATTTCAACTTATTTGGTTTTATGATAAGAGTTGTGACTGTTACTTTTATAGCCATTGAACAGTGATCACATGATTAGTATAAATATAAGGCTTTAACGAACCCAATTTTACTCAGACAAAGGAAGTGATGGCCTCATCTAGTATAATTGCCCCATATGAAGCCCATTTGTCAGAGATCGGAAATGAGGTGCCATATTTGGGCTTCTCCCTTGACCAAGCCCAAGCTGTGCTTCATTATGTCAAGCTCAAACATGACAGTCTATGGTAAAAGTGGATGTTGATAGAGATTACCACTCGAGCGATGTTATCCGAGCCGCCCCAAGAGTCTGTCACCATTGCACACCTTACCCTTAGGTCGTATGCGGCTGTTTTAAGGGGTTATGTAACAAATAAATAGTACTATGTTCATGTACATTATTTTTTTTATATAATAATGAATATAATTTATAGTCATTTTTGATACATTGTAAATATTCTTTAAAGTACAAATGGTGTTTTTAATTATTATTTAATTAGGAAATCTATTTTATTAAATTAAGATATTTTTGAATTGAATAATATTTTAATAAAATATTATTATTAATATTAAATTAATTTTTATTAAATAAAAATGATCTTATAAATTTATGAATGCAATTAAAATTTTTATTAATGATTGAAAGCCATTTCTGTCAAAACCCGTGAATTTTCTATAAATGTTGGTTTTTATTTTAAAAGTGAAAATTAACATATTTAGAATTTTTTTAGAAAAAAATAAATTTCATTTCTAGAATCAGGACGTCGAAATTATCCAACGGTGAATTTTTCATAATTTTCTGAGACAGACAACTATTTTTGTAAAAATTAAATACCATTTATTTATATAATGTGTTTTATGACAACATAATGACCCAATGGTGATGTAATAAAATACCATAATCCTTTTTTTCGGCCAATATATGTTTTATCATTAAAATAATGTGACTTTGGGTTTGTTTGACTTACTTTTCAAAGCATTAATGAACCCCTCAAGACTTATTCAACACTTTCCCTTTTTAAATTAATTTCCATTAGAGTATGACTCAACTCCACATAAGCAACCATAATTTTTTTAATAATTTCGGACCATGGCCTTGTAAAAAATTGTTTTCCTCTTTACTTTTCCAGATACCATGGGAAAATACCATGGGATGGTTTGTGGTTTGGATTATTTTAATATAAGGCGTCCCAAACCTAAATAATAAAGAATTCTCTCACCTTTCCGATATAAAGCCACTAAATCTCCCACTTCCTCCTCACTAAAATCCCTTGGAGTTCGTCCAAACTCTAACCTACTCTCTCTATAATCCTCCCATGGTTCCCCAAGCTCCCAAGAAGCCTCTCATAGGCCTCTCTCTAGCCTTTGGAATCACGCTTCCAAGTAAGGGGTTTTTTCTTCCTTTCTCATTTTTGTCAATTTTCTTTGAGTTGTATTACCATTTTAATTTCAATTATGAATATTGGGGTATGGTTTCACACCTCCCTCATACTGCCCATATTATGTTTGAATTATGGGATACCCCTTTCTCTCTCATTTAATGCCTCCCATGTACACCCATTACTATGCCGAAATTCTGAAAGGAACTTCTCTCTCCTCTTTTACATTCAAGCAATACTTTTATATCATGAATCTAAATTCCATTTCAATTGTTGGGATATGTATCTACATGACCTCATTACTGTACATTACATGTAAATATGATGAGGAACGTCTCTCTCTCTCATCAACATTTTTTATGAATTCTTATGTCACACTGTTACACTGTCGAAATCGCACTGATTTTCTAAGCCAATGTCATTGTGTAGTGAATACCATGCCCATTTCTCCATCAAGGGTATTCACCTTTATGCATATTTACTTATTTATTGTAAAGTTTCATGTATGAATACCACATTCCTTTATCGTGGAATAAATGATTATGTTTTATGACTCCATGTTTTATGATCCATGTGGCACACTTAAGCATGAAATGAAATGTTTAAGAAGGGTGCACCCTTATAGCGCTCGAATGCATTGGGTAAAGTATAGTATCATGATACGTCATGTGCAATGAGTGATGACTCATTCTAATTCAAGTGCAACGAGGGTTTACTCATGCTCCATGTGCAATGAGCCTTGGCTCATGCTAATTCAATGTTAAGTGTTGTTTCCACATTTCCATGTTATGATTATCATGATTTTATGTTCATGTTTCTTTTATGATCTATTGATATTCCTATTGTATAACATGTATTGTACTCCTCATGTTATTCCATGTTTATTCCCTTACTGGGCTTTATAGCTCACCCTTTTCTTATGCATGTCCTCAGGTTATCCCATGCAATGCTAAGTACGAGGGAATGTAGTGGTCATGTAAATGAAGGTTTCAATAAAGATGTAGTATTTCATGTTTTATGTTGTTATGTAATGATCCTAATCCCCAAAGACACTAAACCTCTCGATCTTCTTTGTTGTATCAATTGAATATTTATGTAATAAATCATGTTTAAGTTGTAATAAAAAGCAGGGTTGTCATAGTTGGTATTAGAGGATAGGTTTAGTTATTTTTGGGATTAGGAAACCCTATTAAAGCCTTGGATATAGGACTATGTATAATAATAAAAACATCCCTATGTTATGGTAAATACTAAGTAAGTGGTTTATCAAACAAATACATCCCTGTCTGGATACGAGCAGGTAAAGGTGGCTCTGGCACAGATGTATCCTAGGGGTAAAACCCGAAAACACAGCTTTGAGCTAGACTCGAACGGGAACTGGTGCACGACAACGGGCCTTGCTGCACTCTTTGTTACGACACTCCCAGGGGATATGTTGTGATAAATTCACAATCTTGGTATGAACCCTTATTAAGGGAAAAATTATCCTAAGAATATATGTTTGAATGTATATCATGAAAAGCCTAGATTGTATACTATAGACTCATGAGTTAAAGAAATTGAAGTTTATTTATAAGTCATCAACTTTTTTCTTTGAATTACCCTTTATGTGATACCCCTAACTTTCCTTTTATTCTATCCAATGGCCGGTAATAGGAGGACTCGGGCTAACAACCGTTGTGATGATCAGTGTGATGATTGTACTAATGAGATGCCCAATCCAATGGGAGCGGGAATCACAAACTTTGTCACACTTCTCTCTCAGCTAACTCAAGTTTTGAATAGAAACACGGGTCAAGAGGAACGTTCAAACCCCCCTAAGAAAGAACAAGTTGCTATCAAGAGCTTCATGTGACAAAGGCCTCCTAATTTTAGTGGATCATCTGATCCCACGATCGCCGAACAATCGATCAACTCCATTGAAAAGATCTTCTCCATCCTTCAATGTTTTGAACAAGAGAAGGTTATCCTGGAAGCTTATCGTATGGAGGGTGAAGCTGATCAATGGTGTAAGATGATAAAAAATACGAAGCCTGAGGAGGAGATCGAGGCTTTGGAATGGAAGGAATTATGAAATATGTTTTTCGATAAATATTTTCCGCGCACCCTCTGGCTTATGACGGAAAGGGACTTCCTTTCCCTGAAGCAAAAAGATGAAGAATCTGTGGGGGCATACAAGGAAAACTTCACAAGGCTTGCACGATATGCTTCCGAATTTGTCGTTACCCCCGAATGCATGGTTGACCGCTTCATTGGTGGGCTGAAGCCTAGCGTGCGGAAAGCATTAGCGATACGTGACATCAAAAACTATGAGGAAATTGTCCTATGTGCCCTAAAGGCCGAAATGGAGATCGGAGAATCACAAGGGTATCATGGGGACAAGAAGCGTAAGGTGAACATAAATGCTGGTGGTCCGATGGATAAATCCAATGGTGCTAAGAAGTTCCAGCACCCCAGTTGCCAAAAGTGCGGAAAGAAGCACCCTGGAAATTTCTTTAAGGGGACAAAAAAATGCTTCAGGTGTGGAATATAATGGCACCTAGATATTAATTGTCGGCAAGAAGGACCCACGGCAGCGACAAGGGAGAAGAACGCTCCATTCGAACCTCAACGCGTTGTTTAATGCTAAAAATTCAAAGAACCAGGTCATTTTTCAAATCAGTGCCCTAATCCAAGGGTTATCGGAGGGAACCAACAACCTCCAAGACAACAAGGAAGAGCTTTTGCCATCACTTCTGCCGAAGTGAACCCCGACAACGAAGTGGTGATAGGTACGCTAGTTATTCATTGAAGAATAGTGAACATACTTTTTGATTCAGGTTCTACGCATTCTTTTATATCTCGAATGTTTAGAAGAACAATCCCAGCACCACCACAAATCATGGAAGTAAAGATGTCGGTGAGTACGGAAAATGGGGCAATCATTGCATCTCATGAATATAAGTCCTCCCCTGTTATAATCTGTGGATTGAATTTCCCGGGGAACCTCGTCATACTCTCTTTTGTGGAATTTGATGCAATTCATGGCATGGATTGGATTTCCTTATATAGAGCCAACCTAAATTGTCGGGAGAGGGAAATCACACTCCATATGGATAATCGACCCCCGATTCTTTACAAGTGTCAGGAGGAAGATGAATCTCCTTTAGCTCCATCATCTCAAGCATGGATATTACTGCCCTATGAGCATGCGTATCAGGCTCAGATGATTGAGTCCAAAGAAGAAACCATCCTTGAAGAAATGCCTATTGCGAGGGAATTCGCGGATGTGTTTCCCAAGGAACTGCATGGTCTTCCTCCAAGAAGAGATGTTGAGTTCTCAATTGAACTTATACCTGGGGTGCTACCAATATCCAAGACTCGATATAGAATGGTTGTTGTTGATCTTGAAGAGCTGAAGAAACATCTATAGGAGAATCTGGATAAAGGGTTTATACGCCCAAGTGCTTCACCATGGGGTGAACTAGTCATCTTCATCAACAAGAAATATGGGTCAATGCGGCTCTACATCGATTATCATGAACTTAACAAAATCACGATAAAGAACAAGTATCCTCTCCCAAGAATCGATGACTTGTTTGATTAGCTGCGTGGAGCACAATACTTCTCCAAGGTGGACTTGTGGTCGGGATATTATCAAGTAAGGGTGAAGAAGGAAGATGTCCCCAAGACTGCTTTTCGTACAAGATACGGGCACTATGAATTCATAGTAATGCCTTTCGGACTCACCAATGCTCCAGTAATATTCATGGACTTGATGAATATATTATTTAGAGATTACCTTGACAAATTTGTGGTAGTCTTTATAGATGATATTCTAATATACTCCAAAACCAATGAGGACCATGAGGAGCATTTAAGAACTGTACTAGAGACTTTCCGCAAGGAGAAGATCTATGAAAAGTACAGCAAGTGTGAGTTCTGGTTGAAGGAAGTATCATTCTTGGGCCATATCATCACAAGCAATGAGATATATGTGGACCCCTCCAAAACATATGCAATTGAGGGATGGTCGAGGCCAACATCGATAACCGATATCCATAGCTTCTTGGGGTTAGTTGGATATTATCGACAATTTGTGAGAAATTTCTCACGATTGTCCAACCCTCTTACAAAGATAACTCGAAAGGGAGTAAAGTTTTCTTGGAGTGATGAATGTGAAGAAATCTTCAAGGAGTTGAAAAGGAGGCCTATCACTGCACCCATGCTCACTTCACCCACAAGTGGGGAGCTTTTTGTGGTATTCAGTGATGCTTTGAAAAAGGGCTTAGGTTGTGTGCTAATGCAGAATGATAAAGTGATAACCTATGCCTCAAGGTAGTTGAAAATCCATGAGCGAAACTATCCAACGCATGATCTAGAGTTGGAGACTGTGATCTTTGCCCTGAAAATCTGGCGGCATTATCTCTATGGAGGGAAATTTTAGATATATAATTACCACAAGAGTCTTATATATATATTCACACAGAAAGATCTTAATATGCTCCAGAGAGGATGGATAGAGATTATCAAGGATTATGACTTTTCAATACATTACCACCCTGGGAAAGCGAACAAGGTGGCAGATTCCCTAAGTATAAAGGATCCAGCGATTCTATCAATGATGAGAATTGAGAAGGATCCAATCTTCTTATACTTGATGAAGTTGGACGTGAGAATCATATAAAAGGGAACATCATCAATCATTTGACAAATGATTGCTCAACCATCTCTTTTGGAAAGGTTAAAGGATGATCAAAAGGATGATATGGGAATTCATGAAAAAGTGGAAGCTATCAAAAAGGGGAAATCCTCGGAGTTTAATGTTAATTAAGAAGTAATTGTGCGGTTTGGGAAAAGACTATGTGTTCCATCAAGTCCAGAGCTGAAGAAAGAACTTTTGGATGATGCACATAGTTCAAATTTCTCTATTCACCCAGGGAGCACAAAGATGTATCGATATCTCCGAGAAAACATTTGGTGGGATAATATGAAGAAGGAGATCATTGTATATACATCAATGTGTCTGGTGTGTCAGCAAGTGAAGGTAGAGAGGCAGAAGTCTAAGGGGATGATGAAACCATTGCCCATACCAGAATGGAAATGGGAGAACATAACCATGGACTTTGTCACCAGACTTCTAAGGACATCTAAAGGAAGCAATGCAATCTGGGTTGTTGTGGATTGTCTTACAAAGACTGCAGACTTCATTGCTATTCGAGAGGATTTCTCATTGGATCAACTGGCACAGATATATATCACGGAAGTGGTAAGGTTGCATGGAGTACCACTATATATTGTATCCAACCGAGATCCAAGATTCATCTCTAAGTTTTGGAAGAGTCTTCAACATGCTCGGAATACTGAAATGAAATTTAGTACAGCCTGTCATCCTCAAAATGATGGCCAATCAGAGAGGACTATCCAAACACTTGAGGATATGTTGAGAGCATGTTCAAGGGACTTTAAAGGAGGATGGTATCAACATATTCCTCTGGTTGAGTTCTCTTATAATAAAAGTTTCCACTCGAGCATCTCAATGGCACCATATGAAGCCCTGTATGGGAAAAGGTACAGAACACTGGCATGTTGGGATGAGGTCGGTGAACGTAAGATACTTGGACCAGAAATGATCGAATAAATGGTGGAGAAGTTGAAAACCATTCAGCAGTATATCAAAGCATCCCATAGTCGACAGAAGAGTTATGCAGATAATCGTCAACAATACCTTGAGTTTAATGTTGGAGACATGATGTTTTTACGCATATCTCCATGGAAGAAGGTCCTATGGTTTGGAAAGAAATGGAAGTTAAGTCCAAGGTACATCGACCCCTTCGAGATTCTTGACCGTGTTGGGGTTGTGGCCTGTCGACTAGAACTTCCACCTACTATGGCCAAGGTGCATGATGTCTTTCATATATCCCTCTTAAAGAATTACATACTGGACCCTTCACATGTACTCTCTTCCGAGGTGGTACAATTGGAAGATGAAATTTCTTATAAGGAGCAACCAGTGAAGATCTTAAATCATAGAGAAAAAGTTCTACGAAATAAGACAATGCCCCTAGTCAAGGTATTGTGGAGAAACCACAAGTTTGAAGAAGTGACTTGGGAGTCGGAGGATATAATGAAGCTATGTTACCCACATTTGTTTTATTGTGGGAAAAGGAAAATTTCGAGGGTGAAATTTTTAAGGGGGGAATATTGTAACAAACCAAAGTTTCATTAATGGAAAGTCCCTTTTGATCCAGTTAAAAGTCTCTTTATAAAAAAATGTTTTTATAAGATGTCAACTTCTTTGGTTTTATGATAAGAGTTGTGACTATTACTTTTATAGTCGTTGAACAGTGATCACATGATTAGTATAATTATAAGGATTTAACGAACCCAATTTTACTCAGACAAAGGAAGTGATAACCTCATCCAGTAGATTTGCCCCATATGAAGCCCATTTTTCGGATCTTGGAAAAGAGGTGGCGTCTTTGGTCATCGCCCTTGACCAAGACCAAGATGAGCTTCATTATGTCAAGCTCGAACGTGACCGTCTATGGGAAAAGTGGAAGTTGATAGAGATTACCACTCAAGCGATGTTATCCGAGTCGCCCCAACAGTCTGTCACCATTCCACACCTTACCCTTAGGACTTATACGGCAGTTTTAAGGGGTTATGTAACAAATAAGTAGTACTATGTTCATGTATGTTAATTTTTTTGTATATAATAATGAATATAATTTCTAGTCATTTTTGATACATTGTAAATAGTTTTTAATGTAAAAACTGGTGTTTTTAATTATTATATAATTAAGAAATCTATTTTATTAAATTAGGGGATTTTTGAATTAAATAATATTTTAATAAAATATTATTATTAATATTAAATTAATTTTTATTAAATATAAATGATCGTATATTTTTATGAATGCAAATAAAATTTTTATGATGGTTTGAAAGCCATTTCTTTCAAAACCCGTAATTTTCGATAAATGTTGGTTTTTATTTTAAAAGTGAAAATTAACATATTTAGAATTTTTTTAGATAAAATAAATGTCATTTCTGGAATCAGGATGTCGAAATTATCCAACGGTGAATTTTTCATAGTTTTCTGAGACAGTCAAATTGTTGGGTAAAAATTAAATACCATATAATTATATAATGTGTTTCATGAGATCCTAATGACTCAATGGTGATATAATAAAATACCATAATACTTTTGTTCGGCCAATATATGTTTTATCATTAAAATAATGTGATTTTGGGTTTGTTTTACTTACTTTTCAAAACATTAATGAACCCCTCAAGACTTATTCCACACTTTGCCTTTTTAAATTAATTTCCATGCGAGTGTGACTCACCTCCACATAAGCAACCCTAATTTTTTAATAAGTTCGGACATTGGCCTTGTAAAATATTGTTTTCCTCTTTCCTTTTCCAGAACCCATGGGCAAATACCATGGGATGGTTTGTGGTTTGGATTATTTTAATACAAGGGGTCCCAAACCTAAATAATAAATAATTCTCTCACCTTTCTTATATAATCCCACTCAAGCTCCCACTTCCATCTCACTAAAATCCCTTGGAGTTCGTCCAACCTCTGCCCTACTCTCTCTAGAATCCTCCCAAGGTGCCCCAATCTCTCAAGAATCCTCTCACAAGCCTCTCTCTAGCCTTTGGAATCACACTTGCAAGTAAGGGTTTTTTCTTCCTTTCTCATTTTTGTCAATTTTCTTTAAGTTGTATTTCCATTTTAATTTCAATTATGAATATCGGGGTATGGTTTTGCACCACCCTCATACTTCCCTATTTATGTTTGAATGATGGGAGACCCCTTTCTCTCTCATTTAATGCCTCCCATGTACACCTGTTACTATGCTGAAATTCCGAAAGGAACTTCTCTCTCTTCTTTTACATTCCAGCAATACTATTGTATCATGAATCTAAATTCCATTTCAATTTTTGGGACATGTATCTATATGACCTCCTTACTGTCCATTACATGTATATATGATGAGGAACCCCTCTCTCTCTCATCAACCTTTTTTATGAATTCTTATGTCACGCCGTTACGCTGCCAAAATCGCACCGATTTTCTAAGCCAATGTCATTGTGTAGTGAATACCATGCCCATTTCTCCATCAAGGGTATTCAACTTTATGCACATTTACTTATTGATTGAAAATTTTCATGTATGAATTCCAAATTCCATTATCAGAGAATAAATGATTATGTTTTATGACTCCATGTTTTATGATCCATGTGGCACACTTATGCATGAAATGAAATGTTTAGGAAGGGTGTGCCCTTATAGCGCTGCAATGCATTGGGTAAAGTATAGTATCATGATATGTCAAGTGCAATGAGTGATGACTCATGATAATTCAAGTGCAATTAGGTTTTAATCATGCTTCAAGTGCAATGAGGGTTTACTCGTGCTTCATGTGCAATGAGGGTTTACTCATGCTCCATGTGCAATGAGCCTTGGCTCATGCTAATTCTATGTTAACTGTTGTTGCCACATTTCCATGTTATGATTATCATGATTTTATGTTCATGTTTATTTTATGCTCTATTGATATTCCTATTGTCTAACATGTATTGAACTCCTCATGTTATTCCATGTGTATTCCCTTACTGGGATTTATAGCTCACCCTTTTCTTATGCATGTCCTCAGGTTATCCCATGCAATGCTAAGTATGAGGGAATGTAGTGGTCATGTAAAGAAAGTTTTCAATAAAGATGTTGTATTTCATGTTTTAAGTTTTCATGTAATTATCCTAAGCCCCAAAGACACTAAACCTCTCGATCTTCTTTGTTTTATCAAGTGAATATTTTTGTAATAAATCATGTTTCAGTTGTAATAAAAAGCAGGGTTGTCATAACGACCAAGTCACCAAATTAGGTATTCAACTGAATCCCACCATATGGTCTCCACTCGATTTTGTTAGAACCCTAAATCATAAAATCATTTAGAGTTATATTTTCATTGGTAATCACCAACATGGGGAGCATCTGATCTTGTATGGGATTAATATTGGAACTTGAGTCACCCAGAAATTGGTCAATTTCAACTACATTGAACAAAACCTTTGATTTATAGTTGGTGGAGGTTCCCATGTATGAGATGTCATTTTTCATCTATGGAAAATGAGATTAAAACTTTTCATCAATCTCTATTAACCACCTATGTATAGTAGGCCCCTGATCCAACTATTCCTACTTTACATAGGTGGGATCTCTACACAGATTCTGCGAGGGCCTCATGCATTTCTATGTATAAGCGAAGGGCCTTGAGAATTGATATCATGGTAGGTATGTAATTGAGGTGTTTCAAAATTACATAATTCTTCACTATATTCACATTTTACCAATAAGGGGTACATCCATGATTGGGAGCATAATGGGAGATGTTCCTCATACCGTCAGGTTTTGGGTAGTGCTAGGAATATCCTTCTATTGATAAGCTAACTCACCATGAACCACAACTTGATTACTATCTATTTCTAAAGAACCAAACATGGATATATTTTGATAATAACGGTGTGGTACTGACTGATCTTCCTTTTCAGTTGACACGGTCTACCATGGATGCATGTCTGATATAGCATCCGGAGAGGATTATTCCAACTAGGCTCTATAAAACACATTCTTCCTAGTTTTGATATCACACACAACTCAGTTTGAAGGACTTCCCAATGTATTGCAGAAATTTTCATGTCCTTGACCTCCCCTTATATTGAATTTTACAGAGGCCTTATATGGTTTTGTAGTGCTTTCATCATCATCGGGTAGTGTGAAGTGGTCCCTAAACATAATGTTTTTTTACATTTTTATACTAATTATCTTCAACATAGTGGTCTTATAGTGTTGGTGGACCCTGGGGGGATCTCCATCTCAGAAGGCATGATATCACAGAGAGTGTGGTACATCATTGGTGATGGGAGGGGTTTGTTATTTCCTATACACAATCGGTTCTTTATCTTCTGTTATTTAAGGGGAAATTAATAAAAAAGAGAATTATAATATGGGGAGGGTGGATAATATATGGAAGGATGTTTCCAAACATGGCTGGAATGAATGATACCATGGGTGTGAACGAATGCTCTGTGAGCTAACCAGCCATCATAGTTCTGGGTCTCATTTTTGGAAACGTTCTCCAATTGATGTTATCCTTCACTATTGATGTAGGTATTCATATAGATATTTTCCACTTGTGTTAGTACATTGAAAAATATAATGATAAAATTATCTACATTGTTCTGGAGAAAAATATTGAACACATAGCAGTCCTTGATGATATTTCCATGGATATCATGGTAAGGGAAGTGAATAGGGATATTAGTACATTCAGTCTTCTGGGTCATATTGCATTATAGAATATTTAGAAACCCATTCTTCAAGGAATTGAATAAATATCATGGGTCTTACACGTCCATGATGAAATAATTATTGTTCTTCCAATTTGGATAGGGATCTCTGGGATCCTAGCATTGAGGAGGGGTCAAATTCTGATGTGGCGCTAGAGATATATTCTCACGTCTAATCGGTATTTCCTGTTGAGGTGGCACCTGACATTTCTACATTGGTTGATCCAAGTCTTGGTTGTTCTTTAATAGAATATTTTTTCCCTAATAGGGTTTTTATATTGAGAAAGGATTTTTAGAAAAGTTATAATAACTCCATCGGATCCAGGGTCTCAACTCATATACAAACAACAGACTCTTATTTTTTAGTCCATCTCATACAAGAACGAAGAGGTAGTGAGAACTATTTCATCACCTACAATGAGGCTTCCTCCAGGAACTAGCCTTTTAAGAAAAATAAGAAACCCACCCATGAAATTATGAATAATGTGTGTGGAGAGAAATTAATTCTTATTATTTCCCACACACATAATCATTATCTTCACATGAATTAGTGGAATGTTGAGAGAGTACCTAATTCCATTCCTACTAAGAATAAATATATAATTCTCCCATCGAGAAAATTATCTCACATGAATTGGTCAACAAATTTTTTCATGCTCATGGTGGATTTTATTTCAATTTGGAACTATATAGAAAGGTATTCCCAACTAGTGAAGAATCCAATGAAAACTGGTTTTACCATAAGAAAAAAGATACATCTGATGTATTCAAAAACAATTAGAGAATTCATATTGAATTCTACTATAGGGTTCCCAACATAGCCCCCCCCCCCCATTAGTTGATGTGGGACACATGATGAAGACGATCACTCATCCCATTGATGTGGGAATATATTATTACCAAAATTCTGGGTGCTCTCATGTCATCCAACTATACTGGGTATGAATTTCTTTTGAGTGGGATTTCCACCTATAACATATATATGGTTTCATGGAATGCAGTTTCATCGTAAATCAAATCATATGAGAAATGGTCTATATTTTCTAGGGGGTTCCTGACCACCAAAGTGTTGACATGCTCATTAACTCAGTAAGTAGGATTTGTGAATCATGGAACTACATGACCTAAATTCTTCGGAGGGTGATCACGCTATATTTTATGATTAAATGGCCCGTATGCTGTTCATTTTCCATATAAACTACTACATTTGATCTATATTAATTCTCATGATTACTGAGCTCGACTGGGGGAAAGTGTCCAAGAAGCACTTTCTACTACCCCACTAGTGGAAAACTTGTATCTTGTTGGGATACACTATAATCTAAGCACCACTCAATAATTATCTCATCGATGATTCATTTCTTCACTACTATCTATTGATGAAATTAGGAAACCACATGATCTACTTAGGCTTTCTAGACTACATCAGACTAGTAGAAGGTAAAAACCTTAACATTAACCTTGTTGACGTTTTGAGGGGAAGATAAATTCTCTATGGGATTATCGAGGATGAGTGACTGAAATTGTAATCCAGAATGGAAACCTTTGTGAATGTTTTTATGGTGATTAGATTCCCCAAGAGTAGTATCTTCACCAAAAAATCATTTTTCAATGTTTCTGTTCATGGAAAATTCAAGAGAAACAATTTTTATCATGAATATACACATAGTAGAGTTTTTATCATCGATGGGTATGTCCTGATGTTGCAGGATTGGGATGAAGTGGTGAGAAGTGTACTTTTTCTATACTTGGATCTGTACATACATAGATTCCTATTATATAATAATGTTGATCATAATGTTGTTATTGATGCATCTCTATTGGAGGTTTTTATGGTAGTTGGGCGACGCAGGGTGTTGACCCAGTAAGAGTGCATCCAAATAAACCATTCATCATAGCTGATTGATGTCACCAAAGTGCTCCTAACATCTTTTATATACCATATAATGTGTATGGAGGCAATAAAGCATTGTCAATATGATTTAGCGGGAACACAAGGGATGTCCCTCAGTGAGGGATCAAATATATCAATGATGAAAGGTTCATTTGTAAAAAACAGTAATGAATGTTGTTAGGTATTAAGATTCAAAAATAGGGGTTCCTTTTCATAAAAATGTAACTAATCATGGTAATCACATGATTCAATCACTTATAGACGATTGATGGGAGGTTTCACTGATGTGGATGGTTTTTGGTGGTTAGATTGTTGTAAAACGAGTCTTTTCGTGAGAAAATTGCCTTCTTCATACTAGAGGATATCTCCTAGGAATTTTTTGTTGCATCATCACATACCTATAGGATATATTACTCACTACATCCATATGTATAGGGATGGTAGTGCTCATCGGTGGTTCATTCAATTTTGTCTATGTATGGTCCATGCCATCTGAAAGAGTTAGCCCAATAAAGAAAAGTTGTCCCATATACTGGGTAGAGTTAGAGGGAAGGGTCATAGGTGGTGATGATGATTGTAGCAACATGACCTCTTAAATGAAGCCAAAACATCCTCCACCAATAGATACGTTTGGATGGATCTAGGGATCTTGGGGATTTCAACTTTCACGATGGAGGGCATCACATTTCAGGATTCTTTTTTAGATTGTGCCTTTAAGAGTGGAAAATACATTACCGACCAGAAGCTAAACAGATTTCAAGAATGAGAGGGTATGGAACTTGCCGGGACAAGACTGTGCATGCATGGGAATGCCTAGCCAAACAGCCATGCAAAGGTGAAGAGATGATTTCACGATGAAGATGCTCAGAAAGAGCAGTTCTAAGTTGTTAGTCTGGGTTGTATGTAATGTTTGAATCCTACGGGAAATGAATTCCTCTATTGCCTACGGTCCATGTAATACTTCTGCCTATGGGCCTTGTAAGGCTCCCACCTCACACATTGAAAGGTGGATTATCAAAAATAAATAAAAAAATGAAGGCCTTTGGGCCATTGGAGGGGAAAACCATCACATTGACTATTGAAGGAGTGTGGATAAACTCTACATTAGTTGATGAAGAAGTAGGGAGGAACTATACTATGGTCAATGGAAACAGGGTTAGAGAATTAATTTTGTCCAACTTAAGCATGAGAAGGACATAACTGTTGGATGAAAATGACTCGGGGAAGACGTATGTGTTTAGGAGTGGTAATACGAAGGAGGCATCTATACTGGATGATAATGAAGTGTGGAGGACCTCTGCATAAATTGGATGGAATATGGGGAGGAAATCTATATTGGGTGTCACACGAATAAGGATAACCTCCATAATGAATGTACATGAAGTGGGGAGTGCTTGGTACATCTTGTGGTTTGGTTGATTTGTTTTTTAATAGATCAATATATTTAATATTTAGAATAAATAATATATTTTTATAAGGTAGTATATAATTGGTTTGAAGAAGGATGCTTGTGTGAATATGTCAATCAGATCCTGACTATCAGCTTGAGAATCAGATCTATCACATCAGCATCAGATCCATCCAATCATCATGTTTTATTTATCCATCAGATGTGGATTTTTTTAATAATTGAGAATCATATTTAAGTCTTATAGATCTTGGAATGAATGAAATAATCAACATGAGAAATCAAAGAATAGTACAAAATCATCTCTGGAATAATCAACATCTAATTATTCATAGTGGGACTGAAATGATGTGATGTAATAGAACATTCAAGTTACAAATATGATGAGGTATTTCTATTTTTTATATCAAAAAAATCATATGTTTTCAAAAATACATTATATTGTAGGTTATATTATTGTATGATGATGTTAAAAATTCTCATAAATCATATTAACATCAAGAAACTAGCTAGTATTTTGGGATGAGAGGAGAACATGATATAATATATTTTGGATGCTACTCATCGGTGTGAGTAACACCAAACACAGAATGATAAACACCATCTATATGAGAATCATCATCATGAAAATATAAAAAGGATAGAATAATAATATTTTCTAAGAAAAGAAATCAATGATGACCCCAATACATTAGACATAGTATTCCACTGATCTGTCATAAATTGATTCTAACATTGATTCATCTTGTTTGTGTCCTTTTTATATCAAATGTTGATTTTTTTCTCTGGTGAATAAGATTTGAGAAGAGTTTTATTTTAATTAAATTGGATCATAAAAACAAGAAGTCATACTTTTTTCTCTTACACGTGGGATAAGATAAAAAGAAAAAATATATTCATTGTCTGTCAAGAAGATTTTAAAACTCAACAAAATGACACCAACAATGTTCCTCAAGTGGAAGTATAGATTAATCCATAAGAACCATGATGACAATGATGATATCATCTAATGTATGACATCATCAGATGTAAGATCTTTTTTCAGAAGAAAATAAGAAAAGGATAAATAATTTAAAGATATTTTAGATTTAATGCTTTGATGTTGATAGAGAACATCTATATGAGAATACTTACAGTGTTTACCATATTTCATCATAAGGGGGTGTCTTTTATTATTTAATATTCGTCTATCATAATGAATAATGATAATGAATTATTAGACTAAAAAATTGAACTAATTTTTTTTGTAATCATAAAGATGTCTGTGGTTTGAGTATATTTTAAAATATTGAAGAACTGAAAAAATTAATTATGATGAGTTGAAGAAGTAAAATATGAATACATAAATGAACAAAAATTTTGGATTTATGAATTTCAATGAATGAAAAGTGGAATTTTTTTTATGCCTCTTCAATTTTGGGGTGCCTATAAAAGGATATATCTATACAGTTGTATGGTGCTCGAAACATTAATTGTTAATTTCTGTTGTGATCATTGAAATTTATTTTTTAAAGGATTTTGTTTCCATATGATGTGTTTTCTTAGTTTTATTATAAGGAAGTTCCATCGAAACTATTATATCAGAGTGAGGATTTATTCGATCATTAAATAATGTCCTAACGGAAAATGCATAATCATAGAAATTATATCAAAGTGAGCCCATCAGAGGGACATCTATTGGAGACAGGTTCGTTGAACTATGATCCATCAGATGGAGGAACTGTGTGTAACAAATTGGTTTTCTACTCAGTTGATGAGGTACATGAAAATGGACAATGGGACCAAGGCCAATTAGACATATACCATCAGTCTGAAGTTACCATACTGAGATAGATAGAACTAAAAACTTTCATGTTATTTTCGTAGATAGTGACACTTGGTATTGTTTTAGGACCAAAATGTTCGTTATATAATTTTTTTCATGAATATTATTCACATGTAATTTCATATTCATCTAAATGTTTTATGATGTGAAGAATTAAAAAATAGGAAAATAAAATATCATAAAAATTGAATCTATTAAATGTGGATATGTTCCAGTTTCTGAAATAGAAATATTTTTATGTTCTCTTTATAACCATATGCAAGAATGTGGAAACTAACAATGAAATTTATTTTGTATAACCAAATTTATTAGGAATGTTTAAAGTCTAATTGAATTATTATTCTTATCTTGTGCCTTTTTGTTCCTGAAAGAACATAGATAGATAATTCATGTTTGTGGGACTATCCATCATGGAATATAGTGAGACATTTTACCGAACTATGAAAATTTCACATACTACCTTCTCTTGATACTATTTTTTATTGAAGGTATGTTTGATTAGATTTATTAATTTTATTTTTTAAATAATAGTTTTTGGAGGATAATAATTTTTTCTAAAGATGTTAAGAAGTTATCTTATAAAATAAGAAGGAACACCAACCTTACCCACCCCCTCATATTGGTCTCAATCTTATTTTGGAAAATAAATGTGGGATCATATACTAGGTTCCATCTGAATGATCCATCTCTTTAAATAGATAATTTGAATTATGTGAACTATAAGTGTATTCTAGTTTTCAATAGTAATAACTATCATATATTGAATGATATAATTATACATTATTGTACAACTCTTGGATATGTTGTTTTCGAAGATACTCTATGTGGGTTTCTTCCATGTATTGACAATTATATTCCTTCTACTGCTGATTAGAAAAATCATAAGAATGATGGAAGAGAAAAAAATATTTACTCTCATAACTAAATGAATAAGAGTTTCAAAGAGTAAGGGTATTAAGAACAATAAAAAGTAATATGGGATAAGTTGAAAAAAAATTATCAAGGAAATACAAATGCGTAGGATGAAATATTTCAAATTTGGAGGCTAAATAATTCCGATCATAGAATAAAAAATAATGAATATCTTTGTAGGTTTTTTATAATGGTTAATGATACCATTATCACCATAAAATTATTAGGTGAGAAATTGGATGACTCGAAAATATTTTAAAAATGGATGATAATTATTCAAAATGATTTTGATTTGAAAGATTCATCACTATAATTTTGATGTCATAAAACACTAACATTGGATAATCAACACATTACTCTTGTTACTTAAGAACGGACATGCTAGAGGGATAGGAAATATAAATTAAATGATGATCAATAAATATCCTATAAATATTAATTAAAAATGAAAACAATTATAAATATACTAAATAATAATTAAGTGATTCCTCTAATATCGAAGAATATGATATTTCAACACAATTGATTCCCACTATTTAGAGAAGCACAATTTGAGAAAACAGAAACTTAAAAAATATAAAATAATGGAATTGTGAATGGAAATGACATTTCTCATATAATTTTACTATAAAAAATGTTTATTAATATGGGTTCGAGTAATACAATGAAAAATATCAAAAAAAGTGGATGAAACATAAGGAATGGTTTCCTTATAATAAGAATAATTATTTTTTCTAAGGAGAAGAAAGATGAATTGTTCCTCATCTATAGATGAATCATATCTTCAACTCGAATTCATAAATCATGTTTGAAATTTAATTTATTATTTATATTTTGATGATTGTGATGAAAATATTATATAAATGCTATCCATTGTCGAATATAATTAGTAAAAAGAAATTTAGAATATTTATAAAGATGAAAAATAATGAATGATGTTGAGGAGATATGCTAAAAGTATATCTTGTTGGAATAATGACTAAATCACGAATGAAGAGAAAAATATTAATTTTATTAAATCTTAGAATTTTTTTGATTGATGATCTTGAAATAAAAATAAAAAAAATATGTTGAAGTATTACCATGAAATATGAACCTCAACATAAAGGTGTCAATAATTTTTGATGAAAATTAGTAGAACAATTTAAAGATAATTTAATAAAAAATATATATATGTTCTGTAAGTTAGTATATATAATGAAATATAATATTTTATAGAAAAAAATAAATATATGTTACGTAAAAAAATTAAGATAAAAATATAGGATAAATCATCACCACGATATCTTATTTTAAAGCAGAAATATAAATAGAATTGTAAAAGATAGGCATAAAAGAATGTTTCTAAGAAAAAATCATCAACCATGGTTGATTAGAATTTTCCATGAAAGGTTCATCTTGAAAAAAATTAATCCCTCACTTATGAAGCTAAAATTATGGATACATTATGGACAAGTTCACAATCTGGTGAAAAAACATGAGTTAGATGTCATTGTTGGTGTTATTGAATTTTTAGACATAGAGATCATGCAAGCTGGTTTAACTTTTCACTACCAAGAAGTCTTTATGAATAATAGAGGATCAATGGTGACCAAAGAAAATAAAAAGCCCCAAAATTTTATGTGGAACCGAAATAGTATAAATAGAAGTTGGAGAAAGCATAGTATGTGAAGAATATCAAGAAAACAAACATGTCGAGTCACAAAAGAATGAGTGCTTAGATGTTTGGTGATAATAATTTAACATCGAAAAAACATAAAATAGTCACAATAAATGATAATTAAAATTGAATAAAAATCATTTATGATGATGTGAGAAGAAATTATGAAACAATCAATAGATGGTGTTTGAAAAATAATAAAAGATGTTAGATATGTGAGCATAAAGGGAATGATACTAAAAGTAGTCTGAATATCCTTTTTGAACAATAGGAAGGCACAAAGGAATTGTTGTAAAATCACAATAAAAAATCATTTTAAAAAAGTTTAATTAATATTATTATCATAAGAGTTTATAGATGAAAAGAAACTAGTAAAAAATTGTAAGAAGGCTGGAAAAATCTATAAAATGCCTCTAATGAGAAAACCATGTAGAAGAAGAAGAATTAATGATTAAGAGAGGAATATGTGTTCGAAATAGGATTCTAAAAACATACTAAGGATCCTCTATATTACCAATATATATATTTTTTAAATAAAATATATTTTTGAATGAGTGAAAGTATGAAACCCTATATCTGAGTCTATTATTATTCTTCAAAAAAAAAGTAATGAGGCTTCAAAATAAGATTTTTCAGAAATTTTATTTGATCACAAAAACATTAAAATAGTTTTTTAAGATGGGGGAATGTTTCTTTTATCTAAATAAAATCCTATAATGAATTATATTGAAATGAAAATGTAGAAACAAATATAAAAATATGTTAAAAGAATTTTTTTATGGACTAAATTAACAACATTTAGTAAAAAATATTTTTCCTATGTTAAGAATTCCCTGGTTGACATTGAGTTTTTTATTTAAATAATATTTTTTATGAAATTAATATGATACTTATGATATTATAAATAATATTTTTAATATTTTTATAAAAAAAATTATATCCTTGGAATTGAGATAATTTTTATTTAAGGGAGAAACCATTCATGATTTCCATTTTGAGTTTGACTGTCAATATGGGGGAGAGATAAAAAAAGTGGGAGATAAAAGAAATGGGATGATGAAAAATTAAGAAAAGAATACATGTAGTATTTTTTGAAGTGGTTGAAGCTGGTATTGGAAATAATCACAAAGTGGGAAATTGTTAAGAAAAAGTTATGGTTTGTTTTTATTTGATGTCAATAGATCAATTAGTTTAATATGATGATGAAATCATGTATATAAAGAATGTAATAGATAAATGGAATGAAATAGCATGTGTGTGTGATGATTTCAATCAGATACATACCTTTGGAAGGATAATAAAATCTAGTACAATGGCATCAGATCCATCACAATGGAATGATTCTTTTACACATGCAGCTGGGATTTTGATAAAATGTAAAAAACTTTGAGAAATAATATTTGTCCTGGAATGAATTATTTGATTATGATGAGAAGTCCTAGAATACTTGAATTGGGCTCAAGAATAATAAATATCATTATATACTAAGTGAGATCAACAGTATGGGAAGTATTAGAACATGAAACTATAAAACCTATTGATTCTTTTCTATTTTTTAATTTAAAAAAACAATTACTTGTTTGAAAGACTTTTGATTGACTACCTATAACGAATAATAGTATATCTTTGGATTCCAACAGTAATGAGTATTCGTTGGGAAAAATATGTTTCTGGATGTCCTCTATGAAACAATATTTTCCAATGTATCCTAGATGATTTTCTATCGAACCAACACGTTCTCATAAATCCTGAAGAAGTCCTTATTCAAGATGGAGTTATTGAAATTGATGAAAATATGATACACATTATTTTTTTTCTTCCCATCGATTTGAAAAAAAAAATATGGGATGACTCATCTAATCGGTATGAGAATCATTAGGTCGAATGTATCAAAATGTGGTAAAATTAATTTTACTAATGGGAATAAGTTACTCTTACATTGGTCCATCAAACACGGTATGCCACTGTTCCATCATAATGGATTTTGACACTGATTCATATTTTATTTATCATATATATATATATATATTATAGATTTTTTACTGTAGGAATAATGTTTAAGAATTATTTAATTTTATTTGATTTTTATCTAGAAATAAAAAAGACATAATTTCTTCTATTATAAATGGGTCAAGAGAGAATGATAAATAGTATTGTTCGTTTCACAAGAATAACCGTAGACTCATAGGAATAGAGCTTGAAAAGTTCATTAGAGTGAAGCAGAGACCAATCTATCAGATACATGATGACATAATTAAAGTCCTCAGATGTTGAACTTCATCTATTGAGGATTCTTTGGTTTGATGAATAGATGAAAAGTACAAATATGTTGAGTATATTTTAGATATTATATTTAAAAGTTCAAACGAAGAATTTGCATGAGAATAGTTTATGTGTTTTCAAAAGGACATTATAATGGTTAATCTTAATTCATTCATATGGTTTTATCCTAACGAATAATTATACTAAATAAATGTCTAAAAACCTAAATCATTTGTGGTTTACAGTTTATTTGAAAAGATTCAAGAAGAGACAATATTTAATTTTAGGATTTGAATAATTGAAAGATAAAGAATAAATGAACAATAAATTAAGGGTTTATGTATTCTGTTTTGAGGGAATTGAATTATTTTCCAGCATTTTTAATAATGGGGAGCCTATAAAAGGAGATAATAATACATTCATGTTTTGTGCAAAAACTAGAATTTTTAATTTGTGTTTCTAGATTTGAAATTTAGTTTCTCAGGAAATTATTTTCTAGCTAATGATTTTATTAGTTTGATGCTAAATAATTTCAATTAGAAAAATTCCACAAGAGTTAGGATCAATACAATAATCATAGAAAGTTCCAAAGGATGATTCATCATTGGGAAAAGGTTACCATGGTGTGACCATCAATGTAACATACATCATATAAAGGTTTATCAATATTACTCCCATAGGACGGATGAATTGTGACAATATAATTGGGAGTATACTCTATTGAGGAATGAACATTAAAAAGAGAATGGGACAAAGGACAATCAAAAAGAGTTTTTCAGACTAATGTAACGATACTTAGGTAGAATAGAGTATGTGTTGGTGAGTATGTTTTCTAGAAATAGTTTATAGATAATTTTTTAAGAAAAACAAGTACAATAAAGAATTTTTAATATTCTTGGTGATTGTATAGAGGTAAAGTTTTATTCAACTTACCAATGGAGGAAGTGAATATATTCTGCGGTAGATTATAATGGATGAAGGAGTATGATTCTAATAACAATGGATACATACTAGTTGATGAAAATGATTTATTGATTTTCAAGGGTTTTTAAAAAACTATGGGAATATTGATAATGAAAAGGATACTTGGGGGTATAAAATACATTTCATATTATTTGACACTGGGATTGTTATGTTTTTCACTACTTTTGACTTCTTACTCAAAAAATAAGACGATGCAATAATCTGTCTTAGTGGGACTATCCAACATGAAATGGAGTATGTCATTATAAATATACATTCCAATATCAAGTGATTTGATCTATATATATTTTTTCTATATGAAAGGCTATGTCGATAAGTTGTATTTTAGAGGATCATATATTTAACAGGTTTTAGAGGTTAATATAGTTACTACATAAGATATGGAACTTTATTGTAAAATAAAAAGGAATAGCTAATTCACCCCTCCCCCCTTCTCAATGGTTATGATCATATTTGGGAACAAATCGGAGGACCTATTCTTTGATCAATACGATAATGGGAGGACTTATTATTTTACTGGTAATGACACGGGGAAGACCTTTGTGATTATAATGATAGTGGGGAGAACCTTTCATTGGGTTTGTGTTCCTGTGGGGAACATGTACACATTGAATCAAGTCATCACAGTTCATCCTGTAAGTGATGTTTCTGGATCCCATGATTGAATGATTCAACCCCTCCTACCTCTGAGGCACCTGAGGTCTCGATCCCAACTGGATGAAAATGGTACCCTTCTCGTCTATCACACGGATATATTAGTATGATTTGGAGGAGTCCGGGGACACTTCATCCATGAAATTTCATACCAATTGTTTCGAGTTAACACATGTCATGATATGAATCTAGTGTCTGTTTGATTGAACCAGGGCTATTGGTTTTTGGGAAAACCCCACATTTTCCATTGGAAGGTGTGACTAGTTTTTTACTAGATGGGGATTTTAGGGAGCCCTCAATGGTGGCTTTAAGACAATAATAATAGAATGTATGACTCATGATTCCCAAAATTCTCAAAGTATGTGAAATGTTTTAAGATCACTCTGGATAGAGGCTACCAATGTGATTCTATATTTTAACAGGGGTGAATACCCATGGCACTGTCGTTGGGGTTGGCTTGGTCAGTGATGCGCAGAATCCTTCATATCCTGGATGACTATGTCGCTTGTCAAAATTACCCCATCCTACTTATACCGATGGATGAGGGTCTCCATATACATCCCATGGTTATATTCTTATGGTGATGTGGGGTGTGGGGACACTATAGATAATGTTATGGTGGAATTAATGGTGGAATAATGGTTGTACATATTTTCCAAAATAATGTTTCTCCTTCCCCTACATCTACGGGTGTTGGTTGGATAATTTTATAGGGATGATATCCATCAAATAGGTAGATTAACTTGTCAATATATGTACATGGAAATCACCTCCCAATTCCCCAACATTATCCAATCATCTAAAAATGATGAGGGATCTGTGCTAAAAATGTCTGAGACTAAGTATTCCAAATTTCTAAATGCCTCAATTTTTGTTGAGTTTCATACTTGGACCATATTATTTTTAATAGTACCATGCATCAGATATCTGGATTCAGTGACACGCTAATACACTAATGTCATGAACGCTAATAGTCCCCCTATTTTTGGGTAGTGCTTCACACTGTCTTTACCATTTCTATTTCTGATTATTTTACTAGGTCATGCCTTTGATGTCTGCCTATGTTTTGTGACCAATGTATTTCATATTACTCCACATTAAAACTATACAAAGGTAGGTAACATTCATTAATTTCAATGAAACTATCTTTTTCCTAATCAAAACTAGATGATGTGATGTCATTTCTTTCTTCCATGGATTCTTCCATGGAACATGTCACCAAGTTTGTGAATCGCAAATATATTGAAGTCAAGTTCAAGGAACTTGTTCCTAGTGTCATATATTTATGTAATATAGTATATTAAACTTCATTGGTATAGAAATTATAATTCTATATTAACAGTGACACAACCTTCGGTCTTGAGAGTAGTCATGTGGGGCATCACATGGTATATTTGGTGTAACACACAAATATTTTGTGAAATAATTTTTTTATTATACGAATTAATTACTTTTCTTTGATTTATATCATTGTAATAAATAAAATATTCCTTTAACATGATACATAATGGTCTTGAGCTACATGAATAACCGACATGGCATGTGTTATACACAACACGAAGTTTCTACGAAACAACGTTTTATTGTCCCAAATATTTAAACGAGATAAATATATCCTAGACTATAAACATATTAATATGAATAGTAAAAACTAAATTTTATATATTATTTGAAATGTTTTGTAATAAATAAAACATATTGATAATGAAATATATGATTTTTTAAAGTGTAAACATGTTTTAAAAAAATTGTTTATTAGAGAAACTGATTTTTACTCCATTCAACAAAAAATACTAAAATTAATTTTAGACACAAACAGAAATTGAATTTGGTAAATGAGCATAATTTTGGAGTAACTTTTATTTAAATTATATTATGGTAAATATTTTGTATTTTTGTGAAAAATAGTCTTTTTGAGTGATTAATAAAAATTACTATAATTTATATAAAAACAACCTTTTAATATAAATAATTATTTATGTTTAATTTGTTTCATATTGGATATTAAGTTTACAATATATTAGCAATAAATAAATTAATCCAATATAGGTAATTGAAATAATTATTATATTTGTCAAAACTTATTTATCTTTTGGATGATTATACTATAAACACCTTCTTTCTCGCCACATCTCCAGGATTAGCGTTAAATTAAATTTTCCAACTATTGTAATTTGAATTCTGAAAAATGAACAAACATGGTTGTAATTAGTATAATATTTTTAGTTTAATAAGATCATCTTTATTTTGGATCAAAAATATTAGTAACATTTATTAAAATTAATCATAGCAATTAAGGTTAGATTTAGCTTAATTAAATACTAACCCTTATTCATAAGGACCAAAATTTCATAGAAAAGTTTCCAAAATCCATTGGTATAGAATAATTCTACTATATATTCTCTTGGTTTTATTTTTATGGGTTATTGGGATAGTATTAAATGGTTGTTCTCTATATAAAAGTTCATCTATGTAAAATGAAAAAAGTACATTACATGCCTTTAACCTTTATAAATATTTGAGATATGAAAGAAATTGATATTTTTGTTTTTACATATCCTTTTGAAATATAGATTTGTTATTTTTATCATAATAAATTTAATCATAATTTTTTACATGATTTAGTAACATAGAATTATTACAAAACTCAAATGTTTTTATTATTTAGTTTATAAATAACTAAAATAAATGAAAGAATAAATGTAAAAACTGAAGTGAAGTGATTGAATTATTACCTCTAATTATTTTTGAAGACGAATGTATAACTTTAAACATCCATTAAATTATTTTATTTTAATTTCAATGGAAATTTGATGTTTTAAAATTAAAATTAAATAAATGATGTCAAAATTTACAATATTGTTATTTTACAATAAATGATACGTTATTAAATGATTTAAAATTAATAAAAATAATATATTTTAACAATTGATTATTAATCATTAAAAAATAATAATTATGGTATATTAATAGAGAAATTTAGCTTTTATAATGAACATGATGATCCGTATATTTTAAAAAAAAGTGTTATCACAGCTCTGGATTAAGTAGTGTTTTTTGGGTAAATGCGCTTGTTTTAAAAATAAATTTCCAAAACACAAGATATTTTTATTTTTTAAATTTGGTAAAATATTTATAATTAAGTGGATATATATTTTATATAAATCTAAGTTTATTCTAATCTTAATGGTAAAATTAAATACGATGGAAAACTAGATGATTTATTAAGTCCCAAAATAATTAAATTGGGGAATCATAGTAGATAAGGAAACAAATTAATAAAATGATTATCCCAAAATCATAATAAAAAAATATTGATTTATTAATAAAATTTGTGAAAATGAATATCATTAAACTAATTTTACTAATTATAAAACATCCTTAAATATTTATGACTTATAAAAATACACACATAAATATTAATTTTTTAAAATATATACATACTTTTAATATGGTATAATTAGATCATATTTTACCTTATGAGATGAAAAATTTATATCTATAATTTCATTGGTTAGGTAACTATAAATTAGGTCAATTTACTATTCAAAAAGGTCATAATACTATTACTAAGGGAAAGTTACTATTTTATCTGTATATGTTCCTTAACATCTATAAATTGCTATTATTTCTTTTGTTCTTCATTAATAGTGATTCTATTGTGTTCTCTATGTGGATTTATGTGATTGATACTATATAAAATAAGTATATGATGGGGAATTTCATAGAAAAAAATTTGTTTCATGAAACCTTACATCATTTTGTTTGGACCTAATGATGACTGTTTTAAAAGACATTTATATCATTTCAAAGTATTTTTTTAGTCATTTGGAACATACCACATTTTAGATGAATGCATTATTTTTTAATAAATATTAAAAAATAATTCAAATGTGGTATTTCCATTATTTGACTAATATATAATGTTTTTTATGTTTTTGGCCACTATATTCACATTCTATTATTTTTAAATAATAAAACCAGTTGTACAGGAATCCAAATAATATATATCTACTTGTATAGATGTAGTGGTGGTTCCAAATTTTAAAAAATCAATCTAAAAAAATTATTATTATATGTCATGTAAACATTATTTTTTTTTGTTTTCCAAGATGATGGAAATTTTTTAATCCCCTCATATATTTTAAACTACAAATTTCATAATTATTAGTAGAATACATTTTAGATTAGACTGTTTTCTACTCATACACACAAATTATAATTGAAAACTAACATTTACCTCATTTTATTTAAATATAAAGTAATTTTATGTTATTTAAATTAATAAAATTAATTTTTTTTTCTATTAAAAAAATAAAAAATGCAATGACAACATCTTAGGGCAATGAAAACATGAAATCATGTGGCATCAGTTCCTATATTTCACTAATACATATATGGCTATTTTAATATGATTTAATAACCATAAAATATCATTTTCTTGTACTAGATACCTTAAAAACATTTATAGACTTTTATATCCATCAAAATGGTTTATTGAGTAATTTAGAGAACAACACACATGTAATTGATGTTTCTTCTACTCGTATACATGAAAAATAGTTTTACCAAAATTAGACAATGACATCATATCAATTCGAGGTCATTTCAAATGGTATTGAATATTTAAAATAATATTTATTTAATGATTAATGATATATTAATGAAGACCATTATATTTTTTTGAACATTATTTAAATTATATTAATATGTATTTAAGAAAAGGACAACAAGAATTCTTGGTGACAACCATTCATGCCCGGTAGGGCCATGTGTCTTGAACCCACAATCTATGTTTGAAAAGAGTTTAACAACTATGAATGGACTACGTAATATCCTGGTAAATATGTCATAAAATAAATTATTTAGAAAATCAATATTAAGTATGAACGCATGGTGTTACTTTTTAGGTTTAAAAATTAAATTTTTATATTGGATTTTTTATAATAATATTTGTTATAAAAATTAGATAGATATTGGAAGAAATAATGGACACTATTCAATAGATATTATGATCCAATAAATATTAATTTTAGTAATTTAAGTATAAATCAATCATTTTGTATATTCGTTTCATGGATTAGGTGATGAAATAGAAAATAACTGAATCCTGATAAAAGGATGAAAATGTGCTTATAGAATAGAATTGTATGAATAATACTATTCTTCTATATTAATAGATATTAAAATATATCATCATCTTTAGGGAAAGGAAAATAATTTTTTTTATCTCATTACATTTATATTTGATGAATTAGATGTGATTTTATATCCTCACTAATTAATAGATTTTAGTTACATAACATTCCATTAATCATTCACAATATTTTGATCTTGGACTTATATCACATTATAAAAATATTTACATGTTTCATACATGTCTATATATTTAAATGATACCAATGTTGTCCTAAATAAAATCAAAGTTTTTTGTTATCCAATATGAAATTTTCACATCACCTTCTCTTATATATGGATGATATTTTATTAACACTTTTACAATGTCATTATTTAAACATGGTATTTCCAAATTCCACACTGTTGATTTCTGATACGTTTCTTATATAAAGATGGGGAAATATTGTAATCTGTGGGAGAAGGTAACCCAACACAATTTTAAATGAAGAAAAATCTTTCTGATAGAATATGTGAGATGGAACACTGTGCATAACGACCCAAAAAATATATCTCATTGAATTAAATCTCTTCAATGTCCTGTAGAAATGGAAACCCCAAGTAGAAATGCAGCATAATATTTTATATCATAATAAATTTTTAGATAAATTGGTTTTATTAATTCTAATAAATATACTATCAAAATCATAGATATCCATTAATTATAAATAAAATAATAATACAATAAATGTTAAAATAATTGATTATTTAAAAAATGTATTTCCCTAAAAGAGAGTATAATCTCCCTTTAAACACATAATATTTTTTTAAAAAACTTTAAAAAAAATAATAAATGTAAATTAATTTCGTAAATCACCATATAAAAATTATATTTTTGTTTAGTTATTTTTATTTTTCTAAGATTGTTCATTTTTTTATGAGTGGTGAAAATATTAAATTTTGATTAAAAATTTCAATTTTTTATATTATTTACAGTGGTAACTTATAATTTTAAATATTATTCTAGTAAAATATTTTCAATTATATGGAAATTAATTCAATTTAGGTTATTTGAATCAATTCAGTTTTAAATACTTATAAAAAAAATTTATAAATTTTTTAACATTTTCTCTTTCAAAACCTGTTTTCTCATCAGATCTAAGAGATTATTTCTAAATAAAATTTTTACACATATGAAAATTTTTCTTGAAAAAAAATAATTCCTTATATCAAATTTGAATAGTTTAAATTATCTAATAAGTTAAACATTATTTTAAAACTGAATTTATAGAATAGTAAATATAAATTAACCTAGATAATATATAAATTGGTTCATATAGGGTTAAACTAAATACATAACGGTTAGAACAACCTAATAACATGACTAAAATATATTTAAATAGATAATTTAATCATTATACTGTATAATTATCTATAATATTTTATTTTTGACCAATTTAATATGTGAAATATGTGTTTACAACTTTTTATTTTTAATTATTATCATTGTTCCACTCACTTTAGTTATAAAAGGCCACCACCTCTAGTCTCTTCTTCACACCTTAGGAAACTTTTGGATTTGACAAAAACCACCAAAATATATTATATAATTAAATCTTCTCAACCATGAAGAATTTTTTTTTGATTAAATCCATCCTTGAAAGGCTTTCGGTTGAATCCTATGGTTGTTTCCGAGGACAAGGTAACGCCCTTCTATTATAATTTTTTCTCATTTATTTCTACACCTCCTTAAATAATTATTAAAATAAAATTATATAATAACCAATTGATTTTCCATTTAATGGATATTTTAATGTTATATGAATGACCATGAACTATTTCTGCTTCCCTAATATGGGTTATAAAATAATTATTCATTTGTACGGTACACTACCACATTGCGAACCGATGTGATTCGTGTTTTCATTAACATAACTCACAGTCATGTATGATGGTCAATATAGAGTATATATTATATATTAATGAATTAATTATTTATTTGGGGTCATTATATCATATGTAAATTTTTTTACATTCCATTCTGAAAGCGATATGATAATGTGGATAAAGTTCATGGTTTACTATCATCTCGTGAAGTGATATGATTCATTTTTCAGTAACGCTATACATGGAAGTTAATAAAGATAATATTACAGAATATTTGATATACATGACATAAGTATGATATTAAAAAAATATAAAATGTTATTTAGAAATATTAATAAATTTTCTATCTTACCTTTTTAATCACATAAAGAAGATAAATACTTTTAAGTATATGTGGAATGCTGCCTTTAGTAAGTGATGTGACTCTCTTTTCATCACCACTGTAGTAGTGGTGGGTACTGTGTGGAACTGTATCAGTAAGTTACATTAGCATTACTATTCAAAAAATGGGCATTCGGCCACAAAATTGGGCCTACGGGCCATGTAATGGTTTAAATTCCCCCACTGGGACTTCAAGATATGTAATTAGTCTCCCTCTACCTAGTTAAAGAGGTATTTCCTTTGATTTATTTATAAATAAGGCTTTGGACCCAACCATTAAAAAATTAATTATTATTATGTATATGATTGAACTATATAATATAGAAAAGTACCCGAACATTCCTGATAAATCACTAATGAGAAAACCAGGAAATTAACACCTAAAACAATGAATGTAATGAAATATTAATAATTAACGACTGATAATAAATTACAAAATTATATTAAATTATATTATAATTTTTAATGTCGCTCGATAATAATTTTAAAAAAATATTTTAAACCACTATAAAATAAGTTTAATCATGGTCCACAAAAACGATGTGGGATTTAAAAGACATCATCTCAATTTCCTTACATTAAGTCAAATTTTAATGCAATACCATAAATATCTTTTTTCAGGGGGTATATACTACCCCAAGGAATATAATATCATTATTAATTAATAATATATAATATATGAAGTTTCAATTTTCAATATTTCATCTATGGGAATTTTACATGAAAATTACAGTGTGGTTAATTATTCCATAAATCAGTTCATTCTCATTATGTTATATTACTTCTTCATAGTTTATGATGTTTTTAGATTTTGTGTTCTATAAAATCATAACATTTTATTTAAAACTTATACTTGATTTATGGGGATTTTTTATTTAAATAATAGATTTATTTTCTAATTCTAACATCAATGTTGTGATATTTATAAGGACTTATTTCACAATCTAAATTTAATTCCGATTTTTTATACATTAATTTCAATTAAATGAAATTATTTTTTATTATATAATAATACCATTGTATTTAATTTTTTTATTATATTTATTTATAATATTGATCATGTGAAAGTACCATTTATCCCCTTATTGGAACTTAAAACAAAGAATATTTTCTTAAGAAAATATGAAAACATTTCTCCCTTTAGTCAGAAATCTGTATTCATACAAAAAACATGTTATCTAAAAAGGATTTAAAATTTTATTTCAATATTTTTTAAATTATTTATCAATGGAATTTTATCCCATTATTAGTTTTTTTAATTTTTTCAATAGAATCTTCATTTCTTGGTCATAATATTTCATTTTTTTCTTCCACCAAAAAAGTGAAAGGAATCCTTTTGTAATGTGAAAAAAATTAAAGAAAGTTACATCCATCAAAAAATATATGATTATTTAATAAACCTTTACATTTTTAAAATGATAATTTAAAAAATATATTTTTTCAATTTTTTTAAATATTATTTTTAAAATGAAATTTTTATAATTGATTTTTTATTCAAAATAATGTTTTAAAAGATATTTTTTTGGAATTTCAATTCATAAATGAAATAATTAATTATTTTACGTATTATCCACTATTTATATGTTATATTGATTCCATATTTATTAACTTAATGGTCAATTTCATATCCCATTGAAGATGGAAAATCATTAAATACACATTCACGATTTATTTTTTTAGTCATTTTATTCCCTTGAAATATTAACCTTTGTGTGATAAATGGGATTTAAATTCCACCTATATATCCATATTAATTAAAATGGGTATGTTTAATTATAAAAATATATATATTTCATCTTTTACTAATGTTGTTCTACATTGATTTTTTTTGGATTATCTGGGAAAATATTGGCAAATATGTATTATTTTTATAAAGTAGATTTTTTTTGATAATTCATAACCTTCATAAATTAAATAGATTATTCTATATATGAGTAATTATTTGGTAATTTTGTTTTTGGTGGAACTCTAAATTATATTACCCCTCTATTCATTTGAATTCACATAATGAGAATCTATAATATATCGTTGAACATATTTATATATGTATTTTTGAATCCTATTGTGAATGGAACTGTCAATATAGGTATGTAGATTCATGAGATCATGAAACCTAATAATTATTCATTTCCTTCATTATGATTTTATTTTTTATTTTCTATTATACTTTCACATGGATATTATTTATCGATGAATTTCATTCATATATTAATTATTTAATGTAATGTGTTTCAGATATTTTTCTCTCCATATTAATTATATCCCATATTATTAGCCATTATATTTTTTAAATAATATTATCTCTATATGCATTTCATAGTCGATTTAATAACTAAATGGAATGCGAGTTTAGTTTTTTACATTTACATCTTGATTACACCTTATCAAAATATGATATGAAATTTATTGATTAAATGGAATGCTTGATCAGTTATTTACATTAACATATTGATTATAGGTAACTGATTAATGATATATATTATTATAAATCACCCTTATTGAAAATTTTATATCACTCTTATTTATTTTCCATTCCTTAGAATCAACGAAATATACAGTGATTGATACACCCAAATATACTAGAGTGGTTTAATTTTTTCTCAAAAAATATATGTTGTAATTTTTCTCTTTAAATATAATTATGGAATCATGTATGTGTCTAGTTTAACAATATTTTTTAACTACTTGGTCGATCATGATTTGATTCATTCGATATCATTCCAATGTAAAAAAAGGAGATGACAGATTTGGGTTAATAGGGAAGAGCTTTCTAAAAGTATTCCATATTAAATCCAAATTTTAATATGAGTTAGCGTCCATCCATTTGAGAGAGATATGATCAAATTTAACCTTTAATTTTCAAGTGACTAGGGGAATAGAATCTTATAAATGTCTATCATGAGGTAAAAATTGATAAAATACAATTCTTGAAGCTTCTATAGGTCTATGATATCTCACAAAATCGAAATTAGTGAGGCCAAAGGGGCTCACTAAAATAGAATCAGTCTGTACTGGTACTGAAAGAGGTATAAAAATTGATCTAGTAAAGGAATTGGTTAGATGGGGAACTGAATGGGTGATTTATAATGTCTTTGAATCAAACATTAAATGATTCTACATCTTTAAAAACTACTTAATAATGCATAAATTATGCTCCCTACATTAATTATTTTATCCCTTGCATCCATTAAAATTAATGGATGTTTTTCTAATGTCTTCATATAGGTTATCTTACCCTTTATGTCCTTATTCATAATAGGCATTCATAGATTTTCAACAAAAAACTAAAATGATAATTTACTAATGATTAGTATAAATCCATGAATAATAATACATTATATGATTAGTGATTATTTCCTTATCACTCCAAGCCTCATACGATAATTCTCTAAGCAATTCCTAAAAATGACCTCCATGAGGTTTTATCTAATGAAGTTCATCATAATGTAAATAATTAGAAGAACACCTTACATCCTATAGATCAACACTAAACATGATTATTTAAATCAACATCATCATATGAAGAATTATGATATGGATAACAACAAATTAAAACACAATTCATAAGAACTTACATCAATCTCTCTAGAGGATATAACTATATACTAGTAAATATTAAACTAATTTAGTACATTATAGTTCCAATAACATCTATCTAGTTAGCTGGAAATGTATTCTTAATATACACTTTCTTCATTCTAATCCTTTTCATTGGTTGTATATGATAAATATGCAATGAAAATATCTACTATGAATAAGATTTATTGTTTTGGTTTCTTAAGGATATGAGAATATAATAATCATACTATGATCATAAAAAATACATTCCATAAAGTAATATAAATATTATATAGTTACAAATAATTCAAGAGTTATAGTAGAAAGAGGTTCAGATGGAACAATCTCTTAGATAGGTACTGCAATTACCTCATTTCTAGTTTCCACACCATGATCACCTGAGGGAATGACATCCTACATATCTACCTAATCACTCTTTTAAATGAAGGATCCCGTAGGTTCTTTCTCTGCAATAGAGATGGAATGTCCACAATTCTATAGTTGACATCCCATATCCACATCTACAATAGAAGCATTGTAATATATAACATAATAATCATCATCCTCAATAAAAGTATTATATAGAATACATAGTAGCTTATAAAATTGACATTTCTCCTCCTTAGATGATTCCTCATCTGCTACATTTTTTTAAGGAAAAAAATCTATTTTTTAATGATTTTTTTGATAAAAGTTATATATTATTATTAGAAAGAGGCCATTCATCATATGTGGGCTCACCAGTTTCATGTAAACTATGAGTTGGGTATGAATGTTATTTAATATCTTCGTCATCATCACCAACATATTTATCAGACTCTTCAACCACATCATATGAACCATCATAGGAAGAATTCCCAAATTGATTATCTTATGAATCCTCAATTTCATAATATTATTCACATTTTAATGTTTTTTTATAAATTATTGATAGATATAGGGTGATTGTTTGAACTTTATGATACAATGGTATGTTTGTTCACATCAGGATCACTTCCCTCTTCTTTAGAAAAATGAGACATCTCCTCTTCAACATCTTATGCTATCTTAATAGAATCCTCCAAAATATTTTCATATGATGAATACACCCCCACTTAATTTAGCTCCAATTCATAATCAGTCACATATCTTTATCAAATAGGGTGATCAATAGGGTATCATATATCATATAATTTGTTTTAATCCTCTAACAATTTCCAAAAAAAATATTCTAGATTACCATTAACCTTTTACATGTAGAATGGTTTATAAAAGAACAACGAAATATAGTAATATAATCATAGCCTATACGTACATGGACTTTTGTTTCTAATAAGAAAAATATAATTTTTGAACAATATAAAGAATATGACCTAGAATAAGGTATGAAATTCTCATTCATGTGATGAATCAGATATCCAAAATTGTTAATCCTATCCTCAATTTTCATAAGTAAAATAAATAGTTATATATTGTTACCTCTTGAGGATAATTTTCCCCTTTATGGGAAAAATAATATGTTGAATAAATTTAAACAACAATAAAAATTAACCATCCTTGTAAACTATAGATGGTCTTCTCAAAAAATACCCAGTTTTCTCTATAAGTACATCCTCAATAAAAATTACTCATTAATGGGATAAAATCCTTGATAATCTATATATATACCTCTGTTATGTGCAATCAATAATTTCTCATAATTCTTCTATAATAGAAGAATATTTTTTCCATCTATTGATTTCATAATCTTATATTCCATAATTTCGATAAATACACCATATAAATATTGAACAATTAAAACAAACTAGGTTAAAATGGAGATTAATTCTTTGAGAACCATTTAATCATATTAATTATAAAACATTCTATGAACTTTACATGTATTAGGCCCACCATTCACCATTTATTTCCTATTAGTTGATGAAAAATTACAAAAAATAATTATATTTTTTCATTATATCATATGAATATATTTTTCACATGATTTTATCAGAGGATGTAGCTAATCAAGATAAAATTTTAGACATTTTACATGCACTATTTTACAAGTGATATTACGGTAGATTTTTAAGTGCACTTATGGTTGGGAGAGAAAATAGGGAATGTGATAGGTCTTAAGGGGACACACCCAATGGTAGAAGATCCATCAATTCATATTTGATTTTGGTTTATTATATATGGATTTCACTATTTGAAAACCTATTTTTGTGAAAATATAATAAAATTTTGTAAAAATACAAATTTTAATTCCATGTTAGTGAATGTTGGAAAATTATAATGGTAGTGCATGGTGTGGTAGGTCTCCATGGAATAACTCATCATATCATGCAACAATATATAAAATGGAAACATTTCAATGAAATCATTCATACATTAGAATACCTATGGTAGAATACAATTTTATAAAATCAATATTATCTTACAAACCATAAAATACCAATGTTAGCCTAGAAAACTACTCAATGGAAATTTAATCATAGCTAATCATAGCATAACTATCAGTAGATCACCCATAATATTTCTATGCTTGAAAATGTTTCTACCAAAGGTAACCTAATAGTAATGAATAATTTATAATAAAACATTATAATTTCAATTTCATGTTATATATATTATTCTCTCAATGTTCAATAGATTGGTTAAGATGTCAGAAATATGATTTTTAGTTCTTATTAAATCATGAGTTACCTAAACTTGTTGGAAATGATCTCTCAAAAATTGACATCTTATATAAATATTTTTATTTCTCACATGAGACAAAAGATTATTAAAAATATTTAGCACACTATTATTATAACATTCTATTGGGAAAGGTTTAAATTTTTTTCCATACTCTAGTAAAGAGTGTTTTATCCACAGAATATTTATATAATAACTACCTGAAGCTATCTGCTCAGGTATAAAAATGGATAATAACAGAGATCATAGATTCATTCTACATTATAAAACCTGATACATTCCACAAAATATACAAGATATATATTTCAATTTTATAAATAACAAAAATACATGGGGACCTTCAATTTAGAACCTCACTAAATCAAATTCAATTTATATTGTATGAAATAGTCCAAAATTGGGTTTAACATTGAGGTATTTAATAATTGATATGAGATCAATTAATTGTGTCAGTTTAGGATTTAATCAAAATAGGAATACATACTCAAAATAATAACTATATCAGGTAATCTATACACCAAAAAAATAAAACAAGAAGTGAAAACAACTTACATCTCAAAGAATTAAAACTGAGACTAAAAATCTATTACGTCAAGCCCAATATGTCATGTTTGTAATTTAACTTCCCAAAAAATAAAATTATGTTATCTATCTACATTACTATGAATAATTTTCATCTTAATTTTATATTATTACCTATGACGTTTTTATGATATTTCTTCCATGACATCAAAATGGCATTGGTAGGTTTAATATGGTCCAATAAATATTGATTATTTAATTTACATAATATTCAAATATTTATAAATATCAAATTTAGATATTAATTATATTTGTATGACCAACTACGTTTATTGGTTATGAAAAATGAATAATGATTCAACATTGATATTGTATTCTATATGTACACATGACTGACATTTCAATTTTCATTGAACATGAGGTAAATAATGAATGTATTGTTTTTTTAAATATGAATAATTATATTATATATTTTTTATTATTTCATGAAACCCATTTATATGTACTATCAATTTGTGGTGGGGATAAAAAATAAAATGCATTAGCCCTCGAGGAGGTAATATGGACGTAAACAGATGCCATATTTTTATTTCCCATTTAATGGTAATGAGAAGGAGAAATTTTTTTGTTAACCTTATTGAATTAAATTGATATCATACGTGTACTATTATAATATTTTTATACATCATTATGACCAATAATAAGAGTACTTGAAGAAAAATAAAAAACATCATCTCATGATATGGTAGTGTAACCCCCCCCCCCTCCCCAAACTTCCACAATATGTTTGCCTTTGAATAATACTATAATTTGTGTTGTACGCAAATTCAAGTTCAAACACACCAGAACCAATCAAACTAGATATTATGAATATTAATTACCAGAATATGAAATTTTATAAATTTTACCTTTGAAAATGGACTTCATTTTTTGATTTGGAATATCAAAATTATCTTATGGGGAATTTTTGGTATTTTTCTGAAAACATTCAAATTTTTAAAAATAGTGGTAAACACATAGTTATTGTTTAAAACTGACTATTTATTTAAATAATTTTTTTATTTTATTTAAATTTATTTTAGATCCAAAAATATACATAATACATATATAATTTCAATATAATAAATTGGGGTCATTTTATAATAATTTCAGATATATTAAAATTTTATCGAACTTGTTACCGTCTTTTATCAACTCCTAGGAGCATTTGCAAATTAGCCTAAAACATAATTTTACCACATCTGTGAGTTGAATTTCACAAATCCAAGATACATGGTTAATATCAATAAGTAAAATATGGTTCTATAAGATGAAAATAATTTTTTATTAATAGTAACTTTTGACTTTTATTTACCACGGTTAAAAGTAAATAAGGTAATTAGGGGTAACATTGATATCATAATTACCCCAACACATGTACTAATCCAATTGAAAAATTATTATTCGACCCACAATAACCTTATGAATAAAATATGATCATCTTTGGTTCACTTGGATTAGATTATGACATATATTATTAGTTTATTTAAAGAAGATTTAAAATAGTAAAATTAAATGTTTAATAAATAAACCATTATTAATATTGGGATACACATAATATAAATTTGACTATAAATATTAATTATAATTCTAAAATTATTTCACATATAATGGTATTTTATTTATATGTTTTAGAGATTAAATATTTTAATGATGATGTAGTAATTACCTTATTAATGTAATATTAAAAAAATTGATATTATAAATATCCAAATAAATGTAAATTGAGACTTAAGATTAATTACAAATATTTTCTAGGTTAATATGACTTTTTTGGGTTGGTTAAAAAAATTTATTCGAAGTGATCCAGTTTTTATAGATTCCAAAAGAATAAAATACTAAATAGTGAGAAAATTGACATAAATAACGTTTTTAAACAAATACTACATTATTAATTGATATAATATTCCTAAAATTCTACGCTTCTTCCAAAGGATATAGATAATGTTATATATATTAATAAGTAACAACATTGATTTCACCCGTCTTGTTATATTATCTCAATTTACCATATCATAAAAAAATACAAAGAGCCGCGGTAAATGTCAAACTATTTAACAAAGAGTTAAATATAAATGATAAGTTTAATATGATGAATTAAACCTCTCTAAAGACTATTGGTTGAAAGGTTTTATATCCATCACCACCTTAGCCTCTAGACTCATCATTTGGGAGACATTAGAAAATGAAAATGATTTTATTATAAAATAATATTTCATCTTTTTCCCAATGGGACCCTCACCTATCTTAAAAAAGTGAAATTCCCTGTCTCATAATTTCACAACTCCAAATCAATTTGGCTCGGCCGAGCCCTGCCCAAATATCCTCCCAGCTTCCCTCACTTAAGCATAGATGACTTAATTTGATCATAAAGCCAACCTATGGATCCCTTTTGATCAACTCAAAAGGAAACACCCATAGTAGATGTAATAATTTCACCACCCACTTTCATGTTCTTTTCTTCTTCCACATCCTATTTATTTTTTATTTCCATACCCAAATGATAAATCTAGTACCTTCTACATACATTTATGTTATTATAAATATGGTACAACCATATTTGTAATTCTAATCATTCTACAAATGACAAAGGCACCATACGTGCGTATGTACAGCTAACATTCTCCATGTCATGGTGTATCTTGTTATTCAAATACATAATTATTTGGATTGTATAATAAGGAGTATAACTGATGTAAATAATAAATATAACTTGTTAATTATTCATTATATATGATATACCATCCAATTACATATGATCATTCAACTAATATAATCATATCATTACTCGTGCGTACATACAGATTACCGTCTCCACAAACCCGATGAGATTCATTCCTCATCGTAATCATCCAAGAATATTTTTCATTTTATGATTCAAAAAAAATTTCATGAACCTAATATAATTCTGTATATTAATCAAATACATCCAATTCATAACATACATGGCTTACATAAAAAACATATAATGGAAAACGAATCAGTTAACACCCAAAACGGTGATACTAATAAAATATTAATAACGAAATAATATTTGAAGATAATATATGATATCATGTTTATGTATATAGTTCTTGTATAATTTAATAGCAATGATTTAACTATTATACAGGTGGTTAATATACCTTCAACCAAGGAAAAGTACATGGTAAGGGTTAATTTCCAAATCTCTTTAATATTCGAGGTTGTTTTTACGTAAGTATCTACTGATACCTCTTTATCACCCACATCCATGTTTTCATAAAAATGTATTTCAAAACATTTTTACTATTTAATAGAAAATTTGTTAAAGTCATTTATACCATTATTTTTCCTTATATGTTTTTAAAGGAATCTTTTCCTCATTTTTCAAACTAGGTACGTTATGACCTTTTAGAAAAAAAATAAGGTAAGACAGTTTTTTTAACTTATATGGAATGTGTGGTTATTTTCCACCATTATAACATCGTTGAAGTTTCCCATACAAGATTATAAGAGTATTTTAAAAATAAATGTTTTCATTTATAATTATATGACATTTTATTGATTTCAAAATAGAAAAAGATATCTTTCTAAAAAAAGTTTTTATTTCATCTCTGTCAACATCTTTTTGATGGATTTTAAGCTTGTTTGAAGTGGATTTATTATGATACCACTCTTGCATACTGTATTGATGGTTTTGTTATATGTTTAAATGTGTATGTGTTATTTTTATACCATCCATGGTTTATAGATAAAGTATTGAAATTTTGTATGCTAGTTTTAATACGAATGTTTCTATTCTGTATAATCCTTTTAATATGAGGAATGTATTGGACATAGTAAGTGAAGGGTGGAGCCCGCTATAGCTCTTCGATACATCGGTAGGTATCATGAGACAAAATAATGTCTTGGCACAAGTCCCTGGAAAAATCTCATTATTAGTCAAGGCACAAGGCCTTGATTATATGTTTATGAAATCTTGCATTATTCATTCCATCATTATGATATTGGATATCAAAATTTCATGTGATTATTCAACTAGTAAAATATCCATGAGAATAAAAAGTAAATGGCATTATTTGATTTTATCTTTTCCATATTATGTTTAAGTTTAAGTTCAAAAGGATTTTCTATAATATTATTCTTTCCATAAATGTTTATTTTTATTTATAAAATTTTCTACTATATTGTTATCCTTACTGATCATCTGAGCTCACCCATTTCTATGTTTTATTTTCCCAAGAAGTGAAGAATTATTTAATTGTTGACCTGCAGTGATAGGCTATGTATATAATTATATTCAAAGGGTACAAGATGTTGTTGATGATTTTATTTCATGATGTAATGTAAAACATATGAATGTATATAGTACTTCCAAGGATACTAAAATAAAAAGTCTTTCAGGACAAGATTCCTTGTATCATGCCAATGTTATGTAATAATTCCCTGACTCTGGGTAGCTGGGATCAGGGAATTAAAATTGGTATCATAAGAAGTTTCGTACAAACCTCGGAAACTATATTTAGAAAAACCCTGATTATAGAACACTAACCTAAGATAGAATTTGAGGATTAGTATAGAAAAACTACCTAGAATTTTTGTACTATAGAGATTTTGTGATTTTCCACAAAATACATCCCTGTCTAGATTTGAGCAGGTTGAGGATGCTCAGCCATAGATGTACCTAGAGGTAAATCCCAAAAACACTGCTTTAAGCTAAACTCGAATGGGAACTAGTGCACGACAATGGGCCATGTTGCACTCTTGGTTACGAAACTCCTAGGGGATATGCTTAGGATAATTCACATTTTATTTAAAAACTATTATGAAGGATTTATAACTATATACTTCCTCAAAGAAATTTTCTTTTGATTATCTATTATATCTATAAATTTTTCAAGTTATGTTATGTGTTTTACAAGTTCTTAATTATTTATTCAGGTTCATAAACTAATCTAATGTATGACATTGTTTAGAAATAGAACCTTGTAGAAGTAATATAAACTGTATCATTGCATATAATCCATGTATGTATGTCCATCATACTCAAGATAAATATAGTGGAGCTGGTAATGTTATTGGTGTTGATCAACTTATCACCAAACTAGGACAACTCATACAGGTTATGAATAATAATGTTACCCATATGGAGCACCCTGATCCACAACATAGAGGATGAATGTTAGACCAATTCATGAGGAAACAACCACTAATATTAAATGGTACTTCAAATCCATTTGTAGGCGAGCAATGCGAAAGTTCCTTAGAGAAAATATTTCATGATTTGTAGAGTACCAAAAGGTAAAATGTTTTCATTGCAGTTTATCACCTCATGGGAGATGCAGATTAATGGTGGTCATTAATTCAAAAAAAAAGGAAGATGATGAATTATCAAATATTTAATGAAGGGATTTTAAATATATTTTCTTAGAAAAATATTTTTTCTTGTGACCATCGTGTGGATATAGAAAGAAAAGTTTTTAGTCTGAGAGAAAAGGAGGACGACAATGTCGAAAAATATGAGGCTAACTTTACAAGTTTAGGAAAGAATGTTGTAGATTATATGCATAACCTAATGAGTAAGAGTGATCAATTCATTGATCAGTTAAAACTATTTCTATGGTGAGAATTAGTCTTAGAATTCTTCTTATCATATGAATATATTGTTTAATGTGCAATCAAGGTAGAAAAAAATTCTCTATGACTGAAGACTTTAGAGAGAATTAGAATAAGAAGAGATCTACTTAACACTCTGAAAATCTAAATAAGGGGAATAAAAGAAAAATGAAATATATATCATATGATAAATGTTTTAAGAAACACCCTGGTACTTGCCTGAAAAAAATTGGAGTCTGTCACAAGTGTGGTGAAAAATGCCACCAAGATCATGATTGTAAGGGGAAGAAGGGGGCTGTAAATGTTGAATTCTACCATTGTATTAGGGGAATTATGCAAATGAATGTCCTATGTGCCAAGGAAACTTACACAAGAAAAGTCCAAGGGAGCAAGGACAAGATTATGTGATCACTACTGCAGAGGTTGAATCTCTGAAAGACGTGGTGGTAGATAATTTAATGGTTTCCTCAAGTTTAGCCAATGCGTTATTTGATTTTGGATCATCGCATTGTTTCATATCTTCCCAGTTGGCTATGAAAATTAAATTTTTCCAATTTGATTTATCAAGGTTGTTTTTAGTCAAACATCTAAGGGGAGTATCATTTCATCAAATTTTTTTGAATTTGTTCCCATTAGGGATTGTAAATGTTCTTTATCTGATGATATCATCTTCATACCCATGATTGAATTTGATATAATCGTTATTATGGATTGTATTTCAAACCATGATGTCAAAATTTATTATAAGAAGAAGGAGGTTACAATTCACGATGTTGATAAAGAGTACCTTATCTTTAGAGCATAAACGTCACCACCTGATTCTTATCTAGTTCCAACCCCAGTAGCTGAACTAAATTCAATTATTGGGGAGGAAGAGAGTGAAATAACTATGGGAGAGGAATGGAATGTTCATATAGTGGATGAAACCATTGTGCATGAATATGTTGATGTGCTTCCATAGGATTTATTCTGGAATTCTCCAGAACAAGAAATTGAGTTTTTAATTGATTTAATTCGTGTTTCAAGGCCCATATTAAAGACCCCTTATATAACGGCCATTGTGCAATTAGTGGAAGTAATGAAACATCTAGAGTAATTGAGTGATAAGGTATTTATTCTGCCTAGTGTTTCTCCATGGGGAGCCCCCGTTCTTTTTGTTAAGAATAAATATGGATCTATGAGGTTGTGTACTGACTTCTGGGATATAAATGCTATAATAATAAAGAACAAGTATACCCTACCTCAAATTGATGATTTATTTGATCAACGTCATGGAGATCAATATTTTTCAATGATTGACCTTCGATTTTTATATCAACAATTGTGTGTGAAGAAGGAAGAAATTCTAAAAATATCATTTTGAACCATGTTTGGGCATTATGAGTTTATAGTAATGCCTTTTGTATTGACTAATGAACCCTCTGCCTTCATGGATCTAATTAATATAGTTTTAATGGAATATCTTCATGAATTTTTATTGTTATTTAATGATGATAGTTTGGATTACTCAAAAATATACAAAGATCATGAAAATCACTTGTGCATTATCTTAAAGACTCTTAGAAGAAATGAATTATATGGGATGATTAGAAAATGTGAATTCTGGATTTAGGATATTTATTTTTTAGGCCATATTGTCTTTAAGGATGGAATCTCAATTGATCATTCTAAGAGAAAGGCAAACCAAAAATTCCCAGCACCGACGAGTATAAATAACATATGTAGATTTATTTGTTTAGTAGGTTTTTATCAGGTTTTTGTCTAGAATTTTTCCTAATTGGAAAAGCCATTAACCTATCCCACACGTAAAGGGGTTAGATTTTATTGGAAAAAACATTGTGAAGAATGCTTCTAAGAACTGAATATAAGATTAGTCAATGCTATTATATTGACTCTACCATCGGGGAATGATGGGTTTGTTATTTATAGTGATGCTTCAAAGAAAGTAATTGGTTGTGTCCTTATGCAGAATGATAGATTTATTGCCTAAGAATCAAAAAAGATAAAATTTATTTGCAAAACTATCCTACTCACGACCTTGAGTTAGCAGCTATAATCATTGCTCTGAAAATATGGATACACTATCTCTATGGTGAATATTTTGATATTTATACTGCTCACAAGAATTCGATGTATATTTTCTCATAGAAAGAACTAAACAAGAGGAAAAAATGATGGCTTGAACTAAACAAATATTATTATTGCACTATTCACTACCACACGAGGAAGAATATTAAGATTGAATATGCTTTGAGTAGAATGGATCAGAGAGTTTTGAACTAGATTAGTGTTGAAAGGGATTCTATTTTCATGGATATAGTAAAGATAGATATGGGAATTACCATAGAAGGTGAAACATAAATTCATTTTCAAAGTTTTCCAAACCATATTTAATTGAATGTGTAAAGAGTTCTCAGACAGGTGATGAGGAGTTTCAAAAACGAATTAAAGCTGTGAATGATGGGAGAATGACTGACTTCATATATGAAGACGGAATTTCAAAATTTGGGAAGAGACTTTGTGTTCATAACATACCTGATCAAAAAAGGGAATTTTTGGATGATGGTCATAGCTCCAATTCATTTATACACCTTGGTAACCCCATGATGTATATTGATTTGAAGGAACATTTTTTGTGGGGCGACATGAAGAAAGAGATTTCTGATTTTGTTTCATGATTTATGGTTAGTCAACAAGTGAAAACTGGAACGCAACACCCTAGAGTATTCATGCAACCTCTTCCCATACGTGAGTGGAAATGAGATAATATTACAATGGACTTTGTCATTGGGCTACCAAAGACTCCTATAAGGAATGACGAAATATGGGTCATTGTTGAACGTCTTACCAAGTTAGCACATTTTCTTGCTAAAAGAGAAGATTTACCACATGAATGTCTGAAAAGACTATATCTCAATTAAGTTGTATGACTCTATAGTTAACCTTATTTGATTATTTATGATCGTGATCCCCATTTTACATCATGATTCTTTAAAAGTCATCAGAAAGACCTAGATACTAAACTTCATTTGAGCATTTCCTACCACCCTCAAACCAATGGGAAATCAGTACAGACTATTCAAACCGTAGAAGACATGTTGAGATATTTCTCACTAGACTTTCATGGTATGTGGGATCAATATTTACCTCTTCTATAATTTTCCTATAATAATATCTTCCATTCAAGTATTCAGATGGAACCACATGAAGCATTATATGGAAAGAGATGTCGCAAACCAACTTTTTGGGATAATGTGGGTGAAAGAAAACTCGTAGGCCCAGAACTCGTTGAAGAAATGATAGAAAAGGTGAATGTTATCCAAACCCACATCAAAGCAACTCAAAGTAGGCAGAAGATCTATGCCGATAACCGAAGGAAGGATTTGGAATTTCAAGAAGGAGATCACATTTTCTTGAAGGTATCTTCATGGAAGGGAGTTATACATTTCAGTAAGAAGGGTAAATTAAGTCCCACATAGATCGGACCTTCCAAAAATCTATAATGAATTTGGGATGTATCTTATCATTTTTCAATGCCGCCAAGTCTCTCTAAAGTTCAAGATGTGTTCCACGTATCACAGTTCATAAAATACCTACCTGACCCAATGCATGTACTCACCAATGACAAAATTGAATTGGAACCAAATCTATCTTATTGTGAACTGCCTTCCAAGATTATTGATACAAGATAACAAGTGTTGAGAAACCATACCACTCAACTCATAAAAGTTCAATAGAGAAACCATAAGATGGAATAAGCAACGTGATAACCCGAGGAACTTTTGATGACGAACCACCCAAATCTTTTTATGCAGTAATATTCTAGAAATTTATATAAAATAATTATTTTATTTAGGGGATAATGTAACTCCCTAATCTTCCACGATATGTTTCCCATTGAATAAGACAATAACTTGTGTTGTACGCAACTTCGAGTTAAAACACACCACAACCAATCAAACTAGCCATTATGAATTTTAATACCCACTTTTTAAAATTTTATAAATTTTATCATTCAAATTGGACTTCATTTTTGGATTCGGAATATCTAAATTTGCATAGGGTGATTTTTTGGTAATTTTCTTAAGACATTTAATTTATTATGAATTGTGAAAAACACTAAGTTATTGTTTAAAAACGAATTTTTATTTAAATAATTATCTAATTATTATAAATTTATTTTAGGTCAAAATAGAAACATATTTCCTATACATGTTCAATGCAATTACTTGGAATCATTTTATAATAAGTATTGATATATAAGAATTTTATCGAAATTTTTCCCGCCTTTTACCCACCTCCTAGGAGCATTGGAAAATTTACCTAAAACATAATTTTACCACTTCTTTGAGTTCAATTTTAAAAAACCGAGAGACACAGTTAATATCATTAAGTAAAATTTTTTCCAATAAGATGAAAATAATTTTTGGTGAATAGTAACTGTTGAGTTTTATTTAACACGGTTAAAAGTAATTAGAGTAATAAGTGTAAAAATGATTTCATAATTACCCAAACACATTTCCTAATTCTATTGGATAAGTAAAATTCGACCAAAAACAACCATATAAATAAAATATGGTCATCTTTGGTATACTCGGATTTGATTAGGACATTTATTATTATTTTATTTAAAGAAGAGTTAAAAGGGTTAAATTCAATGATTAATGACTAAACCATTTTTAATAATGTGTTACAGACAATATAAATTTGACTATAAATATTCATTATAAATATAAAATTATTTCCTACATATTCGTATTTTATTTATAACTTTTAGACATTAAATAATTTAATGATGATGCAGAAATTACCTTATTAGTGTAATATTAAAATAATTGATATTATAAATATCAAAATAAATGAAAATTGAGACTTCTGATTAATTGCACTAATTTTCTAGGTTAATATGACATGTTAGGGTTTTTTGAATAAATTTTAATCTATGTAATAATTTTTTTATGGCTTTCAAAAAAATCAAATACTAAATTGTGTCAAAATTGACATAATTGTGTTTTTAAAAAATTACTATATTATTAATTGATATAATATTCCTAAAAATATATGGATCATCCAAATGACATAAAAAAGGTTATATATATTAATAATGAACCATGTGGAGTTCTCTTGGCATGCTATATTACATTTTTTGACCACATAATATAAAAATAAAAAGAGACATGGTAAATTTAAAACTATTTAATTAAGAGTTAAATCTAATAGATAAGTTTAATATGATGACCTAAACAAATGTAAATCCTACTAGTTGAGTGTTTTTTGACCCATCCCCACGATAGCCTTGAAATGATTCATTTTTATGCCATTATACATAGAATATTATTTTATTATAAAATAATATTTCATGCTTTTCCTTAAGTGACCCTTGCCATTATTATAAAAGGGCACTACACCTTCTCTTAATTTCACACCTCCAAATCCATTTGGCTCAGCTAAACCCTAACCAAATATCCTCCCAACGCCCCTCACCTAAACCTAGAGGCCTTACATTGATCAGAAAGCCAACCTATGGAGCCCTTTTGATCAAATCAAAAGGAAACACCCAAAGTAGTAATAATTTCACCATCCTCTTTCAAGCACTTCTAATCATCAACTTCCTATTTATTTGTTGTTTTCATACAAAAATAATAAATACAGTACCTTATATAGACTCTAATGTTATTATAAAAATTTTGAAAACTTATTTGTTATTCTATCCATCCTAAAAATGAAAAATTCACAATATGTTCGTACATATGGAATACCGTCTTCACATCATGGTATAGTTTGTTATTAAAACACTTCATTATTTGTGTGGGTATAATAATGAGTATAAATGATGTAAATAATAAATATAACATGTTAATGATTCTATATATATGAGATACAATACAATTATAAACGATTTAACCATCAATATAATGATATTTTCACTCGTTTGTACGGACGGATTACCGTCTCCACGATTGCGATGAGATTCATTACTCGTCGTAATCTTTCAAGAATTATTTTCATTTTATGATTCAAAATAATGATTTTGAACATAATATTATTTTGTATATGAATCAAATACAACAAATTCATAAAAAAAATGGATTATGTAACCATGCACATAAAGGAAAACGAATCAGTTAACACCCAAAAACGATGATACTAATAAAATATTTTTAATACAGCAATATTAGAAGATCATATATGATATCATATTTACGAATATGGTTCTTGTATAATTTTATAACAGTTATTTAACTATTATATAGGAGGTTAACTTACCCTCAACCATGGAAAAGTACAAGGTATGGGTTAATTTCATATTCTCATTATTATTTGATGTTGTTTTTATGTAAAAAGATACTGAGACCTCTTTATCATCCACATCCAAGTCTTCTTAAAAATGTATTTCACAACATTTTTACTATTTACAGGATAGTTATTTAATGAAATTTATACCCTTATTTGATCTTATAAGTTTTGAAAGCAATAATTCCATCATTTTCCAAATAAGGTACTTTATGACCTTTTTGAAAAAATTATGGTAAGAATGTTTTTTTAACTTTTACTGTGGGTGCGGCTATTTTATACCATTATAACATCGTCGAAGCATCCCTTTCAAGCTTATAAGAATACTTTCAAAAGAAAAGTTTTATTTTTTTATTATATGAATTTTAAATGATTTATAAATTGAAAGATACATTTCTCTAAAAAACGGTTTTGATTTCATCTACATCAACATCATTTAACTGGATTTTAAGATTGTTTGATGTTTATTTGTTATGATACAAGTCTTCTATATTGTATAGACGGTTTTGTGATATGTTTGATTGTGGATGTGTTATTTTTATACCATCAATGGTTTATGGATAATTTATAGACATTTAGAAATCTATTTTTAATAAGAATTGTAATGTTATTTTAAAAACTCTTCATTCGTGGAAAACATTGGATTTAGTAAGTGTGGGGTGGAGCCCGCTATAGACCCTCGATGCATTGGTAGTTCTTATGAGACAAACTGGTGTCTTGGCACAAGACCTTGGAAAAATATGATTTTTAGACTTGGAACAAGTCCTTTACTATGTGGTTATGAAGTATGGCATTATGCATTCCATCATTATGAAATTGGATATTGAAATTTCATGTGATTATTCAACCTGTAGAATATCCATGTTAATAAGTAAATGGTATTATTTGATTTTATATTTTCCATATTATGCAGAACATTATGTTTTAAAATATTTTGTTTTAGTCTTATACTTTTCCTTAAATTTTTATGCTTATTTATTAAAGTTTCGACTATATTTTTATCCTTACAGAGATTCTGAACTCAACCATTTCAATGTTTTATTTTTCCCAGGATGTGAAGAAGTATTTAATGGTTGACTTAGAGATATAGTCTAAGGATATAAGTGTGTTCATAGTGTAAAAAATATAGTTGATGATTTTATTTCATAGTGAAATGTAAAACTTCTGAATATATCTAGTACATCTAAGGATTCTAAATTAATTGTTCATTTGAGACATGATCCCTTTTATCATGCCAATGTGATATAATAATTCACTTACTCTGGGTAACTAGGGTCGGTGCATTACATGTAGTATGCATGTATGCACGGGTGATGATTTTTTAGATGCTTTTATAGATAAAAAATGGTTATAACATAAAATTAATATCATTAAATTATATTTAATACACAAATTATATTATATAAAAACTATTAGTTGTGTTTTTACAATGGAAAAAGAAAGTTAAAAATAATACACCATGTCAGGAACTATACCTCTTATTTCGACTTCCTTATGATTTTTCACAATGTCTATTCAGAATTCTATTATGATCAAACTAGGACCTCTAAAAAAGAGGGTGGGATATAATTAAGGTATTTGGTTAGGTTCTGGATGTGATAATAGAATCTCTAATAGTCTAAAATGGTGGAGAGTAGGTTTCCATTTGTATGGGTTGTAAATGACAGACGTAGATTTCATCCAAAGATTAAAATATATTAATGTCTTACTTAGGATACATGGAACCAATATGACTAATTATATAATAATAGATATTATATGGTCACTATATGACCATAAAATATGATTTAGACTTTTTTTAAGTCATTTTAACCATTATAATTTTAGTTTAATCACTCTTAACCCTTTTCAACTCTTACATTGGTAACTCAATTTTTTATGAAATATACCATTCATAATGAAAAATTGAGGATAAACAATTTATAAAATTTTAACATCCATATTCCAAATAAAATAAAATCTATTTTTTAAAATATAATTTATATAGTTGGTAAAAACATTTAAATCAAAAAATGACATGGGAGGAAAAATTCTCTTCTGATTAAATGATATATTAAGTATAAAAATGGATATATACAGAAATATAGTATAATATTTACATTAAGGATATAAAATTAATTATGAATATTTAACAAGAAATATTTTAATTTCAATTATTTTCAAAAAAATAATACATTTTTACTATTATAAAAGAAAAAATGTTTTTGTAGAAAATATTATTTTATATTATTCACCTAAATGTAAAATTTTATTGAAAATACATAACAAATTATTATAATATAGTAGTGAATCTATGATATCAAAAATTATATTATTTTTTCAAATTATAATTATACAATTTATATATTAATGTTTTGAATAAAACCATATAATTAATGAAACACAATTAAGTTAGAATAAACCAATTCTATTTTGGATTGAAAAAATTAATCTTATTACTATAAAGAATGTAAATATATGAAATATATTTCACAAGTATTTATATAGACTAAATTTGAAATATTACATATATTACTCGAGATTCTACATTCTCCCCCCATTGAAATTTTATCCATTAATAAAATAATTGGGGATATTTTTCCAATATAGAATTTTCACAATCCCATGTTACATCTTATATGATATGGGTTTTTTAAAAATTATTAACCTGGTGAATACACTTATTCCATAACATATACACTCCTTGTTCAGTAATATGAACATTTTATTCCTTATAAAAAAAATTATCTTGCAATTGATCTGATTCAGGACTAAAAAAAGGGATGAAATAGGCATAGACTTCATTAATAATAAAACATCAAAGAGATAATGAAACTAAAATAAAATAAATGGAACCAAAACTCAATAACAAATTGATCTAATATTCTAAAATGTTTCATATGGCCTCATTAATAAAATAATTAAATTTTCCTTCTTACCAAAATGAATAATAATTTTCCATGGTAATACATTAATAAAAACATGATCATATACCTCAAATGAATGATCATTACTCTAGTTACATATATAAATTTTCTACCTATATGAGGAACCCTCATATGTTTTTCAATCACCATCACATTCTCAAATATATTTTCATCCAATTCTTGTATAAAAAAATCCTTCATCAACTTCATTCCAAAAAATAGAGTGTGAAACTACATTCTTCTAAGGACTCAAAAATATCCATCTGTATAATGGAATTAAAACACTTATTATAAGAAAATTATACTCGTGAATATTGTTGATCCTACCTTCAAATATAATTTAATGAAATATCTTAAAGGATAACCTCCAAATTTTGAATCATTAACATTGTTTGTCTATCATACTAATTGTAACGACCCTTATACCAGTAGACCGGATCAGGTGCCTTACATTATTAAAATTTTTACAATATACAAGAACTCACATCCAAAAGAGGAAAATAGTATTTTCATATTGGAAAACTAGATACATACAATAAATTCAAATTAAATTTTGAAATAAAATTCAAAAAGCATTTTCTTTTAGAATAATGTTAACCCCTTTCATGTATCACTACATTTTAATCATAACAATATTCATTGAAACATGCGGAAATAAATAATAAAGTGGGAGCTAAAATTCTATGGAATGGTATATATAAAGTGAAATATGTTATAAAAGAGAAGAAAAAATTATGGCAATGTAAATAACTGAAACACATTCGATTTTATAATTAACTTCAGTAGAATATAGAAAAAATAAAGATGGTCAAAAAATTCTACAAAAATAAATAACATTAATTATAATACATAAACATGAACATTAAAATAGACTACTAATCTCCTTGAAATCAATGAGTAATCTCATAGTGATGGAATGTGTAAATTCTGACATCTAAAACATACTATCAAGGATTCATGATTAGAATCTAACATCATTCGGGCTTCATGCCAAGAATCATAAAACATGGTAAGGCCATGTCCAAAACCCCATCTCATTTGTCTCATTTGGCCAATTTATGCATCAAGAGAATATAGAGGACCCCAACTATCACATTCTATGTCGAATGAATTCCTCACATGTATAAAAAATACAATTGAATCAATATAACATACCCAAATCACTAACTATTCATATAAGATGAACTAGTCAATCGAAATATCAATAATTCCCTAGACAAAAATTATTATTATCAATATTATTAGTAGAGTAAATTCTCAATAAAATATTCAAAAAAATTATTTTGAGATAGATGAAAATAACTTATATGATATCATTGAAAAATTCTTGGGAAAAATAATCATTATACATTCCAAATTGTCTCATACCACTTTGAAACATTTGAATAATTAAAAACATTAAGGAGTTGAATTTAAAAAAATAAAATAAAAAGTTAAATATATATATATATATCAAATGATTATGGGATTTTTAATTCACAACACGGAATTTAATTAGGGAATCATAAAAAATATTTCATAATGTAATTTATGATAAAATCCCTTATAACTATTTAACATGTCGAATCATATTACACAAAAAAGTAATATTTGTGAAATGAAACATTGAATACCATGAAAATAAAGAGATACATGATATGATAGGAAAAGTGAATGTATACATACATCACACATAATATGTAATTGGTAAATAATAAATGTATCTCACATAAGTAAAAATGAGATGAGAGAACCCATTACCTCAGGCATTCCTATTGTGTAACATTATTTAAACTCATTTATAATGGTTTAAAGAAAGATATTAAAACTTTATTGAGCTATATTCATATTTAATGAATCATCCTTATATATGGATACAATGTAATATGTAATACCATTTAATCTTCTTGATGTTCATTATAATATATAATTTCAATTCTAAAAATCAATTCTCATTTTACATTGTCTTCCATAAATGTATAAATTTCATATAATCATGAAAAACAAGGAAATTAACACTCCCCAAATGATAAAAATAGACCTCATAACACATCCAAAAGTCTATAAACAAAAATGAATAATTATACTAAATTAAATAAAAGTTTATGTGGTTCTTAATTTAGTTAATAATCAACCTAATTTCTATTATCTAGGAAATTATGTGAAAGTGAAGAATAATTTCAAACAAAAGGTAATAGATTCAATTCAGAATCATATTTTTTCCTTCAAGATAAGAATTATCTCTCTTTACCCCAATGTAATTTGAATTTTTTCTTTTCTACTCCTCTTACATTTGGTGCGGGTGTTCTGATCATATGTAAATGGATCAGTTATTCTTTACTTTATAGGGAAATATATATTTTCTCTCATTCCCTTCTGAATTCCTCATGATAAGAAATCCCTATAAAAGGGAGCATCCCTATTTCATACCCAATCTCAATTACACTTTATAATCAGTTGTAGTCCAACATTATTTATCTAAAAACGAACTAATTATCATGAAATATTTTTCTTTCTTTCTTGTTTTTATCTCAACAATGGTGCCTTTTCCTATTTAAATACTTTTTATATTTTTTCTTAAACTCCACTAAATTGGATATATTATAATGTTTCCTAGAAACTATTTTTAAATGTTTTCATTTGAGTTAGACATAATTTATCATGATATATGCACAATTTACCTTATGAATGTCCATGTATGTTTTCTACCCATTCATTCATGAACATAATTATTATATTCCCATTTTTATTCCAAATGGTTTGGTTATGACACCAATTTCATTCCTTGGGTAACCCTTATGTTTTTAAATATGTTTGATTATTCATGTGGCTCACATATGTAAAATTTATATGATAGGTACACCCAGAGAGAAATCCAATGTATGGGGTAATTTTTAGTCTCATGATACCTCATATTTGGATAATGAGTAAACATGATTCCTTTATCGTACTAGGTCAGCCGTGTGTAATGGTTTTGGTAGTTATCCTTTGACCATGATCCTCTATGTGTAATGGACTGGGAATTTATCCTTGACTCATTCTTATGTCATGATTATTTTGGATTCCATATTCAAATGATTCCACGATTACATAATACCATGTTAGACATGTTATGATTCCTAATGTTAATTCATGTTCCATTCCTTTTCATGTCATCATGTTATACCCTCTAAGACATGATCAATGATTTATTCATATTCCTATTTCATTTCTGGGATTCATAGCTCATCCCATTTTTCATGTATTACCTAGGTTTTCCTATATAGAGGTAAGGGATAAAAAGAATATAGGATCTCATTATGATGATTAAATAAAAGATGTTTTATATTTTTATATATATATTTAATTATGTACCTAAGCATCCAAATACCATTTCCTTTATAATATTTGTCTTGTAAATGGTGGTTTGTTTTTCTTAAAATCATATAATAAAATGTTTAAAATTCAAGGGACATTATAGTTTGTATCAAACAATTTTTTCATTATTATTGGGGATATTGAATATAAAATTTTGGTAATAACCCTAGGTATAATTCTATCATGATGTTGAGCATACATTAAATCCAAAGAAATAAAAATATATGAAATAAGTTTTATTTAAAATGTTATCCTTATGTTTTCATAGATTACTTTTATTATAATAATTATTAAATCCACCCTTATTGTAATTTATTTTTCTTAGTTAATGTCTATAAGTAGGATAAATAGTTCCAAAAATCAATGAGATGGGAAATGTGATGATTTCCAAAATGACATGCCAAATATGATGTGAAAGGGATATCAAACCTTCATGAAATATCAATGAAAACTGAATAATGTTATGAATAATTACATGAATTTGTTTGGATCACCCTACATATACTACGAAATTGAATCTTGTGGTCACATCATTTACCTGAAAAAATTCTCCCTTGTTTAATATATCATTTGATCTTCCCCTAAGGAAAAAATAGATTAATTCCATTGAGAATATATTAACTTTCCTCCAGTTTCCAATTCATAAATTTTTTTGGGTGGTCCATTGTTTTAATGGGGATGTTGATTAGTGGTGGAAACTAATAAAAAAGACCATGTCCTAGGAGGAAATAGATTCTATTGATTTAGAACCATTCATTAAAAAAATTAGACAAAATGTTTCCCTAAACATTCCATCATAAAATTTAATGGAGTTCCTCAGACTAATGAAATAGTAAGGTGATTCTATAATTTAATATAGGTAAAACGTCACCAAACATTTATGATGCATCATGTACACTAAAAATGTGGATAACTTATTTAACATACTAAATTAGAGTACACAAAAGTGTTTGAAATTCAAGACATTGAATTATGCATGTGATTTTATACTATAAAATTTAGGGTAAAATGATGATCAATGATTTTAAGAGGTCTCATGGTACTAAAGATGAAAAATTCTAAATGGAGTTTAAATGGGAGGATCAACAGATAAATCTCGTGGTGGAAAGAAAATAAAAAATTACACATTCCCTAAATATGTAAAAATGAATCCTGGTAACTATCTAAAAAGAACCTGGAGATGCTTCCAATGTGGAAGTTTGGTTCATCAAGAAAATAACTACATAAGGGATATGAAGAATCAAACTAATGTGGTGGAAGAATAGAATCTCCATATCAAGCCTCAACATGTAATTAATTATGTCAATTATAGTAACATTTCCATAATTAGATCTATTTCCCTATGCCAAGTGTTGTCAGATGAAATCAACTATAGACTCAAAGGTAGGATGTAAGGGAATATGATCACTACTATGGAGGTGGAGTCTAAGAATGATGTCATGATAGGTAGGCTGGTTATTATTTCAACAAAATCAACATAATATTTGATCTTGGTTATATTAAATCATTAATATTGTTCAATTTTTTTATAGATATCAAAACATTGTCTTAAAATATAGTGGTTGAGTTATCTGTGAAAATAGAAAATGGTGAAAATTATTTCATCCAAAGTATATTACTCCTCCGATTTTTAGTTTTTGTGGAGGGAACCTCTTTGAAAATATCATCTAAATTTATTTGGTGGAGTATGATTCTATTTTTGGAATGGATTTGATATATTTATACTAAGACAACATCATGTTTTAGGATAGAGAGATCACTATTTACATCTGGAGGAATCCTCTAATTTCATAAAAGTGTAATTAGGTGAATAAATATCTTCTATAATCACCATCTCATGTATGGATATTGTTTCCTTGTGAGAAATCATATCTGGCTAAACTTATTTTGAAAAAAAGGTAGGATCTTGCTCGAAGACAATCCAATTGTGAGGTATTACACTAATGTGTTAATGACTTGAATAATTTGATATTAACTCATTAAATTTTTGGTATACATTATGGACAATGTTTTTATATACTCTAAGTGAAAGGATGAACACAATGGGCCTTTGAATACTTTGATAATAAATTTATGAAGGGATAAAATATATGAAATGTACAATAAATGTTATTTCTGGATGGGCGAATTATAATTTATGGGTCATGTTATCACCATAAAATGGATATCAGTTGACACTTCTAAGAAAATGGAAATAGAAGAGTTTTCTAGAAAAACATTTGTAATAGAGATCCACATTTTATATGGTCTCTCTTCATATTAACTATTATTTGTGAAGAACTTCTCATGATTTTCAAAAACTATAACAAGGAATACATAGAAGGGAGAAATACTTTTCTAGACTAGTGAATGTTAACAATACTTCAAATATGTAAAAAAATAGAGTTATCACAACACAAGTGTTCACACTTCTGATATGTGGGAAACTTATTTTGGTGTACAATAATTATTAAAATAATATATTAGGCTACGTATTGATGAAAAATGAAAATTTGATAGCCTACACCTCCTGTATGTTGGAAATTCATGATAAAAACTATCACATACATGATTTGGATCAGGTGGATATGGTCTTTCTGTTAAATATATTAGTTAAATATCAATATGTGGAGAAGTGTGAGATACATAATGATCATAAAAGTCTCAAATATAAACTGACATATAATGATCATAAGATTCATTTGCAATGATAGCTATATCTCATAAAAGATTATGACTACTCATTCCACTACCATCATGGTAAAGAAAATAAAGTTCCATATTATCTATGTTGAGGAGATCTTATAAAATTATCATTTATGATAATTTAAAAGGATCCAATCATCTAATATATTTAAAGGATGTACATTAACATCATTAATAGTTGAACATCATCAATCATTTCTCAAATAATTAGTCATCCTTTCCTTATAAAGGAAATAAATGATGCTTAATGAAATTATGTTTAGATTCCGAAAAAGGAGGATGATATCAAAAAAGAAAACATCTAGAAGTTCATGATTGGTGAGAAAGGATTCTTATGATTTGGGAAAACATTATGTGTACCATACAATATAGATATAATGAAAGGGATTGTGAATAATGAATATAGCTTAAACATGTCTTTTAACCAAGGGAGTTCCAAGAGGTATCGATATCTCCGAGAAAACTATTTTTTGAAAAGTTTGAAAAAGGATATCACTGAATATAAACTAGTGTTCTCGGAATGTCATCAAGTGAATGCTGAAAGGATAAATTCTAAATGGATGATAACACCATTGCCCATAATAATATGAAAATGGGAAAACATCTTTATGGACATTGTCACTGGAATTCCAAAGACACCTAAAGGAAACATTGCTACATGGGTTATTCTAGATCTTCTTATAAGGATATATTAATTTATTAAAATTTAAGTGGATGTATCAATAGATTAACTTCCATTGATATACATCAGAGAAGTTTTAAAGATGGATGTAGTGAAACTATCAATTGTATCCAATCGAGATTTTTGATTCACATCTACATTCTATAAAATCTCCAACATGTTCCAAACAATGAGCTGAGCTTCAACAATCCTATCATCCTCAAGATTATGGCCAATCTGAGCAGACAATTAAGAAACTCGAAGATATGTTGATATCATGTTCCTTATTTTTCATGGAAGGTATAGACCAATATATACCGATGGATGAGTTTTCCAACGAACATATTTTCCACTTGAGCATCCAAATTTCCCCACATGAATCCCTTTATGTGAAAAGAGGCCAAACACTATCATACTTGGATGATGTCGGTGAACATAATGTATGAGGACATGAAATGGTAGAAGAATTGGTAGAAAAGGTATAAACCATTCATCATCATAAAAATGAAGACCAATGTTGATAGAGGATATATACATAAAATATTCAATGGGATTTGTAATTTAATATGGGACACATGGTATTCCTTTGCATATCTCCAAGTAATGGGATCTTCTTATTTTTTATGAAAGGAAAGATGTGTCCCATGTGCATCATCACCTTCTAGATTCTTGATTGTGTTAGAGACGTGGCCTATCAAATAAGACATCCACCTACCTTGCCTCATGTTCAATATGAATCACATGTATCATCCAAATATTTTTAAATTTTAAAAATTCTCTTTATGGGTTAGTGATAACCATAGAAATGACACACTATGGAGATGAGAAGTTAAACCAAAAAATATTCCTCATACATACCTTTAGAAACATCCTAGTCGCTCTCAGAATCAATAGATGAATCCTTGTAAACAAGATCATATTGGCAGTAAATGGAGCGAGAACACTTATGTACCATATTTCCAACCACACCCTTCCTACCAAAGTCCATTGAAGATACAACAACGTTGGGAAACTCTCTTATTTGACATCACAATTTCGGATTCCTTTTCAGTTGATTATCATCACGAAGGATTGAAAATTGATTCGGGGGGATCACATGGGCATCCATGTCATTTAAAAACCCCCATTACATTAATCAACCCATCCTCAGGAATAGAGAGAATCCAAGTTCCTATGGCTTCAGATTCATCAACAACTATAGTGACAATCCCTTTGGACCCATCTATCATTGTGTAACTCTTCAACAATGGTACATATCTTCTCCCTATATAGTCATCCACCAAACTACAAACAATTTTGCCATATGAAGATCCAACACCCCCTGAAATAACAACCACAAAGAACATTCCCTTCTTTTCATCACCCAACACCATTGGTACAAATCGAAGAGCATGAGCAGCATAACCTAGTAGATCAGAAGTTGGTGAGGATGGTTTGTTATTGAATGATGTGTCTAGAACATGTATGACCCTAATTAGGGGTGTGAAGACCAATAGATGACGATCTTATATTCCCCCAAACTATTGAAGGAGGAAATTCAACAATATCGATAGAGATTATCGGAGCAGAAATGTCATTAGGTTGAGGTGTCGATCCCTTATGACCTCTCCTACAACATTGTGAGAATGTTGAAGTCCAGTGGACTTTTCAAGAGTAATGGGAACAACAACCAAATATTTCCTCATAATGAATGGGCTACCAAAAACAAAATGCAGTGTCCACCTAGAGACAAAGATGTTGCGGGACACTCATTAAGTTATCTATCTCGACGTAGAGGAACGAAAAACCAAGTATTGTCGGGAAAAGATTATGATCATCAATCTAGAGAAAACAACTTATCATATCTTCAATACATTTTAGGATATATGAATTTCAAAAGGGGAGTGGAAGACTTTGAAGATGAATACACACCTATTCATGCTTGCAACTGCGACCACAATCGAAATCAACAGTCTAACAGTAATGAAGGAAGTGTTTAATATCACCAAGGCATGACTCCAATGACCAGGATCTGGAAAAATATTTATCATAAAAAATTTGGACGCTCATGTTCCATCAATATAGACCCCCAACCACTTACCGGGAGGAAATAACCCATATAGATTTGATAAAACCCTCAAACAACTCTGGTGAAGGTTGATCTATGATGAATCTGGCTGCTAGAGCCCGAGAATGGAAGGTCGTAACATCCTGAAACCCATTTAATGAAAGAAATATATTTGGGGATCAATCAAATGATGGAGCGACCTTCTGGGAGATTAGAATAAAATGAATCTAATAATATGGATGATTCATATAATAAATTATAGGAGAAAGAAGTCGAGATAGATCCACACTAAATGAGAGAAGGAGGATCTTCATCCTGACCTTCTCCCCGTAGGTAGTGATGACACCATCACTATCAATGTGGTCAATAAGAGCTCACATATGATGAAGTCCATCTCTCTCCATAGAAGGGATCCACTTTTCATCCTCCCTCCCATCCCCATGTCCCATATTTGATCGCCGAAGTCCATCAGGGATTCGCCCTGCTAAAGGGATCCACACCGCAGTCTCACGGTCATCCCCCATCATGTCTCTAACTACCGGCATCCAATGGGGTCACTCTACGTTAGGGTTTCTCACCACTACGGTCTTCAAAGTGGATCTTCCTCATCCCCCCATTCTGCATCCCACTCTTCCATAAATTTTCATCAAATAAATAATTATCTAGTGTATCCTACATGATAAAGTATATCCCTAATCCCTCAAATGTACTGAATTCCATGGTGGTACAGTTGGAAAATGATCTATCTTATGAAGAGCTTCGGGTGAAGGTCATTGATCATGGAGACAATGTTCTATAAAATAATACCACACACCTGCTCAAATTACTATAGGTGATTCATTAGTATGAAGAAGCTAAATAAGAACTAGATAAAGCAATGATGGATAAGTACCCTCACCTTTTTCCCCTTTACTAGTAAAATGAAATATCTAGGGTAAAATTTCATAAGGGGGAAGAATGTGATGACCCATAATTATATCAATGAAAAAAATAAAATCTTATAAATTTTCATATCATGTAAATCACATAAAATCACATGGACAACAAAACGATAACCTAATAAATTAGTAATGAATGAATTAAGAGGTATTCATATAAATTAAGGGATATATACCAATGGAATAGTAACTTGAATGTTGCAACACTAATGTGAACATTTGGAAATGTAAACTATGAAATATATTAGTAACCTAAAAAATTAAAGTATAAATAAAATTTTTCAATCTTATAAATGAAAATAGGATATATTTGTATCATGAAATTAAAAAATAAATGTTTTAAAAATTATAAATTATGATTCAGTAATTTTTTGAAACATAAATGTTTAATTAAATTTTTTTAATTAGTATATTAATTTAAAAAAAATTATTTTAATAACATAGATTATGAAATTAATATATTATTTTATTATGATTATAAGTTAATATTATGCGACCTTAAATAAATTATTAAGGTGTGATTGAATTAGTTATTATTTTAAAATCAATATCTTTTTAATAAATGAGGATTTTACTAAAAGTTCAATTTTTTATATTTATAAAATTTTATTCATAAAATTAATTCCATTTTTTGAAATATCCACATAGAAAAATGGTTATAGTCATTTTTTGGGTTTTTACTAAATAGTGGAATTTTTAGTGAATAGCTAAATGTGTTAATTTACATTATAAGAAAAATAAATGATTTTTTGAGTCATTGTTGATGTACGGATGAGGTAAAAACCCTTATCTACAACTATCCTTATCTCTTGGTTTTATTTAATAATAGAAATAAAAAATATATGTCGTCTTGAGCCAAAATAATTAGAAAATGAATACAATCATAGAGAAATAACAATCTCTCAGCATATAAACACAACCCCTCACCAATAATTCTCCACACTACTTCAAATCCTTGAATATTATCCAAATTATGTCAAATATCATATAATACAATCCCCCCATGTCAATGATTATTTTTTATCAATAAAATATGAAAACATGTTTCCTTGTGTATGTTCTCAAGGAGGGGAAGTTCAAGAGGTAAATTGTTTATCATTTTCTATTAATTTATATTCAATTTCATTATTTTTATTGTCTTCTCCCCAAATCCACATATAAAAGTGGAATGATAACTATATTATAATTTATATACTATAATTTTATTATGGTATTGGTATATCAACTGTCAATTCTCTTATCTTCTCATTCTTTCTATAATGAAAAAATCCTCAATGGTATGTCAATTCCCCATCTTCATTAATGTTGATTTTTATTTTACTGATACAGCCTTCAAGGCAGGTATTACAATAATAATTGTTAAAAAATATTTTAAACTGTTTATTAAACCTATTTTAATTTTTTTTTGAACTAACATATATTTATAATATTAAATAATAAAACAAATCAGTTTCATGATTATCAAAAAACTGCCAAAATAATCTTAATGATTACAATCAACATATTATCTAACAAATAATCTAAATATCTAGAAATAAAAAATATATATCAGACCATTTTATATTATGTAAGTCCATTAATAATTACTAATTTTGAATCTTGTCAATTATTCTCATCTTACCTGATCTCCCATACATGTACATGAGTAAAATGATAACTAAACCTAAGGAAATGAACACGACTGGAACAATTAAATTGGATCTCATAACTCATCAAAATGGACATAAATGAACATTATAAATTAAAATAAGTAAAATTATTATTTAATGGGTTCTTAATTAGATTATAAATTAATCTAATTTCATTATCTTGGACATTATGTACAACAGAAAAATACATTCATTCATAATGTATGGGATTCTATCTGAACCCACATTTTTTATAGGTTACTCATTCTCTCTTGTTACCCAAAAGTAATTCATAATTATTAATTCTTACAAATCATTAATTTTTTATGTTACATAAATTTATATCTAGCTCATTTATTCATTATTTTTTGGTTAAACATGTGTTTTAAAATGTTCTCTTCTTAATTTTTACTGATAAAAAAGACCGATTGAAGGGAACATCCCAATTTCAAACCCATTTAAAAGTACACTCCATAATCTATTTAAATTAATAAATATTATAAAAAATAATTCTTTTTATCTTGGAAAAGAATATTACTTTTTTCTAGTTTAATTTAAATATTTATTCATTTTCATCTTTATGTACTTTTCTGTATTTTCCCTTAAATCTCCCCAATGTGGCTCATTTACAACTTTTCTCAATCAATATTTTTTCATGTTTTCTCTTATTCTATAAATAATTTATCATTATATATAGATAATTTCACTTATTAATCTCCATGTAGTATTCAAATCCATTCTTTCATGAACATAATAATAATACTCATATTCTGTATTCCTTATGTTATGGTTATGAAAACCATTTCTTTCCATGGGTAACCCATATATTTTAAGCTATGTTTGATTCTTCACATAGAACACATATGCTTGAAAAATTTATGAACAGTGCACCTAGATAGATATCCAATTAATTTGGTAATGTTTAGTATCATGATATGTCATGTTGGGATGGGTAGTACGTAATAGTCCTTTATAGGACTTGGTCCACCATATGTACTTGTATTATCTGTTATCCTTGACTCATGCTCTTCCCCGATAAAGGTTCTTGGTAGTTAACATTAACTCATTTTTATGTCATGTTGTATATTTTTTAACATTATTATGACGTCATGATTAAATTGTCCCATGTTGTACATGTTATGAGTCCTTTTGTGTATTCATGTTCCATGCCTTTTTATTTCATCATGTTATGTCCTCGAACTAGTGTGTTTTTCTTTATACATGTCCTTATTCCCTAACATGGATTTTTTATCTCATCCAATTGTTCATGTATTCCCCATGTTATTATATTCATATATAAGGGATGAAAGGAAATTAGGATATAGTTTTGAATAGTTAATAAAATATTTTATTTTCAATTTTTTTCTGTGATGTTTAATTATGTACTTAATCATTTAGTGGCACTATAATGTATGGTCCTTGGTTTTTAAATAATGTTTAGTTAAGTGTAAAATAAGGTAATAATATATGTAAACTTCTAGGGTCACTAATCGATGGACATAATATATTTAATAAGAAAAAACAAATTCTTGTATGAACATGATTCATGAATTATTTTGTAATGATGGATAAAGGATGCGGGTAGAAATAGTATAAGATATTAAATTAAGAGGGGTGATTTGAAAAAATTACCTCATTACTATTCCCCCTTTTGAAAGAACCTTGAGGACGTTGTATTTTTACTTTTCATGAGTCTATAAGCACATAATTTGGGAGAGTGAGTAGGTTTTGTTTTGTCATATATTAGAGTAGTTAAAAGCCCTTTTGGTAGAAATATGGTTGTGTGGGTGGTATTTATACTTGAGGAGACTGTGTTTAATTAATTAATATAGTGAAGCTTTTATATTTAAATCCAACCACATTGAGGTGGCAATAATTTCCATGAATTTTGATGAAAATTAATTTTTTATAGGATATTTAGGGTCAAAAAACACATCAACCAACCATTAAATATTTTTTTAGGTGTTTTACAGCATTACCTTTTTAAATAACACAATATTCATTTTTTTCATATACCGTGGTATATTCTTTTTGTTAGAATTGTAGGTTTTTTAAATTTATAAATTTAAATTGATCATAAAAAATAATATATATCTTTTAAATAAAAATATGGTATCATATTTACAAAATTAAATTATTCTGATTGGAAAAATAATATTTAAAATTAATCTCACATAACGAAAGAAAAATACAGTGTTTAACGCGAGGAGTTGAAACGTTTAAATTTTTTGTTATACATTTATAAAGATAAATTTATTTAAATGACCTAAATTTGTTATTATTAAATTATAAAATAACTAATTTTAGATTAAAAAAGTAAAATAAAATATATCTATCTATGTTAATTATATGTAAAAGTATTTTTCAACTAATATTCTATACTCATCAATATCAAAAAAATTGAAACTTCTATAATGAAATACCTAAATTTTAGTGTATGATAAGTTTGATATTATTATTTCAAAAATAAAATTTAATTTTACATTTTAATATTATAAAATTAAAAAAATTATATTTTAATTTGGTGGCCCCTCGAAAGGTGGAAAAATTCCCTTAGAAATCAATAGCTTTTATGATTAAAAATTTATTTCTTCTAATCATGATCCTATAAAACATATTTGATAAATTTAAATACATTTTATTGATAATATATAATATAAATTTTATTAATATATTTTAATAATAGGTATTAATTAAATTTATTAATATAAAATTTCATTTTGGGTATAGAAATATTTTTTTATAAAAATACAACCTTTATGTTCACGTGTTTCTCATTTTTATTTATAATAAATTGGTAACCAATTAATTAATAAACAAGTGTAAACTATAATTACCTAAATTAGTTAATGTAATTAATTCCAAAAATTCAAATATACATTTGATAACTATCACATTTAATTAATAATATTTTATCACTTGTTTCAGCTTAGTGTTCTTTGTAATGTATGTTATCGAAGACATTGAATTTATTTAAGATGATAAATACCATAAAATACTTGGTTCTAAAATTATACCCTCTATAAATAAATATAATCCAATTAATATTATATTTCACTTAGATAATTAGTGGTTTTTAAATAAAAATTCTTGTGTGGGAAATCCACATTGAAAATAAGGTTGATAAAACACCCCCTTAATAAGAGGGAAAGGCAAATGAGATGTTCACCACAAAATTTGGCTCTCGAATATGATGGAATTACTAATAATAGAAAACATGGACATCGAATATAAATATAACTATCTTGTTCTTATGGGGATTGAGAAAGGAAATGGTCATTAAAAGGATAATGACCATAAAACCATAGACTGAATAGGTCTAAAAATGTCAATAATATCCTAAAATTGATGGTAATATAACGAAATTTAATTTCAAAATCACTTGAGAAGATAAACATACATTATTTAGTCTAAAATTATATTCTCACTCTTTTTTTCCTTCAATATACTTTCAATTCATCTCTTAGTCAAGTAAATGAAATTTTTCATTGACTTTTTTTTAATGAATCACATTAATGGATCAGAAGATCCACAAGCCCTTCATTCGTCCATTAAATGTTTATTGAAACCAAAATAGTTAAAACACAGTATCTAATATAATAAATCATTCATTTAATTAAAATAATAATATCCCATGATTAATTTAATCCATTATATAAGTAGTTGATTTTAGGACTCATTATAGATATGTATGTCCAAATTTAAATACCCAAAATTTGGAAGGAAGTTAACTAAAATTTTAAAATCATTAGACTTTCAACATAATATAGATATTATTTTCACAAAAAATATATAATTACCTTGATCTCAGTATAAAATTAATTAAAACTTGTATGATTACAAAAAATATAATCTTACTTTGTTGAATATATTCCTTAAATCCAATCATGATGTAAAACCTACTATGATAACATAAGACATCAACTAAAATACCAATTTTAAGGTTACCAATAATATTTAATAAAAACACTTTTTTATTAATATCTTAATGTTGGGAAAAGAATTGGTTTCTCATCCCCAAATCAATTGATTTCTATAAGATTAATTTAAAAAAATATCACTTCTCTTGGTTTCTAGTACTATTCATTCAAACCTTCTAATCCTAAAATAATAGGTATTGTAGAAAAATACTTATATAATGCACGATTATTATAAACATAGAATAATTGATAAAATAAATCTTGAATCCAAATATTCATGAACTTTAATCATTATAATTCAATTTTAAACCATTAATTATGCTTCCTCATCTTATTCATTAATACATGCTTCCTTTCATTTTAATTTTATAACATCTTCACCATAATAAGTATAATCATTACACGTATAACCTTTCTGATAATTTTTAATCAAAGGTAATAGGTTTTTTTAATTTATATATTTAAAACATTCAAACATCAATAATTCCTTAAAAACCAATTATTCCAATGTTTTCATTTTTCCATGGAAATTTCATTTTTATATCCTTATTTTCAACACATAAAACTTTTTGGAATTTCAATTAATAAAACAATTATGGAATTTCTTCTAAAATTATAAACATATGGGAAACTATATCATCTTACACTATATGGTTTCCACCACATATGTTCGCATTGAGAAATGCCCTTATATTTTTGGCGAGTCTGAGAGTTTGTGTGGGTTAATTTGTTTAAATTATATATTGTGATAACTGATTAAGTATAAAAAAATAAACATTAATCAATCAACATCCCATTTGGTTACTCAATTGTAAATTTTCTAATAAATTCAATGCTAAACTAGATCATTCCAGTTCCCACCAATGACTGAAACAAAAAAAAATTGTATGCATCAAACTAGACTAATCAGAGTGAAATAATATTATGAAATGTAAGTCCAAAATAATGACATGTTATTTTAAAGATTGGAGTATTTTGGTTTAACCTTGGTTAAACTTTTTTACTACCAAAAATATAATATATTGTCATATACATATAATTATCCTCAAATCCATTCATTTTGTTATGTTCCATAATATATTTTCCCTAAATCTATTTCTCAATGTTTCTTTATAATCTATGACAACCTCGCCTACAGACTACATATAAAAACCTTGATTTTTATTATGCTTTAATAAATCATTATGTTCATAAAATTACACTTAATACAACCCAAATTATTTATATGTTTAATGCATAATGAAATTAAGTACTTGTAATAACATTATTACCATGGGATAAAAAACATTATTAAAAACATACTTATCATACTTCGTAAATCCATGGATTTTAAAACTGTAAAAAATAACATGGGGGAATGAAACAAATGGGTGATCTATAAAGCATGGTATAGGAATAAGAAATGAATAAAATGAATAATATAATACATTTTATAAAATAACAATATCAATGGATCATATAATGAATGTGAATAATAAAGCAAGATATATCATGACAATCAAAACATTAGAAATGTGGAAAAAACATAAAACAATAAATCATAAAACTTATTTCAATGATAAACCTGAAAATTCAGCTTGATAAAGAGTTTACCAAAAAGGAATCATGTTAACTCCATGTACCAACAATATGAGTCATGATAATAAACATTTCCAAATCTATAGAACGACTATCTGGGGGAACCCATAATGTACATTTCATTCTCATTCTTAAGTGTTCCACATAGATCATAAAACAAGGATTTATTGATAATATTAATTTTTTTTCCACAATTAATGAATGTGGAACCAAATTATTTATTTCCAAAATAAAGGTTATCTTTCTATAAATTTCAACACCGTTGATAGGAAAAGTGTATTTTATTCACTATACAATTTTTTTAGGGAAGAGTGTGGGGACATTTTGGATGCATAACAATGTTAAATAAATATTATTATAAATTGGTTTATGAAAGATAAATGGGTCTCTAATTACATAAAAATAAAATGGAAATGAATTTATACATGTAAATGAATTTCCAAAAATTATTAATTTTAAAAATTAAGGAATAATATGATAAAGATACTTGATTAATGAAAAGAATCCTAGCTAAATTTCGGCATAGTAATGCATGTGCATTAAAAATCATGGGAGGCTAAATGAGAGAAAAAGAAGATATAATTATTTATAAATTATATTTAAAGTAATAATAATATGTAAGAACAAATTACAACATATGAAAATGTAATTTTGATACATAACATTAAATATGTTCTTGAATGGAAATGAGAAGTGATAAGTTTTTTAATCAATTTTAGCATGGTAACGAGTATTCATAAATAATTAAGGGAGGAATAATGAGACTAAAAGGGGTATATAATCATATATAAATAAAATTTATAGTATGTGGCATATTTAAGAACATATGAGACATGATCTAATGGATATTATGAATAAAAACATAAAACAAGTGCTTGAATAAAAATTAGACTAGAAGATCCCACACGAAATTTCGTCATAGAAACAGCTTAGGTAAGGTTCAAAATGAGATAGGATAAATGATATCTAATTCATAAAAATCATTTATAAAGTAAGGTTATAATTATAATTTAATTAAAAAATAACAAATTGAAATTAATAATACTAATTTCAAGTGATGTTTTTTAATAGAAAGCAGGTGAGGAAGGCTAGGATATCTTACATGAGTTTGTGACACAAAATTAATTAGAGGGGAATCTGGAGAGCTTGTGGGTGCCTTTAGAGGACTCTATAGAGTATATAAAAGAGAATATAAGTTCTTAAAGGAGATTTATTGAATATAATAGGGATCTCATGTGGGTTTATATTGGAAAAGATGGGGATTTCTTTATCATTTTCGTTTTGGACTCTATATAATAAAATAAACAAAACCAATACCATCCCAATGTTTTTTCACATGGTTTCCTCAAAATATATTTATTTTAAATTATAATATTATGATAAATGGACTAACCTAAAAATAATAATTCCCATTACTATTTAGAGGTGCGTCAGGCTCCTAATGATACTATTTTAAAACATTATAATATATTACATATTTTTGAGAGATCTATAATATCTTTTTAAAATTTATAAAATAAAGCTAAAATGAAATTATTTTAAATTTAAAACAAATATTTCTTCATCTGTACCCTTTATCGTATTTATTACAATGATTTTTGGGTTATTATTTTGTCAAAAAACACAAAATATATTTTTTTGCTATTTAATTTTTCCCAAAAATTTGATTTCCTTAGAAAAATATTAACAAATCACCATTGAATAATGTAGAAATTTTGATTCAAAAAATAATATTTATTTTACCAAATAAATTTCTAAATATTTGATTTTTTATATTTAAAAATAAGAACCGACATTTAATTAGAAATTTTGGGTTTTTTATAATAATAGTTTTTCAAACCCTCATAAAAATTACATTAGACATTATAAAAATAATATGATAATTAATATTTTATTAGAATTATTTAATTATGTTATTAAAATGTTATTTACATAAAAGTATGTTAATTCATAAATTACGTAATTGGATTATAATATTGTCTAAATATAAAAAAAAATTCGTTATTGTATAAAAATGAAAATCATTTAAAAAGTAAGAATAATATGATTAATATATATTAATTATTCAATACTTTATAATATACATATTTTTATTTCTATGCTCTCGATACATATCCCTTTAACACATCAAAAACATTCTATGTGTAAGGTTTGTGATAGTAGGACTTTCATGGGATTGTTCATTCAACATGGATTACATCATGATCTCAACGATTTCGATATTCTCCCATAAATGGGTATGATAATCCTTATCTTTTTGGATATCTTTATGGGATGGTCAAGATAATATATTATAAATTCTATCTATGTTGGATGCTCTGGTAAATGTACCTCATACGGACAATCCTACTGATTGAGGTCATCACTTCATTTTTCTGGGACAATTGGATTTATAAAAATAGTATATTTATATTTATCAAGTGATCACTACTCAAAGGTTATATTATCAATGGTAATGATTTATTACAGTACATAAATTCTAATAGAATATAATAAAACCAAATAAGTGTATGTATTTTCTATAACCATGTTACAAAAAAAATATATTAAAATTATTTTCAATGGTAATTTTATTTATAATAGATCATTTCATTGTGATCCTGTCCCCATAACAAATTTTAGCCTTTAAATTTTCTTATACCATAATAAAACATATGAGGATAAATTGGTTTCATCACATCCTCTGGTTCTCAAGTAACTTTCTGAATCATTTGGTTTCTCTAAAACACTTTGAAAAGGCTTATTATCTTATATAATATAACCTTTTCTCTACATCCAAAAATCATCATTTAATACTCTTCATAGGAAATATCATTCTCCAATTCTACTACCTATGGATTGACTAAATGAGATCTGTATTGTATTTACTTCTTTAAGAGGGATATATGGAATACAAAATGTACTTCAGATGGGATTGGTGGAATTTCTAGTGGATATTCCACCACTCTAGTGTGATCAAGGGTCTCATATGGGATTATGTATCTAGGAATAATTATTCCATTATTCCCAAAAATAAAAACATTCTTCTATGGAGATATGAATAATAATACAATGTCTTCAACATTAAACTCTAGGCCTCATCGAAGATTTTCAGTATAGATGTTTTGTCGACTCTGAGAATCCTTGATGTTATAGTGAATGGTCTTATTATTTTCTAACATTTCGTCAGCCATTTCAGGGAATAACATTTTTTTGTTCCCAAACATCATCCCAACTTGTAGGAGTTCTTCCCCTCCTCCTACAAAATGCAATATATGGATCCATTTGGATGCTCGAGTGGATAATACTTTTGAAAGAGAACTAAACCAAAGGAAGATGATTGTCCTGTCCACCTATTAGTTCTATAGAAAATAATCACAATATGTCTCCTAGTTTCTCAATTATCTGATCCTATTGGACATCATATTGAGGACGATATGTCGTACTGATGTTTATGTTAGTGTTTAGTACATGTGGGAGACTTTTTGATCTCATGGAGGTGAATCTCATATCATGATTGGATACAATAGATAGTTGTAAAACATGAATCCTTAACACTAATCATATATATAACCATGAATGTTTATCCATTGTGAAGTCCTATCAAATAGAGATAAATAACAATGTATTTTTAAGATTCTCCACATCAAAAATATAGTAATTTTTCCCATAGATTTCTTTGAATATCTGGTGACAATATTCACGGTAATGATATCCAATTTCCATGTTGGTATGGGTAATTGTGGAATCATCCCCTAATACTTATTTTTTAAACATTTCACTTGTTGACTTACCAAAAACATTGATGTATATTCACTAATATAATTCTTCATACTGTCCCACAAATAGATCACACAAAAAACTTAATAAATCTTTCTACTTCCTTGTTAAATGGAGAATGTTGAATTATGTGAATATTCCAACAGTTCATTTTTAACATAGTATTTTATGGGACATATACTCTTGACCCAAATCTCAAAATTCATTATTTATCAAATTTATACTATGAGGATATACTTTTTCTCATGACTTGTACCTTCCTTGGAATTTCTATATCATTTCATTTTGAATCTTTTAGAATTTACAACAGAGGCAGCTAATAAAAAGTTTGTGAAGGAATTTTAGATGTTCCATTCTTTATGATTCTCATGTACATCCTTTACAAATATTTTAAGATCATATCTCTCCCAATTTTTATCGATGACAGAATTTCTAAATCCATTCTACTTAATGAACCCCCCCACTTAGTTCATTTTCTCATTATAGTAGTGAATGGAGAAATTATAGTCCTTGATTAGCTCTAAAAATCTTCAATTGAACATATTATGATATTTCTGTCTGACTGTATATTTTAGGATATTAGGATTAGTATATATCTCACACATATACCTAAATATAAAATTCCACCTGATTTTCGATGGAAATATGACTACTTCAAACTCCATATCACACATGGGATAGTTTTTCTTTTGAATATTAAACTTCCTTGAGTTTTATCCTATCAGGTTATCATTTTTTATCAGTACACAACATAATCCATTCTTTAAATAATAATTTTATACCATAAAGTGTTCCCCACCTCTCAGTAGTGTCAACACAAGTGTAATGATAAGCCTCTTTTTGAAATCCTTAAATCTTTCCTCACATTCATGTATCTAGACAATCCTCATTCCCTTCTATTTTATCTTTGTATGAGTTTTTTAAAATAAAGATTAATTTATCACATGTTTGCAATAATACACAACTCATTCATGGAAACTATGGATATCTGTCATGGATGATGGCCTCGCCCATCATTTAACTTCTTCAGTCATTGAATGTTCCATTGATATCCCATTTTTGGTTATTAAATGACCCCATAAAATAGACCTCCTTCAAAAATAACTCACATTTTAATTACATGTCATAGATTTTTACCTTCTATAGGGTTATTAATATAGTGATCATATTCTCCTCATTCTCCTCCTTATTTTTTGAGTATATTTAAATATCATTTATAAATACTAAAAAAATGTGCAACGTTAATATCTAGAGAAACTACAAATCCAGTACATGAAGATTTCTTGAGAATAAATATTCTTAAAAGGAAACACTATGAACAAAAAGTGCATGTACCTTGTATGAAAAGAAGTCTTGGAGATATCCTCTTTCATCATTCTAACCTAGTAAAATCCCAACCAATAATCCACCACTAAGAAGTATTGTGCTCTATGTATCTGATCGAAAACGTCATAAACGTGTCGAAGTGGGTACACACTCTTTATCGTCAACTTTATAACATCACAATAATCAATGAAAATGAGCTCTGACCAATTCATCTTTAGGGTGAGGAGGAATAGTGAACTACGTGGTGACGCACATTGGCATTTGAACCCATTTTCAATATTCACCACTTGTTGTTTATTTGGATTCTCGTGTTCCACAACATCATCTCTATATAAATTCTTTGATATTGAAAATGTCATAGTTATAAGAGAGATTGAAAATTAAACCTCTCGACTAAGAGGAAGTCCCAAAAAATTCTCAGGAAACACATCAATCTATACCCTCACAATAGGAAAGTATTTTAAGTTGGTTATTTCATTAGAATCACTCATTTGAGATAGACATGCTTTCTCATAGGGTGACAATATCAATGCTTGGGATGTTTGTGATACTTAATACTCATCCTCATACTTTCACTTAAACCAAATATCCGGTCTCTTCGCAAAATGATCAGTGTTTTAATTGTCATATAAAATTAAGTTGTTTATATATAAGGAAATCCAATCCATGCCTTTAATTGAATAAAATTACACAATAATGATTATTAAAAGGTTCTCTAGAATTTTTATCACACATATATTGATAGGATCAGAGTAATATAGTTTGTATGTAATAAATTAACAATTTTCTTTCATCGGTATATCTACATCAATAGATTTGGTGGTGAATGAATTGTTATACCAAACATTCAATATATGAAGGACTGTGTAGAATTGGAATAAAAAAGTGTGTTCAGTATTCTTTAATAAAACAATAGCACACCTTTTACAAATCATTATTTGCATCCACTTTTGCGATGGTGAAGGAAATTGATTTCCATTGCTACCTTGGAGGATGTTGGTTGTCTATAAGGACCTTTGGCTTAGGTAATTGGTCTGAAACGTTCCCAGGTTCCTTAAAGATGATGCAATAGACAATACACCAAGGGGTTAAAAGGTCGTTACATTCCTAAATATTATTAGTGGGTTTCTCCTATCGATAATATATTTCCATAAATCTATCATTCCCACACCTAATGATTTTTTCGTTCACCTTAAATAATTTTTGGGGTGATTCTCTCCATAAATTTGACAAGTGGGATGTTAAGATTTCTTGGAACTAATAGATTTCACCATTAGACTGCAAGAATTAAGTTCCACATTCCGCTTCATATCCCTATAATACCCTTTGGAATCTCCTATCTCCTTTTGGAATATAATGGAACATTGAAAAATTTCATCATAGCTATCAATGTCATGGATTGTGAAGGATTTTAGTTGCCATGACCCATCCTCAGGGCCCGTCCCGTGACTACCCCATGACCGCATTACATAGGATAGGGGTTGGGGACTAGAAACGAAGGTGTAAATCCCTAAGATGGGAAGGCATTGCCTTTGTGAATGTAAACAAATACAACAGAGTACACAAGAGTAAGTAAACACTAACTCAACACTGTATACAGAATGTAGTGTTGAAAGTAAAGGGTTTGTAAATACAAGCCCAAAATTAATGTTTAGGTACAATGGAAAGCAAGTACAACTGAAAAGGGGACAATAGCTAAATTGGAAAGCTCCTGGAACGACCGCTAAGAATCCTACCTGAAGGGTAGTTACAGATTTCCACCTCAGCACTCCACGTGTATCGGTCCGCTCTATGTACCGTCTCGCCGTGTGGTCCACCTCCGCGTATCATCCAGTCCTGGCTTGCTCTCGGCCTCTGTCAACGTTGTTTTTCATCTGTTTCAAACACAACACAGTGCGGTCATATCCCGTTCAGTGGTGAGTATAATGACACTTAGTAGGAACCTCAAGACCCCTGAAGGTCTCCCATAATCTACGAAGGATAAACCAAAAAATGAATGACACTATCAAGAATTATCAAACAAACCTACTTAGGTATATGATCATACATAAACCTAAGTTATCAATCTCAGTTCAGCTCCAACTCTCGAGCTCAAGAACAACCCAAACCACACAAGAAGTAAAGTCGGTCACAATAATGATAATGATTGAATGTCAAGACTCTGCTCACACAGGTATGTCAAAATTGTAGAGAGATATAGATGATCTCATGTAGCCACTGGATCATCTAAGATGTCAGACCTACATAGGATACAAGACCAGCTAAGCTGTCGGACCCACAAATGATACAAGGCCAGCTATCTCGTCTAATCTATCAGACCCAAACAGGATACAGGACCAGCTATGTTGTCAGACCCACACAGGATACAAGACCAGCTACTCTGTCGGACCCACACAGGATACAAGTACAGAGGTCAAAACTGCAGGACCCACACAGGATACAAGAACAGTAGTCATCGATGTCGAACGCATATAGGATTCCAGTATGGTAGTTGTCGTCGTCGAACCCACTAAGGATTCGAATATGTTGGACGTCGCAGTCGTAGCCAGATCTAAGGTTCTAGCACACAACATTCTTGATTTTGGGAGGTTTCACTCCTCGTGTGAAGGGGTTTGATACATCAACTATCATGAAGTCTTGAGTTGATGTACCCTGATGTTCCGTCTCAACAAAAGGAACCCAACGCGACAGCCGGCGCATCAATCGGACGCCCGTTCTGAGAGTTATTAGGTTTACTGTTCTAGGGGCCCGGTTGGATTTCGGGTACAATCCAACTCAGCCATACTCCAATCTCATCCGAATCTCACGTGTAGTATGCCAAAAGGACTGTTTCATCAAAATTAATCTGATGTATTTGATGACATGTCAATCAGATGTCTCTTCCTTATGTTATAAGTGTTTCCGCTCCGAGGGCCCGGATGGTTTTGAGTTTTATCCAAACCGGCCATAACAAAACTTTGCCAAACCCTTGAGTGTAATATACCAAAACGACCGTGCCGATCCAAGGAATCATTTGTAATGAATAGTACGTCGATTGGAGGTCTGTTGCTCATCTTATGTGTGAAATACTAAAATGGGTCTGAAGAGTGGGGTTTGGTTATGGTCCGACCTGGCCTAACCCGCCCTGGGTTGGCCTGAACCGGGTCGGCCTGACCCTGGTTTTGGTCCAGGCCAGTAGGGTGCAGCATGACCCGACCCGGTGTGGCGTGTCCTAGCTCGGTGGCAGCGGCCCGACCCGCCCAAGGGCGGCCCAACCTGCGTGGCTGGCGGCCCGGCTTGGGGCCAGCCACGGGTCGGCCAGTTGGCAGAGCGTGGTGCGGGGGGGGGGGGGTGGTTCTTCGAAACAGTGGCATCGTCCCACCGACCCGGCCGACCGAAGCCGACCGGTCTTCTCCAGCGCGAGCGGCCCGCACAGCGGGCCGTTGTCCTCCCGCACGGCACCTGCGGGTGCCGAGACTTCTTTGAATCCAACCGCTGCACCTGCAAAGCCGCCCGTGGAGCACGGGTCGCGGTCTTCCCGCAGTGCGGCACCACAAGGCACCGCGATTCCTTTAGCCCGGCCGGCTAAGCCAGCTAGTTCTTATTCGGCCAAGCAGCCCGTGGTTGCGGGTTGCGGTTCTTCCACACGTGGCCGGCACACGACCTCCATTACTTCCAGTCGCCGATGTCACTGCCTCCTTCATCCATTCTTTCTCCTTATGATCATCGTTGCCATATTAACCAGGAACCAACGAAGGGTCGTCAGGCCATGTTTTTTCACCCCGCGCCTCCACATTAGGTGACAACAATCAGCCAATGATAATATAGATAATTCTCCATGAACAAGGTATAATTTCATTCACTTAAAATTATACAAATACCCCCTACCTTGATTCCAAGAGTGTTTCACATCGACGACCCATGGAAGACGGCGTCACCGAAAACGATGTCGTCTCGTCAATGTCGTAGGTCGTTGTCATTGAGACATTCCTTGTCGGTTATGTCTTCTCCCTTGATGTGGAGGATGAATAAAGGATGATGTTCTTCATGGGGAGAACGTCGTTATTCGTGCTCTTCATGTTCCTCATTGGATGAACGATCCTCCTCCTCTCCTTAGTTCTCCGAAAATATGCCCACAAATATTTTCCAAACAAATATAATAAAAGGCCCCCAATATAAACACATTTCCAACCATTTCAAATTTATTTAAACACACAAACAAATAAATTAGTGATTCATATAATTAATTTTCCATGGGTTGGAAAGGAGAGTTTATCCAAATTAATAAAGGGGAGATGAGGAGTTTAAGAGGAGTTAAATGGGGGGTTTCAAGGTAGTTGAAGGGAGGTGAAAGAGATTGGGATTGTGTGGGCCCCACCACACTAAATCCTCAAATGGGATGTTATGTGGGGTGTGGTCCCCACATCCAACCCCCTTTGTTGGATTTAACCACCACCTTTATAAAAATTTTATAACACATGAATTTTATAAAAAATTTTATGAATCCCCAAAATTTATCTTTCAACACGCATAAAACGCAACTGTGGTAAATGTGTCCTTAAGAGAATACTGGTGCTGCGAGTTCATCGTTTTCCTAGGATTTCAATTCTGAGCACCAGTTCAAAAGTTAGAAACTCCCGCTCATACTTTCATTTAACGTACCCAAACAAAACTTCATAAAATTATTCCGGGCACACCGAGCCTCGGAAGTAGGTGCTGTCAGAAACTACATACTCCTAAAATTCTAGAGAATTTTAGAAAAAAAAAATTCATTGAAATTTTTGGGTCTTTACATTATACCCACCTCACGGCTTTACGTACCAGTAAATCTACATCACCCACTAGGGAAACAAATGAGGGTGCTGAGCACGCATTTGAGTCTCCCGCTCCCATGTGCTCTCCTGGAGGTTATTGTGCTGCCAGCGAATGCACACAAGAGGAATCAACCATCCACGTAGGACCTGCTCCTGTCAATTCTCAATTTGTACAGGGACATCCTTGAATTTCACCCCATCGTCGATGTCCAGCTCCCCATGGTTGAGGATGTGGGATGGGTCGTGCACGTATCTCCTCAGCTGAGATTCATGGATGATGTTGTGCACCCGATGTAAATGAGGTGGAAAGGACAGGCAGTAATCCACCTCGCCTACCCTACTGAGGACCTGGAATGGTCCGATAAATCCTTGAGACAACTTTCCGCCATGGCCATATCTCCATAGACCTCGTTGAGGTGAGACCCGTAGAAAAATGTGTTCTCCATCCTCAAACTCCAGTGGTCTTTGTCTTCTATAAGAACATGACTTCATTCTACTTTGTGATGTCTTCATCCACTCCTGGATGATTTGCACCATCTCCGTCGTATCCTGAATCATCTCTGGTCCTACAAGTGCTGACTACCCTGGGTCATTACGGAACAGAGGTGATCTACAAGGTCGTCTTACAGTTCCTTGTAAGGTGCCATCCTGATGGTGGAGTGGTAGCTATTTTTGTATGCGAAATCCACTAATGGTATGTGATCCTCCCAACGGTGACCAAAGTCATGGAAACATGCACTTAGCATGACCTTGAGGGTCTGAATGGTTCTCTATGTCTAGCCATCCGTCTAAGGAAGTAAGTTGGTTCTCAGATGTAGCTGCGTCCCAAATGCCTCCTGAAACCCCTTCCAAAGTCGGGAAGTAAAGTGTGTGTCCCGATCAGAGACAATCGTCGATGGCACACCATGAAGCCATAAATTCTCTTGTACATAGAGAAATCTCAAGCCCTCTACTAAGCCCTGCTCTCTGATTGGTAGGAAGTGGGCTGACTTGGTGAGTCGGTCGACAATCACCTAGATAGAGTTGTGTCCTATGGATGTACATGGAAGAGACATCACTAAATCCATGGATATCCCATCCCACTTCTACTCTAGGACATCTAAGGGTTGTACCAATCCTACTGGTACCGGGTTCTCCGCCTTCACCTACTAACAAGTAAGGCATAGAGAGAAAAATTCGACTACAACCTTCTTCATACCTGGCCACCAGTGCTGTCGTCTGAGGTCTTGATACATCTTCGCCACTCTTGGATTAACCACTAGAGGGGAAGTGTGAAACTTTCTAAGCACTTCCTCCTGTAGTGCAACGGGTACCATGGTACATCCTCTGAAGAGGACGATGTTCTCCTCACCTTCATAAAACCCATCAGGTGTAGTCCCTGAGGATATCTGAGCACGTCGCATCTCACAGTCAACATCCCCATGTTGTGCCTCTTTGACATGCTGAAGAAGTGGAGCAGTGACTATGAGAGACTGTAGGAAGGCTACTCCATCTTTATCTATAAAGGTTATCTGCAACGTAGCTAGATTCTCATTCTCCTCTCTGAGTAGTTATATGCCTGATATCTTGCGGAGAGGATATGTTACTACATTCTCCTTCCCATGAGTATAGACTATCTCGAAGTCATAGTCCTGGAGGAACTCGATCCATCACCATTGTCTTAGGTTCAACTTCTTCTACTAAAAGATGTACCTGAGACTCTGTTGGTCAGATTATACTATAAAACTCTCCCCCATAAGATAGTGCATCAACATATTCAAGGCGAAGACCATGGATACTAACTCTAGGTCATGGGTATTGTAGTTCTCCTCATGTTGTCTCAACTTCCATGAACAACATGCGATCACTGCTCACTCCTGCATCAGAACACCCCTGAGTCTGATCCCTGATGCGTCAGAGTAAACTATGTACCCTACGCCCTCCTCCAGTAGCCTCATGATGGGTGTAATAGTCAACCTCTGCCTCATCTCCTATAATCTCTGATAGCATCTATCTGACCACACGAAGGGTTTCCCCTTCTTCGTCAATGATGATAGTGGTGCTGCAACTCTGGAGAAGTCTGGAACAAAGGTAAGTCTAGCCGACTCCTGAGTGATCGACTTCACACTCTTATGCATGATTCTTTTCTATGCTGCTTGGGTTTTCCTTTTCACAGACCAAGGAAAAACCCAGCCCAATGTTTTAGATAAACCACAACCTTTTTTTCTAATTCCGTCAATCTGTGTATGAACTATGGTTGCCCAGTCCATACCCAAACTAACATCGTAAGGCCTCGACGCTGTCACCAAGAGGTTCCAAACGAAACTCTCGCCTCGTGGTTCAGATCACACAGTCATTGTAAGTGTTATTATCAATTCTCCTCTCAATGGTACCTCCAGACGTGAGGGATAAGTCAACAGTTTAACTGGAAACTCTAGGTCTGGAACAAGATTCGTGGAAGGTAGTAATGATTGGTATCTATGTCTATTGGTATGACAGCTAGTAGTAGACACAGACCATACCGTGAATAATTCCTAGAGCTATTGGGTCACACTCCTTGACCGCATGTATCTATTCTCTTCCCCTTCCCTCAAGATCCCTAAGACTAGTAGGGAACTTAAAGGTGGGTGGTTTTAACCTATCGAAATGTTCACCACTTCATGCTTCTCTCCTAGCTTTTCTTCCATGTCTGCTACCATGAAGATTCATCTTTCCTTAACACTTCCTCTTCCAGAAACATCTCACATGCCCAAGTCACTGAGTCTGACGCCCGTTCGCAGCTTCCCACTACTAACATTCACTGGTTTTATCCATTCATCCAAAGAACATTCACCAAAAAAGCTTCTCTCTATCACTCTAACAAAAGTGGAAATGCATTGAAGAAAATGTGTGGGCTTAGATATTCATAAACACACCTCTCTCAGAAGTTCGAGCCCTAAATCACTATTCACATCATATTCATCGAGTGCCCAGAATGGTTGGTATGCCTCGATGAATACTCAATTACCGACATATCGTCTTGCCGAAACTATAGAAGCTGAACGGAACTCTCATCCACCTCATAAAGCGATTCCTCAGCTGATTGTGAGTCAGGCTCGCCTCATAACATGAGGGGTGATGTTGAAACACATGCAAGGAACTAATCCATCATGGTTCCTCTACCGGTACAGCTGGTATTATCTACTAACCAATGTGCAGTGATATAGATGGCACACTGCCTGAAGACACCATCTTGGAAAATGGTCCAAGTACCGAATCTCCATCACTACGTAGACTATCCTCATGGTCACTCACTTAAAAAAATACTAGCATCTAAGAATAACATATGCTCTACTAGTGTCTCAACTAGGAGGAAAACTTCAGCAATCGCCTCAATCCAGTCCTCTACTGCCTGGGAATCTATCTCGCCTCATATCTTCAGTGGCCTATCCTGGTGGAACTCATGCAATGCGCTATGTCGGGGTGCACCGTCCACTAGTGAGTCTGGTGGCATCTGCTACCCAATGGGTGGTGGTGCTACTCGTACACAACCCGAAGGTGCCAACATAGTAAGAGAGCCCTACATCGGAGCCTCATTGCTCGGTGGGCCATCATCGTGTACTCTGTCGGAAACCCTAGCTGGCTGTCTTCGCAGCAGCATCCTGATAAGAAACAAGTGTGCCGTAGTAAATAAGTTATACTTGGTGATCTGACTAAAAGATACAACAATGGAAACTCCTGAAAAACACACGCAATCAGTGTTTTCATGATCTGAGTTGTAAATCAGAGGTCAAGGTCCTGGGGTATGGATACGGCAGTCATCGCACCAACACTGGACTCCCTAGATAGAAAACCACACTCAATACTCTTAACACTATTGCTTCATAGAAATGAATGATCAGAGTCCTGAGTTTTGTGGTATAACTGACTCCTCTGATACCAATTTTTCACGAACTATCCTCAGGTCCCAAAAAGAGACTACCCCATGCCCTCCTTCCATAGGCCAGGGGTTGGCGACTAGCACCAAAGGTGTAAATCCCTTTGTTGGGAAGGCATTGCCTTTGTAAAAGTAAACAAACACAATAGTGTAAGAAAGAGGAAGTAAACACTAAGTGAATATTGTATACAGAAAGCAGTTCTGAATGTAAAGGGGCCAGAAATGAAAGCCCAATAGTAAAGTACATGTACAACGGAAAGCAAGTACAATTGAAAAAGGAACAACAACTAAAATGGGAAGCTAGTATAATGACCGCCGAGTATCCTACCAGAAGGGTTGGTACATATGTACACCTCATCACTCCACATATATTGTTCTGCTCCATGTATTGTCTCATCTTGTGGTCCACTTCTAGGTACCGTCCGGTCCTGGATCACTCTTAGACTCTGTCAACGTTGTTCATTGTCTGCATCCAACACAACGAAGTGCGGGCATTTCTTGTGCAGGGGTGATTATAATGATACTTAGTACGGACCCCGAGACCCCTGAAGGTCTCCCAGAATCCCCGAAGGATAAAACACAAAATGAATGATATAATCACGCAATTTCAAAGAAATCTACTTAGGTATATTCCCATACATATACCTAAGTTATCAATATCAGTTTGGCTCTAAATCATGAGCTCAACCACAACCCAACCCACACTAAAAGTAATGTCAATCACATCGATGATAATGGTTGAATTTCAAGACTCAGCTCACATGGGTATGCCACAATTGTAGAGAGATATAGATGATCAGATGTAGCCACATGATCATCTAAGTTGTCAGACCCACACAGGAAACAAAACCAGTTATGTTGTCAGACCCACACATGATACAAGGACAGCTATCTCATCTAAGCTGTTGGACCCACACAGGATACAAGACCACCTATGCTACTGGACCCACACAAGATACAAGACCAGCTACTCTGTTAGACCCACACATGATAAAAGTAAAGAGGTCAAAACCGTCGTACCCACACAGGATACAAGAACAGTAGTCATCGTCATCGAACCCACAGAAGATTACAGTATGGTAGTCATTGTCCTCATCCCCATGGAGGATTCCAGAATGCTAGACGTCGCAGTCGCAGCCAGCTCTAGAGTTCCCGCACACATCACGCTCGATTTCAGGAGGGTCTGTTCCTCGTGCAAAGGGGATCGATGCATCAACTATCACGATGTCATGAGTTTATGTACCCCAATGTTCCATATCAACAAAAGGAACCCAACCCGACAAACGGAGCGTCAATCTGACACTCGGTCTGAGAGTAATTATCTTTTCCGTTTTAGGGGCCCGGTTGGATTTCGGGTACAATCCAACCCGACCATACTCCAATATCATCTGAATCCCAAGTTTAGTATGAAAAAGGACCGTTTTGTCAAAAGTAATCCAACATAGTTGATGACATGTCAATCAAACATCAGGTCCATACGTTATAAGCATTTCCACTATGAGGGCCCGGTTAGTTTCGAGTTTGAACCAACCCGGCCATACCAAAATTCACCAAAACCTTAATTCTAATATACCAAATCACCGTCCTGATCCGAGAAATTCTTCTCAACTAACAATGCGTCTTTTGGAAGTCTGTAGATCATGTTATGGGAGAAATACTAAAATGGGTCTGAAGAGGGGGATTTGGGTCCAGTTCGACCCGGTCCAACCCGCCCTGGGTCGGGCCACACCCGGCCGACCCGACCCGGGTCCGGGTCTGGCCCGGGAGGGCGTGGCCCAGCCTGGCGGCTGCGGCCCGGCCCGGCGGGGTGCAGCCCGACCCGACCTTCTCCAGGGCGGTCCGACCCGCGTGGCTGGAGGCCCGACTCACCCAGTTGCCCGAGCGTGGTAAGGGGGTGGACTTGGGGCACCCCCAGTTCTTCGAAAAGGCGGCTCCGCCCCTCCTGCATGTCTGTATGAAGACGGCCAGTCTTCTATGACATGAGCAGCCCACACAGAGGGCCTCTGTCCTCTCGTGTGGCACCTGCGGGTGCCATGACGTCTTTCAATCCAGCCGGCAAGTGCCTAGCCGGCTCACCGCAGAAGCAGCCTGCGGAGCACGGGCCACAGTCTTCCCATAGCGCGGAACCACAAGGCATCACGGTTCTTTATGCCAGGCCGGCTAAGCCGGCCAGTTCTTCCTGCCCGGCTGGTCATAAGACCGGCCGATTCATCTACTTCCAAGCGGACTGTGGTTGCGGGCCTCGGTTCTACTGCACACTGCTGGTGCGCGGCCGCCATTAGTTTTGGTCGCTGACTCCACCGCCTCCTTCGTCCATGCTCCCACATTATGGTCGTCATTTCCAAATTAACCATGAACCAACGAAGTGTTGTCGGGTCGTGTTTTTTCAGCTTGCGCCCTCCCCGTTAGGTTATAACAATAGGCCAGTGTTAATCCAGAGAATTATCCATTAACGAGGTATAATATCATTCACTTAATATTATACAATGACCCCTACCTCGATTCCAAGAGTGTTGCACATTGACGATCCATGGAAGACGGCGTCACTGGAAATGATGTCGTCACATCAACGTCAGTGGTCATTGTCATGGAGACGTTCCTCGCAGGCGGTGTATTATCCCTTGATGTGGACTAAAAATAAAGGATGAAGTTCTTCATGGAGAGAACATCATTCTTCATGTTCTTCACATTCCTCATTGGATGAATTATCCCCCTCCTCTCCTTAGTTCTCTTAAAATCACCCCACAAATATTTTCCAAGAAAATATAATAAAATCCCCCCACCCCCCGAATATAAACACATTTCCAAGCATTTCAAATTAATTCAAACCCACAAAAAATTAATTAAGTGATTCACTTAATTAAATTTCCTTGGGTTGGCCAGGAGAGTTTATATAAATTAATAAAGGGGAAAGGGGGATTTTAAGTGGAGACAAATGGGGGGTTTCAAGGGACTGGAGGGGAGGTGAAAGAGTTTGGGATCGTGTAGGCCCCACCATACTAAATACCCTAGTGGAAGGTTATGTGGGGTGTGGACCCCACCTCCAACCTCACATTTGTGGATTTAACCACCACCTTTTTATAATTTATATAACACTTAAATTTTATATAATTTATTAAGAATCCCCAAATTTTAACTTTCAACCCGCATAAAACACAACTACGGTAAATGTCCCCTAAAGTGAATATTGGCACTGCAAGTTCATCGGTGTCCTCAGATTTAAATTCCGAGCACCGGTTCAAAATTTTGAAAATCCCACTTGTATTTTCACTAAACGTACCTAAACAAAACTTCAGAAAATTATTCCAAGCACACCGGGCCTAGGAATCAGGTACCGTCCAAAACTGTGTTCTTGTAAAATTTCAAAGAATTTTAGAAAAACATTTCCTTGAAATTTTCGGGCCTTTACATTAGTAGACTACATATTATCCCACCAAAGAAACAATCAACCTTTAATTTGGGGTTAACATCAAAGATAGAGGTGTAGAGTGAATGTCTTGTGATATCTACCCCTCACACCACAATAGATTTCTCGTCTTTGTTTATTGAGGGTGAAAAATCCCTTTCCATTTCATAGAGAATAGTTTGAGGAAGATATTTATCAAAAATCATTTTCTGGAATTCCTTCCACTCACTCTCTTTGACCTCGTCTATAATATTAATATTCATGATCAATTCCCATCAATTATTATATTCTACCTTTTAACGACAAACTTTCAGTAGAACCTTCTCTTTCTCAAAACATTTAATGATGGGGATGATATTCTCAATGGAATTGATATATTGTTTTATGATTAAGGGATAATTTCATACATTGATTGTAGGTTTCCTTTATCACATTAGGATATTGATTTTAGCTTGTTCTTTGTTAGGGGGGTTGGGTGATCCTCATCTTCCATATTTCTTTTCAGAACATGAGTCATCTGAATGAGTATCATCACAAAGTTCATGATTCACACTCCCATCATGTTAGCCATTCCATTGAGGAAATCATCACATTTCCTATCACATTTATTTTTTCCCTAATTACACCAGTTTCCATCCATTTTCTATAATAAATGGAAATGGGATGATTAATTTTAATCTATTATACACATAAATGGGAATCTGTTTATTGTAATGAGATTACTTTTAAATTAAATGTATTTCGATAACTTATTAATTTATAGAGTTCAATATTATTTATCCATGATATATTTCCAAATACATCTTCTTATGAGAATAGTTTATTCAACTAATAATGGTCTATAATTAGCATATTAATTTTCCAGTGAATATACCATAGGATTTTTATACTAGGTTTATAGTAATGAACATTTTAGTAAACAAATTTACCTGAGTCATGGTTGTGACACCTAGTCTGAGTTGTTACCCATATGCACATTTTTTCCAAAACCATATCCAATTATAGTATCTATACATGGATATATTTCCTTGATAATCCCATAAATATACACTTACCAGAATTTTACTATTTTCCCTTATACTTAGTCATATCCAAAAGGTGTTTTTGTAGATTTTTATAATCCTAATCCAAAATATAAGAACAACGTTTCTCTAATACCATCTATAAAAATTGTTCTCTTTATTACAAATTAAGACATGATTAATTACATAAAATTACAATTAATAAAACAAAAATGAACCATATTTCACATGTATTTTGTAATAACGTACTTTTAATAACATCTTCATTTTTCGATACAAAAACATTATTATTGATATCATTAACATGAATATAAAATTCATAGATTTTAGAAATCCACTAGATAAACTGGGGAGAAATATATGAAAGGGTTGAGATATAAATCTTATTCAGGATATAAAAATGGGAAAAAATGAATAATATAATACATGTTAGGAAATATTCATATCAATGTATCATAAAAGGTACTTGAATAATGAGGCATGATATAACATGAAAATCATTACATGAGAATTGGGGAAACTACATCAAACACTAAATCTTAAAACATAGGTCAAGGATAAACCCTATAAGAAAACATGGTGTAAAATGATTGATAATGGAATAAGGTTCACCCCTGATCACAATGTGCTACCTCATGATAATAAGCATTACCCAATGTATTGGAGCGTTATGTGGGTGCACCCACTATACACATTTCAATGTCATGAAAATGTGTGCAATATAGATCATAAAACATGGATTCATTCAAAAACAATAATTTGTTGCCTTATTAAATAGGGTGGAAGACATATATGTATTTCCAAAAAACATTATCGTCATAAATGTAAAAACCCTACATTGTCAATGGTTATGGTATTCCCTACACAATTGTATTGGCATGGAAGCTAGCGGTGAAATTTTTCCAGCATAATGGCATCAACTAATGATTCCTAAAAATGGTTATATGGGGGAGAAAGGAGTACCTAATAATGTAGGAATAAAAAAAAGTACTAGGTATATTGAAATCATATCGAAATATTTGATATTTTGAATTTCAATGAATATGCTAATGAAGAAACATGAACAAAAATAATCTAAAATAAATTTTGGCAAGCTAAGAAGTGTTCATAAACGATCATGGGATTATTAATAAGGGTAAAGGGTCTCTCAACATTTTTAAATATAATTTACATAAATGGAAATATTTAATAAAATATTTCAACAAAATAAAATGTAATATAAGAGAGATAAAAAAATATGTTATTTAATTCAAATGAGAATATTAAATCACCTTATGAAATTTTTTCATGGTAACGGGCATACATAAAGGATAATGGGATACTTAATGAGAGAGGAAAGGGAATAAAAAAATATAGATATCCAAATAATTTAATTTGTAATATGGAAGAACATACCCTACACGTATAAATGTAAATTAAGAAGCATACCATAAAAATAAGTGCTTGAATAAAAATGAGAGTGGATGATCCCTTACATAATTTCGACAAGGTAACATGGTTCATAACAGTAAAAATGAGAGATGATAAATGATATATCATTATTATAAAAATAATTGGATAGTAAGTTAATGATATAAAATTAATGGAACAATAGAAAATTGAAATTAATAAGATTGATTGCAAAGAATGTGCTTGAGTAGAATGGTAGAGATGAATGTTAGGATCCATTACATTTTTGTGTGGATTAAAATGCTTTTGAGGTGATTCTTGAGTGCATGGGGAGGAATTGGAGGACCCTAAAGTGTTGAGGAAGTTTTATGGACGTGATAAAATGTTTTTAGTGAAGAAAAATGGGATCTAGGGTGGGTTTATAAAGGAAAATTTTGGATTTCATTATTATTTTGGTTTTGGGATCTACATAAAAAAATAACAAAACCCAAAAACCATCCCATGAGTTTTCACATGTTTTCTTCCAAATGAGTGTTTTTACATTATTTTATATGTTCAAGGGACGATCCTAATAAAATAATGTTCATTATTAAGTGGAGGTGAGTCAAAGTCCTAGAGAAATGATTTTAATACCATAATTTATATTACATGTTTAGGAGATATTATAATGGAATTTAAAAATAAATCAAATAAACCTAAAATCACAATATTTTAAATGGAAAAAATATATTTTGTTTTTTATACAATTTATAGTATTTATTACATTACTTTTGTTGTTATTATGATGTCATAATAAAAAATATATATTTATATGGTATATAAATTTTACCCGAAAATTAAACTATCTCGGAAAATTATGAAAAACATAATGTTGAAAAATATTGATGTTTTAATTCCAAAATAAATATTCATTTTATCTTAATAATTTTATAAATATGTTAATTTTCACTTTTAAAATAAGAACTAATATTTTTAGAGAAATAATGGGTTTTAAAATTTATAATTATTTGAACCATTATAAAAATGTCATTTGGCTTCCTAAAAATTAAATGACCATTTATATTTGAATAAAAAAATTTATTAATAATATATTAAATATTATTTACTTAAAAATTTCATTATATTATAAATTCATTAATTTAATTTGAATATTAAGTAAAAATAAAATAAATGCATTATTGTAACGAAATCAAAATCATTTACAATGTAAAAATAATTGGATGCAATTATATTAATAATTCTATACAAAATAATGTAAATATTAATATCCCAAGGGTATTGATAAATATCCCTTTAATACACTAGAAATCGCTTTAGGAGTAAAGTGCGTTATGGTGTGACATTCATTGGTTGATTTGGAGACTATGGTTCAGGTTGAGATGTCGATGAGCTTGAAATTTTCCCATAAACTATTCCTCTCAAACATAAGTTATTAGATATAATATTTGTCTTGGTCAAGGGAAATTTAACAAAAATTCCCCCCTTCAAAAGCTTCGATAATTTTTCCTCATATGGTATAATCATACTGGTTGTGGCTATCACTTCCTCTGTCTCTAATAATTGAAACTGTTGAAACCCTATACTTATACTAATTATGTGATCACATTTTAGTGGCTTAATTATCAATTTTAAATATATTAATATCCAATTAAACTTTATATGATATAATGAAACCAAGTAAGGGTATGTTTCTCTATAACCATAATAAAAATTAAGATATTTAAATAAATTGTAAATTTTGTTTGCATTATAGTAGTTTAGGTCATTACGCTAGAGTTGGGTCCTCAATTTAATATAGTGGAACACGATAAAATTAATATATTCCATAATTTCAAAAAAAATTAATAGTCTTCGAAAACTATATTCATACCAAAAATTCTAATTACATTTTGGACATAAAATTCCAAAAGTATTTTTTTTTTGAGGACACCATTATTCCCCTTATCATAACACTGCATATCAATCATACTAATCCTCATATAACCCAGGGAAAAATAAAAAATATGAAAGGGGTGATCTCAAATACTCAGTAAGGTTTTGTATCCTAAATAAGATATCATAACGAATAATTAACAATTATGGAACAGAAAATAACTAAAATATTATATATTTAGTCCACAACATGAGAAGAATATAGATGGGATAAAATATGATCACATGATGGAATATAAATAATTAAAATTATATATAAAACATAGAAAAGTATATTATACTTTTATAATAATCACATGGAAATTAATGGATAATCTTATAATGATGGAATGCATAATGTTAGACATCTCAAACATACTATAAAGGCTTCTTTCCATGAATCTAATATCATCAATCCTTCATTAAAAGGATCATAGGAATGGGTATGGCCTAAAAAATACCCAATGTTGTTTGTTTCATGAGACCTTCCAACAAATTTATGGGATACAATGGGCCTAACCCATCACCTATGAAGTCTAAAACATTCCTCACATGAATAAATAATGCAACTAAATCAATATTCCTTAACAAAGTCACTAAGTATTCATATTTGAAGAACTAATCGTAAGAAATATCCAAAACTCCCATGTAAAACGATGGAATATGATGAATAATATTATTAGAGTACATTATCAACAATATATTCATCAATGGATGTTGACATATACTAAAATACAATAAAATGGATACTAAAAAAATTATCGAGTATAATAATCATTAAAAATTCCAAATTAACCAATACAAATTTGAAACATTTGAATTATATTCCTAATTAAGGAATTTTATTTGAAAAAAATATATAATACAATGAGGTTACATTAAATAATGATATTAAAATAAAATGTGATATTATATACACCATATTGAAGTAAATTGGTTCATAATAACAAATAAGACTCAATGTAATTTAAGATGGAATCCCTTACCACATTTTAATCAGTCAAATCTTATATCCCATAAAGGTAATATTCGCCCAATAAAACATTTAATACCAAGAATACAATTAGATTCATGATATGATATAACAAATGAATGTATACATACACCAAAAATGAAAAATAAGTTGAAATAGGGAATATATCTCACAAAAGTAAAAATGATACGATAAAACCCCTTAACTCACACTTCCCTTTATTGTATAGTTATTTAAATTCATTTATTATGAGTTAAATAATTTTATTATCTAATAAAATAAGGATTTTAAAATTATAAATACCTTATTAGATGGTTTTATAACATATTCTGACATATTAATGAATAATATTTTATTATTTTTACGGTTTTAGGTGCGTTTGTTTCATGGTTTCATGAACATTTCATTTGTGTAAAATTATGAATGTTCTTGTAAAATGGGATTTCATCTTTAAAAAAGGATTGAAGTAGTTTTAATGGAATTCTCTAAGTACTAATGTTATTATATTCCATTTTTTGTAACATGAATATGATTTATTTGATACAATGTTCATAATAAAATTTTAGTTTACTTTAGCGGTTTTTCTAAATGTTATGAACTAGTTTATTTTTTTATATTATGTGAATGTATTACTTACAGAACATGAAATAGGTAATAATGAACCTATTATAATACTATTTATCTGGAATAAGTTATTTATTAAAATTTATGATGTTGGAAATAGATAATAGAAAAAAAATTATTCATAGAGACGGTTAAACACCATAATTTGGAAAAAATATTCACTTCCTTGAAAATAGGGGGTACATAAAGAGATAGATGTAAGATATTTATTATAAACCTAAATATAAATAAGGTAAGTGATTATTTAATTATTTTTTTCATTATTGATAATGTATTTTGTTATAAAATGGAAGAATAAATGAAGTTAAGATATGTTCCTTGAGAAAATAATCTCTTGAATATCACCTCTTTGAGAGACACTTGAGGACCTTGAAGTTGTAATTTTGATGAGACCAATAGTAATTAGACATGTGGATTGAAATTAGGAGTGGTTTTGGAATATATATTTGGAGAAAAAATTCATTTGGTTTGAAATGAGGCGGTGATAATGGTATTTGTATTTAAGGACAGGTGGGTTTATATGATTAAAATAATGATAATTTTTTACATAAAGACAACGTCATTGAGGAGGATTAAAATTCATGACATTGGAAGAAAAATAATACTTTATAGTCCATTTAGGGTCAATACACACCTCTAAAAACAAATACATTTTTTATTTATTAGGTATTGTATGCCTTTACATTTTTAACTTTCAAATGATATATTTTTTTCCAATATCAGAGTAAATAATTTTTTTACCACAATTATTTTTTAAATGAATAAAAAAGAAATTTAAATTAAATAATTTCACTTAAAATTTCATTCCAAATATGGATTCAATTTTACTAAATTAAATTAACATAATTGGAAAAATCGAATTTAAAAGTAATCCCACACGCACAATGAAAAAGCAAGGTTTTAATGTGAAATGCTCAAAAGTTTGAATTTTTTTATCCAAATTCAATTATAATCTTAATTAAATGAAATAAATGGGTTTATTTAGATTTATAATGGATCTACTTATAAATTAAAATATATTTAAAATATAAATAAACATTAATAAAAAGAATATTACAATTAAAATTCAATATTTCTCACTATTGCTAAAATATGACACTTCACTGAAAAATATCAAAAAATTAACCTATGATAATTTTAGTTATCCTTTTTTTATATGAAATTAGTATTTTTAAATAAAACTTATAAAAGTTTAACATTTTTTATTTAAATAAGGTGAGCCATGAGAGGGAGGAACAACTACCTTTAGAAATATATTGTGTTAATGATTAAAAATTTATTTGTTCATATCTTAAGCCTATAAAACAAATTGTATGAATTTTAAAAAAAAATTATTGAAAATATAACATATGAATTTAATTATTATATTTCAATAATAGTTACTTATAAAATTTATTAAGATAAACTACCATTGTGGGGATACAAATAATTTTTTTAAAAATGCATCCTCTATGTTCAAGTGGTTGTAATTATTATTTATAAATAAATATTAACCAATGAGTTCATAAATATTTGTATACAATATTTTAATAATTTATTTTATCGCATCAATTCCCTCTATTCCAATGAAAATTTCATAACTATCAAAATTAAATAATAATATTTAATCATTTTTTAAGCCCACTATTCTATGTGACGTAATATATCAAAGTAATTAAATTTATTTAGGAAGAGAAATATTGTAAAATATTTTGGTGTTACATTGGTAATGAAAATTTATTCTAAAATTTCATTAAGTAACCCATAAAAGCAGAATTATTTTACATCAATAAGACTAAAATCTGATATCATCATTTGATATAATAGAATGAGGAACTCAATGAAATCATATTATACTATTAGCATAATGTTTAGAAATATAATACAATGATATATTTCCAAAATTAGGAATAAAATGAAAATATATAGTAAAAAATCGGTAAAAAACCCTTATAGAATTTTTATATTGAGATATATTTGATAATCCATCCATAAAATCCATGGATTTTTTCTCCCACATCCATTCCAATACATGATACATCTGAATCATTTCCTTAGGTAGTTTTCATTATAAATTACCTCATTTAAAATTCAAACTTTTAATTGTAAATTAAAAAATATATATACTTTCATTCCATCTCTCCCAAATGTTCCTGATGTTCTATGTACATATTATTGATTTCAAGATGAAAAAATTGAGATCAATAAGATTTTCTCAAAAATTATTTCTTCAACTCCGAATCATATGGCCCACATAATCATATTTTGAATCTCCAAAAATATTACTTGTCATTAATATATAATGTAACCTATATTTCATTTATTTGTTTTGCTTTTCTTATAACTCACAATCCAAATATTTATCTTTGTTAATTATTTCTGAAAATAATGACTATACTGACACCTAAAACTATGTAGATGATGTTGTTCCAAGAAACATTTCTAGGCAATTATTCCTTAAATAATTAACAAAATGTTCGTGTTCTATTATTAATAATTTTAATTATTCATTACATTTAAAATTAATATAATGATCTAAATTATTTTCGTTTCCTCAATTGTAATGAATCATTTATTCAAAATTTATTATTATTACTGAAAATAATATCCACCATGTGTTCAACTCTCTCTGGGTGAATATATACCATGGAATTTTATGATTAGTATATATTTCACATTTTACTCCATATAAATGATGTATCCATATTTATAAAATTTCTACCACACCTAGGTACTGATAATTCGTTCTATAAATTTTCTCATGGGGTTTTTATATTCATCAATGATAAGAAATCACATATTTATTTATATCAAAACACAACTGTGTCCCTTTAAAGAAGAATTAATGTAGGGAAAATATAAATTTTTTATTACTAGGGAGAAAATTAGAATATTCACTAATATACATTTCAATTCTTCGAAACATTCATCGAAATCATTAATCTAGATGAATTTTACACATTTTCAAGTTAATATGTTTGTGCTCTAAATAACCTTAATTCATTTTTTCAAACCATTAATAATATCCTGCTAATCCAAGAAAACCATTAATCTATGTTATATATATAAATAGATCTTTAAAATTGTTAAATCACTTTATCATTAGTTGGATAACTAGTTATTCAATATATATTTACAATTTTTCAATGTAAAGAAATATATTTCAAATAAAATTAACATTAACTAATTTTTCCATATAACATGATCGATTTTATGGTTTGATTAATAACCCATAAGTGTTTCCCATGATTAATAAAACCATTATAATATAACAAGATGTCATCAATAAACATGGAAAAAAATTATTAAATAAGATATTGAAAAATATGTTCATATGTTTGAGAAATATAAATTTACAATTTTTCAACCCAAGTGGAAAAAACACAAACTAATATTTCCCATACCTAATCTAAAATGATGTATTTGGAATTTCACCAACTATAAATTTTAGAAAATGGTGCATATGACTATGATAACACATTGAAAAAGACTGATATCCATAGAAATGATCAAACAAGTTATCTATATTAGGTAACAAATACTTATTCTTAACAATGATGTTATTCAATTCTCTATAATAAATATAATTCATCAAATAATTAATTTCTATATAAAAAACAAAACCAGAGACCCAACAGTAATGTTCAATGTTGAATAAATCCTTTATCAAGGAACATTTGTTACTAATTTTTTAATTCAAATGATCTACATGATTCATTTTATAATATGGTTACAATATTGTTTTAGCATCAAGAATTTAAAATTTAGTAAATTAAATATTCTATCTAGGTAAGATACTACAAAGTTCCTCAGAAAAAATATAAATATATATATTTACTACATGAATATCAACAATATAAATATTTTCTTTCTTCTCAACAATATGGGAATTTATCTTTAATTTATATTTTTAATTAATTTCTAAACACATGATGTGATATCAAATGTATGAATTCATTATTTTATACAAAATAAAAATCATTATAAAAAAATTATTTTACTCTACAATATATCCTACCTATGTAAATAGCAAGCCAATCCATAGAAAAAATGACATCAAACTCTACAAGGGGAAAGACAATAAGGATTTCAGGTAAATTCTTTCCACATAAAATAATGGTAATATTATTATAATTTATATTTACCTAAATAATATCCCATTATATTTTTGCCAAAATTTTGGAATTTATTCCATGAGGTGAAGTTTCAAATTTACTAGTAAATTTCTTATAAATGAATTAATGTATATACATTGAATAAAATAAGTCATAGACATAATTTGAAGGATATTTTAATGTACATAACACCACATCATTGGATGATCAAACATATTTCAACTTAGATTCAAAGGAATTATCCAGGAATTTCTATATGTGATCTTGGTTACTTCCATCGTTAACTATAACCTTCAGACAATTACTCCCATACTGACCCCTCTCATTATAATTAAGACATATGGTTACTTCTATTTCAACATTTTTTCAATAAATATTATGATCCCATTCTCTTAATTAATAATTGGAATTTCCAAAGCTAACATATCCAAAACGCATCCCAAGTTTTATAATATTTTCATCATGGTTCTTCTGAAAACACTTATCAAAATATAGAAATGTGATTTTGTACCTTTGGAGTAACTCAATTGATTATTAGTCATAACATTCAACCAGAAACACTTTTTTGTACTTGTTGTCTTTGAACACATCATTATAAAAAATATATATTTCTACCTTTTATGCATAATGAACAACTTTCTTATAAATTTTAGATTAATTGTAAGCCAATTCCATTCGATGTATTGGATTATTTCTTGATAAAAAATAATAATTTTATTTTCAGGATCTGGGATACAATTTTGGGAATAACATAAAAAATGGGTGATGTTTTCTTCATACATGAACACTTAATTTTCCTCCTCTTATTTCAATTTAAACAATTTATTTTCAATCATTAGTTGACAAACATTTGGAAAATAATTCTTAATGAAAATATTATTAAATTCATCCCATTACTGGGAATCAATATCTTCTCTTTCCCTGGTATTCCAAACCATTTAATATTAATGTTTCAATTCACCTCCAAAAATGATAAATTGGTTGAAAATTTTTTATGTTCCCAAAAAAATGAATTTAAATAAACATTCCAATGCATTACTCCATCCCACTACTACCTTAATGTTATATGATCCACTAAATGTTAGAGGGTGTTGTTCAGTGAAATTATCTATTATAGATAGGTTCCTCTATATTGAATGTATTTTTATCAAATATTTATTCCACCACCATTAATATATCAAATCAATAAATCTCACAAAAAAATAAACTACTCAATTCTAATTCCAACAATTATTGGATGATGATTTTAGAGGATATGAACATCTTTGTTCCTTATAACTTTAAATTACTTAATACCTACATGGAGATAAATTCTAAATTAACATAAATTAGATGAGGAAACCTATAAATATACATAACTTATCACTTGATAACAAATATTACAATCAGTTAAGAATACATAAATTATCTAAACTTATGAAATTATCTAAACCCTGGTCTGATAGAAACTATAATCTCAAGATCCTTATTTTATCAATCACTTACTTTTTAGAAAAGATTTATATTTCATTAATTCCTATAAATATCTTATGGAATTGATTTTTTTAGAATACGGTTATAACACATACATAATATTCCCAATAATGGAAATGTGATCACCTCTAATCAATGTATATTTTTCATTGTATAATACTTTTAATTTGAAGAACATGTTATTTTCATGAAATTATTCATGCTTTTAAAATTTACATCATCATTTTTCATAATAATATTTTAAACCTAAAATTGTTTTAGAACATGGGATTAGAATAAATATCTCAATATGATATTTAAATAATAAGTTAAAGAGACATGGTATCCCATTTCTAATCATTGAGGTCATATAAGTGAGTTTACATTTAATATAATAATCTTTGATACCAATTAATCATTTACATTTAAATGGAATCAACATCAATACCCATTGTTTTAAAATATATATATATATATAAGAAGACATAAAGGAAAAATCGTAATCAGGGGGTGTTTAGAAAATATGGGAACCGCTAAATATTATTTTTCTAGAAATAATATCATTTTACCCGTAAAATGGCATAATCATTAAATCAAAAAAATAATTATCTTACTTTATGATATCAAAATATTTCCATGAAAAATCAATAGTATGAATCGAAAATTCAGGTAGTTTACTGGTGACAAAATCTTCATTAAACCCCTACTCAATTAAGTCAAACGTAATTTTTTAGAGAACATCGCCATTACCCAAAGCAATTTAGAGCTATATTGGGATAAGTCATCATTAAAACACACATCTAATGACCAAAACAATAATCAAATATATAAAATCCATTATTTATATTTTGAAACTCATTATAATATAATTTTTAATACCAAATAATATTATTTTTAGATATTGATATATCCCTTTCCATTAAAACACCATTATTAAAAATAAATTACCTAGAAATAAATGATAAATAGTTATAATTTGATGAAAATATGGATAACTGTAAAATAATTCAAATTAATAATAAATTTTCTGGTGGTGGGAAAGTCCATTGCAGTAATATATGTTAAAAACCATCCATTTGTTCAATGTAAAGCAAGTAAACAAACTAGTGTGAAATACAAAAAAATAAATTTTATAAGAACATTGTTTTAATGTAAAAGAAGTGGTAAAATGGAATTGTTAATTTATCTATTTAATTATATAAACATCAATGAAATAGAATGATCATTTACGAATAATATTAGAAATAAATATTTAAAACATCATAAAACTACGTTCTACGATATATATATATATATCCATTATGACAAAATAACTTCAGAATCAATGAATATTGATGGAAAATAAATTGAATGTATTTTTAAATGAAGGTTTTATAAAATAATGATAAAATATATCCATAGGATTTTTATACACAAGAAAAAAACATATGATAAAAATATTTCAGGTAAACAAGATACACAATTGAGACTAAAAACTCATTATGTCGAACCCAACTTATCATGTACGTTTTTTATCTTTTTGAATAATGAATTTATGTTAATCATTTAATTTCATGATAATATTTTTCATGTCCATTATCTTTTATTATTCCTTTGCAGTTCACTTATTATCATTTCATTCTTAATCACTTAAAGGATAAATTTTACTTCAAACGTTTTGAGGGTGTTTGTATCATAAGTACAGAACATATTTCAGTATGATTACTACGTTCAAATGGATAATGAATATATTTTTTCATGAAACTCAATTTTGTAATAATTTTAATTTCTATAAATTATTTATACTTCAATAACTATATATGTAATATTGTTATAAAAAATAAATATGTCACAATACGGAGACAGTAGTTCGTACATACTAATGAATAACGTTTCAATTTTATTAATGAACATGGGGGAATGAAGTAAAGTATTACATTATTTTTCCATAATAATAAATATATCATAAATAAAATATTATTCCCTTAAATCCACTTATATATACTATCCATGTGAATTAATGGTCAAAATACATCAGTTTGAAAGGTGATAGCATGTATGTATAGGCGACTGATGCCTTTATTTTTGATAAGTGGTATAGAACGAATTAAAATATTTATATAAAATTATAAAAGTAAAATATATCATTAATATCGTATAACATTATTTTGATCCATTATATGTCCAAATATAACATGTGATGGTCAAAAATTAAATATATTATCATGCGAGGTGGTAGTTCACCCGTACACAAGAGCACTGTTTTTATTTTTCCATATATGGTTAAGTAGATAATAATGGTTATATGTAATGAACCGACCACTAGGTTCTTCCTGGTCGGTGGTAAATAATGTGTGATAACCCCAAGTCATCGTACAATAGGATAGAGGTTAGTCCCATGTTCTGGGAAGGGATAACTAAAATCATAAGACTTTTCCAAAAGTACGTATATGCACACAAACAATCATATATATGAAAAAGTGAATTTGAATAATAAAATAATGCATCATATATAATATAACCATCCATAATATAACCTCGTGGGAATATAATAATGTATGGGAATATAAACCAAAAAAATGGGGTAAAATAATCACCCAATATGAAATTATTTTTTAACCAAACAATAACTGGAATAAAAAAATATATAATATAGCCTGAATCCTGATCTCCCAGACTAACCACAATATGTGGTAAATGTGCCCAAGAATAACTATTTCCATCCTATATCACCATGGAAATTTTTATCATCCTTATATGACATGACTTATGTTGGAAATCCCCTTGTAAGAGCGAGTATATTCATACAAATGAGTATGCCCTGAAACCCACAAATAGAAAATATAGAGATAAAACTAAAGTCATCTCAACTCATAACAAGAGGGAAATGAAAACCCAATACATATATGTTTATAAAGAAACCTATAAGAGTGAAAAATGGATATCTATATTCATATCCTAGATAATTATAATAATTCATCATGTAGCTCTAAAGGTCTATCTCCAATACCTAACATCATTTGTGATATCTTTAAAATCTTTGGGGAGGTCACACACCACACCACTACAATATAAAACTAAGGGAGCCACAACTGATGTCGAGGAACCTCTCCCCATTAGAGCACGAATATAGGGATGTACAACTACATAGATATAAGATCCTCACTTTACAATTGTAGGGGGAGTACATACTCTACCTATGTAAATGTAATGGCAGAACTATTCCCTATTGCAATTGGTGAGTACCATCATTACTAACACTTTAATGATCCATACCAGTCATTTTCATTGTCAATTAATATCTTATAAGTGTTATGCTTGGGACACCCCATGTCATATCTTTTATTCTGCAATGAAGGTTACCATAATTTTGTACATGAAAAACCACTCTAGACAGGCTAGTCCTGGGAAAAATTAAAGTCCCATAGAAATTTATAAAGATGTTAGAAGATCTTGGGAGAAGTATACAATGTGTAAATGGGGTAAAACATTGTGCGACCACACCTCATCACCTGGGAATGTTCTCTCCTATAGATACATTGGTTATCCATTTCATACAATATGAAATGTACATGTGGTACATGTGGGGAATCTCTCTATACTCTTAAATTATTCCCATGTAAACTAGTAATTATTTTGATCTCTATCGATGTCCATGTATCCTAGCCCTATCTAATTACATGAAAATGCCCATATATTCTACATGTGACCATGTGCCTAGTCATGTATGATTATATGACCATGTTCTTATACTCTGGTTGTGCCCATGTGCTAACTTTTTTGAATCCCATATATTACCAAAGTATAGGACAAGTCATTAGTATGATATCATATTATTTGTATAAGGTCTTAAGTGGTGTGTGATATTTATCAATGCCCAAAACCATAGCCATAATTTCTAGGATACAACATGATGTGTGTTATTTGAACTACACGTCGTGTAGTAATTATTTTTAAAGAAACCAAGATTATTAATGTGGATTATATATCCACAATTTCCACCGCAAAAACACAACATTTGACCACCCAAAATAGAATAGGGTATTCTTAGACCATCAGCCTCCATCCTCTAATGAAATAAATCAGAAATATTTTCTCATGTCGACGAGGAGCCAGACATCCCATTTTTACACTATATCCAAAATCCATGGAGGACTCAGCATATACCCATATTTTGTCCTTATCCATCCAACAATATTCATTTCATATGTTTTTCACACATCCACCACAACCCTGAGTATTCGATCATGCGAAACACACCTCGATAATGTAGAACGACAACACATAGTCCAATAATGTTGAATAAAATTAACTATGGGGAGAAATGCACAAAAACTTTGGGAATTTTTTTTAGACAAACTGATCTCCACAAATGACCATGAATACAATAATAAGGTTATAATTAAGTTAAAAATTCAAAAAATAATTGTATCATGAATTATTTTTCAAATATTGAGTATCATTCAAGAATCAAAATTATAGAAATCAATGTAGATAAATAGTCCATTTGTTATCAAAAAAGAAAGGTAAGAAATCTATTAATAACATGAACTACCACCACTATTGATTAATAATTATCGACTATTGTGTTCTATAGTGATCAAGATGAACTATTTAATTTTCTTCCTGCTTCTTGATTCGTCCCGATCCAATCATTGAATCATGTACTCAGGTTTTCCAAACTCACGATGAAATCTCTCCTCTAATACTCTCAAAGTTATGTAGATATCCCTGGTGAGAAATAATAAATATGTATTTATGGAGGATTAGTCTATTTTCTTTCAATTCAATAAAATAAATAAATAATTTATTTTTTTTAAATGCACTCTTCTACAATCACCTCTTTCGAAACGTCCAATGTTCACCCACCATAGGTTGTGCCATGTGTAATCCTCATACTCTAGAAATACATGTTGTTCCATAATACCCATCTGAGGTCTCTAATAATGAAAAATTCATTTAGCTAAAATGATGCACGTCTTTTCATCAAAATATTTTAATATTTTTAATATTTTAATTACAGGGAATGAATACACCCAAACACTACTGAAACTATGAGTGTATGTCTACATGTATATATTGAAATATTTAAATAACTATGCCGTAAAATATTATTATTACATTATCTACTCCTTAATTAATTTTCACCAAAAATGAAATAGCTAGAAATGTGGTTATTCTGAGTCATTATATGACAATCATGATCGCAAGATCTCTCTTGCATTATCCCATACTGCGAATGTTGACGAACAAAAGAGATAGTACATCCATAATGGATCCTCTCCTTTTGATCATCAATCACCATTGGGTACACCATTAAGGATGTTACATCCTCGATTTCTAGATCAACCAATTGGGTAACATTTTTAGAATTCTGAAAATATCAAATTAGTTGTGATACATATAAGAATCTATGCATTGGATCCTACAATTGGGGTAAAAGCTAGATGGTATGAAACCTCGTCAACTCATCATATGATCATGAATGTCCTGAAGAACTATAGGGATATCATTCCCCCATAGACAAACCACCAAAATCCACATTGTGGGGATACTTTCAAGAAAATGTGGTCTCCCTTCCCAAACTTCAAGGTCTTATGAAATCGATATGGGTACAATTTCTTCCTTCTCTATGATATTATCATATGAATAAGAATAACTAAATCCTTATCAATCGTCTCATATATCATCTTTGTTTCTATAGGTGATTTCTCCATAATCATAGTCTAGGATAAGGGTGTCCTATAGGGTCTCTAGTACAGGTCCTCCAAAGGTACCAAGCTAATAGTAGAGTGATGGATATAATTTTTAGCAGAATCTAACAATTAAAAGTGTCCCTATTAACTCTTTATGAACACTAACACATAGACCCTAAGAATATCCTCCAACACCAATATATTTTTCTCATTTTTTACCACATTTTGGAGGTGGATTACTATACACATCCACAACCTGGTCATGAAAAAACAATTGTAGGACTCTTTACAACAATGATTTAAACCATGAATGGTGGATAGAGATGACCATTTAATATACCACATGAATTTGGATGATTTAGAATATGTACAACAGACCCAAAATATCTAACAAACTCTACTCTCAATTAGCATTGTAGTTATTTGACATAGTATGTCGATCAATAGTCACCCATAAAACATCATGAACTCTCTCTATCCATTTAATTACATTCACAAATTCAAAATATATACCATCCCATTTCTAATTTGGGATTTCAAGAGGTCGTGTCACACCTACAGAAACATGGTTCTCAACCTCCACCTTGTCACTCTAAGAGACACAGAGATACAATATCAAGGACACTATACCTCATGAAAATCCAACGGATACTCCTTATACATCTTTTACACATCGGTATGTATAGAAAAGGGGGGTTATTAAACTTCCTCATTACCTATTCTTATAATGTCACCAAAACTTCCATAGGTCCCCTCAATTGTAAGGTGGGATCCCCTTCGTTGGAAAATCCAAAAGGTGCATATCCTAAGGATATCTGGCAATGTAGAACCACACAGTCAATATATCCCAACTAAGCCTCTTTCACATGCTGTAAAATCGGAGGAGTAGCCATCATTGACTAAAAAAATCATACCCCTCTCAGACACCGCGATCAGTTAAAATGAAGACAAATACTCAGACACACCCTCAACCTAGTGGGCACGGTTCTTCTGAATAAGGGTATAAAACACTATTTTCCCATATTGATTGTATAATCATTATATAATTCATAATCTCATATGACATATGACTAATTTATTTTTCATAAGTTCCTATCACTCTGAGTGAAGATGACCCTTAGACATCGGTGGTCTGAGTAAACAAATAAACTTGCAAAGAAGATTGTAACTCCACATCTCTTGAGAGAAGTATAATGCAACCAAATATAGGCCATGAGTAATGTTGTTTTTTCATGGTTTCTCTAAACAATAAAATTTTATACAATCTCTACCTACATATACATCAATATGAAACAAATCTCATCTCTAGAAAAACAAAAAAAAATACTATGTACCCAACGCCATCCTCATGTACCCCCAACACAGGAGCACTAGTCAACATCTTCCTTGCCTCCTCAAATTCTCTATAAAACTACCCCATTTAGATAAATGTCATCCCAATACACAATATGTTGGTTAAAATGTATGATATAATACATAAAACATCCTAAAAAATCTTTTCGTTTCTTGAAAATTCAAGATAACTGCACACATCTGACACTCTCTTGGGTGGATTCTGAGAAAGAACCATATCAATCTTCATGGTTTAAATAGATAAACCACTATTTTAGATAACATGAACAAATAATTCAATCTCACATATCCAAAAATAGATCATCGAGATCATACCATATAACAAGTGCTCATAGTGTAAGTTTTGAATAATAATTAAATTCTCAACATGCTCCTCCTCTGATACAGATAAGTGAGTACGTTATCAATGAAGATAAGAATAAATTGGACTGAATATAGTTACATGTTCTGATTATAAATAGGCATTATAAATGTGGTGGAATCCATCACAGTTAATGTAACCACAATTATATCAGAGTGTCCATATGAACATCAAAATTCAATATTTAATATACAATCCCTGAAAATTATTAAATGTTGGTAACTGGACCTAAGATTGGACTATATGAACTATCATGTGCCTCTCAACTAGTCAAAGATGTCATCATTACTCAAAAATTGGTAGTTTACATTATCATCACCCTGTTCAAGTGATGATAATATAAAAAATCCTCTAAACTTATCCATCTTTTTCAAAAACAAAAATAGAGATGGGTAAGAGGACATATTAGTGCTGATTAAACACTTCTCTAAATGATCCTGTAACCCCACAATTACCACTTTGATCTGGGAAGGGTAACTATGATATTTCATGAAGATATCACTATTCCCCTACGGTGAAATTTGATACATAAGTCAATTACTCACCTCATAGGTAGTACAATAACATCAATGGGTAATACATCTATATAATCCACCACTATCGATGAGGTATAGATGTTTGAATATTCTGTTGTTCATAGGGATAAAATCATCAAATTATGGGTGATGGATTACATAAACCTACTCCAAAAACCATCATTCTCTTTTAGGAGATCTATCTCACCCAAAATAGTGAATATCATTTCAATTTTCCATAGGAATATGACTTGTTTGTGATGAAAGTAAATATGGTCCCATATTATAGACACCCATTCTATGCCACATATGAAATCATAGGGTTTTATTAGGATCACCAAGAGGTCGAATGAAAAACTCTCTACATTGAGCTCAAACTCACACCATTGCTAGTTATGAGGTATCAAAGAATCTATCCATGTAGGTACCTCTAGAATTGGATATTGGAATATGGTCTCAATGGGGAACTCATACTCTCACATAGGGGATATGGAGATGATGTAATGACTCACATTTATGTCTATAACTATAGGAAAAATAGTTTAAAATACATATATTGTACCACAAATCATCTCATGTGTAGCCTGTTAATAGGCCACCATTACCTAAAACTGACCAAAACCTAATCCAAAATAACTCTATGAATAGAATGGGATTCCGAGTGTTGGTGGTTGAAGTATTTCATAATTCGACCCTCAACTAGTAGCTCCTCCCCCTAAATCTCCAGCTTCTCTTATGTCTACATCTCCTCCCTCAGGTTTCCCTGGACCAAACCTGAGAGATTTTTTATCATGGTCTTACAACATTCGTTCTTTTAAATATAAAATTTTCATAACATTTTCAGAATGAATGGATAGTAAATCATGTACCATGTGACCCATCCCATCAGATCCATAACAATGGCGCTCAACTAGATGATTGGATCCTCTATGTGAATTTTGGCACATATATCTATGATTCGAAGTTAGAGTTTTCATATACTTCATGTTCTGACACATTGATGACATATTCTTGTTATATTAAAAAGATTAATCAACACCATGATGTGTAATTTTATATTTAACCGCCCAAAATCCCTACACTAGGAATCTCTCATTCACTAGAGAATGATCTGGTTGTAGAATCCCATCTAATAGTCAATTTAGTAGTTCCTCGAGATTGTCAACCATATTACCTCAAGTGAACCTCACCATATTCCAGGGACATACAAATATAATCAAGGGCCTAGGGTGTATCCATAGGGATAATATTCTTTCATATATCGTAGTATATCAAATTTGTATATAATAATTGTAAGTAGTAGAAAGATAATAAATAATGAATCCTCCATGATAATTAAATAGGCAGAAGCTAAATAATAAATAGGTACCAAATGATGATGATAATGCAGTTGTACAAAATGATTTTATGGGATATAAGGGAGATATAATATGCCACAGGCTATACAAAAACGCTAATATACCAAAAGTAGTTAAAACTAGAATCATGATCATTATCACGATCCTCTACACTCTTACAACATACTATAACTAAAAATAATGAAACAAATATCGGCCCCTTACCGTAATCAATGCATGTAATCATGAATTATTATTCGGTACGATGGTTTTCCTAATTAGGGTATGAAATATATTTTTAGGACACCGCCAAAGATGTATCGATCAATCAGGTCATTTCATTTTAAAAGAGAAGTGTTCTAATAAGAGTAAATTCAAGTCGATACATAAATAAATACATTGGGTTAGGATCCTAAGGGGTAACCAACCAATATAACCATTAGGGGCCTATGTTGGATGTCACTGAATTGAGGTAACCTATGTATTTATGAAATATAGTCATGTGGGTAATTATAAACATGTATCAACACTTGGAATGTGCCAAATCTTGTGATTTGGCTCAACAGATACGTCCCTATAACTATAAAATCATACAATAATTCATTAATATAAATGTCATGTTTAGATTTAATAAGAAAAAACTTGATCCCATTCAATGAGATCTATAATTAATCCAATAGATCACCCTATAGGCACTATAAATTCCACATACTATAAGATTTGGTCCAACGATATCTGTAAATTTAATCTCAATAATCACTCTCAAAATAACATGGAATCATCTTTCTAAGCCCTTCCCATGTATCTCACATAGGGGAAAGAGTACCACTTGTTAACTGGGATCAACATATAGTCATAATCCATTTCACTATGTCTCCCCTAGGGAATATTAATCACTCACATTGAGGTAAAAAATATACATGGTGAGCATGTCCTCAGCATAACTGGTAATGCCCTCAGGGTGTATGCAGTTCACATGCAACACTAATTATAAATATTGATGATCCCATCCAGGTAATCCCATGAGGATCCATGTATCTCTCCCAATAAGAAAAGAGGGAATTCTTAGCTAACATAATTCCAATTCATTAATTGAGGGATTTATCTTATGTAATATTAACCAAGCTGGCCAAGAAATTTAATAATAAATTAAATTATTCCTCGAAGTGTTAGGGACCAACTCATGTCCTACCATTTAACATAATAGAATTCATAATACAAAACATTTGTTACATTATAATAACCACCATTATGATGCTTTAAAAAATAATGGAAGTGGAAAATATTATATCAAGGAAGGAAACAAACATTGGGGTGGACCATAATAATGAAATCAACAAACGGTGGTGATTAACCAATATCTAGGACCATCAGAAGAAAAAGGAAACCATTTATATTAATTTTTAATTAGTTTTGGAGGCTTCCCTAGTATTTTTTTGTTCATAACACTATAAATCACAATATAAAATAACTAAACATGAGGAAAATATACTATACCACATACCTTAGGTTCATAGTGCTTTCATCATTTGGTGTTGGTTCTTGAATCAAGGTAGAATGGGTGATATTACAAAAATCATCAAATTCATAGATAATGTGTAAAATTAGACCACACAAAAATAGATCACTAAGAGGTACAATATACTATAAATATAAGATATATGATTAAGAGATTAAATTTAGATTTTCAATGCATCTAGTATCAATAGAATCTTGTATCAGACAGTAGAATAACCAAAAACACTAAAATCGTGAGGGAGAATAGATCTTGTGAATGGGATGTCCAATGGAGGAGGAAGAACTGAGGATTTTGGGTTATAAAATAAAAGGGTAAAATGGTAAAAAACCCATTACAATTGGGATTTCACTGTTTTGTTGCATAGTGGGGAAAATCATGTTCCAACCATATGAAATCTACTACCCAGGGAATACCCTTGAATGGGATGTCTTCATGGTTTGACAAACCGTGTACATCCCATTGAAATATATTTGTAAAAATTCTGATAAATATTTCACTATTTTAGTCCCCATTCCAAATGATTATAGAAAAACGATGAGTCCACCATCTACACACCTAGTTCTTGCACGATTATGTCTTATGGTTAGCAAAAAACCATGCTCTGACCACATTTCTCTTCTTAACCTTTCCATTTTTAGAGCTCTAGGGTCCAAAGGAATCTTGGACTGCACCATATAAATCAATAAAAAATAAAATTACATTACAATATTAAAATATAGGGTTTTAGTAGTAACATAAAGTCTTTAACTCTTCAGAAATATAGGACATTTCAACATCGCCACTTAAAATAGCCCGTCCTCTACTTTTCCTTTTATGGGTGGTAAAATTCCTCCTAAGAAAAGATCAATTCACTATGCACATACATTTCCATCTTGATCTTAGGTCTCATATGATACATGTTCATGCTTCAATAGCACCCAGACAAATGGAATTGACTAGCCTTAGGGAGCCTTCATGTTCTGATCAACTATACATATTGGATAATCCATGAAGGATGAATCCACCAACAACTCAATATCATTGGTATCAAAAAAAGGATATGGGTCAGTATGAAATTGGTAATGATGAGAAACATAGGAGAGTTTTCATGTCATGATACCTTTGAGGTACCTGTAACGAATATGCTATCACCTTGAATTTCTCGACTGTCTCAAAAGGCACAACCAATCAAATAAATAGATTTTAAAATTTGTATATCCAACTATGACCCAATCTTGGTGAACCATTCAAAATGTATAACTTTTTAAACTCAAACTCTAGTGTTCGATGTAGAAGATTGGTATAATTCTTTTTCCTAGATTGAGCTATATCTATATGCTTTTTAATTGGTTTTACACACTCTGAAGACTCCTAAAAATATGAAGACTCCTAGGTTCTACCTCTTTTGCCTCTAAGCATCCTATAAGTGAATGAACTGATCTACCAAATATTGCCTCATATGGATCCATCTGAATATTTCACTAAAATGTTTTATTTTATAAAAACTCAACAACAGTGATATAATTCTCTCATGAAAATAAAATATCAATGATGCATTCTTGGGGAATGTATTCTAACACTCGTATCATATTCTCAGACCACCCATCAGTCTGAGGGTAATAAGTTTTACTCAATAGAACCTATGAACCATGTTCCAACTATATCCCATTATAGATATGGGATGTAAATGGGGATTCTCAATATGATTTGAAATAACCTACATTGCCTTAAAGATGCACAATATCCAAAAAAATATACCCTCCCAAGATCATTAATCGAGAAGGTTCCAAGATTGGTTGGAAGTATGTGACTATGGCTAAACATTCAATGATCACCCCTAATGCATCACTACCTCGAGGAGATCTTTTAATACTATCATGAAATACCAATAAACATTATTCCATTTTCACTCTGAAATGAATAAGTTCAATAAAATTATAGTATGTCAATGGTGATCATCCTTCCCCATCTAATAGGGGGAGTACTGAGTAACGAATCTTGAAATTTGAATCATCATACCTGGACACCAATACTGATGACATATGTCTTGGTACATATAGGTAAGCGTAGGGTGAATTGTTTAAACTATGGCATGAGATTCCCAAATCATCTATTCCAGTATGTCACCAGGATTCTAGATATGTCCATGGTAGAGAAGGGTTTAATTCTATCCAACATCTTTACTAGGAAATAGTTTTCACGAGAGAAACTCTCCCTTATGATGTGGACGTCAAGATTTTGTTATTGTTTCATCAACACCTCTTTAGAAAAGACGATTTCACAACTAGATATTCTAAAACTGGTTTTTCATATTACACTAGAACCTTAATGTTCATATCAGAAAAAAAATCCATTAACTAACATTACCTATTGGCCTATAAGATGACTTGTGTATGAGTATTTTGGCTAAAAATGTTATCTAGAACAGTATATATTCTGGGTGCATAAGAGAATTTAATGTCGAATGACAGTAGATACTCCACCCACTTATAGGGCTGAATGTTATATTCATGTTTGGTGGAGATATACATGATAATTTTATGATCCTACTAAAAAAAATTATCTCTCAAAAGATAATTCATCCATCACCGTAGATCATTAACCACACATTCTATAATATGATCATTTTTTGCGTAATTTCAAACATATGGTCTCAACTAGAATGACTCATACGCTAAAACCCAATCACCCTTCATCAAAAATACTATCATCGTAAACCTTGATGCATCATGGTAAAATGTATAGCTCCACCAAATCTAGTTGAATTAGGATTGGTGTTGAATTCTACCTCCTCTTTAACATGTTAAAGGCTATCTCACTAGATTCAAACCCTAATATTTTCACAATCTTCTTAGCTAGGACCCAAAGAGGCACTTCATGGAATGATAAATCTGGAATGAATCACTTATTGTAGCAAGACATCCCCAACAATATTCATTTGTCAATCACACTCTTGGGGTGGTCACGGGAAACCGTGGTACTAACCATTTCTAGGTCAACAGATATGCTTGCCTATGAAATTATATGACCTGATAATTGACCCTCATTGTTCTAAAATTTGAATTTTCTGAGAATCACCTAATGATTTTACTCTATTAGACTATTCAAAAAGATCTCAAAATGGTTTTAATGGTCATCTATTGTGTGATCATACCATATGATGTTGTCTATGATGACCACCACAAATGAATATAGGTATGGGTGTAATGCATGATTCATCAAAGCCATAAAGTCTTGTGGCACCTTTGTGTGGCCAAATGAAATAACCAAATACTCATAGAAGCCATATTAGCTCTAGAACATTATACATGGCCTATCTAATTTCCCCACATGCACCTCATGGTATCCCGAACACAAATTGATCTTATAGGAAATTGTAACTCTTCAATGCTACCCAAAGAGGTCATTAATATAGGGAATTGGATTCATGTTATTTACCATAAGTTGGTTAAATTGTCTATAATTCATGAAAAATAAGATGGTTACATCCTCTTTCATGAAGAAAATACATGTGTACCCCACAACTATGTGATGGGTCCTATAAAACCCTTTTCCTCTACTTGTTCCAGTAGCATATTGAGTTCTTGAATCTCTATATGTATAATATTATAGGGAGGAATTGACACTAGTGATGCACATGGAATAAGATCGATGGTAGAATCTACCTCAATCTTATGAGGTAATCCAGATAAATTAACATTAATGATGTTTATGAAGTGATCCACAATAAGAGGAAATTCTACGAGCCAGATTCTCTAATCGCATGTAAAGAAACTAGACATTCGGGTCGTTACTTTGCCTAGCCCTGTAGGCTTCAATATAACTCAACATTTTTTGATATCTCATTCTCTCATAAAAATATATTTGCTTCCCTCATGTGATGTGAATGACACATGTCAATGATAATAATCAACATGTTCTCAATAAGGCACTATCCAATCCAAAATGACAATGACATCGAATTCGGGCTTCTAATGGATGAATAAATTCCGAATGAGGCAGTTGCCACCTATCTTAAGGGGTAACTCCATGAAATGGCTTATACCCTCTAATAAAATCCCTAAGGATATGTTGAGATACATAACACCACTCAATTCCTCTATCAAAATTATGTGAATTGCCATAATTTAATCAGAAATAAAATAATGTGATGCCCTAATATCGAAATGGGAAGATACTAAAGTAGATTATATAGAAATAGTACCTCTAAACATTGAAGGATCTTGACAAGACTCTTATTATGTCAGTAGAATAGCATTGATATGTCCTCAACCATGGCCCTGATATGCAACTAAACTAACCATGATAGGTTTTCTCCACTGTTTTTAACCCTAGTATATCCGACTACCTTGGACTAGACCACCCCTCTTCATTATTAGACAATAGTATAACAAAACCCATCATTCCAAGGATTCACGGATCATATACCTAAAATATATTAAATTAAAAATCTTATTTCATAACATACTATAGGATGTATTTAGGAGAAATTTTTCATGTATCCCATCCCATTACAAGGTCAGCACCCAACCAGGTTCTTTATATGTTGGGGATTCTTATATCATTCTTTTCTACCCTAATAACACACCACATAGCTATTGTTACATGTCATCTGGTTGGAACTTCCCCCATATGCACCATTTAACTCATGTTTCCTTCTATCAGAAAAACCATCTCCCTAATAAGAAGCTGGATTGCCCTGGCTCACATTTCTTCCTTCCCTCTGGTTCTTCTATATTATGAGATACTAGTTCATAATCTCTAAAATGAAATTAAAATGGAATAATAACATATATGAGTGGATAGAATACTTGAGGCCATCCTAAAAATGACTCATAATGGTCAGATCATAAATTTTTTGAGTTTCTGTAAAATATTGGACTTCAATGAAGCGATTTGAATACTTCATCACTACATGGATCCCTACTAAAGATGCATAAATTGTCTACCATGGTCTACTCTATACATGTATAGAAATAAGTTATCATATAAGGCTATATATAACTCTATCCAAAGAATACCCTAATTATTTAAAACATATGTTAGGATATCCCACCAATGCATTGATGATTCATGAAGCATATGGGTGGAGAGATTAAACCTCCACTTTGGATGTGTCTCTATATTCTCTAAGATAGATGAGAAGGCCTCCATCCATTACTATTCATGTTGAGGACTTCAATCCCCCAAAAAGTTGGGAAGATTAAACTGTTATTATTCCCAGTTTACCTCTTCCATGGTAGGTGCAGGTCGAGGAGAACCCTATACAAAATGTATGATGTGGAAGATTCTATCTATGAACTTATCATCATCATCCAATGAAATATTAATGGGTGGTGCCTCATGTGGTACTGTATTAGATAACATACTGGTTTTAAGCCATACCACCTTCATAAATTGATTCTCTCTCCCTTAATTGTGCATTACTTGAGGATATTTAGGGGGTATTTGTCTTCAATTTCCATGTCACTGCCTCAAATAGGATTAAACAATAGATAGGAAAAGGTCAAATAATGAGTGGATATGTACACTATATTCCTATAATGAGGAACATGTCTCTAACATATCATAAATCAAGACCTATATGATGAAATAATTGTTAACATACATTAAGAGACATAGTCTACATCCCACTACTTAGGTCTAGTCGGGGTTAGGGTTTCACACACCTCCATAGAGGTTCTAGTATACAGTGTTTCAATTTCAATGAATAGAGGAAAAAACCTATTATTTTCCATTGGTATCTCTATTTTTTGGTAACCATTTTTTTAAAACATTAATATGTACAAATTTATTCATATTTACTTTGATATTTATGTCCTCATCTAGTTAATTATATCACTAAATCCAAAATTTTAATGAAACATACACTTTATAGCATGCCATTAGCACATCTTGTAACTATGATATTTCCATTAAATCCATGAAGAGAATGTGACTAGTCTTGTGTAGTGAATTAATTGGATGAACACCCATTATCAATTTGTAAATGTACATAATTTTTAAATTTCATTTGGAATTCATCAATAAAATCACCAATATTCCACCATGTAGAACCAATGGTTCATGGGTCAAAAGTGGAATAATTGGATAATTAAAATTTCATTATCAATTTATGAAGGAAAATTCGATATTGCTTTATTTTGGAACATTAATTACTTTAATTATGTTAACACTTTTTTTAAATGTTTTCATATTTAATAATATATCAATCAAGGCACATTCATCAAGCACACACAATACATGAAATTGAAATTGATATATATATATATATATATGGAATGGAATAATACATTAAAATTATGTTATATGTTGCCTATTATGAAGCATGAAATAATAAACCATCATTCCATCTGACTAGTTTATATGAAATCCTATCATAATAACATTTCCCACTAAAAATACAGAAAACATGTGCAACACACAATGTGGAAATCCTTAATATGTAATAAGATAAATAATCAACAACATTAACATATCATATTTATTTTTTATTTCCTCTATATGTGGGTTATAAAATAATTTCCATATGCTCATAACCTAATTCAATTAATCTTAGTCTCATGACTAATACCCAAAATATAAAACAAAATGAAAAAGGTATTTGATATCACTTTGTAGAATGCTTCCATGGAATCCAAAAAGTTGTTCCTTGAGACATTTGTCCACATGGCATAAAGTGTGACTCCCCATAAAATAGAGGATACTAATTAGCAGAAATTTCCTTCGGTGTGTTTGTGGGGAGAATGTTACCTCAAAGATCAGAGTACATAATATCAGTATGTACTAATGTAGTAGTGGAAATTGAATTAATAATAAAGAATCCACAATAAATAAAAATCTAGAAGAAAAATTATAAATACCTAAAAAATGATGATGATTATTATTTATCTATAAAAAATTACCACATGGGATTCAAGGGATCATACATATTGAATATTTTATAAAAGAATACCCACAATACCAAAAGAAACTACAACTACCTTCAAGAGTATTGGCTTGATCCTTTTCTACCGTAATCCATTAAAGAAATGAAAATCAAGCATCAAAAGAAGGAAACTTACCTTTATCTATACCATCAATCATGAAGTATTCTTGTGTATTAAGATTATACCATGAATGATGTGATATATACTCATAATTATATAACCAATGGTTTCAATATAAATCCCTTCAGTGCATAAAAAGGAGTATCTTTTTAATAATAAAAAATGAAAAGTAAAAAATAAATAAATACATCTATCGAGGATCCACATTGGAGAACTAACTTATAATTCCTAATTCCTCCAAATATGGATGTCTATAAACTTTGGTAACCTATTAAGGTATGAATTATGGTAAAGTGGTTCATCATAAATAATCATTAAGTGGTGGACTATCACCAATCATGTAATTTTTTATGGAAGATACATCCCTATTGGTTTAGCTACAAATTATTATTCATTAATTTGAATCTCATATTAATATTTATGAATATTAAATCCAAGCCCATAAATGGTGATTCATAATGAATCACGTGTACCACTCATGGGGTAATATAAATTCCTAAAACATTATGAGTCCATCCAAGACATTCCATAAATGAAATCCAAACTTCACTCTTAGAATGGCATGAAATCAACCTTATGAGCCTATCCAAATATCCCAAATAGGATACCTAGTATCCCTCATGAACTAAGATCACCATCTATACATGATTCCTTCCATGGAGTGTACCCTATGGAATCAATATCACTCACATGGAGGTAACCCCTACACATAGTGATCCCATTATAGGAATTATTAGTATCACTCTGGGAATGTATATAGTCCACATAAAATAATAATTATAATTCTTCATGATCAAGTCTATGGAATCCCATTGGGATCCGACTATCAATATCATAATGAAAAGTGTCAAGTCTTAACTAAAATAATTCAAATTAACTAATGAGGAAATTGTATTATTTTATCTTAACCATGTTAACGAAAACGTTTTGTTATGCAATTCAATTATAGAAGAATGTGTTGGGGAAGAACATAGGTCCTAAGATTTAATTTAATTGCATTAATATAATAAAAACATTTCACATGATTATATATACCTCAACTATATTTTAATAAATATGTTCAGTGGGAAAAAAGGAAATCATGGAAGGGTACCCCAGAATGGGTGTTCCATCTCAAGGTAATCATCCCATGGAGGTGATTTTCACCTAGATAAGACCATTATAAGAATAAGTCAACCATTTAAATTAATTGAATATGAATTTTTGAATAATAATCAGAATGGTCCATCATAGGTCATAATGTATCACAATATAGAAACACTAAACTTGGGGGAAATAACCTATGACACCTACCATTTGATCATAATTCCCTCATCTATATATGTCTTCTCTTGAATTGAGATAGAATATATGGTATCAGAACAATTTTCAAATGCACTAAAAATGGGGAAAATAATCTCACACAAAAATCGGAAAACAAAGGGGGAATATAAAATAGAAATAGAATAGATAGTATTAATGTTCATACTATTACCATTCCAGTGTATCTAATGAAGATGAAAATAATGATTTAATAGAGGCCCAATCGAAATCCATAAAATACTGAGGAAGTATAGATCTCACATGATGGATTTCATCTAATGGTGGATGAAATGATGTTTTAATGTTTTACACGTAATTGGGGAAATTTTTAAAATACTCTTTAAAATTGGGGTCACACTATTTGACACCATGGTTGGACAATCTGTGTGACAACTGTGGGATATCTATTACCCAGGGATCCCCCTCAGCTGGGTTGTCCACATGGGTTGACTAACTATTCACAACCTATAAGAAATTGATATTTCACATGCCTAAGACAAGTCTCATGGTCATGTTCCCCTACCTACATGGTTATAGACCAACCATTTGGCATCAAAATATACACTGAGTGCATGAACAGTTATTCCACATAGTAAGTAATTATTATGTGAAAAGTATTCATCTCCCCTCCAATTAAATTCCTGAAGCTCTAGGATCTAAATGGTCCGTGAAGACAACTGTAACCCACATTACCAATTAAATCACATTAACCTCTTAAAACAAAGGGTTATTAAATGTTAAACAATCTTTTATAGCACTCCGAAAGTCTAGGAAATTACTCTAGCAGTACATCAATGGTAAGAAGGCACAATGACAAACTCCCATAATGCAACTTTGTCACCACCCGACCAACAAGGGAACACTTGGGCGATAACTAGCTGGGTGTTACATCCCCAGTCCATCCTAAAATTGGATAGGGGTTAGTGAAAAGACCAGAGAATTCATAACTGAAATTGGAGGCATTTTTTTAAAAAACATGTATTCACTCACACATCTGACTCCCGGAAAAAGTATAAATGAAAAAATGAAATACTAGACCATCTAGACTATAATCATGAATGTAATAACCTATATGTAATACCTTCATGTATGAAGAAATAAAATAATAAATGTGGGGAAAATACACACCAATTATTAAATGACGTCCAAACCTAAAAACAAATGGTATATTGGATAAATGAAGAGATCCTAGCTCATGATCTCATACTCCAACCCTCGTATATGATCAATAAACCCATGTATCACTAAGATCCCCTGACATCACTTATGACCTTCTAGTCATCAGTACAAGACTTGACATGTACCATAAAATCCCATAAATAGAAGGGTGTATATATTCCCAAAAGGATTCCACAAAATTAACAAATGGAAAAATAATAAGATATAATAGAAGTCATCTCAACCCATAATAAGTGGTAAACAAATACCCAATACATATATTATCATAAAGATTCCCACATATGAGGGAATAGGTAAATCCATATCCATAGACTTGAAAAGTAAAATGGGACTTCCAATAGTAACAATGGGATCTTGCTAATTCCAAAAATCATGCAAAAACTTGCTAGAATTTGTCTGGTGGGGCCCACACCTCAATGTTGTGCTCCAAAACAGAGGGATCCAAAACTAGAGTGGAGGAACTGCTTTTCCTTGGAGCATGAATATGGGGCAGTAACACTGCATAGATATTGGACCCATACCTTGTTCTATCATGCGTTACTCCCTAAACCTCTGAAAATAATATGGGGGACCCGCACTAAAGTGTGACACAGTAGTACAAACCCTGACATCACTATGAAGGCCCCTGATCATTTCCACTATATAAAATCTCCTAAAGTAGTATAACATTTTAGAAACCTCGAATCATATCATGCATACAATAATGATTGTTTCCATCAAGTTCTAGTAAGAAAAAAACTAACGATATACTATTCATAGGCTAAAGTAGGAGTCTCGATTAAGGATATATTAAAGGATGAGGTTCCCCTGAGATGTTCATGGTGTATATGTGGGTCACTCAACATGTTAAAATGGATATTTTCCTAGGTGTGATCTATCTTATACATGTATTAGGATTCCATTTCATAATACACAATATATAAATGTTGTACATCGAATGTCTAAGTCACCCAAAGGTTATGTGTGTCCTCTAATCCCATGGCTATGTATTTTGGTCATGTATGTGTACTTTAGTTGTGTTCGTGTAATCTATACATGTTTGGTTACACTGGAATTTTAAGGCCCCAGCCTTAAACCTTACATAATATTGAATTAAATGAATAATTCACATTGAGGATCTTTTCAGGTTTAGAGTTTTATAGAATTAGTACATAACATTTACATCTCAAAAGATTACAATGTAGACAAAGTTTCCATAAAATAAAAACTCTTAAAAGAAACATGTCTAGTTCCTTGTTTTATATAGCACGACTTTACCTTACTCCCATACCTGACCCTATTCCACATTAAGTCCTATGAAAAACATTTCAAAAAACATGGGGTGAGCATAAAAAAGCTAAGTAAGGGATTCACAAAGAATGAAAACTGTTAGTTTTTAAAACATCAAGTAAACCATGTATACTTTATCAAAGTAATACCTTCACCTTCATGAAGTAGTAAAAAATCTTCACTGAATAAAATATCATTACTTACCCTTTTGTATCCAAAGGATTACCATAAAACCCATATAAAGGACACATAACATATAAAGGTAACTTGGGACATAAACATACTTAAGTGGAATAACCATATAGTCTAATTTCACACATATCACTTAATGGAATAGCCATATGGCCAACTTCCATACATACTTAATGGAATACCCTTACGGCCGACTTCCATACCCAATGCATTGGAGGTTATAACGTAACCACCCGTCCTGGTATTCATGGCACCACCCATCATATGGTTCATCATGTAACCACCCGTCAAATGTCCAAGTACCATTATAAAATCATTAGACATAAATTAAATATAATGGGAAGAAAAAAATTTCACACTTTGATCACAATATATCACTTAAATATATTTACATAACAATTCCATTATAAAAACCATTTTCAATACCAAAATACATAAAAGAGTATATGGTATTTATTTCATTTAAAAAAACATTATGGCTTGTTGAGGAAGCCAAAGACCAAATAATACTCGCGGCGGAGGAAAAGGTCGTTGTCACCGCATACGTTAAAAGAAACATTCCTTTTTTTCATTTAGTAAAATCCTTCATTGAAAAATATTCCTTTTTTATAAAAGTAAAAGTCAAAGGGGTTTATAAACCGTATAAAAGATAGTTGTGTATAAAACGAAATATGCCTCAATGAAAGGAGATTGAGACGAAGTCCCTTACCTCGGGTTCGACTTGACTCGATCGTTATTTAACTTCCTGAATAATAAACATGAGTTAATTTATACTTTCTTAAGAAACTTTTTCAAACTTATTATTCCTTTTATATCACTTATTTCCATGTTATAATCATTATGTAATCATTAAGTTAATAATTTTTATTTTTTCGATATTTGGTTCTTAAGTCGAAAGTGGACTTCTTCCAATTACATGTTGTTCCTGTGGTCAAAGGTTATTTATTTATAGAATGACATTCCTGATTTGGATATCATATATATCATATATATCTAGAATATACATGTATTTATAATATCACATAATCATTTAGAGGTAAGAAATGAAATGCATCATTCATGGAGACGGTAAGCAGTATGTACGCATGAACGCTACTTTCATTTCTATGTCATATTAATGGAATTAAAACTAAATGAGAGGTATGTATATTTTAATTACATGATTATATTAATCATTTAGATGTAACATAAATCATATATATCCATTATATATATGTACTTATAATTGTACATTACATTTGGGGATAAGAAATGAAATGCACCGTTCATGGAGACGGTAAGCCGTACGTACGCATGAACGCTACTTTTATTTCTATCTCATACATTAATGGAAAGAAAAAAATAATTATATAGAGGAATATTATAATATCAGTATAAAATCATATATAAAAACTTTAAATCCATCCTTTATACGTCCCACATATGGCATTGACGAATCACATCACTTTGAGGGGGCGGTAGTCTGCATTACTAAAATGAAATTATCGTGTTTACCAATAATGGAAACCATAAAGGTAAACCACAAATGAAAAATAAAGAAGAATAAGGAAAACATAAACATAATATATATCATACATAAATAGAGTGACATCTAAATGGCCACCATAAAAGTTGTTTAAAAGAAAATTGAACAATCATCATTTCGTGAGGCAGAAATTCGACAACCACATAAACAGTATGTTCTTTAACCATTAGATGTAGGTGTGTGTAAGTGTAGATCGAATAATTATTATAAAAACATACTATTATATGGAAGATACTAGTGTTTTTACAAAAGAAATGAATAAAAATAGGTTAGGGGTTGGAGAAGAAAAATAAAACAAAAGAACACAAGTGAAGACATCACCTTAAAATCGGGTAACTCTCTTAGATTTGAGCTCAAAGGCTTCCTTGGGAAGACTTCTGCCCAATGTGAGGCTTCAAGGAGTAATATAGGGATGTGTAGAGACAAAATGGTCTGGGTTTGGCCGAGCCAAAGGCTTTGGGATTGTGGGTAAGGTGGTAGAGGTGGGGGCCTTTTATAAGAGGAGAGGAGGGGCACTCTTGGAAAGTAAGGAAATTTTACTTTATTTTAGAATGAGTTTCGGATTTTAATGGTCCTACATTGATGTGTTTCGAGTATAAGGTGAAAAGGGTTAAAACTATACCCATACAATAGGTTTTGGACATGTTTAGGTCATATATTTTACATTATCTTTTCATTTTATTCAAATCCTTTATTAATGAAGTAATCACTGCATCATCATGATGTCATAAATAATTTAATATATTTAACGTCTAAAAATTATAAAAAAAATATCATGATGTAGGAAATATTTTTAGCTTTATAATTAATATTTATAGTCAAAAATATTTCTTGCATAACCCTATGTAAAAATTGTTTTAGTAAAACATCTCATGTTTGTTTCATTTTTTACTTTAACATTAAATAAAAAGTTATTTATGTCATTTCCCAACCAATGTGGCTCCATGGGGTCCCCAAGTTGACCCATGGATTGTTTTGGTCGTCCATGACACATTCAATTATGGTAGGACATGTGTCAAGCTCATCTGATATTATTAAAACAACATTTTTACCTTAAACTACACTAATTACATCTAATCACGATTAAAAATTTAATAAGTTACTATTAACCAAAAAATTATTTTAATCCCATTGAACCACATTTTACTTCTTAATGACAAACATGTATGTCGGATTTTTGAAATTCAAAACACAGAGATGGAAAAATTACATTTAAACAGAAAATCATTTTTTATAAGTACCACTTAGTGGTTTCACTATTCATCAAAAATTGAAGTTTTTCAGAAAAATACCAAAACATCACTCTAAGATATATTTGATATTCCAAATTCAAAAATGAATTCCATTTTTCAAAATTCCAAACATATAAGTTGAATTATTTAATTTAATAATTAATTCCCACTGTCAGAGAAAATAGCGTGTTTTTATGAAACAATAAGTATCAAAAGATTGACACTAGTTTAAGTCCGATTTCAAAGTGAAATAAATTCCAACGACCGCTATTGGATTTAATGGTAAAAATAAATTCTAATTTCACTTTAAACCCATTTCAAAATACAATCGAATCATACAAATAAATTAGATTAAAAAGAGGTTTTGAATTAAAATACAACATTTTAAAATATTCATTAGAAAAATGAACTTTATAGGAAAAATACCCAAAATTTACACAAAGTGAATTTTGATGTACCAATTATAAAGGAGAGTTTTATTTGGTCCAGTAGAATGTATAAGAGTGAACAAAAATATATTTAATGACGTTTCACCATCAAAAAGCGATAAGTGAACCTTTAGTGAAAACTAGGGCATATTCGCCTAAAATTGAATTCTTTCCGTATTTGAAGCCTTTATCTTTTATTATATAAAAGTAAAACATTTAAAAAACATATATAATCATATATTAGTTATTTCTATCCATTACCACCAACACAACGGCTATGTGTTAACTACCATTTAAAATAATATTATTTTATTACTAGTGTGCAACGTAAGATTTCGAAGAAACTCTTTGTTGCGTATCAGGTACGCTATCGAACATAGAAACCCTTTTAAAGTAAAATTAATATTTAATTCATAAGTATTAATAAATATGAAAATGTTTTATTCATTATTTACCTGGGATGTTACATCCTTCCCTCCTTTTGGGAATTGTGTCCTCACAATTTTATTCACTTATCAAAATAAGTGGGGGTATTTATCCCTCATAGCATTTTCAGATTCCCACATTGCTTCTTCAATAATATGGTTTTTCCACAAAACCTTTACCTGGTGAATTACCTTATTTCGCAACACTTGCTCTCTTCGGCCAAGAATCTAGACTGGTTGTTCTTCATAAGATAGGTTCTCCTCCAGCTGAACTACCTCTGGACACAAAACATGAGATAGATCTGACATGTATTTTCTCAACATCAAAACATGAAAAACATTTTGTACCTGAGATAAACTCAGAGGTAAAGCCACTCGGTAAGTGACTGATCCAACTCTCTCTAGAATTTCATATGTTCCAATGAACCTTGGACTCATCTTTCCTTTCTTACCAAATCGCATCACACTTTTCCATGGTGATTCTTTGAGAAAAACATGATCACCTACCTCAAAAGAGAGATCCTTCCTCCTGTTGTCCGCATAACTCTTCTGCTTACTCTGAGCTGTCCTCATGTGTTTCTGAATCAACTGAACTTTTTCTGCCATCTCTTCTACAAATTCTGGCCCCATCAGTTTCCTTTCATCCACTTCATCCTAGAAAGATGGAGTTCGACACCGCTTCCCATATAACGCCTCAAACTGAGCCACACTACAAAATAAACAGTGTTTAGCGGCGGTTTTGTGGCGGCGGTTCACAAAACCGCCGCTAAACGTTTTCCGAAATACATTTCGCGGCGGTTTTTAATAAACTGCCGCTAAACCTTTGTTTTTTTAAAAAACCCCGACCCTTCCCTACCCCGACCCCTTTCCCTGCAACCCTCGCCCGCAGCCCCCCGCGACCCTTCCCTGCAACCCTCTCCCGCAGCCCCCCGCGACCCCCCGGCGATCCCGCGACCTCCTCCGGTGACCCCGCGACCTCCTCCGGCGACCCCGCGACCTCCTTCGGCGACCCTGCGACCTCCTCCGGCAACCCCGCGACCTCCTCCGGCGGTGACTGCGACCGGTAACCCGCGACCCCCTTCTCCCGACGACCTTTCTCGCTTCGACTTCGGCCCCAAAGTGAGTTTTCTCTATGTCTACTACTTGACATACTCGTGATTATTCATGTACCATATAAAATTTCATAATGAGAAAATTATTTGTGTGGATACAATGTTGATGCATTATTTTTATGATGATACGATAGTGTTTTTAAATGAAAATGAGAATAGTCTTGGATTAATTAAAAGTTATTGGTTAGTAATTAATTTGGAATTAAATGATTAATTGGTGTAAAGTTAATTAATAGACTAGGGTAAATTATAGATTAGGGTTATTTTAGTTGGATTAAACATCACCAATGATCACTTGATAATGAATTAAGAGGTTGATCATTGATATCTTAGTTGGCCAAGATCTAAGAGTTTTACTTCATAATATACTAGATATGCGATGTATATAAGTGTGACTATCCTTGTGGTATTATTTTATATTGATGGGGGTGACTGATTGTGATTTTTATATAAAAGTTAAATGTATTTCAAGTTGTATTATAGGTTTTACTAGATATAATGACCAAGTTTATGATCCATGAATCGTACCCATAGACCCGACCATCTGGTGAAACCTATGGTGAGGGTGTTATTATCACTGAAGGTTAGTTCTATGATAGGGGTGAGGACTTATGATATGTCTAGGATGATTTGTGTTTTTTATTTTTACAGGATTTTTAAGGGATTTGGTACTTGACTTGGGTTTGATTCAATATGTATTTATTCTCAGATGTTGAAAAATAGGGATATTGATTTGGGGTTGCAAGGTAAAATCATATTCAGCCTAGTCTTGGGATGATTTGGATAATGTGGAAAAATGATTCATCCAGGTGAAATAATAATTGGATAGTTATCAATAATAATCCTTATAAAGGTTAGTTAATCTAGGAAAAAGTGACCTTTGATAAGATACTTATCATTCATTTGAGATAGGGATTTCATGTTAGCATAATTATTTTACTCATAAGGAAATTAGGATGATTGTAAGTTTCTAGAAGCATGGTTGGAATGCATGGAAGTCTTGATAACTAAATTATACACTAAGATATGAGTAAAAAATATAAATACATTCAATATTAATGGGGTTTTGGGAAAAGGAAACCTTTTCAAGGTGATTCACAGATGGGGTGTAAGGAAAGAATTCTAGGAAATGGATACACTCGTACTAATGATTTAAGGTGGTGATTTTGTAAATAGTTGATAAGGTTGGTTGATTTGGATCTTAATTCATATGTATATCATAATATAATGGGATAATAATAAAATATCAATGTGGTAAGAGTGTTCATCTGGGGTTGAAATCAAGGGAAATTTCATCTTGACCATGTAAAGTGGTCTATAAAAATCCACTAGGGTGAGATATTGTGGGAGATCTAGAAATTATGGAGAAACATGTAAGAGGGTGGGGGTAAATTCATCTAGTGATCAGCTCACACTTCATTTTGGTGGGTACAAGTACAGACATTGATGTGATAGAATTTCAGTAGTGTGGGGAAGCCTGGTGTGAACAAGTGGTGTTATGATTAATCAGTGATTATAGAATGATTATATGATGATTTAATGGGGTATTTTTTATAGTTTTCATGGTTGGGATTTTATTCCATGACCATTCAAATGAATAGGGTGAGGTGTATTTCCCAAATAATTAATCTAAAAATAGAATAAAGTAAATAAATTGAGTCAACTTTCTATCATCGAATAGTTATTAATATATTTAATGATGGGAAGCACCGACAGCAACATATAGGTAATTTAACTCCCTATTTTAAGTGAATAAATGAAATTTTAATCATGGAAAATGGTGATTGATTTGTGTATTTTATTGTGAGGATGGTTCCGAAATCTCCCATTGTGGATTCTCCCACTCTTAGGGTTTCCTAATCTACATTGTAGTGTCGATCCCCTTGGTTTCGCCAATAGGAACTGACCACATTGTCATGACATGTCAAATTGATTATATCTTTAAAGTTGGTTTATGGTCTAGTTAATACCCTAGTTCATCTCTCAAGGATAATTGATAGGTTTATAGTGTGTATTTTTAATAAAAATGACTAATGTTCATCTCTCAACTATTTATTATCAACATAAAATGAAAATTTAAGGTTTAGGTAATGTTACTATACCACCGCACAAGAGGATATCGATAAGGCACTACACTACCCTGTGGAGAGCCAATCGGAACACCTTTGTTCCAATCCTCTCCACAACTCATGGCCCAAAATTCTTAGCACCACCTCACCTAGTTACCAAAATTATAATGGTGACACAAACTCATTGTCGCTGAAGGGACACATAGATTCCAACCAGACGCATCCGGATTGCCTTAATCCTTTAGGAGAAGGATCCACGGGTCCTTGGTGACGTGTACGAGTAACATGCAAGAATGATGGACCACATTTCTTTGGCCTTTGGACAAAAAAACCAGTAAAATCTCCAAAATACCTTCATATCATGCATTAACCAGTAAAATCTCCAAAATACCTTCATATCACGCAGTTCTGAAAAGAGTCACTATTTAAAAGAAAGTCACAAATTTAGATACATCTCGAGATGGTCAGTTTAAAAACATTTAGAGGGACACTACTAAAGACATTCTCAGATATGCACACATCCCCCACTTTTAGATCGTTGTCTACTAAAATGATCTTCCAAACAAGATATGCATTAGAACGCTCATGATACATAGAGCAATTCACTGGCCACCTTCGAGAATGATCTGAAGCACAAACCATGACAGCATTATGTTTTTAACTTCAGCACCTCAATTGAGAATGTGACACCTTTCAGGACTTGGCGCCATTGTATTTCGTTTCGTCCACTGAATGGGTCTATCCTTTTATTTAATTTTTTTAACTTCAGTCAAATATTCTAGAAAGATGTCGCGGCAGATCCTTCACCATTTTGTTTTGCTGAACATCTCATTACATTGTTAAAAAAAGCAGGGTGTCTTGCATGGGCAATACGTTCCTGTATTGAAGATGATGCACTCCCATTTATTCGAACCCACAAAACCACCCCACGGCGCGACGGTCATCGGCAGGTGCCTGGGTTCCTCCCCGCCTTCCAGTAAAATATGAGAAAACAGGGACTCATATTTTACTGGAAGGCGGGGAGGAACCCAGGCACCTGCCGATGACCGTCGCGCCGTGGGGTGGTTTTGTGGGTTCGAATAAATGGGAGTGCATCATCTTCAATACAGGAACGTATTTCCCATGCAAGACACCCTGCTTTTTTTAACAATGTAATGAGATGTTCATCAAAACAAAATGGTGAAGGATCTGCCGCGACATCTTTCTAGAATATTTGACTGAAGTTAAAAAAATTAAATAAAAGGATAGACCCATTCAGTGGACGAAACGAAATACAATGGCGCCAAGTCCTGAAAGGTGTCACATTCTCAATTGAGGTGTTGAAGTTAAAAACATAATGCTGTCATGGTTTGTGCTTCAGATCATTCATGAAGGTGGCCAGTGAATTTCTCTATGTATCATGAGCGTTCTAATGCATATCTTGTTTGGAAGATCATTGTAGTAGACAACGATCTAAAAGTGGGGGATGTGTGCATATCTGAGAATGTCTTTAGTAGTGTCCCTCAAAATGTTTTTAAACTGACCATCTCGAGATGTATCTAAATTTGTGACTTTCTTTTAAATAGTGACTCTTTTCAGAACTGCGTGATATGAAGGTATTTTGGAGATTTTACTGGTTAATGCATGATATGAAGGTATTTTGGAGATTTTACTGGTTTTTTTGTCCAAAGGCCAAAGAAATGTGGTCCATCATTCTTGCATGTTACTCGTACACGTCACCAAGGACCCGTGGATCCTTCTCCTAAAGGATGAAGGCAATCCGGATGCGTCTGGTCAGATTTACGTAGGTCAGTTGTTGTTTCCAATTAAAGTGGTGTCCATTTTAAACAAGAGAGTGACTCTTTGGGTGGTAGCGGTCACACCGTGCCTCGGATTGAGGCGGGGTTGACTCGTACACGTCACCAAGGACCCGTGGATCCTTCTCCTAAAGGATGAAGGCAATCTGGATGCGTCTGGTCAGATTTACGTAGGTCAGTTTTTGTTTCCAATTAAAGTGGTGTCCATTTTAAACAAGAGAGCGACTCTTTGGGTGGTAGCGGTCACATCGTGCCTCGGATTGAGGCGGGGTTGACTCGTACACGTCACCAAGGACCCGTGGATCCTTCTCCTAAAGGATGAAGGCAATCTGGATGCGTCTGGTCAGATTTTACGTAGGTCAGTTTTTGTTTCCAATTAAAGTGGTGTCCATTTTAAACAAGAGAGCGACTCTTTGGGTGGTAGCGGTCACCCTTCGACATATCCTACAATGTCTTCAGACCCCACCCTTTCCCCTCGGCTGTCAAAAAAACCTAAAAGACAATGGCTAGCAATGATCATTCCAAAATGCATTTAAACTGAAACCTTCCAGAAAAAAATAGAGTACAATACCTGCAAGTTGTAACTTAGTTCACTTTGCACAAGCCGATTTCCACATTGTTTGTAGCAACCACATTTTCTCCAACACTCTAATGATCTTCATTGCTTAATGTCTTTTAGACTCTTCCAGAAACCCTTCTCTAAGAAGGTCAACTATCGTGTATGCATACTCACCTTCAAATGTGACGTGTACGAGTCAACCCCGCCTCAATCTGAGGCCTGTTGTGACTGACACAACTCCAAGTGCCTCTGTTTTGTTCAAAATGGACTTATTTTTAAGTGAGAAATCAACAACTGACATACGGGAAACCGACCAAACGCCTTTGGATTGTGTTGACACTTTAGGACAACGATTCATGGGTTATATGTGACGTGTACGACTCAACCCCGCCTCAATCCGAGATGCGGTGTGACCGGTATCACTCCAAGTGTATGTATTTAGTTTAAAATGGACAATATTTTACGTACATACGCCAAACTGATCTAACGGCTTCTGATTGCATTGATACTTTTTCACAATGATCAATGACTCATGTGTGACGTGTATGATTCAACACCGCATCAATCCGAGGCCCGGTGTGGCCGACACCACTCACAGTGTCACTGTTTTGTTAAAAATGGACTTAATTTTAAGTGAAATCAACAACTGACATACGAAAAACTGACCAAACACATTGGGATTCTATTGAAACTTAAGGACAACTATCCGTGGGTCAAATGTGACGTGTAAGATTCAACTCCGCCTCAATCCGAGGCACAGTGTGACCGCTACCACTAATGTGTGACCTGTGTCCATTTTTAATGTTGGTTTTTATTATGGTAAGAGATGTTATGGTCACTATTATGAGAATGTTGGTTTTTGTGTGTAGGGGTTTGTGGTAGTATTCTTTTAGTGATGGAATATGAAATGGTGATGATGTAATAATGTTGTAAGCTGTTGTACATTACAAATATGTGTGGATGTGATATTATGTGGGGCTGATGGGTGAGATGTGGCTGTAGTTTTGGAAAATTTAGGGCAGTGGTGGAGCAGATCCAATATATTTTTTTTCCAGTCAACATTTAGCGGCGGTTTTAACCGCCGCTACATAACAAGGAACCATTTAGCGGCGGTTAAAACCGCCGCTAAATGCTGAACTGGGCAGAATTTAGCGGCGGTTTTAACCGCCGCTAAATTTATTATGCTGATATTTCGCGGCGGTATTCACCGCCGCAGAATAGGCGCATCAAACGCCTAAATTTAGCGGCGGTTAAAACCGCCGCGAATAAGCTGCCCATATAACCGCCGCTAAATGAAGAGAAACCGCCGCTAAATGAAGGACCTACGACACATTTCTAAAACCGCCGCGGAATCGAAAAAACCGCCGCTAATAGATTGCCGACGCCAAACTTAGCGGCGGTTTTTGTAAACCGCTGCCACACAATATAGCGGCGGTTTAAACCGCCGCTAAACGGAAAAAAAACCGCCGCTAGGACCGGCATTTGTTGTAGTGCCATCTGTATAATGGAATGAAAACTGTTATTATATGAAAACTCAACCAAAGAAAGATGTTGGTGCCAACTTTCCTGATAATCCATCGAACAAGCTCGTAGCATATCCTCCATGGTCTGAATTGTTTGTTCTAACTGCCCATCAGATTGCAGAATAAAAGATGTACTAAAATTTAATTCAGTACCCAACGACTTCTGAAGGCCTTTCCAAAAGTTGGAAGTAAACATGGGATCACAATCAGATACAATGGAGAGTGGAAATCCATGCAACCTGACTATCTCTTTAAGATACAATCGAGAAAGTTGATCTAGAGAGAATGTATCTCAAATAGGAAGGAAATGATCAGATTTAGTCAATCGATCAACAATAACCCAGATTGCATTATTACCTCAAGATGTCCTCGTTAAGCCCACAAAAAATTCCATAGATATATTTTCCCATTTCCACTATGGCACTGGTAAAGGCTGAAGCATCCCTTTTGGTAACTGTCGATCTGCTTTAACCTGTTGACAATTCAAACACTTCACAGTAAAATCAGAAATATCTCTTTTCATTCCATCCCAACAGTAATACTCTCTCAGATCTCTATACATCTTAGTACTACCATGATGAACTGAAAAAGGTGAACTATAAGATTCACATAACAACTCTATCTTAAACTGTGAATCACTAGGCACACATAATCTCTTCCCAAACCTCAAAACATAATCATTATCAATGTTGAATTCAAGAAACTTACCCTTCTGAACCAGCTCTACCTTTTTCTACAACTCACTATCTTGCTTCTGTGCTTGCTTAATTCTGTCATATAGGGATGATCTCACTGATACCTGAAACAAAACAGAAAAACTTCCTTCACCAACAACTTCAATTCCAAATTTCATCAAATCAATACCCGAAGGATCTCGTTCCAAACGTATCATGGTTAATGAAGCATTACTTTTTTGACTCAAAGCATCAGCCACTTTATTTGCTTTTCCCGGATGGTAATGAATTGTACAATCATAATCCTTTATTAATTTTAGCCATCTCCTCTGTCTCATGTTCAATTCATTCTGAGTGAATATATACTTTAAACATTTGTGATCTGTATATATTTCACACTTTAATCCATACAAATGATGCCTCCAAATTTTTAAAGCAAAAACAACAGTAGCTAATTCTAAATCATGTGTAGGGTAATTTACCACATGAGTTTTCAACTGACGTGATGCATATGCAATTACCGGATCACTATGCATAAGGACACATCCAAGTACCTTCAACGAAGCATCACTGTATATAACAAACTCACCATTCCTGGAAGGAAGTGCCAAAACAAGAGAATTCACCAATATTCTTTTCAACTCCTGAAAACAATCATCACATTCTTTTGTCCATATAAACTTAACAACCTTCCGAGTAAGATTATTCATTGGACTAGATAACCGTGAAAAATTTTCAACAAACCCTCGGTAGTAACCTGCCAAACCAAGAAAACTACGGATCTAGGTTACATTTGTGGGTCTTGTACATTCATCAACAACTTTTGTTTTAGCAAGATCAACAGCTATTCCATCTTTTGAAACAATGTGACCCAGGAAAGAAATTTTTTGTAACCAAAACTCACACTTGCTGAATTTTCCATACAGTTCCTTTTCTTTTAAGGTTTGAAAGATAACCCTTAAATGGCTTTCATGCTCCTTTATACTTTTATAAAACACCAAAATATCATCAATGAAAACATCCAAAAAAATTCACCTGAGTCAACTGAGCCATCACTGGAGAAAAACTGTTCAATTCTGGTTCTATCCATCTCAGGTTGCTGATTTGGAAGGTCATTTCATTCTGTATGCCTTCCCAGAAAATCTCCTTTGTTTCCTCTATGAAAAATGATTCTTAACACAGAAATATCTTAGGCGAAGCAACATGGTAATCTGTAAATGCTATATCATTTCAATTTGACCTTCAATTAAATTATGGATATTAATTTAACAATACCCTAACTCCTAATGTTGTCTAAATCGACCTTTGATACCAACTATAAGGCCCCGACCTTAAACCTTACATAATACTATATTAAATGAATAATTCAAATTGAGGATCTTTTCAGGTTTAGAGTTTTAGAGAATTGGGACATAACTGTTACATCTCAAAATATTACAAAGTAGACTAAGTTTCCATAAAATAAAAACGCTTAAAAATAAACATTTCTAGTTCCATGTTTTAGATAGCATGACTTTCCCTTGCTCCCATCCCTGACCCTATTCCACATTATGTCCTGTGAAAAACATTTAAAAAAATTGGGGTGAGCATAAAAAAGCTCAGTAAGGGATACACAAAGAATGAAAACTGTTAGTTTTTCAAACATCAAGTAAACCATGTATACTTCATCAAAGTAATACCTTCACCTTCATGAAGTAGTAAAAACTATTCACCGAATAAAATATCATTACTTACCCTTTTGTAACAAAAGGATTACCATAAAACCCATATAAAGAAAACATAACATATAAAGGTAACTTGGGACATAAACATACTTAAGTGTAATAACCATACGGTTAACTTCCACACATATCACTTAATGGAATAGCCATACGACCAACTTCCATACATACTTAATGGAATAGCCATACAGCCGACTTCCATACCCAATGCATTGGAGGTTATAACGTAACCACCCGTCTTGGTATTCACGGCACCACCTATCATATGGTTCATCACGTAACCACCCGTCAAATGTCCAAGTACCATTATAAAATCATAAGACATAAAACATATATGATGGAAAGAAAACATTTCCACACTTTGATCACAACATATCACCTAAATATATTGACATAACAATTCCATTATAAAAACCATTTTCAATACCAAAATACATAAAAGAGTATATGGTATTTATTTCATATAAAAAACATTACGGCTTGTTGAGGAAGCCAAAGACCATATAATACTTGAGGCGGTGGAAAAGGTCGTTGTCACCGCATACGTTAAAAGAAACATTCCTTTTTGTCGTTTAGTAAAACCCTTTGTAGAAAAATATTACATTTGTATCAAAGTAAAAGTAAAAGTGTTTTATACACCGTATAAACGATAGTTGTGTATAAAATGAAATATGTCTCAATTAAAGGAGATTGAGACAAAGTCCCTTACCTTGGGTCCGACTTGACTCGATCGTTCATTAACGTCCTGAATAATAAACTTGATTTAATTTCTACACGCTTAAGAACCTTTTTCAAGCTTATTATTCCTTTTATATCACTTATTTCCTTGTTATAAACATTATGTAAACATTATGTTAATAATGATTGTTTGTCGATATTTGGTTCTTAAGTCGAAAGTAGACTTCTTACAATTACATGTTGTTTGTGTGGTCAATGGTTAATTATATCCAAAATGCCATTACTGATTTGAATATAATATATATCATATATATCTAGCATATACATGTATTTATAATATCACATAATAATTTAGAGGTAAGAAATGAAATGCACCGTTCATGGAGACGGTAAGCCGTACGTACACATGAACGCTACTTTCATTTCTATGTCATATTAATGGAATTAAAAAAATGAGATGTATGTATATTTTAATTACAGAATTATATTAATAATTTATGTGTAACATACATCATATATATCCATTATATATATGTACTTATAATAGTACATTATATTTGGGGATAAGAAATGAAATGCACCGTTTATGGAGACGGTAAGCCGTACCTATGCATTAACGCTACTTTCATTTATATCTCATACTTTAATGGAATGAAATGAAATAATGATATAGAGTTATATTATAATTTCAGTATAAAATTATATATAATAACTTTAAATCCATCCTTTATACGTCCAACATATGGCATTAACGAATCACATCACTTTGAGGGGGCGGTAGTCCGCACTTCCTAAAATGAAATTATCGTGTTTACCCACAATGGAAACCATAAAGGTAAACACAAATGAACAATAAAGAAGCATAAAGAAAAACATAAACATAATATATATCATATATAAATAGAGTGATATCTTAATGGCCACCATTAATGGTGTTTAAAAGAAGATTGAACAATCATCGTTTCGTGAGGCAGAAATTCGCCAACCACAGAAACAGTATGTTCTTTAACCATTAGATGTAGGTGTGTGTAAGTGTATATCGAATCATTATTATAACAACAAACTAGTATATGGAAGATACTGGTGTTTTTACAAAAGAAATGAATAAAAAGTGTTTAGGGGTTGGAGAAGCAAAATAAAACAAAAGAACACAAGTGAAGACATCACCTTAAAATCGGGTAACTCTCTTAGATTTGAGCTCAAAGGCTTCCTTGAGAAGACTTATTCCCAATGTGAGGCTTCAAGGAGTAAGATAGGGATATGGAGAGACAAAATGGGAAGGGTTTTTCTGAGCCAAAGGCTTTGGAAGTGTGGGTAAGGTGGTATAAATGGGGGCCTTTTATAAGAGGAGAGGAGGGGCACTCTTGGAAAGTAAGGAAATGTTGCATTATTTTAGAATGAGTTTCGGATTTTAATGGTCCCACATTGATTTTTTTCTAGGATAAGGTGATAAGGGTCCGAAATATACCCATAAAATAGGTTTTGGACATGTTTAGGTCATAGATTTTACATTATCATTTCATTTTATTCAAATCCTTTATTAATGAGGTAATCGCTGCATCATCATGATGTCATAAATAAATTAATATATTTAATGTCTAAAAATTATAAAAAAATATCATGATGTATGAAATATTTTTAACTTTTTAATGAATATTTATATTCAAAAATATGACTTTATAACCCCATGTAAAAATTGTTTTAGTAAAACATCTCATGTTTGTGTCATTTTTACTTTAACCTTAAATAAAAAGTTATTAATGTCATTTCCCAACCAATGTGGCTCCATGGGGTCCTCAAGTTGACACAAAGATTTTCTTGGTCGACCATGACACATCCAATTATGGTAGGACTTGTGTAAAGCTCATCTCATATTATTAAGACATTATATTTACCTTAAACTACACTAATTACCTCTAATCGCGATTAAAAACTTAATAAGTTACTATTCACCATAAAATTATTTTAATCCCATTGAACCACATTTTACATCTTAATGACAATCATGTATGTCAGATTTTTGAAATTCAAAACAATGATATGGAAAAATTACATTTAAAAGGAAAATCAGTTTTTATAAGTACCACTTAGTGGTTTCACTATTCATCAAAAATTGATGTTTTTTCAGAAAAATACCAAAACATCACCCTAAGCTATATTTGATATTCCAAATTAAAAAATGAAGTCCATTTTACAAAATTACAAAAATATAAGTTTCATTAATTAATTTAATAATTAATTCACGTTGTCAGAGAAAATAGTGTGTCTTTATGAAACAATAAGTATCAAAAGATTGACACTAGTTTAAGTCCGATTTCAAAGTGAAATTAATTCCAATGAACACTATTGGATTTAATGGTAAAAATATATTATAATTTATCTTTAAACCCAATTAATAAGATAATCTAATCATATAAATAAATTTGATTAAAAAGAGGTTTTAAATTAAAATACAACATTTTACACTATTCATTAAAAACTGAACTTTATCGGAAAAATACCAAAAATTTACACAAAGTAAATTTTGATGTCCCGATTCTAAAGGAGAGTTTTATTTGGTCCAATAAAATTTATAAGAGTGAACAAAACTATATTTAATTATGGTTTTCCATCAAAAAGCGATAAGTGAACTTTTAGTGAAAACTAGGGCATATACACAGAAAATTGAATATTTCCGTATTTTAAGCCTTTAGGTTTTATTAGATAAAAGTAAAAACATTTAAAAAACATATATAATCATATTTTAGTTATTTCTATCCATTCCCTCCAACACAATGGCTATGTTTTAACTACCATTTAAAATAATATTATTTTATTACTAGTGTGCAACATAAGATTTCAAAGAAACTCTTTGTTGCGTAGCGGGTAAACTATCGAACATAGAAACCCTTTTAAAGTAAAATTAATATTTAATTCATAAATATTAATAAATATGAAAATGTTTTATTCATTATTTACCTAGGATGTTACAGGATACCCATGAACATGTTACTAGATTTCTCCAAGTATATGGTTGTTCACATGTACTTTAGACATGCCCATATTCCTGGTCTTATCTAATTCTGGGTACATTCCGAGTAAATATTTTGCCCTAAACATTGTGCCACACGGTTTGTATTATTTATGACTACCTAAAACCACGTTTTTCATTGATAGGGCACTACAAGGCATGTGTTCTTCCCACAATGTTCCATGTAATTTTTTTTTCAGAATCCTAGATTCTTTGTACATATCCTAGATATGTTGTTTCTACTGCAGAACTCAGTATTTGAAGACCCAAAGTCGAATTGGTCTTCTCCAACTATAAATCTATGGTCTTTGATGACCATAAATCAGAAATTCATTGAACTACTAAGGATACTTCTCACATCCATTTACTGATTAAGTTCCCAAATCCACGGAGGCATCACCCACTACCCAAATCCATCTCGATACATAAACCAATCAAAATCTTGTACATAATTCACACAATTCCTATGAATATAGGGCTAGTGATTATGCTAAAAATCAATGCTACAATGTTGAATCATGGTCATATAGTCCAATAGTGAAGATTGCGGTGAAGATTAAGGTGAAATTGACATGAATGAGGTGTAAATTATCATTGTATGAAACGATCTCAATGGAAAACCATGAAGATGAGGTAACAAGGGGTCGAAAGAGGGATAAATGTGACAAAATATTATCAACAATTATTTATCAAATGTTGGGGCTTTTGCAAAAATGACAATGTAGAAAATAAATGGAATAGAAATAGTAAAATATTCATCTAATAATAATGGATCGAAACACATAAATGACATTCCAAAACATTGTTATATATTGATCATTAATAAAGACCTCATTCACTAATGATGATGAAGGACTAATGAATTCACTACTTTCCTTTTGATTTACCACTATCCAATTGTCAACCCGCTTATTCAGGTTTCCCAACACCAATAATGAAATTACTCCTATAATCTACACATGTTAATGAACATTTCCCTAGAGAAATATCATAATGTTGTATTTATAGAGGACACAGAGAGGATAGGTCTATTTTATAAAATAATCAAATAAATAATTTATTTTATTAAATGCTCCGGACAAAGGATAACTCCCACATAACTTCTAATGATGACCAACCTTAGGTCACACCCATGGTAATATATACATTCCATAATCATTGGGGTATAAAATTTATAATCCTAGGTATCACCCAATGGGAATAAAATTTTAAACAAAAGTATTACTGTAGGTTAATTAAAAAATATTTATATTTTTAATATATGAAATCTATGGTCCTGAGACACCCATACATCACACCGATTATAAGGATAAATCCATATATAAAAAATAAATATTAAAAAGACTAATATATAAAAAATTGTTACATTATGTAATAAACATAATAACATAAAATATATGGTATATAATGGAGTTATTATATTATTTGAGTTAAGAGAGTTTATTTGGGAGAGAAATAAATAAAAATACAATTCCCAGAAAATAACTATAGATCTTCTTCTAATAAAATCCTTAAGATTATAACAAATTCCATCCTAAGATGCGGTGTGGAGTTTTTTTATGAGAATTTGTTATATATTGGATATACAAAGAGGCTCTTGACGTTTCGAGTATATAGGATAGGTGGTGTACTCTTATAGGTGATGGAAATTAGACAATCATAATTTTTGAAAAGATTAAAATATATTAGTGTCTTACTCAAGACACATTGGTGAAAAAAACACATTTTAGAAGGAGATATGACATTTTCTATGAATATGACCATATTATAATTTTTTGAAATGTTTTATGGTCATTTTTTCGCTATCATATAAGTTTTAAACCTTATAACTCTTTTTGACTCTTACTGTGGGAATATATTTTCTATTACCGAAGATACAATACATAGTTAAAAAAAATGAGTTCAAAATATTTTCCAAATTTTAAAATCCTAATTACTCATATGAAATCCATTTTTCATGATTATATATCTAAAGGTGGTGAATATTAAATTTAAAATCAGAACTGGTAACGAGTGGAGAAATAGTTTTTTTGAATATAGTCCATTTTTATAATAAAAATGTTTTTATACTGAATTCATGTAGAATAATGATCCACATGAAATTAATTGAATTGTTTATAATTAAAAATATCTAATGGAGAATGTTAGGTGAGTACTTACATTATATATTTGTAGAATATTCTACTAAGGATTTACTTTAGCAGTGGTTCAATGGTTCAAACAGATATAACTTAGATGCAAGAGTGTGTTCCCTCCTGCTCGGCGGGGGTCGCTGGTATATCTGGGAACTGAGGAACCAATAACACCACAAATTACCTACCTCTGAAATTTTCTTGATGGTGTGAACTAAATGTCATGTGGTGGTCATTACAAATATAAATGATAAATGGGAGGAGGCTCCTTCTCTTATGTACTTTTTGACCTGAAGGCAATGTATTGTTCTTCCAAATCCCCAACTAGTGTGTCATTGGGTGAAATGGACTCCCTCTACACTTAGTCTTATGTTAAATATGGATGGACCGTATATACAAGGGATCACTCATGGTGGTGGTGTGCTATAAAAACAAATGGGATCAGTGGTTCTTTCTATTAGTACATTTTATGGGATTGGAAACCTATTATAGTCTAAAGCATCGGCCTTTCTTAGTGGCCTTATTTTATGAATTGACAAGAAGATTTCATTATTAGTGATTGTGATAGAGTTTATATTTATATGGAGATACATCAATAAACTCACTCCCAATTCTTAGGAAATCATCTATTTGAGTTGAAAATGTATGTTATATCTCTCTCATAACATCATGCTTTCAAACACATGGAGAGAAGTAAATCTGGTTGTTAACTTGTTTGTTTTGAAGGCTTCCCAAGAGATCCCCCTCATGGTGATTGATAATTTTGGTTCCCTTCCCCCCAGGGGTGCAGAAATTTATATTGGTGATTCTCTAGGACCCTATTTCTATATACCCCTGGATGCCCTTGTTTTCATGCGCTCTACTTTTTTATGAAAATTATTATTTTCTTTCAAAGGTTGACTCTCACAGAAGATGTATAAATAATAAACAAGATTTTTTATTTTTTATCTTATTCAATACCATATAGTCCTTTTATATCCAAAAAAACATGATGAATCAAATATCATCAATAGGATGTGATTTTGTTATTTTTATCATACACTCATTTTCCATTTCATTTCCATCAAATTTTGAGGGGATGTATAACTCGTATGTACTTGTGGACCACCGCCTCTACATAGATATAAGATTCATTATATATAATCACATAACATTTATGGATATAATGGTCGATTTAATAAATTAATATGATATTAATTATGTAATTATGATTCTTTAATGATGACTAATATTCATATTTCTTTTCTTGTTTTCATTAATAAAAATATGTTCTCTTGTAAATGCGAACAATTGTATCAATGAAAGATGTCATTAATTTTTCTATATATAACTGTTATATATGGTTAAAAAATTTATATAATGAAAATATTTTATATTTATATCATTATTAAAATTATGGATATTATGATACAAAGATCAAACTAAAATGACTGAAACTGGTGAACTAAAATTTTCATGAAATAATAAACACTTAACACCAAGAAATTATTATTTTAATAATGATAAATTAATAAACGGTTGATGAGATGATACAAGAGGACAACATATAATATTATATTTATGAATATGGTTCTTTTATATAATGAAATAAAATATAAATGTAATATATATTAGGATAAAGAACTTAAAAAAATGTAATACTTGAGGCAATGGTTATTCATCTCAATATTATTTATTCAGACATGTTTTATGTTATTAATCTTTTTTTTATTTAATATATTTACATACTAATTATTGGAAATTTTATATCATGTATCTTAATTAATTAATGACATTAAAATTTATAATTCCAATTATTTCACCCAAGGGGTTTTGATTCGAATGTTACTAAATAGGTAAGTTTTTATAGACTGGAATTGTTTTCACTGTGACAAATGTTATGTTTTACATATATGTTATTTTATGATATATATTTAATTAAAATTTAATATTTTATATCATGAATATATTTTTATTCATGTTATTTTAGGTTTCATTGGAAGTTATTAGTTTCATGGGGTATCTGATTCAAAAGTTACTGAAGCAATTAGGGGTTGACATTACAATATCATTTTTTACTAGGGTTGTTTATGATTAAATTAATTATGAAGAAGTTATATGATATATATTTGAGGAGTATAATTATTTTTATTCAACTCGTTTTATATTTGGAAATCGCGTGTTTTTCTTATTTTCCCCATTGAAAGTACTCAATAGTCAAAAAGGTTTTTTTATGAAAATGTGGATTTGTTTTTCTAATCAGTCAAGAATTATTTCATTAAGGTCAAAATTTTATATATGATGTTTTATCTAATGTTATTAATATTCAAAAATAATTTATTTGTTTTTTTTACACGTGACTAAATTTCTAAAAAATGGTTTAAAATTAATCTTATTTTCATTTTTTGAATGAGGTACTTTTTACCACCAGTGGGATTGTAATATTTTTTTAACACCTACCAAATGAACAAATTTTAATGTCCCCATGAGTAATATTTACATTGAATATTATATTTCATGTTTTAAATGTACTTTTCTATGAAAAGTGTTTACTTATTGTTTTGGAAATTTTTATATTTTAAATATGTTATTTCAATATGAAATGAATATTTTACTCAAGAATCATTCAAGTGATCTTCAAATAGAATTTTTCATACATGGTAACATCAATTGGTTTTACATATTATTCATTGCGAACAAGATACTATGATATTATCCTTAATATATTTTTGTATTAGTTTTTATTATAATAATGAAATATTGATGAAAATTGTGTTCTTTTCTATGGGTTAATATAAGAAAAAATAATAAATGTTTCCATGATTTTTTGTAATAAAAAAGAATGGATTATGACTATGTTATGGGTTGTTTCATTATATCCTCTAATTAATTGGGAAAATATTAATGTTTTATGGGATCAAATGGTACATGATAGGTTATACCAAGAGAAGAAGGGGTTACAAAATTGGTTAGTCAAAACCCAAATGGTTACATGGTAGGTTATTCCCATAATAATCCATGAACATTGGTGATTATTCCATAGTGTCATGTCATAAATTTATTATAAGTAAGACTTGAAATTATATATATATATGGTTATGATTATGTCACACTTTATTCCACACTCTATTTCACAATTTTTCGAAAATATTTAGGATAATGTTATAATAATATTGCTTATGTTGTTTGGTTAATTTATTATTTATGTCTTATAAAATGTTATGATTTATTCTATGGCTCATGAATATGATATATGAACTTCAAGGTATAATTTTAAAATTTGTATGATTATATTCTCATACCATTTCAGTCATGTTATTCATTAAATTAACCATGGTAGATATCTTCTCTCTTTTCCATTACCAAGCATCTAATAACACTATTAATTGTGTTTTAATTTCCCAACCATATAAAGAAACATTAAATGTATTACATGACTAAAAAGGGTTCTAGTTTTGATGAATTTTTCTAGAGATGATCTGAAAGTATTATATAACAATTGTTTATATATATACAAGATTCCAAATACAATATAACATCATTGTTCTATTATGGATCATAATGAAATGTAATTAATAATCATATTTTAAGATGTAATGTTTATATATGTAATTTTTGGGTCACTTCAGTTTGAAATAGATCATGTTTCAGTTTTTTTGGAATCTATGTTGAGTGAAATTTTGTGACAACCCTTAAGATAATCATATTTATAGGAGAACATCCTATATTTTTATTAACAAAGCACTATTGATTTTCTAGAAAATCCATCCCTATTTGGATACTGGATAGTGGATGTGGATATAAAACAAATTCACATTGCATTAACAACTCTAAATTGGGTAGATTTGGTATTAACTCAATCTTCAATTTTTCACATTTTGTAGTCCCAAGAATTCATTCCTGGATAAACACTCACATGTGTTATGATTGGGATAATTTACCTTTTCTGAAAGGTTATGAAGGATTCAAATAGATAATGATCATTGATGACTTAGGTCAAAGATAAGGTGTTATAGGTTTAAACAAATTCTATTATTTTGAAACCCTATAATTTATTTTTTTGAAAATATGATTTTCTAATCTAGTTATTACATCTCATAAAATATGTTCTTGTATATTTGAATTATTGAAAAATAAAGGAACCATGTAATTGGAAAATGTGAGGGGCGACACAATAAATATAATCAATAGTAACCACATGGAATGAGAAATGAAATTATTATTATTATTATTATTATTAACCAACTATCTAAATATATTATTAACAATCTAATAAAATGTGACATTATAAATGAACTAACTATTTGAAAAATTGAGTTTCATGAATACAGTTGATGAAATAAGTTCCATATTCCAATAATTATATAATGAGGGAATATCCACCTATGTAATTTTATAGATGGAATGGATATATTTTTAGGTTGTGTATAAGAAGGAAATTGAGAAAATAATTTCTGCAGAAAAATGAAGAGTTAAATGTATGGAAATAAATAATTTCTTTTGGTGCCAATTATTGTAAACTTTTTATGTGTGGGTAACTTTTTCATTATCCAGGTCATTTCCCTAGTATAAGGGATAACTCCTCACCGAAGGATGGGTTAATGATATTCTACTCATTTAGGTAGATTGATTGAATTATTTAGATATTGGGTTTCGATAATTATATTATATAAGGGTCCAATAAATGATATTTTACTTATTATTCTTATTTAATCACTAAGGGGTGTTTTTATGTTGTTTTTATTTATTTATTTTTGAAGCATATGTTTAATGGAACCAACAAACTAAATAATTTATTAAGTGGTAATACTATATATATTTTTTAGAAATCCATGATTGATGGTTAAATAAAAAAAAATATTTTCTTAATGGTGAGATAATAAGGTTTAGTTGAGAAAAATAGTTTATTTTTATTGATATTGTAAATTTAAAATAATCGGTGACCTTGAAATTGATTAGTGATATGGTAAAAAGTGATTTATAATGTTTTTTTTAATTTTTCAATAGCCTCTGATTTTATTTGTCGAATAAGGATTGAGTTAATCTTTTAGAATAATATATGTTTTAATTTAGTTTTTAATGGTGACTTAGGTTATAATCATATTGTCGTATAATAAGTGATCATAGTATTAACTTGTTTGTTGGGTGACCTTATGATCTACTTTATGTTGTTTTGGGATAGTTAAAGATGATATTGGAAAAATTATTTTATTAAATCATTAATATTTTTTTGGTTTTGAATTTTTAAGATATAATTTATATTTTTTTCAGGATACATATTTAGGGAATTATATAATTTTAAATTGAGTTATTATTGTCGGGGTTATAGATATTAATATATTACATTATCATATGAATATTTTTCTATATTGGGTAACTTATACTAACCATTTTAATTATTTAAATATATTGAGACCTACAAAATTAATTATAATTGTTTTTATGGATCTTATGATCTATTAAGAGATACTTTTCAAGATTTAGTCATGATAAATTCATTTTCAATATTCATATCTTGGAGTATGATTTGGGATATAAGTTGAAATTTATTGAAGCCGAACCAAAGGATGAAGTCGGGCTTATGACCTGAAAATAAATTAAGTAAGTTTATTTTCACATGTTTTCAATCATAACAAAAATATAATTCCATAACTCAATGAAATATGATCTTGAAAATGGGAGAATTTTTCTTTTTATAAATATTTATAAATAATTTATGGGCTTTTCACCCCATGTTGATTTACAATTTTTTGGGCATAAACATTCTCATAACTATGTTTTCTATAACTTTTTATTAGTATTTTGGAATTACTTTTCACCTCCATGTATATATTTTCACTTCCCAATAATTTTATCATTATCTATTAACCTTATTAGGTGTTATTTGTTGTATCAATTATGGTCCCAACTTCAACTTTTTGAAGTAATTTCCATTATTCATGTACATGACATTCATTTTCAACAAATGTATTATAAAATATTGAAACCCATAATAACAAGATAAAAACATCAAGGAAACTAACTATTTAAGGGGTGTTTATCAAGAAATTGTTTATAAAAAAATATTATTCTCGATAGACTAGTTAACACATAACAATGGATTTTATGAGAACAACGATATTAGAGAAAAAGAATATTATTTAAATGTTTCCACTATAACCAACTCGTTAAATTAGAAATTGAGGATATTAATAAAAAATTATAAACATTTTGATAATGGTGTAATTAAATGAAAATTTATTTATTTATTCATAATAAAAAAGTACAAAATTTATAATAATGTAATTTTATGCTCTAAAAATATTTTTTTCGTAAATTGGGTTTTATTTTGTTTTTATTTTATAAATTAGTATTTGTTTCTAAAAATTAATGAAAATTCATTTTAGAAAATTAATTTTATTAAATAAAAATTCTAATTTAATAATTATGTGAATTTTTTTAATTTTTTCTAAATTATTATATTTGTTATAGAATAGTGAAAATACATTTTTTTATACTCTGCTTTTTTTCATTAAATACTATGATTAAAATGTAACATTATTTTTTGAATGTTACATTAAATTAATATAAATATAATTTAGTTATAAATATTCTATTTTATACTAATAATAATTTTTCTTCATTTTCATATATGTTCATTTATCTGATTAAAAACACATTATTCTAAAAACTATTTTTATGAGAGAAATTTTTTTATTGTAATTAATTATATAAAATTATATTTATTATTTATTATAATGGAATGAATAGTATATATATTAAATTAAATATTATAATATTAATTTAATAGTTTTTACAAGTAATGTAATGGATGTAGATTCAGTTTTATACATTAAAATTCAATTTTATAAAAATGTTTTTTTTGCGTTTTTCAAACAGTTTTTAAATTTAATTTCTACTAATTATAGAAATTTAACTTGGTAAAATGGATTATTGTTTTTTAATAATTATAATTGTTATAATTATATTGGCTAAAATTATTTGTTGTTCATAATAAGTATTAAAAATAGGAACCTTTCTGTACTATGGTTATTGTTAAAACAGGTTTACAATGTGGGATGATTAAATAAAGATATTTGGGAATTAATGCCACATAAATTTAAAATTATAATATTTTTGTGATATATGAAAATTTTATAATCTTAAGATAATTTTCATTACCGTTTGCATCCACATTCACTTAAAAGATACCTTATATTATAGAAATATTATACATAATTCAATGTGTGTTAGTCCCGTCACTTATAAAAGGAGACCTCTTCTCCCCCTTCATTAACACAAATTTATCATTCTATATCAACCATTTCCTTCACAAAAAAATTAAAATATAAATTTTCATCATCTAGATTACTTTTTCTTCTCCTAATACAAATAATTCAAGTATTAAGGTTTATGCCAAATGAAGTCTCTCAACAAATGTGAATAAATATTAACTGATCTATATCAATTTTATTTATTCATAAGTACCATATAAAAATATTTTGTGCATCATAACATGATTATTACGGTAAGATAAATAAATATATATTTTATTAGTATTATTAAACTACCATTGTCAACCTCATATCCATCAAATGAGAAATTAAAGTATTGATCGTGTGTACGTGGGGACTACCGCCTCCATTTAGAAATATGATTCATTTTTCATCACCTCATCAAATTGATGAACATAATGACATATCTAATAAATATAAATTATATGTTTCATATAATTATTATTTTTTAATTATAACATACTATTCACATTTCTTTAATTATTTTTATTAACAAAATGAAAGCATCATTCATGTGTATGTACTAACTACCATCTCCATGAATGGTGTAATAAATTTTTCTATCTATAAATTTTATTAATGATTATAAATATGTATTTAATTAATATATAATACATTCATATTAGGATTAATATTCAATATATGATTCTATGATGATCAATCTTGAAGGACCGCAGTTACCAAAATGAAACTTTCTTGGATAATTAAAGAGTTAACAACATTAAATGATGATTTCAATAAATAATTATTAATATTTTGATTTTGAAATTTTATAAGTGTACGTTATATGGTATTATAAGTATTAATATAGTTATTTAATATAATTATAATTATTATTTATTATTATACTTGAATATAGATTAGAAAAAATACAATTCGTACTTGAGGTAAGAGTTTATAGTTTCAATATTTTTTCATTGAGACATGATTGATGTTATGAACCTATTTATATCCAAAAAGGTTTTGATTAGAAAATTATAATGTGGTAAGGGTTTATCGTCACAAATTGTCATCTTTTGGACATATGTTCTGTTCAGAACCTATATTCCTTTATGAGGTTTATATAATTAAATTTTAATATTTTATATCATAGATCACTTTAAATTTATTTAATTTAATGTTTTATTATATGTTATTTATTTTCTGGATTTTATTACAAAAGATATCAAATAAGAGAGAGTTTTATGTTACAATCAGACTTTTGACTTGATTATTTATGCTTAAATTTACAATAATGAAGTTATATGGTCTATAAATTATAAATATTATTTATTTTATATAATATGTTTTTTAAACAAAAATATCATGTTTCATTTTTCCCATTCAAATTACTAATTATTCAGAAAGATTGTGTTTATGGAACGAGATCTCATTATCAATTCGGCGAGTAATATTTTCATTCATATGCATATTTTATGTAAAAATATTTAAATAATATTTTTTATTATATAAAATTATTTATTAAAGAAATTATAAGAAATTTTTTAATTTCAATAAAAATTTATAAATAGAATATTCTTATTCTTTTCAAAAGGTGGAACTTTTTTCCAATGGTTTTAGAACAATACATTTTTAATAGAAAACATGTGAATAAATATTTCAATTTTTTTAAATTATTTTTTATTTTATAATACATTTTAAAAATATCATGATTATTTCCTAATAATATTTATTACTTATTATTTTAGAATTTTTTAATTTTTAAATAATTTATTTCAAATGGAAAAATTTATTTCTTTCAAAAAAAATTATTCTCATATTGTTATGTAATTTTATATCTATGAGAATATTATATGGTTTTACATATACTACACTATAGATTTGATCTTATGATATCATCCATATTAATTCTTTCTTTGTTTTATGATTATGAGGAATAAATATTGATAAACCCATTTTTATTTACATGGGTTAAACTATGATTACATGATAAATGTTTTCATTATCTTATGTAATATTTTTGAATAGAATATATTTATGTTATGGGTGGGTCATTTATAACCTAAAATATTTTGGGTAATGATTAAAAATTAATGATATAGAAGGGTACACGGGTGGCTATACCAAGCCCAAAAGAGGGTACATGAGTTATTAGTCCAATCCAAATAGTGGTACATATGAGTTATTCCCATTACTAAAGTAGGTACACTAGGGGTTAGCCTATTCCTAACATGTGATGAATGCCTTATTGGGATTAGTTGACATAATAATTTATTGATTATTAATAAAAAATAATTTACGCCACACTTTTATGACATGATACAAATTCAAATATATGCTCTCATGGATAATGTTCTTTGACTCCTTTACAATTTAGGCCTTATGAATTGCCATACATTATTCCACTGCTTGTTATTATTATCTATGAATTTTTTTTACAATTTTAAAATATTAATCTCATGTTATCCTACCATTATACTCATGTATTGATGAAAAATTATCTTTGTTTGATATCTAATTTTTTAGTTTTACATAACATCTATGTTCACCCACTATTATTTCAAATCATCCCTAGACTATACAGAAACATTTTAATTGTGATATATCTTAGAGGGGTTCTAATTGTGATGAAATTATTGGGCGATGATACCAGTTTTTTATGTATTTATGTTTCTGAACTCACTATTTATTTATGGTTCTCACAATGATCATCATCCTTTGTAATTAATATTCATCTGTAATTATATAATATTTAGACATGTAATGTTTTAGTCTCCTTAGTTGACATTAGACGACGGTTTAGTTGTTCATGAAAACTATGATGTTATAAATTTAGTGATAAACCTTAGTATAAGACTATGTATATGAGATATTATTATTTATGGAAAATAAAGTGGTTTGATTTTTCGAACAAATATATCCCTTTCTAGATACTAGAATGTGAATATAGTTGTGTCACAGTTGTAACTAGGTTTAATAACTCCAGATGAGCTAGATTAGGTGTTAAATCAATAATAATCAGTGAATAATGTGTGGGAGTAAGATGTAACACCTATATTAACACTATCAGGTCATATTATTGGGTTAGATAGAATTTTATATATAAAATATTATGAAATAATTGAATTGATGATGACCATTTATGAGATAGGTTAAACCTATGGTTTCATATATTGAAAACAAGGTTTTATGATTTTTATATTGACAATTAATTTTCATGATTATATGATTTCCAAATATTATTATTGTCTCTCATTCTATTCATTTTGGTTTTATTCAATGGATGTAACTAGGGGAACCATATTAATGATTAATTTAATGGATTATGAAATTATTGTCCTTATCACCATCCAAATGAAATTGGATATGGAATTTGAATGATTATGATTAAGTATAAATGGATATGTCAAAAAATTATTAACAACCAAATCATATGTGATTTTCCAAATAAACCAAAAAATATAAAAATATAGTTTATTAAAGACCATTGTGGAAGGAAAATTCAGAGTCTCACATACATAGAATTTTGGAAGAAAGACACTGGGAAATGTCTCACTAGAATATAAAGATGTTTTGGGTGTGGAATATAAGGGCATAGATAATATAATTTTTGGAGGAAAATAATGATTTCATAGGAGGATAAAAAATTATATCCAAATATACTATTTTTAGTTCATATGTATTATATTTTGGGGACTTGGTATTTATCCATGTTAATTCCCTAATCCATGGGATATCTCTTAGACAAAAGAATTTTCAATGTTATGCCAATCATTAGGGTTGAATTATTAACTTTGTTTTATTTTGAAATATAATTATGTTGTAGAAGAGTTTTACCAATGATATTCTGGTTATCATAATCATAAATGATATATGAATTGTTTTCACTATTTTTCAATAAGTAATTTTATGAACATATCCAATGGCAACAACAACCTATAAAAATGATTCTGTGGAAAAGTGATATTTTTTTTAAAACAGTAGATTAAGGTAAAAATAATCCATTATATATTCCAAATGACGAGATAATAATTTTTAGTTGGTATATAGTTTATTTGTATTGATAAATTGAATTAGATAGAATTGGTGACCATGAAATTTATTGGTGATTTAAAAAAAAGTGATTTATGAATTGTTTTCATTTTTTGATCAAATTTATTATTATTAGGGGAATAATAATAGTGTATCATATCAGAATAATATGTGCATTAATATAGGTGTTATGGTTATTCAGGTTATTATAATTTTGTAGGAGAATATGTGATCAAGGTATTAATGTGTTTGGTGTGTGATATTATGAAACAATTTACGTTTTTTGGGGATAAATGTGAAAGCTTATCTTAGAAAAAAAATTAATATTTCAGATATATTTTTTTTCATTAAATTAGTGAAACATATTTTGAAATAATTTTAGGAATATTTATTTGTGTAATAGTTTAAATTATTCATCTTGTGTTATTATAGATGTATTAAATATTAATATATTATTTCGTCGTATAAATATTTATCTATAGTGGATAACTTGTGATAACAACGTTGGTTTTCATAAAAATCTATATATATTTTGAATGAATTTTATTTCCATTTATGGATCTTTTAAACCCTTAAAAATTAATTTATATTCTTTCGGTATGAGAAATTAACCTAGAATATACATTTATTGGAGTAATAAATGAGAGGGCTATTGAAATTTATTAAAACACAACCGAAGGATGAAATTTTTCTTATGAAATGGAAAAAATCATTTAGTTATATTTTCTCATATTCTCTATATTGTTAGTAACGTAATTTCTAAACACTATGTAAACAGACTTTGAAAATATTAATTTTTTGTTACATATAATTAATTATAATGAATTGTTGGCCTTTTACCCCTCAATGATTTATGGTTTTATGGTATTTAACTATCTCATGACAATGTTATATATCAGTATCAATTATTATTTGGAAATTATTTTACTCCTCCATATATATATTTTCATTTCATACTGATTTTATCCTTCTCTAAAAACATGATTATATTTATTTTAGGTAACCATAACATTTCCCACGTCCCCTTTACAATAAAATTTTTATTATTCCTTAGTATGATGTGGATTTCATCGATGTTATTTCCAAATATTTACACCTTGAAAAAGCATATAAATATTGATAGGATGAAATATATTTAAGGTTGTGAGGGAGAATATGAAAACTCAGCAAATTATTTTAAAATAATATTGATCCAGATATCATTCTTTACATGCCACACCTTCCTTTTCGTGAATTGTTTAAAACAACAATAACAATATTTTTTAAATATGATATTTATAACCTAAATATCCAAATTGAATGTATAAATAGTATTAAAAACATTATAAAAAATATATATACTGGTTTAAAATAGTTCAAATGTATTTATTTATGAATATTAAACAACTACTTATCTTTTATTAATGTCATTATATGCATCAAAAATATATTTTAATAAAGAATGGGTTTTATTGCATTTTGTCTACAGACTTTATAATTAATTTATAAGAATTTTATAAATTATTTTATAGATAATTTATATCAATCATCAATTAATAATTTTAATATTATCAATGGGATAATTTTTTGGGTTTTTATAAAAGAATTGTTTTTCATTGAACGATGAAAAATACCTATATTTGTAAAAATGTTATATCATTTCACTAAATCAGATAATTGAACAAAAACATAATTTTTAATCAGAAATTAAATTAATTAATTTATAATTTATTTATAAATAGTCTGATTATTTATATAAATCTCAAAATATTACTTTATCTTGGTATAAGATCATTTTTGTGATTAAAAACAGATTTTTCAAAAAAACAGTTTTAATGCTTATAATGTGTTTTCATCATAATAATTTAAATAACTAAACATTGATTAATTATTTTAAATAGTTTTATATATAATATAATAAATAAAAACATTTAATATTCGTCTAAAATTTTTTACAGGGTATGTAAAGGAAGTAAATTATGTTTTATACTTAAAATTGAATTTTCTTGAAAAATAGTTTTTATTGCAATTTTCACACTTATTTGAAAGTAAATTTTTGGAAACTATGTAATATGAATTTTAAAAAATGTATGAAATATTTTTAATTGTCATAATTAATATAATAAAATATTTTTAACATAATTTTTAGTCCAATTAATAGTAAAAACAATAAAACAATTTCAATAACTATCAGGGTTAATACAAGATTCCTCGGGGTAATCTAAGGGATAGGGGTAATAATTCAATATAAATCAGTATAATCTTTTTTATTTAAATAAATTACAATAGTATGTTATCATAATTTTTAATTCATGGACCCTTGGATCTACCTTCACTTGGAAATGTTCTTATATTAGTGAAATCATTTATGTTATTCCATATATGTCCCTCACATCACTTATAAAATGGAACATCCTCTCCTCCCTTAATCAAAATATTTGAGCACTCTTGATCATAATATACCTACCTCAAAATACATATATATGTTTTACCTTAATCATATATACCTTTTATTTTTTTAAGACCAATCCTTCAATGATTAATGTGTAATCTAATAGAGGTGTCCTAAATAAGGGGAATAAATCTATACTAGGCTCTTTAAATTTTATTTCTCCTTCCTTATATTCTAAAAAATTTATATCCATGATAAAATTTTGATTATATTATCAAAAATATAATTATATTTTATTATTATAATAGAGAAACCATTTTCCATATTCATTCCATTAAATGTGAAATTATTGAATCTATATTGCTTACGTGTGGACAACTACCTTCACATATTCATATGAATACTTTCCCATTATCACCAAAAAAATTAATATAATTATACATTTATTAAATATTTATTATTTTTATGATATGATTATTATTATTTTATTTTAAGATATTTTTTAACTTTAAATTCATACTTTTATTAAAAAATGAAACCACCATACATGCATACGTACAAGATATCATCTCAATGAATGGTGTAATTCATTTTTTTGTCGCTCCCATTTAGGAATGGTTATAAATAATTATATATATCTAGGTAAAATATATTATATTTTAAAAATTGTTAACTTTTTTATATAATGTAACATTTATTAATGTACATGGATGTGAGCTTTATACTAAAAACATTCATGAAAAATGGAATAGTTAACACACGAAAACGATTAATTTAGTAATAATAATAATAAATGTGTATTAAATTGATATTATTGTAACATATATGTTATTATAAGAATTAATATGAGTATATTATAGAAATATAATAAACAATAATTTATTATATAGAAGGTTTGAGCTGATATGATTCAAGTTGTACTTATTTTGTGTGAAATAATAATGTGATTACCCTTTATCAATGAGTTCCACATTTCCAAATTACATTTAACGATAATATTTTTTATTTTTTAACATGAGGAAAGAATTTATTTGTTTACTTTATTATATGATAAGATATTTGAAGTTAATTATTCCTGATTAATCTACAAGAAATATTACCAATGGATTAAAATATACTTATGATAACATTTATATGATACACTTTCTTATTGTTATTTCGATCAAGAAAAAATGTTACATTATCTTCCTTTCAAACATCATGAAGTAAATTTTATTATACCATCACATGTTTTTGTAAGAATAATGAATATTAAACTTAATCTTCCTCATCCTAATATATTTCTTATAGGTTTATCTTTTTTTAATTATCTTTTTATTAATAATTTCATGAACTCTTTTTAAAATGTTTTTTTATCGTTCATGAATTTCCCTAAAAAAGTTGTTATTGATTGTTTTTGGTTATTCTACCACTTAAAAGGAAGTATTGTCTTTACTCCTAGTCAATATTCAAGTCAAAAAATATGTTCAATGATCTTGTAAAATTTTAGGTTTCTTCATCTGGGTATTTTTAAAAGGCATATTTGGTAATAAGTTCTTACACATTTAAAATTTATTTTCTTTAGGGTAAAAATCTTATCATAGAGTAGATAAAGATGAGGAGTGTTCTAGATATTGGTGACCAAGAAAAAATAAATATCTATTTTTAGAATTTTATTTTTTTATTTCATTTCTTGAACATATATCTCAAAAAATATATATTAATTAATTAAACTCTGATTTTTTTGTCATTTTGATTTGAAAAAGACTAGTTACTCTCAATCAATTTATAATTAGCATCTCCTATGATACACAATTTGGTAGAAAAAGTGGTATCTCCTTGTAGGATAGTCGGAGTATACGTATCTTTTAATCACATACCAATGAGTTGGTATTATATTTGGTTATTCCTTATAGTATTTCTATAGTATAAATTCTTTTATCTAATTCCAAATAGATTTAATCATACGATTTGATAAATTAAAATGATATTTTGAGTTTATGATTGGTTTTGATGTTTATTTTTAACTTTGTATAATCATGATATTACATACTAAAAAATATAATTAATAAACATTATGTTTCTTTTTAGATAAAATATTTCAATGCGAAGAACAAATGTATAGAAAAAACACATTATTTTATGGAATAATTTAAGTATAATAGAAAGAAAAAATTGAAAACTCCCAAAAAAGATGGGGTTAGATCACTAGAATATAATTGATAATCCATATGATCTACCCATTGTTTATTAAGCATAGTTGTCTCACCTGGAATCCACTTTAAATTGTGTATGGTCCAGTTGAAATATAAGAATAGGTGAACATCCTCATATTCCAATGTTTTTTTTACTATAAGAGATGGTGTAAAGAGGTGATAGTGGGGATACTATACCATAATATATTGGTAATATTAATGGCCTATATATATAAATCACTGGAAGAAAGAACACAAATCCACAAAATAATTTATGTGTAATTGAAAAAAATATGTAAACAACCAAAAACAGTAATAATAGAAAAAACTCAAATAATAAAACCCTTTATAGAATCGTATAACACGTCATATAGGGCCATAAAAAATAAATAATCATAAGGTTCTCCTATGGATAACCATATAATTATTTAAAAATAATTAATGATGAATAAAATTATACTCAAACGTAACTCTAATTGATGAAACAACCTCACTGGTCTTGTGTCATCCATCCAATGATAAAGGTCCAACTTTACTACTAAAGTCCATCCCTATTGGTTAGTACCATACATAGTCAAAATAACATAATTTCTACGCACATTCTGAGGGGACCACATAGGGTTTGAAAATAAATCTTTTTACGCCACCACCAACATGTTCATTTCTTACATATCTCATAATGCATGTGTTCTAAAGACAAATAAAAATTTCACATGAATATCATATAAATTACCTGGTACCATTGTTTTTAGATTCCACATGGAAGAGGTCACCTTATTAGGCTACAACTAGTTATCTTTGAATACATTTTAATATATATATATACGTAATACAACATCTGTCTGAATATACATAACTACTGTGGAGAGTATCCATGACATAAATCCAAATACACTCTTTTATGAAAGGTAATCCTATGTGAATCGTTTTATTGCACCTCTATTGATTTCACCACTTCCTCATACCAACTATAATGTAATATACATTATAACGGAATTCCCATGACTGTAACTATTCAATCAAACCCTAGATTAGATGTAATTGTAAGACCAAATCCTAATGTATGATTCTATCATATCACCCTTCCAATAAATAAAAAACATTGGCTCAACAACCGATATCCTCAGACCCAATGAAGTAATCCCTCCTAATAACAAATCCCAATGGTCTCATGAAATATGGATTGATTCAACACCCAATAGATGACCTCAAACCTGCTATCTGATATTATATCACCATCCAAATAGCATTATACAATGAGCACCCCTAGTATAATCTGATGATAAAATCCATCCCTTAACTTGAATAAACTACATTTGGGCTCCACCCACATGAGTGGTGAACACCGCCATGTTCTAAGTACAATATTTGTGCACGTGACTCTATTGGAGCATTGGATAATAAAAATGATCTATAATCACTCAAATATAACCAAATATACATCATCCATACAACATGTTCACCTATACCCATTTCTCTCCTCCTGATGCTTAAAACCATCCAATATCACATGGGTCATACCCTTATCCTAACAATTACATCATCTAATCCCAACGACCACATCATCCAACTAGTATATCGACATCACCACAGGTATCTATGTGATTTCCAACCAAATGAACCACATCTTCTCAATCCATATGATCAACATCACCTTAATCCTTGAGCCAATCCTAACATGTTCCCGTAAAAAAGAAATAAAATATAATAAATTCAATAAAAATGAAATACACAACTATCATATCCTTCTAAAGATGGTCATATCCCCAAATCATACTTGACCATGTGTAGTAGAAATATATCATGCCCATAGGCATCTAACAAGGTAAAATAAAATAATTATGATACATTTAATTAATTAATTATGGTATCTTATAGGAAACCTGCATGGTGTATATTGATCACAAACTCAAAACAAAAACACCCCAGGGAGAATGCTAGGAAACAACTAATTCATATTGGTAGGTGGTCTCTTATCTGATATCAGCCTCTACCTAAGACAGAATATTTAAAATTAGTTCTTTGGATTAATTCCATGAAAATAGGAAAAATAGATTGTACGAATTTAGCACACCATATGGTGAGAGAAAGGAGAAATAGAATATAGTACAATGAAGGCGTTATTATGCTTGATTGGTTTCCACCAATAGATCAAATATTAATTCTCAAAATGCTAGGTTCCCTCAATTCCGAGGTATGGGAAGAAAGGGATGATCATCCATTCTGTCTACATGAAGAGGACATGAAATGAGAGAAATAAAAGAAATAGGGAAGAAGGAAACCCCAAATTCCACCCTTTTAAATTAGGTGCATGGTTATATCACACGGTTCGGCTAACTGTGTGAAAACCATTTGAACTAATTATCCAAAGGGATATCTCCCTTTCATGTTTAGATGAATAATTTACCACACTGTGTGCATCTTGTGCGGATTCCACTATCCCACCCACAACCTATATTTTCCAGGAACATAGTTTTCCAACTAGTTCACAGACCATATCAATCACATCGACTAAAACTATAGTGGTTCTAAAATTTCCATGAACCCCCTCCTATATGGTTTGAAAAAACATGCTCAGTACATTTGGAGGGTCACATGGTTACTTTATGTAAACTACATGGTGTACCTAAACTATGCGCCTCTAACCACGTGTTCTGAAAAGGTATGTTTTATAGACCACATTAACAAGAAACCCATCAAAAATATTGAGGAACCTAATGATACTTAAAAAACATCTTAAAATAGGACATTGGATCAATGTTACACTCAAAATATATTTTTTGAATATCATGTAAATTATTGGTTTTCCCACCAATAATGGAAAGTTCAAATTTACCCAAACAACAGCCCAGTCGAAAACCTGAAATGTTACAATATCCCAAACCTAATATAAATGCTCCCATAGAAATTATAATTTACCCATAGATTGTATTTAACAAACCCATGACATCAAAATCACCCTAATATAAATTAGTCATTGGGTCATAAGTGAACTCCCATCAACCCTCTCCCCACCTCAGTAGTTTACATACACAATCACTTACCATCCAAAAACATAAATAATATGATGGTACAGTGACCATCCTAGACTAAAATGTCATAAAATGATCCATCATCCCTCATGAGCCACATCATGTTCTCAAATCATACGTGTTTCAATCCCAAGACCTGTCAATATATGCATCTCATTAAATGTCCACCTCATGCGCATGTCCCATGTGATGTTTTTGAGTTCCCACATCTCATCGAATTCTCATAAGGATTCGATGTTACCTGAACATCATACATAACATCTATCATATCGATTCTGATTAATAATCCTCATGCCCAGCACATTACACATAACCAACATCACATTGATGTCCATCAATAATCTCAGTACCATGCACCTTATTCATTACTTGTAGCATATATATCCCAATAAATAATTGCTAAGAAAGGAACCTCATACATACATACATACATACATATATATATATATCACACATACGAGCATATTTCAATATACTATCCTTCTTTTGTTAGTCCAAAAATAATACATATGTGTGCCTCATGTTACAATATCCTCCAAATAAAAATAAAAAAGAAAAATCTGGTCATTCCCATCATCATGACATACCTCCGACTACTGTAGGCTCCCTATCCTACTATGCACCTAGTAGGTATACTACATAAACATGGTCTAAAGCATGACTACTTGAGGAACATTATCCCCATGGAGCAGCACTGGGTACAAACCACTAAGCCCACTAATGGGTACCATTGTCTCTACAATTACCCCTTTATATAACTAAGCATCATCTACCAACTCCGGATACCATTGTCGATATGATTTCATATCCCATAGCATCCCCTAGTCCCTGACTCCTGGGAATCCAATAATTCTTCTATTAATCCTCCCAAGATTCATAATCTAGGAACACACCCAAGAATATTTAGGGGCCGATCACACTAGGTCTGAAAATGTCTTATCTCCCTGCACTAGAATCACACTATAAAAGACCCACTCTTCTGTGTTTTTCTTAAATATGTAGCCAAACTAGCCTTATGGGATTTCTCCCAACACTAATTTCTCCAACATGAAGCATTACTACTGAAATCACCTGACATTATCACCTAGCTCACATAAGACTTGTTCATCAGTTTCCCCTCACCAATCATCTCATAGGTGAGCCCATCTAAAATGTATGTCAATCTTGAAATACTAAAATTCTCTTTAATGGTGTGCCTCAATCCATCCTCAATTAATCGCACACTAGGGATGTCTTCATCAACCTTCATTGGTCAAAATCATGGTAGGTCCATGATATTTAGTGCATAGTCAATGAAAGAACTACCCACTTGATTGTAGTTCATGAAATCCCAATTTTACTCTACCCTCATCATATATGGAAATAAATGAACGAAGAACCTAAAATCAAAGTATTTTTAAGAAAATCACCAAATTCTTCCTACCTCGTACTATATATCGCACAATAGCCTTACTTATCTTATGAGTATGTATATAGACATCTTTACCATCTGACCTGGGGGTGTCATAATGTGGAGAAAATTGGACTGAACGGCCTTGATCCAGTTCTTAGTCACTTATGATCTACCATCTACCTAATATAGTGTTTCTTACTGCCACATGAACTCTCTAGTCTGTAATGAAAACAATATATTAGCTCACTAATATCCGTTGTCGATGTCCTAGATAACCTGAACTAGGCTCACCTTGAGCTTCTTTTTATGCCACAGTCCATAATCATACATATCATTCAGTTGTACCGTCTATTCTAAAGAATGTATGTATTCCTGCAATTGATTCTAATGGTCATCCTGACCCTATAGGGCCTCACCCCAACCCTTAGCGGCCTCATCTTAAGAACACATAACCGAAACATTATCAATGCCCTCATAACACTCCACTAGAGCCCATCTAGGTGTAATACCACTGAATTCTAATACTATGGTCACCAACCCACACTAGTATGTATCCATAATATCATATATAGGGAATGATATAATAAGAAGCACATATTACCACCCTTACACAACCCTACTTCACCCTATCATAAGTTGTTTGTCCCGAAGGCCCCATAGCCACCCATATTAGGGCCAGGTATTGCATGTAACTTGGCCTCATGGCCCCCTGCCTAACCACATCTGAGTCAATAATAAAACATATTCAATCATAATGGCCCCTCTCTTTCTCTCTATATGTTCAGGATTTTCATCTAATTTGATTTAGTTGGGTAGACTACAACTAAAGAGTCTACATAAGAAAAACTATTTATCTTCTATGTTAATATTTTCAATATATATCCCTTGTTATTACTCCAAATAATCCTTGTTAGTTTCAAGGAAATATATGAAATTTATATCACATCACATAAATTCTTATACAGATCCCATTAGAACCAAATTCCTGGTTTGGCTATGTTAAATATACCAAAGAGTGAATAAGCACTAAAACATTATTTAGCCTCCTTTGTTGATACTTCAAACAACAAACCCCCTTTTATAAAAATAATGGGTCCCAATGAAAATCATTCACATTAACATACATATATTAAAACAACCTATGTTCCTACAATAAAGAATGATCAAACCTCCCTTCCCATATTGTTCCTAGGATCAAAATCAATATAATAGATAATCATCACATCCATGTAATGAACTAGACATGGAACTCAAATCAATTATAACAGTATAAAAGAATAACAGTAACTTCCCATCCCTAGTAACTATGTATTTCCTCCATGCATGGGGCTATAGGAACCCCAAAATGAGCTATGTACCCAGTATCGACAACATCACTGGTCCTTAGTCTTGCATATCCTAAATAGTATGTCCAACTTAAAAAATAATAATTTGATACCATTTGTATCCATCTGAATGATGAAACCAAATACCAAAAATGAAAATCTCCCTGATAACATTTATACATCCCTATCTCGAATTTCTTTTTAATCGATGCCCTAGGATAATTGACTAATAGTCCATAGGCACACCTACCCATACACCAATGACAACCAACTAGAATTAAGGGTTTGAAGATGTAATATTGGGAAGAATACATTCTCATATGGTGATATTGGTAATGTTCTATTTATATATTGAGAATTATAATAATTTTTATAAATCCGTATAATTAATAAAATTTATTAGAAGAAGCATAAACAGATAACAGAAGTAATAATAGATATTCCTCAAATCATAACACCTTTTGGAGACACATACACAAAGTCATATCTAGTCAAACAAAATAGATAATAAGAAGGGCCTCCCATGGTTAAAAATATTAATGTATATATATATATATATAAGTTTTGATAAATAAAACGGCAATCGAATGTAACTCCAACTAAAGAAAGAACTCCATAGGCCCCTTTCCATCCATCGAATGAAAAAATATCAACCATACAGATAAGGTCAATCTCATAAGCTTGGTCTCTTACCAAATAACTAAATCATAAAGTCTACATTCATGCTGAGGAGCCCACATTGGGTGATAGACTAAATCCCAGCAATCCACCGCCAACATGTGACTATCTTACATATGTGATAATCTAGGTATTCTAAATAAAAAAATAGTACTTGCATATAAATTAATAACATACTTCTCTGGATCATATCATCTTAAAGGAATCAGTCACATTCTTATACCTTCACCAATCATCTCTGAATACATGTACCCCATTTTATATATATGACATACAACATCTTTCTGCTTGTATAAACTATAGTGGCAGGGATATATGGAATAAATATGAACACATCATCTGAAGAAAGTGATTCGTGGGTGAACCATCAGGTTCCACCTAAAATAATGTCACTGACACCCTGTTCCCACTCACATGATACCAAAATTCTAATGCCAGTCCCAAAAAAGAGTCTTGTCACTTGGACCACAACTCATAAGACCATGTCATCTCAATGCCTGACTTTTGAGGTATAATGATATATTCCCTCTAATAAATAATCAGCATTATCCCAAAAACATATGTCCCATGGCACAATGATGTATATCCTCCCAATAACCTTTCCCAATGACCTCAAGCATTCTGAAAATCATCAACCACCAACTGATGGTCTCTACAACATCATCTGATGGTCTATTCCCTTCCATGTGTATTTCTAATATGATCACCCCAAACATAATCGGATGTTTATCACCATCCCCTATGATGAATAAACTACGGGGGCCTCCACCAACATGAGTTGTCAAAATCACCTATATTTGAGTCCTATATATGTGTAAATGACCATTAACAGTTTGTTGACCATCAAATAATGAGTTGAAATAACTCAAACAGTACCTAACCCACATCATCCTAGAACCTTGTGCCCCTATGACCATATTTATCATCCTAATGGATAACACTATAAAATATCACACATTTTCCCCTCATCCGGACAACTATATCGCTTAGTCCCAAGGAACATGTCATCTAATCTGATGATCACAATCACCCCAAGTATCCAATCCAATCTGATCCCGAAGAAACACATAATCTAAATCTAGGCGATCAGTATCACATCAATCCTCAATCCAGGGTTGTTACATTCCCATATAACCAATCAATACAATATAATATATTCAATTTAAAAACCTATATAAATTTGAATATGCAACCGACATAACCATTATAGGATTATCCAAGACCCTTACCATTATTGACAAGGTGTAATAGATATATATCATCCCCATCACAATCTTACATGGTCAATTAAACAATTTGAGATTCAAGATATTAATTAATTATTGTATCCCTCAAAAAACCAACATGATGTTTATAGAAAACACCCACCAAAAACCTTAAAATTATATAAATAACTTGGAACCACCTACCTTGTACTAGTTAATAATCTATAATCTGATGTCATATTTCAACTTTAACAGAAATGGGAGAAATTGACTTTTTTTATGAAAGCCCTGGAAATTGGTTAAAATAGATCACATGGATTTATCACACTATATGTCGACAGAAAAGATAAATTAAATTTATAGGATTTATAGTCTTACTAAGATAAATTATTACCCACTAATGGATTTAATGGTGAATCTCATAATGATAAGTTCCCTCAGTGTGTAGGGAGGTTAGGAAAGGAATAAATTTCCTTTCTCTCTGAAAGAAGGGGATGTGAAATGTGTGGATGAAATGAAATAGGGATGGATGGAAAAACTATTATCTTACACATTTTGGATAACCAGGAGACAAAACATTTCACTCACTATCCAAAGGGATATTCGCCTCACCATGCTATGATCATAGTTTACTTAAATGTGTGCAATCCATGTTGATGCAACTATTTAAAGAACCACCGCCCATTGTTAGGCACATGTTTTCACAACCCATGAACAAACCACAAGAATCCCCACATTAAAAAACTATAGTGGTTTTAAAATAGTCATGCACCCTCTCTTACATGTTTTGTAAACACATTTTTAGTACATATGGGGGACCACACATTTTCTCCTAGGAGTCCACATAGTTTACCCGAACCATGCACCTTTCTCTTTAAATTATGAAATGCTCGGTTTTGGAGATATGACGCACCCCAAAACCAATAAAAACATGAGGCACTTGTCGAGCCTTATACTCCATCTAAAAAAGGCCTTTTCTCAAATGAAAATTTTCAATTATGTTAATAAGATCATGAAAATAATATTCCTTGTCACCAAACATAAAAATTTCAAATTTACCCAAAAAAATAGCCTCTTCAAAAACTTAGGTTGTCAAATCTGGAAATATTTATAGGGAATGACATTGTAAAATATTTTTTGAATTTTGAAGTTTAAAATTTTTATGTAATCTGTTATTTCTATAAGTAGCTATATCCATGTCATAGATTATAAGACAACCCTTGATATATGGATAATACATCATGTGAATCACTGTGGTATTGAAAAGCTAATAGAACCAAGCTAAGAATTCTTTGAGAAGAATACAAAGAATTTGTGATGGGAGATGATGAATCATTTAATTATATATTCTATTGGATTGAAACTATTACAAAAGGTAGATGTGATATTGGAGAGTTTTTGGACAATACAACTCATTATAATGTGTAATTATAGCTCTTTCAAAAATATGTCATGAACACAAGGTTTCCATAATTGAGAGTAAAAATTTAAAATAGTATTCCATATATGAAATTATAGACCCTTTGATTTAGTTTGAGTTCAAGGTGAAATTATTTTATGTGGGTTGTCTAACAATATAAATGTTATCTCATTTAAGAATTATAATAATGAAATATATAAAACTGCTAAATCTAAATTCTATTAATGTGATAAAGATATTGATCATTATAGAAAAAAATAATCCTCATGAAACATAATGTTTCTATGGTGGTGTTCAGAAGGAAAATTAAAATGTATTACAATATATGTAAAATTATAATAGACATACCCAAACTCAAACAACCAATGAAATGGAAAATGAAAAGAACAAAATAAATAAGAAAAAAAAATTTAGGTTGGGACTACTCCGATTGTTCTTACATAAGTATTGTTTTAGGAACTGATTAGGATACATGGATATTTTCTTTGATGGGTATATAGTGTGAGGTAACTGCTTCACTTTTCACTAAATTAATTACTCCTACTAATGTGGATCATAATTATTTATCTAAAAATAAAAATGGAATTGTTTTAGATTAATTTTTTGATTCGGTTTTTTGTTAAATCTAAAGCCAAAAAAAATAATTAAATAAAATGAATAATTAAATAACAACAGAGTCATGATAATTGAAATGTATACTGATATAAACTTTAGAAATAATAACCCGAATAATTTAATTGATAAAATATTATAGAGGATGTGATAATTGTAAAATATTTTCTTCTCATAATGGAAAATCTAAAGTTAATTATAAACCTGATTTGCTAATACGAAAATCATAAAATGAAAGAGATAAAAACATTATGACAATCAATGATAAAGATCAATATAATATATTTACTTTAATTCTATATGACATAACTAAAGAAAAAAATGAATTTAAAAACATTAATATGGAGAATAAGAAATTCATAATCATAGTTTCTAGATCAATTGATTGATTTTATATAGATTTAGATACCATTTAATAAAATAATATGAATTTCAAAAATGAAGGCATCCGTCTTATAAAAAATTTATCTACATTTGTTAAAGATAAAGTCCAACATAATAATGTCATGAAATATATGAATCAAAATAATGATAATAATGGTTTTCATAATAACATTTAATCTTGAATGTTAAATAAGAATAATGTAGTAGAATGATAAAATGTATTTCTTGTGAAATATATTTTTAATATAGTACGAAAGGGAATTATGAAAATGGGTGTTCAATGGGATTTAAAAAATCGTTTGGGAATACTATAACATTCATTGATAGAGATTTCTTTTCTAAATAGACCAAAAATAATTTCATTATTTCCTGTTGGGTTCAACAATTTTATGCTACTAATTCAATTTGACCCATGTTAGAATGTGTACCAAAATAGTCTGTTTCATTGTCTAATATTAATAAACCATCCACATAAGTATCACCAAATCGTGGTATATATACGTTCACTACCCTTTTCACATGATAGGTGATTTTATTAATTTTTATTTATAATTCATGTGCTGGTGGCCTTGTCACATTTGGAGAAAACTCTAAAGGATAGATAGTTGGTATTGGTGGTTTTTGATTTTCTAAGAATGATATTATTTAAAAATTATTATATGTATATTGTTTAAAACATAATATAATAAGTATATCCCAATTATTTGATTATGGATTGAATGTTAATTTTGAAAATCTTAAATGTAAAATTCTGAAAAATAAATATGGTTTGTTTTTTTCCTAAATGAAAAGAGAATGTTTATACTTTTGATTTCATTGATATAACCAAATAATAGGATATGTTTTTGAATCATATAGATGATGATGAAATTATATTGAATAGGATTCTTGAGATTGGATGTTTCAAACTATTACAAAAATTTTTGAAGTATGAATATGTTTGGTAAGTACTAAAATTACAAAAAAGTGAGTTCTTTCTTTTTGATTACTGTTTAAAGGCAATGAATCACAAATAAAAAATTAAATCTATAACTAATGTTAGTTATACTAGATGATAAGAATTCTATCCTAATTAATGGTTTGGAACTATAAAACCTATTAGTTTATTTGTTAATTATTATTTATTTTTAATTGTATATGATTAGAGTTGATTTATCTTGATTTATTTCTTATCACATAAAATAATACATTAACCATGTTATGTGATTTAAATAAACTTATTCGGAACATCAAGAATATGTCTATCATCTTTATCAGAATTGATAGAGGTTCTGAAATTGTTCATTTAAAATTTCATACATTATTAGGAGAAAATAGATATAAAAACAATTTTTCAACCCCTAAGACCACACAACAGTATGGTTTGGTTGAAAGAAAATGTTGAGAGACACAAGAAATGGAAAGATCAACACCTACAAACATTAGAGTGACTACATATTATTGTGAATAATATGTAATATATCATTTCATGTTTTAAAATGTATGTCATTTAGGAAAACATTTATTTGGACAGCCTATGAACTCTTTAAATTGTTTAAACCAAATGGATGATATTTTAGTGTATTTGGTTTCGAATTTTACATCTTAAATACAAAAGATAATTTAGAAAAATAAGAGTATAATAGTGATGATGATATATTTATAGGGTATTCGAATACAAGAAAAGTATATGGAATTTTCAATGAGGGAACTTTATTTGTTTAAGGGTCAAAACATGTTTTCTATAATAAAAATAGTAATATTAAAAAAAATTATGAAATAAACAAAGATGATGATGGATTAAGTAATACACTTTTGGTGAAGATAAGGACCAAGATAATGAGAATGAATTCATTGATCTAGAGAATATCTCATCCCAAACATATCCAAGAGAATGTAAAATTCCCAAAGTATACTCCAATTAAAAAACAATTAGTAAAATAGAATCTAGTGTACAACCCACCAAATCAGTTTTAAATTATTGAGAAATCTATTCGTTTATTACTGATTTTGATCCTATTAATATTAATAGTAATTTTAGGAACTCAAATTGGATTAAATAAATATATGATTAATTAATACAATTTCATTTGAATAATGTGTGATTTTTTTTATTTTCATAATAAATATACCTATTATATTAAGTAAATATATTTTTCAAAATATTTTTGATGAAGTTGGAAACATATTTAAGGATAAAGAAAGACTATCCACCCATGTAAATTATTCTATAGAGGGAATTGATTTTAAAGATTCATTTTCTCTTGTTTCTAGGATAGATGTAAATAACATTCTAGTAACATTTTCTTATTTTCAAAATATAAAATCATTTAAAATGGATGTAAAATAATTATTTTTATTTTAAATACTTTTTAAGGAAGTTTATGACAAACAACCCCTATATTTGATGAATATAAATTTCCAAATCAAGTTTTTAAAACTAATAATGATATATTTGGTCTTAAATAATATTAATGAGATTTATATTTAAAAATAAATCAATATTTAATATAAAATTAATTATTTAATCCAATGTTTGATCCAAACATGTTTATAAAGTGTGTTTTAAATAATATACTTGTTGTAAATATTTATGTAGATGATATAATATTTAGACAAATTACTGATTTGTTGGATAATAATTTTATAATTTTATTAAAAGTGAATTTGGCATTCACATAATAATATAATTGAATATTTTCTATAATTTCAAAATTAATAAAAAAAGAATCTATTTTCATAAATTAAGATACCCATTATATGTAAGTTTTAGAATTATTTGGGATTGATTATAGTAAGACCGTGAGATTAAATATGAGTACCAATTCAAAATTAGTCTTGTATGAATCATTAATTTTATTTAATATTAATATTTAGAGAGGAATGATAGTTAGTTTATTTTATCCCAATATATCTAGAAAATACATAATGTTCTCAGTTTGTTTATGCTCTAGATTTCAGCCAAACCTAATTAAATCTATCATAAGGATGTTAAAGGAGTATTTAAATTTATTAATGGTACTCTAATCACCCTTTTATATTATTCTAATAAAAATATCTTTTATTTAATATCTTTTTATTATCCTGAATTTTGAAGTAGTTTTATTGATCGGAAAATCACAATAGTTATCTGTCCTTTTCATAAAAAATGTTTAATTTTATAAAATTCAAATAAACAATTTTCAGTATAATTGTCTATAGATGAGGATGAATTTTTTGATACTAAAAGTTGTTATTTACATTGTATTTTGTTAAATAACACTATCTAATTTTAATATTATCTTTTATAAATTTACAATACAATGTGATAATTCTTATGTTATTTCAATTTTTATATAACCTCTCTAACAACATAGAATAAAAGAGATACACTTTAGATTTAGTTCTCTAATGGATCATGTAAATAAAGGTGATATATGTTTATAATATGTTCCTAATAAATGATAATTAGTTGGCATTTTACATAATCCTTTAGATTCTATTTATTTTGAAAATATAAAGTTTGAACTAGACATGCTTAACCACTAACATTTTTATTGATTATAATTATTTCGTTGATTATCCTAGTCAATGTTTTCAATATCATTTTATCTATGTTGTATAAATAAGAATTATAATTAATAAAATAATTTTTCAGTGTTACCTCAAAATATTAATATTATTTCTTAGGATTATTAATTTCATTATATAATTTTAATGTTCTATTTTATAAATTTGAAAAATTAGGCTAATGATTTTTAATATTAAATAAATTTTTATTTTTATATCTCATTAATCAGGGGAGAATGTTAGAGTTTCAATATGTTTATTTATCCTTCAATATTTTTGTAATAATAAAGGGGGATACTGTTTGTGTTTTTATATATATATATTAATTCATTAATAGTATTGGTCTGATAAATTATTATATTCTATCATATATTAAATTCAAATTTTTTATAGATATAATCATTTCGTCTTTACAGGTTTTAATATTTAATGATTTCACGAAATTTTAATTTCTTAGGATTTTCTTCCATATGTCATCTAAGCATTCATTGGGGATTATAGTAAAAAAATTGAGGGATAATTATGGCTAACCCGGACCATCCTATAACCAAAAATGTGTATACCCCTTGGGAGGGACATCTTATGGTCAATACACAATGGATGTAGTGGGGCCATGTGCAATGCATATTATATTGTGTTACCATATGGGGATAAAGAGATTTTACCTCGTAGTAATGCTTGGTCAAATAATTTATGTGTGTGTGGTTGTGTAATGGGAGTTGATCCCACATAAGAAACTCAAAGCGGTACTACAGGCACTACATTATTATAGTGTAAGATATCCTAATCACATTTTTGATATTTGAAAATGGATCATTAAACACTATTTATCCCACCTACCATTATGTGGTGATAATATTTACAGTGATGTGGTAAGTCCCCTTACCGTGAATATTCTTGGAATACCTACCATGCAGGTAGTGTCTAGATTTCAATGATATAGAAAGTTAACCTACGATTTCTATTTACCATTGAAGAAAAATATCTACCACGAAGGTAATTCTGATCTTCTACATTATCATATGACCTATAAACCCTACCGAGGAATTGAATGTACCTTGAGTATGAGGGGGAACCATCCATGAGTATCATTATGCTAAAACACGAGTTTCAATTTCTTTTTACTGACCATATGTTTGTTTTTAATGTGACCAAGCTTTCATGGAAATTATACCGACCATGAGGTAAATAGTAATTATACTAACCATTATTCATATACCTCAAACAGTTAGTTTGTAAAGTTGTATTTTATTCTTGAGAAATTTATATATTTATAATAGTATATTTCAGTATAAATGTTTTATAAATTGTTTTATGAAAACATTATATATATTTTTTAGTAATTTAATGATTTATATAAAAAATTATATCATAATGATCTTTGTTATAGCTTTTTGAATCTAAAATATTTCCAAAATTATTAAGAAAAAAATAAGTATCATAATATTCATTATGTGCATTTTTTTCTATGTTTTTCTGATTTTTCATTCACAACAAGTTTATGAGAGAAATTTAATTATTTTTCATTCTAAAAAATATTTTCATTTACTCTAATGATTATATTTAAAAATTTATCATAATTCATGCATAAATTGATGAATGTGAGAACTCGTTATCAATGAGCGCCATAATTTAAAATTATAGGACATAATAATATTTTATTTTATGTTATTCGCTAACAAGATCCATACAATGACAGGATTAAAAATGGCTCCATGAAGATATTTGATGTTAATTATTTCATCTTAATCCAATATAGATATTATTAAGGTAAAAATAACAAATAAAAATAATTCAAATAGTATTTTGATAACATTCTTGTGATATAATTTCTTGCTTCCCTTTTGATCAAGAAGCTCTATGATTTTTGATTCCCTAATGAGATCACAAAGAAAAATTTATTGTGCAATAATCAATTCTATTTTGATCAATGCAACTAAATATCATCATCTTAATCTTCATATATTTAATTTAGGGTTTTTATTATATTTATTTTCTATTGTGTTATTTTTAAGATTTTGGAAACCTGTTCACGAGTGTTTTATTCTTTTCCCCATTAAATGTTGGTTATGTAAGTTTTTTTATTCTACAACCTAAAATTATTTATGGGTTTGAATCCCAATCAAAATTAATGTCCCAAATTAGTTTCAAGGATCCTATAATATAGTGGTTTAATCCATGTGATATTTTTTAAAGGTAGTGTTTTTAACATGTTTACACACCTATAGAAATGAGTTAATTTTTTAGTAAAAATACTCTCATGTAGCAGAATAGGTGGAGGAGTGGAATAGGGTCTTGGTGATCTGAACCACTATAAATATCTATTTTCATTATTTTATTTCCACATCATTTCAAATATTGAACATAAGTCACACTACAAAATCATTAATTAATAAAACTCAATTTTTAATTTAATTTCTCTAAAACAATATTCACCCCCTATAGTCATAATTTCAATTTCATATGATCCAAAAATAGGACAATAAAAATTTCTCTCTTATATTATAATAAATAAAAGGTGACAATAAAAAATTGGACACCAAATAAAAATAGTTTAATTAAATCAAGTGAACTAATTTTTTTTAATTCATTCATTCAACCTATCAAACTTGTCACATATTTCTAACACAAACACATGTATTCACGATGAGTGATGATATCAATACATGTAATTGGTGATCAATAATTCAATAAGTCATCAAATTCTGATATATCTCATATTCCTTTTCATTCATGCACCAAACACCAATCCCATTTCTATAAGGCCTCATATAATGTAATATAAACACACACCAATTTGTATTCCATGGCCATATTTCATAATTGTATTTATCAAAATAAAAAATTCACTTTTCTAAAAAATAACTGAAATAAAAGTATCATTCTTAAATATCTAAAGTAATGTTTTCACATGGTTTAGAAAAATGCATTTGAAATAAATTTTATTTTCAAAAAACCATTATGATTATATTAAATCAATAGAAACCAAAACACTCAATCCAATAAGTATCATGGGTTTTATATTAAAATAATACAATGAGCGTTAAGAAATATAATTTATCAAATTTGAAAAAAAAATATTGTTAGCGAATACACAAACCTCATGAAAAACACACAAAATTGAGATAATGAATACAACCATGACACAAAAAATTGGCTTCTAGAAGATCTCTATTAGTGGAAAAATATAAGATATTGAATGATAACCCTAATTTTATTTATCTAGAACTATAGGAAATGGTGTAAATCCATGGATTATAAGAATTATTTTTTAAATTAAGAATAGTATTGAAAACATTCCATCAAGATCACACAAGGTACCCATTAGTTCCCCCAATGATAGTCACATGAATTGTAAATTTAAAAAATGGATTTGATTGTCACCATCACTAGTATAGACTTTACAACCATGGTCCCTTCAAACAGGTAACATGTAGGAGACTCTCTATTACCATCCCCCAAGACCTGGTTAATGGATATTTCCATTTTAGGCTCCCTGCAACATGGACCATTGTGTAGTGATGCCTCTTTAGTCGTGGTCAATAGGGATCCACTTAGGGATCCATTCAATCAACCACAACATATATTCAGGTGTTTTTTCATTATCATGTTGACTAGATATACACCTAACAAAACACAGCCACCACTATTTCCTTTTTTCTGCACATGGTACTACCAAAATAGTACAACAATTTAAAAATACACAAAAATGCCTCCCAAGCTCTGCAAACCAAAATTAAACATGTGTAAATGATTAAAAAACTCAATAATTATAGGAACATACCTAAAACTAGTGGTGTTAAATTATCCCCACTATTATCCTTTCCATCCTTAAAATTATATATATTTATAGTTCCTTATAAATTTCTGTGTCATTGCTACAACATAGTGGCTTTTTATTCACATGTCTCTCGAATAATATGACCATGTTACAATATGGCTCAACCCAGATAGATATTTTTTCCCTAAACCACCTCCTCTTTTCTATCTAGAATCATTATTGGAACCTGTATTATTGCTCAATATGGTGAAAAATCAATGTAATCGTATCAATTCAAATAGTCAGGATCATGCTGGTACGTTTTCTGTTCAAATACATGAATTATAAAGTGTATGAATTTGAATCATGCTGGTAAATCCCACCAATAAGGCACATCCCTAATCTTATTTATTATTTCAAAAGGTTCAATGTACTGAAGGGATAATTTACTTTTCCTTACGAATTATCAATACCCTAAAATTGGATATATTTTGAAAAAAATGGTCTCTCATTTCAAATAATATCAGCTGATGATGACAATACACATAATATTTCCTATGACTCTGAGCTGACAGCTTCCTTTTCCTAATCATATTAATTTTATCAGCAATCTCTTGAACAAGGATAGGTCCCAAATATGTTTTTTATTCAGTCTCCACACCAAAAGCGTATAATGATAAGGATATCCTTACAATAATTCCAAAGGATCCATATGTATCAAAAATTGATACATGTTATTGCATGGGAATTACTCGTGTGGTATATGATCCTTCAATGACCCTCTAATATCCGTAACACGATATTAGATAATATATTCTATTTTTTGGATACATTATTCCAATTATCCATACATATACGGATAATAATCCTTGTTTATGTATAATTGGGTACAAATTTTTTTTGTAAAGATCATCTAATGTGAATGGTAAAACAGATATCTTGAATAGAGATGATCAAAACCAGTATTCTATGAACAATTATGAATTATTCAATATAGTGTTCTTAAATCCTTCCACTATATTGGATTCCTGAATAGTAATTTAACACTTATTAATAGTAAATTAGCCAAGTGAATAGTAACATTACCAATGTTAGAATAAATAAAATTTATCCATCGTATAAGTGAAAATATTATATAAATACATTATACTGTTACTCCTTTTATTATTAATTAATATTTACTAATTAATTAATTAATTTAAAAGATAATTTATTTTCATAAAATTTATTCATAACCTAATATTTATATTTCTTATTATTATATGATAATTCTATGAGTCGTAAATTAATTTTTGAAATTGTTAGAAAATAAGTTTTTAATTTTAAAAGGTTTATATATAAAGTAAATTATGAATTTATTTAAAATTAAATTCATCATATTTATAGTTCATAAAATTGGTGTTCATTTTTGAATTCTACACATAAAAATGGTTATAGATAATTTTTGGGATTTTTCTAAAATACTACATTTTTTAGAAAAGAAAAATTTGATAATTTACAAAAAAATTTAAATAAAAGTATTTTTTCATCATTCATGAGGCATGGCTGGTGTAAATGGCCATTGGTTCGAACTCACATGATCTTATTTCTACTTTAAGTCATAATAAATATCAATATTTCTTTTTTTTGTTGAGAAATAAAAAATTATTGTATATAATATTGAGAAAAATCTTCTCCCTCCACTATAAAAACCACCCCACAGAAGCTAATTTCCTCACACCTCTCAAGACATGTGCTCACACCAAATTCATACCAAATCACTTCCCAAGATCGTCCCACACATATGTAATCCATTGTTCTAATAATAATGCCAAAACCTATACCCTAAAGGGGCTCTCAAAGAAGATATATTCAAGAGGTATTTTCCCTCCCGCTTTTCTTTCGTATTCCTTTCAAAAAAAATTCATATCTTCACTTATCCTCATCATCCCTTATAAAAATTTCATGATAACTCCATTATTTTTGATATAATTGTATTTTATTATGTTAGTGGAATATTATTCATGATACTCCCCCTTTATCTCTATTTTACCATAAAAATGATATTGTTTCCTGTGATGTGTTAATTTTCCTACATCAAGGGTGATGCACTTCCATTTTCCTTAAACTCTTTCAAGGATGCCAATAAAACCATTAAATGGTTTAAAAAACTTTTAATATTTATTTTATAACTCCTTTTGGGTTCTAGAAGAATATTTTATACTTAATACTAAATGATAACCCAAAACATGTTTATTATGATCCAAAAAACACCCAAATTAACCTAAAACAACAATAATTAAATATTAGCTAATGATTCATTCACATTATGTATAAAATATTTCGTTAAAATATAATTTATAATAATTTAAGATCATTAATAACATGTAATATTATTTTTTTTATGTTTATCCATGTTATAAATGAACTTCCATTCATGTGTACAAGTGAATTGTTCCTGAATACTATGAAAAAGAACACTCCCAAACAATGGATTTAAAATATACAACTCAACCAAATGACCATAAAAGAACATAATGAAACCAAAATGATATATATTCATGTATTAATGTTTCTTTTTGTATTCTAGTTAAGGAATATAATTTCATTATTTAAGAAATTAATGTGAATAAAGCTTTCGGATACAAGTTAATGAGAATTCTCGAACCCAACATTCTTTCTTCGGGTTTTCTCTCTTTCACTAAATTTTTTGTATCTTTATTCCTTAAAAATAATTTATTAATTATTAAATTACCTTTTATTTGATATACCTAATTTCTACTATAGTTTATTTCAAACATAATGTTCTCTAAAAGATCTTTATTTCAAAAACACACCTTTTACTTATCACTCCAGATTGATGATTCTTGTATCAAGTAGGATATTGCCCCATTCTTTTAGAAACCCAATTTTTTTCAATGTATTCTTATGAAAATAATAACATTAATTTCCATAAGTTACTATATTTTCAATATTTATATATATTCTATGTGTAATTACTAATAACGTAAATGTTGTCTTGTGACAGGTGTGACCAGAATTAAATCCCTCCATTAAAATGCTATGATGAGACGGGTGAACCCTGAATTTTATAGTGATCCAATTCAATGGGTAATTTTAATAAATTCATGAATAAAGTGATTTATTAATGAACATGATGCTATATTTATTCAAAAATATGTGTGGTAGTTGAAAACTATGACATGTTGTTTCATTTTTATGTATTACTATATTACATCTCATCTCAATAGTATTTATTTATGGAATAAAAGAAAAAAAAGTTCAGCAGAAGAGCGAAATGAAAAACAAATCAAGGAGGTTTGAAATAGTGCAAGCCGAGGGAATCCCCTCTCACAAGTTCATCTCCCTCATCCTTGAGAGTATTCCTACCCTCATGGCCCAAAAAGACCATATTTTGGGATGCAATGGAGGGTAGATGATCAGCCACTTTGTTACCCTCGCGCCAAGTGTGAACCACCTTGATATTGCTACTCATGATTCCTTTGCATTTTCTGATAGTATATGCTATAGACCAGGGGATGTTGTCAGTTCCAGAGAGATCCTTAAAGAGGACCATGCAGTCTGTATTCCTATATTACATGGTTTTCATAATACTTCATCTCTTTATTATGATCTTATAACAATTTTATGTTGATAATGATTATGAATACCCCATGTTATATAGATTCTTTTTCTTATATATCCTTTAACTTGGATTTTATCTCACCCATTTTTTATGTATATCCTAATGTGAATACTTCTACAAAGGATAATTCAAAGGCCAATAAAACCTAGAGAAGAAGAAATCGAATAAATGTTTCATCTCGTCAAATTTATGCATGGTGTTGTTTTTCATATGAAACTAAACCATTGTATCTTTTTGTGTATTTTTATGTTTTTTATCCTTAAAATGATGTAAAATTAGTGTAATAAAAGTATTTTCACTATAGTTTGTATCAAAAGAACGATTTTGTTAATTTGGGTATTAGGATTATAGAACCTTAATGAATCCCATTGTATTAAACTATGTACATATAATAACACAAGAAGATTTTATAAACATATGGATCCCATAATATATTATTTTAGTTTAATTTTATAAAAAAATAAATTATTTATTCAAGACATGTTGACATCTATTTTCTTATAACCTTTTCAATTTCTGATTATGGTGGGAACCCGGATAAACCATTCCAACAACCCATGTGGGGGACCTTCCAATGATTGATCAAATGACATCCCCAATGCTTTGGGAGGGGGAGTTAAAAATTTCATGGTTTGGTTTACCCAGTTGTTTCATGTTATGAATAATAACTTGAAAAATGTGGAACATCCTCCTTCACCTATGAGGGAGAAACTAGATATCGAGTGTTTTATGTGGCAATGATCAGTGATGCTTACATGATATTTCAATCCACTAGTTGTAGAATAATTGTCCAATATTATGGAGATGGTAATTTAAATGTGTAACTATTCTAAGATTGAGAATGTGACTCTAGCCATTTATTATCTCGATGGAGAGTTTGACCAACGGTAGGATTTGATAAATAACAGCTAGTCGAGAGATGAAATTGATGAGATTGAGTGGGAAGACATGAAGATAATAATTCTTAACAATTATTTCCCACAAACCATTTTTATGAATACATATAGAGAATTAATTGAGATAAAGAAAAATTATGGAGAATCTGTCAAGTTATATTAATAGAATATCACAAGGATTTCAAGATATGATTGGGGATTTGTTATCAACATTGATAATGAAATTGATAGATTCTTTAGTTTATTAAAGGAACACCATCAGAAGGTGTGTGCAATTCATGTCTTCTAGTGTTATGAGGAAGTTGTTTGATGTGATATCGATGTGTAGATGAAGTTTAGAGAATGATACCAATGATTATGGGGATAACAAATGATAGATTGGGTTTCATGTTGGAGGATATAAAGATAAAGGATAAACGAAAAATCAATGATGCACATGCAAAAATTGTGGGAAGAAGCATCATGGGAGTGCTTCAAAGGGATGATAAAATAGTACATGTCTGGGAGAGAAGGACACTATTATCAAGAGTGTCAAAAATAAATGAGAAGGGAGGAGAATGTGGTGGAAGAAAGTAGAGAACCACCTAGGGTCCAATGATACAATAGTAGGGAGAAAGGGAACTAGGAAATCCAGTGCACTAAACATGATGCACTAGAGGATAATCAGTGTCATCAACCAAAATATTCAAAGGAGAAAGGGAAGGCTTATCACATCACTACTATAGAAGATGAAGAATAAAATAAAATCTTACAAGGTACAATACATATTCAATCAATAATGTAAAATGTATTATTTGATTCTAGTTCTACACATTCCTTTATCACTCGCACGTTTTCTAAAACTATTGAATCAAAGACAAATAACCTTAAAGTAGATATATTTACAAAATAACAAAGTGGTTCAATCATCGCAGCCCATTTTTTAGACACTTCTACTTTTGGAATATTTGGAATATTCATATAGTAAATCTTGTGATACGTACCATGGAAGAATTCGACACTATAATGGGAATGCATTGGCTCTTGTAATATTGTTGACACATCAACTATCAGGAAAAGGAAATATGTTTTTATATTATTAACTATCCCATGCTCCTCCAAAATTTCATGGATGATCATGAATCTTATTTGAAAAATTGGTCAACGTTGTGGGTGTTGATTCCTTATGAAGGGGAATAACTCTCTCAAATGGTTGAGTCAAAGGAATGTGTCAACCAAGAAAAAAAGCCCATTGCGAGGTAATGTGCTGATTTATTTCCAAAATTGTTAACTGGACTTCACCCAGATCATGAGGTATAATTCATCATTGAACTCGTAATCATAAATACTCATATATCAATGTGTCCCTATAGGATGGATCCTATCTAACTAAATGAGTAAAAGAAGCTATTGTAAGGGAATTTGGACAAAGTGTTCTTACACCATAGTGAATCTTCTTGGTTCGCACTAGTGATCTTTGTGATGAAGGGGGGAATAATTTAGCTATGTATCTATTATCAGGATCTCAAGAAGATCTCCATATAGAACATGTATCATCATCCATGTATTGATGACTTTTTCGATCAGTTTGGAGGCTTGTGGTACTTCTCAAATGTGGATCTACTTTATGGATATCATTTGATAAAGTGAAGAAAAATATATTCAGAATACTACCTTCTGTACAAGGTGTGGGAATAATGAGTTTCTTGCGATTACCCTCAAACTTTTTAATTATCCTAAAAGAATCATGGATTTTATTTATAGTGTCTTTAGACATTACCTTATCAAATTTGTGGTGTTGTTTATTGATGATATTATCATATAGAAGAAGAGAATGTAGAAACATGAAGAATATCTATGTCTTGTGTTGGAAACATTGAGAATTATAAAGTTGTATTCCATGTTTTGGAAATTATGACTTTTGGATGAAGCAATTCATGTTCTTGGGACATATAATCACATGTGAGGGAACTTCTCTGGACCCTTCAAAAATAATGTTGACTGAGGATTGGCCCAGACCATCTAGTATCACATAAATACCTAGTTTTCTTATATTATTTGTGTCATACTTATGTTTTGTGAGAAATCTATCATGATATTAAATTTTCCTATGTAAGATAACATGGAATGGGGAAAAGTATGTATGGAAATAAGAATTTGAGGAAAGCATCAAAGCGATTAAGAGAAGGCTCATCACTACCCATGTAATCACATTATCGAAATTTAAAGAATGTTTTGTGATATACAGTGATGATTTAAAGAATTTATTGGGTTACATACTCTTGAAATATGATTATTTTATATACTAGGCCTCACAACAATTGAATATATATTACAAGAACAACATGAATCATTATCTAGAGTTAGATGTTTTGATTTTTACCTTGAAAATCTGGTGACACTACCCTTATGGTGAAAAGGGGGACATATATACCGATCATAAGAGTCGAAAGTATATATTCCAAAAAAAATGAGCTCATCGTGATTCAAAGGAGATGGTTAGATATAATCAAAGACTATGATTTATCTATTAACTATCATCTTTGAAAGGAGAACATGCTTGTTGATGCTCTATGCAGAAAAAAGCCAACCATTATATCCATGATGTAGATTGAGAAAGACCCTATCTTCATAGATATGAAAATGATGGATTTTGAAATCCTAATCATAGGGAATACATCCTACCTTTCCCAAAATATTTACCAACCATCTATTCAAGATATGATTAAGGATACCAAAATTGATGATCTAGAGTTATGGAAGAAGGTGAATACAATAAAGCAATGGAAGATCCAAGAGTTCCATGTAGATGATGATGGTGTGATTTGGTTGTGGACCCGGCATTGTCTGCCTTTATCACCCGGGATAATGAATGAGCTATTGGACAATGTACATAGCTCAACATTCTCTATCAATACTAGTAGAACCAAGATATATCAATATCTCCATGAACACTTCTTATGGGATAACATGATGAAGTATATTGTAGAAAATTTCTCAAGGGGCTTGATAAGCTAGAAAATTAATTCATAGAATCCAAAGTTCAAATGGATTTTGCAACCATTTCATATCGCAATGTGTAAACGGGATAATTTCACTATGGAATTTATCATGGGCATCATGAAGACATTAATTGTGACATGGGTTGTCATGGACTCACTCACCTAGACTACCCAGATTATCACTATTCAAGATGATATATCTATTGAACAACATGAAAAGATATATGTGAAATAATTGGTAATACTATATGGGTTCCAACTCTCTGTTGTCTCTAATCATGATCCACGATTCACATCAAAATTCTAGAGGAAAGATAAAATTGGATTGAGTACTAAATGAAATTTTAGCACGTAATATCACCCCAAAACTAAGGGCCGATCTAAAAGGAACTTTCAGACACATGAAGATATACTAAGAACCTTCTATTTAGAATTCATAGGTGTATATGATTAGCATCTCCCATTGGATGAGTTTTTGTACAAAAATAGTTTCCACTCAAGTATTCATATGGCTCCATATGTTGCTCTGTATGGAAAACCAGGTAGAACTCCAACCTGTTGGGATGAAGTTGGAGAAATATAGCTACTTTGATTTTATCATATGTAAGAGATAACATAGAAGGTTCATGTCATCCAACAACATATCAGCAATTCTCAGAGTCTGAAAAATAGCTAAGTTGAAAACCACTCAAGGGACATGTACTTCAACATTTAAGATAAAGTCTTTATTGGATTATCACCATGGAAAAGATTCATATCGTTTAGAGAGAAAGGGATGTTAATCCCAAGGTACACTGGCCCATTTGAGATCCTTGACTGCATAGAATCCATTTCTTATTTTCATTCCCTTCTAGTTAATATGGTTCATGTTCATGATATTTTTCATGTATCACTCCTGAAGAAGTACATACCATATCCCCAAACATGTAATGATCATTTAGGTGGTACAACTAGTAGATGGTCACGGTTATGAGGAGAATCCTATAAATATTATGGATCGGGCAGATAAGGTTATATGCCACAATACAATCTACATTATCAAAGAGTTATGGAGGAACAATAATTTTGAAGAAGAAACTTCGGAAGCAGAGGATTCCATAAAGGAGAAGTACCCTCAGTTGTTTATGTAAAACTGAATTTCATGGGATAAATTTCAAAAACTTGGAAGATTATAACGACAAAAAATTTTACCAATGAAATTTCTCACTTCTTGTAGTAATTTCATAGGCACATAAAATCACATTAGAAAACAAAATGCCACATCATGCATAGATGAACTACTATGTGACCTTTAAACATAAATATTCCCCTTTTGTGATTTGAATTTTGAAAATATGACATATGCTGTTGTGATTAGTAAGATTTTTAGAGTCAGATAGGACAAATATAAATTTTTGGGAATAGTAATGTACACGAATGAATAGTAATATGACCCTTATGAATAGCAAATCATCCAAGTGAATAGTAACAATACCAGTGATAGTATAGATAATATATATACATCCTATAAGTGAAAATATGATATAATTACATTATAGTGTTGGTATATTTGTATGTTAGGAATATTTAATGATTAATTTAAAATTTTAAAATAAAATTTATTTTCATAAATTTTAATTTTAAACTTATATTTAGTTGTCTTATGATTATATAATAATTTTATGAAAAATTAATTAATTTATCAATATTTTAGAAAATTAGTTTTTAATTTTATATTTTATATTTCTCTTGTAAATTACGATATTATTTAAAAAATATATTAATCATATTTATAATATTATTTTCCGAAAATGGGGGTCATATTTTAATTTAACACATTTCTAATTGGTAAAGGTGGTTTTTTGTGATTTTTCTACAACAAATGATTTTTGGGTGAATAGAAAAATTCATTAATTTACAAAATATGATAAATAAATGAATTTATGAATTTTATATAGTAATGGATGATGTAAATGTCCATTGGATCAAACTCACATGAACTTACTGAAATATTTAGTCATAATATTCGTCACTATTTCTTGTCATGTGGAAGAATAATAAATTAATGAATATAATATTGTGAAACCCATCTCCCCTCCTCAATAAATACCACTAATCACAACCTCATTTCCTCAAACCTCTAAAGACTTTTAACTACTAAAAATTATAGTTAATTCACTTCCCAATATCTTCTTCCATGTTTTGAATCCCTTGGGCTTTTGAAAATACCAAAACCTCTCCCTTAAAGAGTCTCTCAAATAAGATATATTCAAGAGGTAATTTCTCTCTCTCTTGCCTTTCAAATTCCTTTCAAATTTCATTTATTTTCTACTATTATCCTCAACATATATTATAATAATATCATTATTACTCAATTATGATTTATATACTATTATTCTATCATTTTAATGGAATATTATTCATTATACACCTCCCTCTCTCACTTTGTTTATAAAATATTAAATTGTTGCATGTGATGTGTTAATTTACATACTTCATTGTTGATGAACATCCATATTCTATAAAATATTTCAAAAATGTAAATAAAACCATTAAACTGTTGAAATCATATTCTAATATGTTTTTTATAACCTCTTTTTTGTTATAGGAAAAAAATTTATACATAAAACTAAATGATAAAACAAAATATGTTTGTTGCTATCCAAAAACCGCCCAAATTAACCTAAAATGATCATCCATAAAATTTAACTAAAAATTCTTCCACAAGGTATATAAAATAATTCTATAAAAGATAATTTAAAATCCAATATGATCATTAATAACATGTAATATCAGTTGTGTATTTTTTTTCTATTATCCATAAAAACATACATTCATGTGTAAAAGTTAATTGTTCATGAAAACTATGATGAAAACACTCCCAAAAAATGAATTTAAACTCTATAACTCATAAAATGAACCATTAAAGTACTTAATAAAACCATAATGAACCAAATATATTTATAAAAGGTTGTATAATTTCTAATTAATGATTATAATTCCATTATATAAGACATTAAATTAAAGAAAGTGTTCAAATAAAATGTTAGGGGAATTTTCAATCCCAATATTCTTTCCTCAGGTTTTCACACTTTCACTCCATTTTCAGTATTGTTATTCATTTAAAATAATTTATTAATTATTATATAAAATTTTCATGGATAGAAATGTTTTCTACTTGAGATTATTTCATATATAATGTTTTCCAAAAGAACTCTTCTTTCAAAAACAACCATTTTAATTATCACTAAATTGGATGATTTTTGTATCAAGTATGATATTATCTCTTTATTTTGGGAACCCGAAATTTTTTAATGTATACATATGAAATTAAACCCATTAGTTTACATGTGTTAATATATGTTCAATATTGATATATGTTCTATGTGTAATGCATAATAATGTAATGTTCTAGTGTGACTGGTCCCCTGGAATAATATAGATCAATATAAATATTATGATGCATCAGGTGTGGCCAGAATTATATAGCACTCCAATTAATTTTTTAATGTGAAGAATCTCATGAGTAAAGTAAAATTTTCATGTACATGATGCTAGCTTTGTTGAAAACTATGTGTGGTAGTTTACCACTAAGACATGATATTTGATTGTTATCCATTTCCACATTCCAAGTCTTTTAATAATGTTTCCTCTCATGATTATGATATTATTCCTTTGTTATCTTCATAATGATTATGATTACAACATGTTATATTTTTTCATGTACTTATCTACCCTCTTTTTGGGATTTTATATCATCCCTTTTTGATGTATATCATAATATGACAATGTGTACTAAGGAGAATACAAGGGCTAATAAGAAGCTAGATAAAAGGTAATTGAATAAATTATGTATATTGTAAAAAGTTATTCATGCTCCTATTTTTTCCAATACACTAAACCATTGGATCCATTTTTCATAATTGTTTTACCTTTTTTACCATTAAAATTATATAAATGTATTTTAAGAAAATCAGGGTTTATATAGTGAGTATCAGAGGCACAGTTTAGTTAATTTGGGAATTAGGATTAGAGAACCTTAGTGAAATCTATTGTATGATACTAAGTAAATGTAACCACACAAAAATATTTTCAATACATATGTATCACCTAATATATGCCTTTATTATCAATTTCACAAATTCATAAATTATAAATTCATTACTTGTCAACTTCTGTTTTCTTTTGACCTTTTATATTTTAGAGAATGGTGGGAACTAAGAGAATCCATGCCAAAAACCCTAGCGAGGGACAATTTAGAAATTTATAGATTTAAATCCCTAAGGATATGGGTGGTGGAGTTCAAAACAGCATGAATATTATTACCCAGTTGTCTTAGGTTTTGAATAATAACATGAATAATGTCGAACATCCTCTTTCACCTAAGAGGGAGAAACAGATTATAGAATGTTTTATGTAGCAATGATCGCTGATGTTTAGTGGATAATCTGTTCCTCTATTTTGGAAAAAATGGGTCAACTAGAAAGAGAAAAAATTTTATGTGCTTCCCTGTTCCAAGATGGAGAAGTGGACTCTGACCATTTATCATAACGATAGAGAGTTCGACCAATAATGGGATTTTATTAAGAACACCAAGACAAGAGAAGAAATTGTAGAGATAGAGTGGGAAGACATTATGATATCATTTCAAAACAATTATTTCCCACAAACTCAACATAAGAATATGGAGAGATAATTCATAAAGATAATGAAAACTTATGGACACTCTAACATGGTCTATGAACCAAATTTCACAAGGAATGAAACGAATGCTTTTGGATATTTTATCAATAATGATAAAAAGATTTGTGAGATTTTTTAGTGGGTTAAAAACACTCCTTAATAATGATCTTTCAATTTAAGTCTTTAGGAGTAATGATGAAGTTGTTCAATATACCTTATTGGTGGGGATAGGGTTGGGATAATGGTTCTTGGGCTATGGTGATAAGAAACAAAATATGATGTTTTGGGATGGATGATCGAATGATAAACATGGAATTGAAACTCAACAACCCACTTGTAAAAAATATGGGATGAAGCGTCATGAGAATTTCCCCAAATGGATAAGGAAAAGTTTCACATGAGGAATATAAGGAAGCCAAAAAATAGATTGTTGAAAATAAATTAGAATGTAGGAGAATGTAATGGATGAAATGTGATCACCACCCATGGTCCAATGCTACCACTATAGGAAGAAAGGGCACTATGAAAGCCAGCACACTGAACCTCTATCCATCGAGGGTAATCAGGGTCATTTCGACCAAAGAGAAATGATAAAGGTAAGTATTATTCCATCACAACTGTAGAATTTTTTCATGAAAATTAAGACGTATAGGGTACACTTACTATTCAATCATGAATGGAAAAAGTATTATTTGATTGTGGTTCTAATAATTTTTTTATATCTAGCATGGTTTCTATAACTATTTAATCGAAGCCCCAAAACCATGAATTAGAGATATCTATTAAAACACCATGTAGTGAAATTATTGCTACCCAACTGATGGAATATTCTCCTATATTGTATGTTTGATGATTCTTTTAGAAAATATCATGATACGCCTTTTAGTGGAATTCGACAATATAATGGGAATGGATTGGATCTCATTAAATAGAGTACATTTAAACTATCAGGAAAATTAAATAACTTTTCATATTCCAACCCACACATGGATCCTCTAAAATTCATGGAAGATCATGAATCACCTTTGAAAAACCCTTCAACGGTGTGGGTGTTATTTCCTATGAATAGTTATAAATCGCTCCAATGGTTGAGTCAATGGAATGTGTCAAACTAGTAGATATTCCCTATTATGAGGGAATATAGAGACTTATTTCCTAATTAGTTACCCGGACTACCCCAAGATCACGAGGTTGATTTCTATATTGAACTGATACCCGGAGCTACTCTTATCACAAAGTGTCTCCACAGGATGGATCCTATCAACTTTGTTGAGTAATAGAAGCACCTACAAGAGCATTTGGACAATTATTTTCTATGACTTAGTGTATCACCTGGGGGTGCTCCAATGCTCTTTGTGATAAATAAGAAGGATGTAACAATGCAGTTGTGTATCGATTATCAAGAACTCAACAAGATCACCATAATGAACAAGAATCATCTTCCAAAGATTTAAGACTTCATAGATTATTTAAGAGGAGATCAGTACTTCTTAAATGTGGATATTTGTTTTGGATATCATTAGTTAAAGGTGAATAAGGAAGATATTCCGAAGAATACTTTCCATAAAAGTAATGGGCACTATGAGTTCCAATTAATTCCCTTTATACTAACTTATTCCACTAACATCTTCATTAATTTGACAATGATAGTCATCAGACATTACCATGAAATTTTTTTGTTGTATTTATAGATGATATTCTTATATACTCCATGTAAAAGGAAGATCATGATGAACATCTAAGACTTGTGTTGGCTAAATTGAAAAATGAGAAGTTTTATACCAATTTCAGCATCTGTGACTTTTTGATGAAGAATGTCACGTTATTGGGACATGTGATCACAAGTGAGGTAATTTCTATTGGCCCATCAAAAAAAGGTGATTGAGGAATGGTCCAGATCATCTAGTGTCATATAAATCTACAGTTTTTATGGATTTGATGGGTAATTGTTGACGATCCTTTCGTCATAGAATCTAAAGACCGGAAAAGGGAATATTTGAGCTCAAAGTGATTCAACCTTTGAAGAAAACATCAAAAATCGACAAAGGCATGAACAAGGGATCGACAGCAACTGCACCGCGCACGTTTTATCACTGTCGCGCAAATACACGTGCGCGACACCCTTGGTCGCGCAGGTGACTTGTGCGACCTAAGTGGTAACCGCCCGGTAACCGCACGGGGTCTTCTTTTGCCTATAAATAGACCTTGTGGGCCCCCCATTTTAGAGGATCTTTTTCCAGAAACTTGGATTGAAGCTCCCGACGCCCAAGTCTCTTCTCAAAGCTTCCAGAACACTTCTAAGGTAATTTATTACCTAGAACGGTAGATCTAAAGAGAAGAAGGAAGGCCTAAGTGTTGAAACTTATCAAACACTTGCGCGCCGACTTATTTCCTTCAATATAACTTGCGCGTCCCTTTTCTGGAAAAACCTCAAGAAAATTCTAAAGGGTTTAGAAAAGAGTCGGTCAAGTATTTCAACGCTGGTTGAAAATCGCGCAAGTACACCATGTGTCGCGCAAGTATACATGCGCGACCATACTTGCGCGCCCACGGAAGACTTGCGAGCCTTGCAAGGCTTACGCGCCCCTATCTTTTTGGGTGCCCATATTTCCCATTTTTACCCCTCTTAAGCCATCACACCATTCCTTTTCAAGATTCAGTCTTCAAGACACCCTTCAAAGCCATTTATGGCATGATTTCTTGATTTGACTTCCTTATCTGAAACGAATTCTGTGGAATCTCTCTCAAAGTCTAGTGATTTAAATATCCTTATGTCACTAAATATGGAGAGTTCATTCATTCAACCTCATCCTTTAAGATGAGAGAATCCTAACCTGGGTCTCCTTTTTAGGAATAAGACTCAGTCATAACTTGGGCCTTATTTTTTAAGAGTACGTCCCAGTCATAATCTTGGGCATCCTCCTCAGAAGTAAGCCCCAAACCTTAATTCCTTAACCTGGGTCTCCTTTTCAGGAATAAGACTCAGTCATAACCTTGGGATTCCATTTCAGGAGTAAGCCCCAAGTCCCCTAACCTGTGTCTCCTTTTCAGGAATAAGATTCATTCATAACCTTGGGTTTCCTTTTCAGGAGTAATCCCCAAGTCCCCTAACCTGGGCCTCCTTTTCTAGGAATAAGTCCCAGTCATAATCTTGGGTTTCCTTTTCAGGAGTAAACCCCAAGCCCCAATAAATTTCTCTTAACCAGTCATAATTTACCTTTGATTTGGGTTTCCTTTTCAGGAGTAAAACCCAATCATAAGTCCCCTCCTAACTTGGGCATCCTCCTTAGGAGTAAGCCCCAAGATTAGAGTATTCAAATCTCCATAAAGCACATATACCTTTATGGACCCTGTTCCTAGATTTTCTCCCTAAATGTAAATCCTAAACCTTCATCTATTTTGGGCAGTCATACATACATAAGCCCTAAACAAATTATTATGATTGCATCTTTCATGGCACAATTGTCTAAATTTTACCAATACCTCTTGTTTCTCACACCAAGCAAGACTCACGTGAGCTTAGAGTGTAAATGTAATTATGACATTCTTCTTTGAGCCATCAATCATAAACATCATACTCCATTACTCGAACTACGTGGGTTCTGATTCCTTTTCCAAAACAAAGGATACGTAGGTAGCCCATTTATGGGTTCGATCCCAACTTTGAAATAATCTTTGTCCTTCTGAATGATGATAAACTTCAAGTGCCCCACTGAGTGGCTTTAAAACCAGCCTGGTCATCATAATGACCAAGAGACTTTTATATAAATGTTTTGAAGGATACCATTGACCAGGAATCTCTAAACAGATATAGATGATTATCTATTGATGAAGAACCTCGAATACATATAAAAGATTCTCTAAATTTCCTGCATATTTAATCATTGATTGTTAAAACTAATGGAAAGCACATTTTATACTTGGTAATGTAATAAGGATTCAAGAACATAACTTAAATCTATAAAGAGAGTCCCGAAGTAGACAATAATTCCCCTCAAAAAGGTGTGATGAGTCTGACCTCCCATCCTCTCGACCAATGAAAATTCCTAAGCCTCATTAGTCCACAAGCTAATGAGCGCCTGCCTTTGGAAAGTAGGTCCAAACGGATGTGGAATCATTGTATGTTTCCGGTTCTACGAACAAACCCGTTAGAAACCGATCAGAACGTTTGAATCTCCCGTCCAGGAGCTCATCCCCGGATTCCGTGACGAAACAAAAATGTTGCACCCGACGTGAATCCTTAACCAAGTTAAAGTGATATTCTTCTTATTTGTTAGGCCCCTTGGTCCAACAAAGCAATCATTGACATGTGCTCATCCAAAAGATGCAGTGGCCGGATTCATCTTGATTATGTCTGTTATATGGAACAGGCACTCTTTTCTCAAGATCTTCTGAAAAATGGCTTTCCTTAAATTCACCTCTGTGAATACTGCTGCTGTGAACACCTCTACTGTGAGGTCTGCTGCTGTGAAAACTAATGCTACTACTCCTGCTGGAACGTCGTCCGCTCTGAGGATGACATCACCAACTCAGCATCTTCAACGCTGGGTTTCTAATGCACTGGTTAAGGAGTACCGTCGCAACGGTACTATCCCAACTCTGGAGGCCGCTCGTCAAGCCCTCCAAGTTAACAACTCTACCTGGTCGTCCGGACAACCGCGGCCAGCGATCAACAAGCAGGCGGTGCTGACTACCGTCTCCAACCGTTTCGGGTCGTTATCCCCGGAACGCAATTTCCATTCACTCCCTTACTCTGAGGAAGTGAATGAGCAGGTCCCACAGGATCTTAATTCAAAAAGACATGAGTCCTTCTCAAGGGCTCCCATCAACAATCGCCGCCAGACTCGTGCAGTAGTGCGCCCTCAACATGATGAGGGTACCGACTCCAGGCATTCAGCTCAGATTCCTCGAACCCGAGCCGGCAAGATGAACCGCCAGAGACGGAATCCGGTTAACAATGGGCAGGTTGTCATCCCTGCCATCTCTGGAGAAGTCCACCAACCTAACTTGGTTGCAAATAACGAGCAGGCACAATCACCTGCCCGTTTTAATTCCGCTGTCCAGCAGACTCGTCTGGCAGCATCAAGCCTATCCCGCCAGGCAATTCCGGCGGAGTACCATAGGTAGGAACATACACCTGCTTATACATCACCAGTTAGTCAGCAGGCTCGTCTGACTACATATGATGGATCCGTCAACCATGTTTGGCGAAGTGTAATCAGCAGGCACATACACCTGCTAATACTAATCAAGCCTACCAACAGTCTCGCTTGGTAGCGCACGGAGAAGTCAGTCGGAAAGTCCCGACGACAAACAGGAGGCAGACTCAACTCTCTGCCTCCACACTTGAGTACTGTCAGGATTCACTGACAGGAAAAGGAGGACAAGAGTAGGCACATACACCAACTCCAAGCCCGGAATGGACGTATATCCCCGTTCCGGCGGCTGAAGTCACCAAACATATTTTGTCAATGGTGAAAGAGCAGAAGCAAATTCCTGCTCATATTCTGGATGCTTGCCAGGATATCATAACAGCTTCAGCATCATCACAGGGACAGACACATAAATCTATCCCTAGCAATGGAGTGACACATCAACGATTCACTGCGGAACAGAAACACATGTCTATTCCAGTCCAAGAGGGTTATGGGACATACTCCCCCATATCATACGGACAACCAAGTCAGGCACATACACCTGATTTGAGTGGAGATCGTAAGCCTAAACTGACCATATTTCCTGATCAGGCACATACACCTGCTCAGAGCAATCACTTTCGTCATCAAGTGGTTTCTAAAGAGAGTAAGAAGGCATCTACGAAAAAGATCCGCCCAGCACAGTCAGGAGATCAAAGGCCAATCTGCAACAAGGCCTTGCTCGATGCTGGAGTTCTTGAAGCCCTCAGACATTTATCTGTCGGAATTCAAGATTCTACTCCCTCAATTCCCAATAACGGGAACATTAATTCTGAAGGTCTTCAACAGACACTTCCTCATGATGACTTGCTTCATGAAAATTCGGTCAATCTTGAAGTTTCTTCTTCAGATGAGAGCCACTGGAACCCTCTGTGTGGTCAGAAGACCAAGGATCAAGAGATTTCATCTTTTGCTGTAACCCATCATGACGGTCCTCCTCATGGTGATGAACTTCACTGCGAAAGTCCTCTCCGCAGTAGTGATTCACGTTGTCTCGAAAATTCTTCAGAATGCAATGTAGTGACGAGAAAGCCCTCCTATCTCGAGGCACTTGCAAACGTAAAACCAGTCATGTCTGATGCTTTACTATCGGCAGGTGAAACTCTTTCTCCATCAGAAGATAGCCTGGGGTTCAGGTTATTCTCTGAACCATCCCTGGGTCATTCATCTTCCAGCATGAATAGTGATTTCTCTACCAATCTTGGTGAATCCGATGAAGCAACAAGGAAACACCAACTCTGGTCCAAACAGGTAGAAGAATCTTCATTTAATGATAAAGAGGAAATGCTGAACATGAGGAAAAAACTGGCAAAAGGTGAAGTACCAGTCATGTTTTGGCCTTTGGTTGACTCCCAGTACGACATTCCAAAGATGTTGACAGATGAGGGAATCCATGATATTCGTCTCAACATATGGAAGACACTTTGTCAATTGAAGAAGAAAGTATTATCTTATGGTGATTATGAAAATCATATTAAGATAATAGAAGGGTTACAACGTCAGATTGATTTGGCATCTCTATCAGTCTCTCGGTATCCAAAGGCTGAAAAGCTACAGAGAACCCTTCAACGTTCATGCCTTGGCGCACTAAGAAAATTGTGTCAGTTAATTGCCAATGCTCTATATGATGTTCATATCAGAGGATGGGGTGTTCACGGAGCACTACATTTCACAGTGCTTTCCGGTCAGCAAAGCCCGTCGAAAATGGTCTCATGCAATGTTATTGCCCATGGCCGGCCACAGTCAATGGGATTTGTTCATAATCAAAAGCTTTCTCAAGAACAGGCTTCAACTAGTTCCTCTCAAAATCAAGTATATAGAGAAGAAGTTGTTGAATTGCTCCTACATCAAGAAGGCGAGAATATTGCACAGGCCTCTCATCTGGAGAAAACACGTCATCAAATGACAGAAGTTTCGGAAATCATCCAACGGTCTGTTGAACCAGGTGATAAATTGGATACAGGTTAATGCATCCAGCTAATTTCCGAACTAAAATTCGCAAGATCAAGAGAGATTTTAAGAAGATCTCAGACATAGCATGTCAAGAGACACCCCAGCTTTCCAGACAGGGGACTTCTCTAACCCAACCCTCAGAGTAAACAAATGGGATTCGAGGAGTTGAGCGGAAGTAGCAGGAACATCCCCAGTCTACCGGACTGGGGACTTTTTCAAATCCTCAATCCCTCCCTCAGAGAAAGTCAGTATTCTATCGATTAGGGAATAAGCCTCAAGAGGAACGAAGAGCCAAGATATCAGGAGATTCTCTCCAAGTGACGGTTCTCCAAGAAGTTCCTAAGGGATCAAGTCAACGGAATTCCATGTTTCATCATGGACATGGAAGAAGACAATATCACAGAAATGCTGATAGAAAGGATTCCATGCAATATGCATCCATTAATGTCATCAATGTCGTTGCTGCTGATTCACCAGATGAGGCTCAATCATAGGGATCAGACAAAGAGGTTCCTTCTCAAGAAGTTGCGCACACAGACCTAAATGAAGAAGGTGTGCGCACACGTAATCAAAGGCTTACCCAAAATCTGGGTATTCCTTCAAGTAACCCACTTCCCCTTCTCCGAAAAGGATCCAATAAGGGGAAAGGAAAGAATCAGGTTACTTCTCACCCTTCCTCTGAAGGAGGTCAATCGCTCTCATTAGAGCAATGGTTTTCACAACAGGAGGAAGAAATGAAAGAATTAAGAAGGTTGAATGCAGAACTACTTCAGAGTAGTCTTCTTCTTAAGAATGTTGAAGTCCGACAGCCGAAGGAATTTGTTGTAACTACTGAGATTGATCAAGAATATCCTCCTTTATTAGTACACCCTAAGAGGTCTAATCCTACGGGTCAAACGCAACAACGGTTGGCAGCACTACCATCAGTTGCAGCACCAACCACCACGCCTGTCCAAACTCCATTCATTGCACCTACCCAAAACCAAGTTCAACATAACATTTCTCAAAAGTTAATAACTACTATTGAGTCATTAACAGCTCAGTTAGAAACTATGGAAGGGAAACGGGCGCAAGTTCAACCTGAAAAGAAAGTTTACCCTGAATGGGTAGATTCAATTTCTCCTCCATCCAATTTTGGAAACCCTGTTTTCCCTACTTTTAATGGATCAGGCGACCCCGAACAACATTTGACGCATTACGTGTCTTGTTGTGATCCTATGATGGGAACTCCAGAGCAGCAAGAAGCAGTGAAACTCAGATGCTTCGTGCGAACCTTGCAAGGAACAGCTTTTGTCTGGTATACAAGCTTGCAATCCCAGTCAGTCATCGGATGGGAGGATCTTCGTCAAAAATTCCTTCTTCAGTTTAGCTCAACTTTTCCAAAACGACAGTTTTCGATCTTACAAACTGCAAGCAAAGGGAGAATGAAAGAGTCTCTGATTTCATTTCTCGTTGGAAGGGATTAACGTATTACCTGATTTTAGCACTCCCTCAGGAGGAATTATTGCCAATCTGTGTGGAAAATTTGCGTGACGAATTACGCACGCCATTGATCCCTGTGAAATACACAGGAGGGTTTCGAGACCTTACTTCAATCGCTCAACAGATTGAAGATTCCCTTATACAGGCTAAGGTTAAATCTCGTGTAATTCCATCCGCTCCAGGAAGGAGAATGGGTAAAGCGGAAACTGCTACAGTTATGCTTAAACAAGCACCTGTACCTATTTCTACTTCAAAACCTTCATCTTCTCGAAGGGCTCCACCTCCTGAACGCCAACAACAAAGGTTGTTTCGTCCAAATGATCAAAAAGATCAACGACGAAAACAATTTGAGGATATGAAGAGTAAAACATACTCTTTCCGAAGTGAGCAAGTTCCTGGTTACTTCATTTCATCTCTGGAAAATAATTTGGTTCAATTACCAGTGCCCAAGAGGCCAAACAAGGAAGGAGATGAAGACCATCCCAATTATTGTCCCTTTTATCAAATGTTGGGTCATCCCATCCAGGAGTGTTTTGTCTTTAAAGACCTCCTGCAAAAGATGGTCGACTTAGGACAAGTCAAATTGAAGGGTTCTTTAGATCATGTAGCATGTATTACCGCTACAGATCCAGAGGAAGGAGGCGAGTGGCAGGAAGTCAAAAGCAAAACTGCAAAAAAAATATGATGATTGGATGGTCAGAAAGACAATCAATCGGACCCATTCCATTTTGCAAACACAATTGAAGAAGCCAATTGTGTCTGCTACAAAAGCTGCAGTAAATCCTCCATCAAAAGACAAATCCTCAAAAGGGCAGTGCAATTCAAAGAAGAAAGAGGAATCAGGAGAAGATGAGTATGTATCAAAGCCTAAATTTTCTTTGACTCTGGCAGATTTCATGCCATCTACTTCAATGCCATGGGCACCGCCCCATCAAACGGCACAGCCTAAACAGGCTAACCAGGCAGAGTCTTTATCAGATGAAGAGTTAATCTTTGGTTCTGTTAATATGATTCAATTAACAGATCCATATTCCAGTCTTGATGAGCCTGAATTCCCTGTATCAAATAAGGGAACCCGAGGAAGTTCTAGAGGTTCAGGATATAGGGGATGACGTGGATCTTTCCGAAGCCACTACTCTAATTCTACCCCTGCTAGCACTGTATATGCCGCAGAAACTCGTGGTAGAGCCCTTCAGCGAGCTCAAAAAGAACAAGCAAGTTCTTCTGCCAATGGCCAACTCAGTTTCGGCACAGTTATTTTGGAAGACCGATTAAAAGTTCCATCTTTTTTATCTCAGCAAGTAAATGGATCTAATCAGTCTAATCTGCCAAAACCAAGGATGTTGCCAGCTTCAATACAAGATGCATCAGCTTCCAAAGCATCTGCTTCCAAGGTACCTGCTAAACCGCATATTCCTATTGGGAAACGCAGACCTCTAGATCAAAATTATGATATATTGAAACACTTGGCCCAAGTACCATCCAAGTTATCAATTTTGGATGCTTTGAATCTGTCAAAAGATCTTCGGGAAACACTCATCGAAGCTTTGTGAAGTCCTCAGGAGTTTGAAGCTGAAATTGCTGCAGCTGAAATCTATCACATAGAGAATAATCCTGCAGAATGCCATGCAGTGATATCTTTTACTGATAAAGATGAAGATGATGTTGTGCATGGGCTCATAAAACCTTTGTACTTATCTGGAAAAGTCAATGGTATAGATGTTCGGAGAGCTTTCATTGACAATGGTTCAGGAGTCAACCTCATGCCCATTCGTACACTTCGTCGATTGGGCCTCACGGAATCTGATTTATCTCCTTCTACCATGATGTTGCAAGGATATGATAAAAATAAACAAGAACCACTGGGAGAAGTTACACTCAGAACTCAGTTTGGAGATCTTGTTTCCAATTCGGATTTCATGATTGTTGATCAAGAATCATCTTTCAATATCTTGCTTGGAAGACCCTGGCTACATCAGCATGCAGCTATTCCGTCATCATACCATCAATGTCTCAAATACTGTTTCGATGGTCAAGTTGGAACATTATATGGTGATAAGGCCACGTTCAAGACTTGTGAGTCTCAATACATTGAGGCGGAATTTTATCACATGAAGGGAAGAGAAAAATCTACAATGAAGGAAATTACCAAAGTTAATGCTCCATATGGTTTGGAAAAAATTCCAATAAATCCATTTTCACATGTGAGTACAGATTATGTGTTACCTATCAGTAAAATTGACAAAATAGGCCCAAATCAAAATACTCTTATGGAAAGATCCATAATGTCAATTACGGCAATCGAGCCAGACAACATGGGAGAAATTGGTAACTTACCAAGTAGTGATGAAAGCATAAGTGGTGACGTTTTCATTTCGTCTGCTGAAATCCAACAAGTCTATACTTCGCTAATCAGGCCAGAAGAAGTTATAGAAACACCAGAGGTGAATAATGATGTTGACTCCCAATCCATCATCTCCTCTTTATTTCCCAAATAAGACCCTTTATCATCAATAGGGTCGGAAATGGAAGCTTCTTCTTTAAAATGTGAAAATTTTGACATCTCTTATGATCATGAGAATTTCATTTTTTCATCTACTTTGCAAGTAGAAACGGAAGAAATAACACGTGATGAAGAGGAAGAGGAAGATCTTAGAGATGATCCTCCAGCATTTGAAGAGGGCATCTCTACCACTGTGGATGAACTCAGAGAAATAAATCTGGGTATAGAGAAAGATCCATGCCCCACTTTAATTAGTGCGGCCATGACCCTTGCAGAGCAAGAGATATATATTTCTTTTCTAAAGAAAAATAAAGATATTTTTTCTTGAATTATAAAGAGATGCCTGGCCTTGATCCTGATGTTTCTACTCATCATTTGGGTTTACCAAAAGAACATCGAGGATTCAAGCAAGCCGCGAGAAGAACACACCCAACCTATGCTTCCAAAATTGAGGCTGAAGTGGATAAGCTTATCAAAGCTAACTTCGTCAGAGAAGTTCAATATCCCAAGTGGTTGGATAATATTGTCCCTGTAAAGAAGAAGAACGGACAAATTAGGGTTTGCATCGATTTCAGAGATCTTAATCGGTATTGTCCTAAAGATGATTTCCCAGTTCTGATTACAGAACTCTTAATTGATGCGACAGCTGGCTATGAAGTACTTTCTTTCATGGATGGATATTCTGGATATAATCAGATCCGAATGGCCCCAGAAGATGAGGAATATACAGCCTTCAGAGCTCCTCAAGGTGTGTTTTGTTACCGGGTAATGCCCTTTGGTTTGAAGAATGCAGGTGCAACATATCAACGCGCCATGCATCGTATATTCAAACCTCTTTTAGGGAAGTTTTTTGAATGCTATGTAGATGATTTGGTGGTTAAATCCAAACAACGTTCTAATCACTTGGCTGATTTGGAAGTCATATTCCACAAGCTTCGACAACATAATTTAAAGATGAACCCCTTAAAATGTGCTTTTGGGGTAACCTCAGGAAACTTCCTCGGCTTTTTTGTACGCCATCGTGGTATTGAAGTCGATCCTAAGAAGACCAAATCAATCCTTGGTATGTCACCTCCTCAGAATTTGAAATAATTAAGAGGAAATCAAGGACACTTAGCCTATATTCAGTGTTTCATCGCCAATTTGGCCGGCAAAAGTTTACCCTTTACCAAATTATTGAAGAAAGGAGTCACTTACCAGTGGACTGAAGAATGTCAAGAAGCATTTGATGTTCTCAAGAAATACCTCTTGAGTCCACCAGTACTCATTCCACCTGTTGAGGGTAGACCTCTTATCCTCTATGTGACAGCTTTAGAGCGATCATTGGGTGCCTTTCTCGCTCAAAAGAATGAAGTTGGGAATGAAAATAGTATCTACTATCTCAGTAGAACTATGCTTGAAGCAGAAACCCGGTATTCAAGTATTGAAAAGTGCTGATTAGCATTAATCTTTGCAGTTCAGAAACTGAGACACTACCTGCAACATCACGAGGTCCAAATGGTATCTCGTAATAATCCGCTCAAATTCATCCTTAGTCGTCCAATGCTTACAGGACGTCTGGAAAGGTGGGCGGTTATTCTACAGCAGTTCGACATTCAGTATGTGTCTCAAAAGGCAATTAAGGGCCAAGCTCTGGCTGATTTCCTGGCTGAACATCCTTCAGTGGAAGACACATATTCAGATATCGAACTCCCTGATGAGGAAGTTTTCTCTATTAAAGAGAGTCCTCAAACATGGGAAATGTATTTTGATGGTGCTTCTAGAAGTCCAACAGGGAAGAAAATGGAAAATCCTAAATTCAACAAAGTTGGTTTAGGAATTGTGCTTATTTCTCCAGATAAGGCAGTGTTACCTTATTCCTTTTTGTTGTGGGAAGGTGGTACCAATAATGAAGCTGAATACCAAGCTCTCATTACAGGCTTGGAGTTAGCGCTTCAAGCACAAGTGAATCACTTAAAGGTGAAAGGTGATTCAGACCTGGTAATCAAACAAGTCAATGGGGATTATGCCATCAGAAAAGAAGAATTAATCCCTTTGTATGATTACGTCAGAGAGTTAATGTCGGAATTCCCTTCAGAACTGACATTTACTTATGTCCCAAGATCACAAAATGCTCAAGCTGATGCACTGGCTAATATAGCCACAGCATTAGCAGATCCAAATCGGGATGAGACAACCATCTGTATTGCCCACCGTCGTGCAATTTCACCTTATGTTCAAGTCAGAAAATAGGAAATTAATGAAATTAGTCCCATTCCTGAACCCTATGGTCATACTACAGGATGGATGTCACCTATCAGGGAATACCTTCAAAATGGAACACTTCCACCTGATAGAGCCGAGAAAGAACAAATTCGGCGACGTGTGGTAAATTTTACTCTTTATGATAGCCCAAACCACCTCGAGAAAATTCTCTACAAACGTGGTTTTGATGGAGTTCTCTTCAGATGTATTGATGGTGAAGAGACAATGGCTTTCATAAAATAAGTGCATCCAAGAGTCTGTGGTGCCCACCAGTCTGGACATAGACTGTCTGATCAAATTCGAAGGCTTGGATACTTTTGGCCTTGAATGATACAAGATTGTGTTAATTTCACAAAGAAGTGTCATTCATGCCAAGTATATGCCAGATTCATTCATAAACCTCTAGAGTTTCTTCATACAGCTAAATACTCATGGCCATTTTCCACATGGGGAATGGATGTGGTGGGATCTTACCCTTCAGCTATGGCCAAGCAGTTTAAGTACATTCTTACTGCTACTGATTTCTTTTCCAAATGGGCAGAGGCAGTACCTCTCAAAGAAGTCAGTTCTAAATGCATTGTTAGCTTCATCAAGTCTAACATCATTACTAGATTTGGTGTCCCTCATACCATATTGACGGGCAACGGCACCAACTTCTGTTCTTCTGAGGTAAAGAAATTGTATCAAGAATACAACATTAAGTCCAACCATTCATCTCGATATCATGCAGCGGCTAATGGCCAGATAGAGGCCTTCAACAAGTCTCTTTCAAAAATACTGCAAAAGATGGTGGATAAAGATAAGAGGTCATGGCCTGATAAACTCTTTCGTGCTTTATGGGCTTATCGGACTACCACCCGCAATGCAACGCGGTCAACTCCATATTCATTGGTATATGGAACAGAAGAATTCTTTCCAATTGAAGTTCAATTTCCCTCACTCAGAATAGCAATTTTTGATCAGTTATCAACAGATGAGCAATCCCAAAAGCGGTTGAATGAATTGGAACAGTTAGATGAGAAAAGATTGTGCACTTTGCACCACTTGGAAATCTATCAGAATCGAATAGCACGATCTTTTAACAAAAAATTTCATCTTTGTTCATTCATTCAGGGAGAATTGGTATTGGTTCTCAGAGCACCAATGATACCAGGAAAGAAGCCTCCCAAGCTTGAACCAAAATAGGAAGGACCTTATTCAATACATAAGGTCTACTCAAATGGAGCATATTCTCTAATCTCAATGGATGGAGAACACATCACGACTCCAACTAATGCCAGATTTCTGAAGAAGTATTTTGTATAAACACAAAATATTGTTCCCAGATCCAAAAACAATCACATTGGTTTGTATTTTGTCCGAGATGACATTAATCTATATTTTGTCCTACATGACACTAAACTTTATTTTGTCCTATCTACATGACATTAAACTGTACAGAAGTTCCTGTATTTTGTCCGAGATGACATTAAACTATATTGTGTCCTAGCAACATGACATTAAACTGTGTGGCACTTCCAACGTCCATCATGACGATAAACTGTAAAAAGTCCCAAGAACTGATATCCTCATATTGATTCACCTTAGTCCTAGCTACATGACTTTAAACTGTACAACACCATTTTGTCCTTGCTATATGACGTTAAACTATATAGTAATGGTCCAGTATGAATTTAAACTGCAACTTCATCCCACATGACATTAAACTGTGAAAAATATCCCTAAACCGTCCTGCATGACCTTAAACTGCATCATCCCTGGTCAATGTATATGACCATAAACTATTTTCAAATCCCTTATGTCCAGCAAGACGTTAAAATGTGACGTCCTAAACTACATGACGCTAAACTGTATAAAAGTCCCTCACGTCCGAAAAGACGTTAAGCTATATAACCATCCACGATCCATGCATATGACCTTAAACTATTCGCACTTTCGTCCGACATGACGTTAAAATGGTACACTCTTTTGTCCTTACTGCATGACATTAAACTGCACAATCCCCCTTTCGTCCAATATGACGTTAAACTGTATTGTCCCCATCGTTCTAACTACATGACGCTAAACTGTACAGAAAGTCCTTAATATGTCCTACATGACATTAAACTGTTATTTTGTCCCTACTACATGACACTAAACTGTGCAGCACCAATATTCCTAACTGCAAGACTTTAAACTGCATAGTCCCTTTTTTATGTCCTACATGACATTAAACAGTGCATCGTTAAGGTTGTTATTGCCTCTTGTTTCTCAAACCGAGTATGACTCACGTGAGCTTAGAGTGAACATGAACCATAACACTCTCTTTGGTCCACTAACCATGTGTAAGTCCCAACAACATTTTTTTTAATTAGATCGTTGTCCCCAAGAACACCTTCATCATTAATTCATTCTTTAATTGAACTACACGGACTTTGATCCTTGCCCTCCAGGATGGGTATGTAGGCAACCTCCCAGGGTTCAAGCCCAAAAATAATCACTTCACATCGGTTCACCACCATCTCATATGATGTTGATTCGTGAAACCGCCCCTAGAATCAATATTTTTTACATTGATTCACTTTCGTCCTTGTTATATGACGTTAAACTATGCAACACTTTTGTCCGGTACGACAATAAACTACAATATTCTTTGATTTCCTCATTTGAGAGAGATCTATTATTGACATTGATTTTTCAATCATGGTTTTCATTTTCAAAAGACTACGTGAATACATGGTAATGCCTGAACTTTTTATCTTAGGTTAAAACCATCATTGCACTAAAGTCCCCTTTCACCCTTCACATGTACGAACCAAATTTGTACAAAGGGTAGTTCTAGAACTATGTGGACTTGATTCCCATCCTTATGGGATACGTAGGAACATTCGAGTGTCCCTCGAATCCAGTCCCAAGTCTTTTGGGCCTAACCCCAAATTTCACTTTCAGTCCCTTGGCTGAAAAGTCCTCATGAAAACACACACTGTGTGTTCATTATTATGGTCCGAATTCTATGACCCTAAACTAAGATCACTCATACTTTCGTCCTGCACGACGTTAAACTGCATTTCAAGAACTACGTATGGCTTGATTCTCATTCTTATGAGATACGTAGTGAAGTCCAAAATTTCAAATTCAGGACCCAGCCGTAACATGATTATGGTTTTCATTGACCTATGTATCTCTATATACATTGGACAATACCCATATTTATGTGTTATAATCCTAACCTTAAATATTTTCAGATCTTCATAACCCTTTTTCATGACTTCTAGTCACAAAAATGTCAAACTTCTGAGAATTCTTTTTCCTGACTATGCAGCACGTGCCCATAGGTGGCCTTGCATAAACAGTCCACATAACAGTCTTGTCATCCAAAAGATGCTATTTATTTGACCATGCATCCAATGCCCTTAGGTGGCCCTGCATATTTCAACCCCCTAACGGGTTTTGTTAAATAATAGTAACTTCATTCTTGGGAAGAATGCCTCTTTTTTTTCCTTATTTGTCTTAAACGACAGTATGTAGGGATCCGCAAAAAATAGCTTTCCTTAACATATTTGTCCCATATCATTTTTCATGATCTGAATGTTTTCAAGTCTATGGTTTATTCTTCTTCCCTACGTTTGGGTCAGACCTTCGTAGGATTGATATTCATCCAGTTCTTCGATATTCTTGTTCGGAAATATGTTCTCCATATTCAAGTACCTCTTTCCATACAACAAACTCTATACTTTAAAAAATTTGAATCTCCATAAACATTCACTGGCTTTTAGCACTAGGAAGGTAAATTTCTGGGAGTTCTTTTGCCTGACTATGCAGCACGTGCCCATAGGTGGCCTTGCATAAACAGTCCACATAACAGACTTGTCAGCCAAAAGATGCTATTTATTTGACCATGCAGCCAATGCCCATAGGTGGCCCTGCATATTTCAACCCCCTAATGGGTTTTGTTATATAATAGTAACTTCATTCCTGGAAACTACTTCTTCTAATGCCTTTTAGCTCTTTTTCATATCATTCCTCAGATTCAAATATTCTTAAGCCATAGTTTACATATTTTCTCTCATACTTGAGTATGGTAATTTGTTTTCAGATAAATTTTCAAGGAATTGAATCAATTTTAATCGATTTTGGTCAAAGCTATTTCGACCTTAAACATTAGCCCCTTTATGTCCGGTATGCATGACTTTAAACTGCCCACAAAAGACAAAGGAACTCTGAATAAAAGTCAAGTTCCAGCTCAATAAATATACATTTTTTGTATGATTTAGGTAATATTGAGCAATTAAGAGATTCAAAGTTTGTAGGATTATTTGTAATAATCCTAGTAAAAATCAAACTATGCTTACTAGGCCCATTGGCTTAAGTAAATTTGAAGCAGGTAGTGAAAAGAATGCAGGTACAAATGATTGAAGACAAAAGTGTTTTTCATTGATACACAAGAGTTAGAAGGAAATCCACAGACTGGAGTCTCTTCTCTTTTTCGAGAATTACAAGAGGCTTTCAACATAAACACTTCATTTGATTTTACGGCATCCCGAGCTTCATCAGCAACCACCTGGAATTCATTCATTCAACTGGATACAATAAGAGATGCAGTGATACCAGCTCTTCATGGAACAATTGTAAAAGGATGTTCTTAAGTGCGGTTTGAGAAAATTTTCTACTGATCAAACAGTGACTCTGTTTCTGTCCAAGAGACTTGGAAGATGGATACATGGATTTGAGAATGGAGCATTGGAAGTAAAGAGCCATTTGGAGAGAGTAATCTTTTCAGATATTACTCTAATACCATGTTTGTCTTCTCTCCACCAACCATTAGTGGAAAACATTTCAGCCCATGGGTTTTGCATTTTCATATCTACAAGGAAATGACATGGAGGAAGAATTTGAAAGTTCACACCATTGTTGTTACTCTTAATACACAGCATAACCAAAATAGAGAAGTAGCAGTGCAGCTGCATCTCAGGTATATAATTGTTTGCATTTGGAACATTGACTCCTTGCAGATGACCATGACCACACAGAGACAGGTAGATGCTCTGTGGGAAATTAAGATGATATTTCTTCAAGTACTTATCCAAATCTGGGAAAGTGCTGTCACAGATATCATAGTAATCATGGCCAATAATGTTCATCATGTCATCAATCCGCTTGCTAGCCAGTTCATCAGCTGTTCCAATTCCCTTAGGAGCCATTGAATCTGCACAAAATTTTTTTTTTTGAACATATTTAACTCTTAAATGGGTTTTTTTCATAAAATTTCTGAAAGAATTTGGAAAAAATGGCTAAGGCATTAAGGCGCGCAAGTATGGAGATGTCACGCAAGTGATACAAGTGACGCGCAAGTTTTTGTCGCGCAAGTATTACCGCGCAAGCCCTATTACCTTGAGAGTAGCGCGGCAGTGAGGAAACAGTGGAAAAAGAGACTTGCGCGGTGAGGAAGACTTGTGCGGCGAGAGCTCGAGAAATTCGGGATTAGATGTTATCGCCGGCCAAAAGCGGTGTATTTATAGGCCAGGAAGCCTACCTACGCGCCGCACCCAGAGCACTTAAAGCCTACGCGACGCAAACTTGTGCGCCGCCCTCTGTGCACTACAGACTTGCACGCCTCCCTTTTCCTTTGGAGGGATTCGATTTCCTCAGAGTCAAATCCTCATTTATCTCCGGATCCAACTCTGAGGGGGGATTTTTGTTGACGCTCCTTTCGTCAGAGAATCTAAAGATCGGAAAAGGGAATATCTGAGCTCAAAGTGATTCAACCTTTGAAGAAAACATCAAAAATCAACAAAGGCATGAACAAAGGATCGACAGTAAATGCACCGTGCAAGTTTTATCACTGTCGCGCAAATACACTTGTGCGACACCCTTGGTCGCGTAGGTGACTTGCGCGACCTAAGTGGTAACCGCCCGGTAACCGCCCGGGGTCTTCTTTTGCCTATAAATAGACCCTGTGGGCCCCCCATTTGAGAGGATCTTTTTCCAGAAACTCGGATTGAAGCTCCTGACGCCCAAGTCTCTTCTCAAAGCTTCCGGAACACTTCTAAGGTAATTTATTACCTAGAACGGAAGATCTAAAGAGAAGAAAGAAGTCCTAAGTGTTGAAACTTATCAAACACTTGCGCGCTGACTTATTTCCTTCAATATAACTTGCGTGTCCCTTTTCTGGAAAAACCTCAAGAAAATTCTAAAGGGTTTAGAAAAGAGTCGCTCAAGTATTTCAATGCTGGTTGAAAATCGCGCAAGTACACCATGTGTCGCGCAGGTATACCTGATCGACCATACTTGCGCTCCCACGGAAGACTTGCGCGCCTTGCAAGAATTATTTGCCCCTATCTTTTTGGATGCCCATCTTGCCCATTTTTACCCCTCTTAAGCCATCACACCTTTCCTTTTCAAGATTCAGTCTTCAAGACACCCTTCAAAGCCATTTATGGAATGATTTCTTGATTTGACTTCCTTATCTGAAACGAATTCGGTGGAATCTCTCTCAAAGTCTAGTGATTTAAATATCCTTATGTCACTAAATATGGAGAGTTCATTCATTCAACCTCATCCTTTAAGATGAGAGAATCCTAACTTGGGTCTTTTTTTAGGAATAAGACTCAGTCATAACCTGGGCCTTCTTTTTTAAGAGTAAGTCCCAGTAATAATCTTGGGCATCCTCCTCAAAAGTAAGCCCCAAACCTTAATTCCTTAACCTAGGTCTCCTTTTCAGGAATAAGACTCAGTCATAACCTTGGGTTTCCTTTTCAGGAGTAAGCCCCAAGTCCCCTAACCTGGGTCTCCTTTTCAGGAATAAGACTCAGTCATAACCTTGGGTTTCCTTTTCAGGAGTAATCCCCAAGTCCCATAACCTGGGCCTCATTTTCTAGGAATAATTCCCAGTCATAATCTTGGGTTTTCTTTTTCAGGAGTAAACCCCAAGCCCCCTTAAATTTCTCTTAACCAGTCATAATTTACCTTTGATTTGGGTTTCCTTTTCAGGAGTAAAACCCAATCATAAGTCCCCTCCTAACTTGGTCATCCTCCTTAGGAGTAAGCCCCAAGATTAGAGTATTCAAATCTCCATAAAGCACATATACCTTTATGGACCCTGTTCCTGGATTTTCTCCCTAAAAGTAAATCCTAAACCTTCATCTATTTTGGGCAGTCATACATACATAATCCCCAAACAAATTCTTATGATTGCATCTTTCATGGCACAATTGTCTAAATTTTACCAATACCTCTTGTTTCTCACACCGAGAATGACTCACGTGAGCTTAGAGTGTAAAAGTAATTATGACATTCTTCTTTGAGCCATCAATCATAAACATCATACTCCATTACTCAAACTACGTGGGTTCTGATTCCTTTTCCAAAACAAAGGATACGTAGGTAGCCCATTTATGGGTTCGATCCCAACTTTGAAATAATCTCTGTCCTTCTGAATGACGATAAACTTCAAGTGCCCCACTGAGTGGCTTTAAAACCAGCCTGGTCATCATAATGACCAAGAGACTTTTATATAAATGTTTTGAAGGATACCATTGACCAGGAATCTCTAAACAGATATAGATGATTCTCTATTGATGAAGAACCTCGAATACATATAAAAGATTCTCTAAATTTCTTGCATATTTAATCATCGATTGTTAAAACTAAAGGAAAGCATATTTTATACTTGGTAATGTAATAAGGATTCACGAACATAACTTAAATCTATAAAGAGAGTCCCGGAGTAGACAATAATTCCCCTCAAAAAGGTGTGATGAGTCCGACCTCCCATCCTCTCGACCAATGCAAATTCCTAAGCCTCATTACTCCACAAGCTAATGAGCTCTTGCCTTTGGAAAGTAGGTCCAAACGGATGTGGAATCATTGGATGTTTCCGGTTCTACGAACAAACCCGTTAGAAACTGATCGGAACGTTTGAATCTCCCGCCCAGGAGGTTATCCCCGGATTCCTTGATGAAACAGTAATACCGAAGTTTTGTAATAAATTTCTCAGGATTGTCAAGCCCCCTAACATTGATAACAAGGAATGGGGTAAAGTATTTCTGTACAAAAGAATGTGAGGAAATATTCGAGGAGATAATGTGAAGTCTTAACATGGAAACCTATAATCACATAACTAAAATGTTGAGAATATTTTATAATATATAGTGATTCTTTGATGAAAGGCTTGGGTTGTGTACTCATAAAAAAAATCATTTGATAGCCTACGCCTCACAGTAGTTAGAGATCCATTAGAAGAACTACCCGACGAAAGATCTAGATCTAGAATCTATGTTTTTCCCTTGAATATTTGGCAGCACCACCTCTATGTTGATAATTATTTTTTAAAAAGTTTTGGGAAAAATCTCAATTTATTATTATAGCAAATACATCTTTAGATAGGGTAGAGGGAGACCCATTACATAGCCTAAAGTCCCATGGCCAAGTGGCAGGAATAAAAGGCTTGAAAGCCCATTCTTTCCCAAAGAACCCCTCAGTGAACAGTACTGCTACTGTAACATTAATGCTACAGTACCACCTCTGCCACATTCCCTTCTATAGTCCCTCTGCCACTACAGTTCCACTGCCGCTACAGTACTGTTACAGTACCCAAAAATTCACCTCTTCCTATATTTGTTCATAGGACTTTTGGATACATGTAGGAGCATGTGCCACTTGGTTATCGGCTCGTTGGCACTAAGGTGATAAGTGTAACATATATACTAATCACAAGACTCTAAAGTATATATTCACTCAAAAGGATATCAAAAACCATTAAATAAAATTGTTATAGCCAATCAAAGTCTATGATTTCTCTTTTCACTATAATCCATTAAAAGTGAACAATGCATTTTATTCTATAAGCAAGGAAACCTTCAACACTATCCATGATTCAGATTTAGAATGACTCTATCTTCATTGATATGTAAATGGTGGATTTGGAAATCACAATGTCAGGGAATACATCCTACCTTTCTCAAATGATTGCACATTCATATATCTAATAGAATATTATGGAGTCAAAAAAGGATGACCTTGAGCTAAAAAATATGGTATATGCCATAAAATAAGGGTAGTTGAAAGAGTTCCATTTCAATGATGATGATGTGATTTTTTTTGGAACGTGGATTCGTGTGCCTTCATCACATGTGATTAAGGAGATATTGAAAATTTCATATAGCTCAACATTATGTATCCATCCTATTATCACCAAGATGAACCGAGTTCTCCGAGAACCCTTCATGTGGTATAACATGAAGAATGATATAGTGGAATATATCTCAATCTCCTAGATATGACATCAAACTAAATAAGAGAGTAAAAATTCCAATGGGATGATGCAACCATTTCTTATACGCATGTTGAAATGGGAGAGTGTCACTATAGAAATTGTCATGGGTATCCTAACTACATCCAAATTAAATAATGTGATATGGTTTTTGGTGGACCAACTAACCCAGACTACCCACTTTATCTCTATTTGGGAATATCTCTATCATGAACAACATGTAATGATATATGTTTTTGAAGTTGTGAGACTACATGAGGTTCCACTCTCTATTGTCTATCATCATGATCCAAGGTTCAATCTAAATTCTGGAGGAGTCTCCAACATTATTTGAGTACAAAAATAAATTTTAGCATGGCATATCACCCCTAAACAGATGGCCATTATGAAAAGAATATTCAGGTGCTCGAAGATATGCAAAGATCCTTCTCTTTATAATTCAAATGTGGATGGGATCTTCATCTCCCATTGGTGGGTTTCTCATACATCAATAGCTTCCACATGAGTACTTATGATGATCATTATGAAACTCTGTATGGAAAATGATGTAGAAATCCATCCACTTGGGATGAAGTAGGAGAATGATGGTTACATGGACCTGATCATGCACAATTGATGTTAAAGAAGGTTCATGTCATCCAAAAAACATATAAATGCTGGTTAGAGTTGAAAAAAGAGTTGTATTGGAAATTGTCGAAGGTATTTGGAGTTCGACATTGACGAAAAATGGTTCTTTCAAATATCACCATGGAAGAGAGTAGTGTGGTTTAGAAGGAAAGGGAAGACAATCCCATTGTACATAGGCCTCTTTGAGATCCTCGACCGCATAGGATCTATTTAATTTCACCTTGAACATCCAAAAAATATGGCTCATTTTTATGATTTGTTTCACGTATTACTCTAGAGAAAGTACATACAATACCCTTCAAATTTACTAATCTTCAAGGTGTTACAACTCGAATATGATCTCTCTTATGAGGAGGAACCAATATAAATTATTTTCAAACATATAAGACTATACAAATAAAGAAAAAAATACCTTTTAAAGTGTTTTTAAGGAACCATAAGTATGAAGAAGAAACATGTGAACCATGGTATGTGATGAAGGATAAGTACACTCACCTGGATTTTCAGAACTAAATTTTGTGGGTGGAATTGGAAAAGTGGGGAAGATTGTAATGACCCAAACTTTTGTTAATAAAATTTCTCTCATATTGTAGTAATTTCTTAATCACCTAAAATCACAGTATAAAAAAAAGTGCCACATCATGATTAAATAAACTACGACGTAACCATTAATCAAAAATTTTCAACTTTTGTGATTTGAATTTTGAAAGTCACACATACACATTTATGATCAATAAGATGTTTGGAGTCTAATAGGAAAAAACTTAAATTAATTTGAATAGTAACATACCCTTATGAATAATAATGTTTCCCTTATGAATATTAATATGATCCTTATGAATAGTAAATCTACTAATGGAATTGGAACCTTACCAATGATAGTACAAATAAAATCTATCCAACCTATAGGTGATAATATGATATAATTTCATTATAGTGTTGGTATTTTTGTAAGTCATGAATATTTAATGATTACTTTAAAAATTTAATAGAAATATGTTTTCATAAAATGCCTTCAAAAACATGAATTTATATGTCTTTATGATTATATGATAATTTTATGACACCATAATTAATTATTCAAAGTGTTAAAAAAATTTATTTAAAATTTTGTATTTTTCAGTTAAATTTTTATTTTAATTAAAAATTAAAATTATCATATATATAATATTATTTTCATAAAATGGAGTTTATTTTTTAATTATACATATTGAAATATTTCTATGGTTATTTTTTGTAATTTTTTAAAATAATTGAATTTGTGTGGATAGTGAAATTTGATCATTTACAAAATATGAAAAATTAAGTAATTTATGCGTCGTGCTGGAGTCATGGATGATGTAAATGTTCATTAGTTAGAACTGAAATACACTTATTACTATTTTTAGTCACTATAATCCTCACAATTTCTTGTCTTGTGGAGAAACAATAAATCAATGAATATAATAATTAAAAAACCCCTCTCCCCTCCACTATAAATTCCACCCCTCACAACCTCATTCCCTCACAACTTTAATGCCTTATTCCTACCCCAAATGCTTTAAAAATATCTTCACAATATGCACCATCATGTCCAATAGACCTTGGTATCATAAAAAGACAAAAACCTATCCACTATATAGTCTCTCAAAGAATATATATTCAAGGTGTAATTTTTTTCTCTCTCTTCTATCAAATTTCATTCCAATTACATTTATTTTCTTCTATTATCTTAAACTTCTCATATCCAAATGTCATGATAAATCTAGTATGATAGATATAATTTCATTCCATAATGTTAATGAAATATTTTTCATTATACTCCTCCATCTCTGTCTCTTTGATTGTTGAAAATGAAATCATGGCCCATGGTGTGTTAATTTACCTACATCATTGGAGATGCACTTAAACTTCCCATAAAATCATTCAAGGCTATAAACAAAAACATTAAATAAATGAAAAAACATATTGAAATATGTATTTTTGAATCACTTTTCTGATTTGTAAATGAATTTTATAGATAATAATAAATGATAAAAAACATGTTCGTCATGATCCAAAAAATGCCCAAATTTACCTAAAATGACCATCATTAAATTTTAACAGATGATTCATCTTCATGGTGTATAGAATAATTAGTTACAAGGAAATTTAAACTCCTGGAATATCATTAATAAAATTAATATTAATTATGGATTATTATCCATGTTCTTTATGAAACTCCATTCATATGTACTTGTGAACAGTTCTTGAAAACGAAGAAAAAGAACACTCCCGAATATGGAATTCAAAATCAATAACTCCTCAAAAGTCCCATAAACGAACTAAATGAAACCATAATTGACCATAATAATGTATAAAAGGTTCGTAAATTTTAAATACATTAATATAATGTCATTATACTGGAAATTAATGTGATGAAAGCATTCAGATACAAGGTTAGGGTGATTCATGTACCAAACAATCATTCTTCGAGTAATCCATATTTCACTCCATTTTCAGTATGATTATTCATTAAAAACATTTATTCCTATTTATCTTATAATTTTAGATATATAAATTATTTATACTATAGTCCATTTCAAACACAATTTTTTCCAAAATAACTCTACTTTCAAAAACACATCTTTTACTTCTCACTCAAGGATGATGATTCTTGAAACAAGTATGTTATTACCTCTTTATTTTTGGAACCCTATTTTTGTTAATGTTTCAATATTAAAATAATCCCAATACTTTACATAGGTTACTATATGTTCAATATTGATATATGTACTATGTGGCATGGATGATAATGTAAATGTTTTGATGTGATGGATGTTCCCAGAATTATATTGCTCAATGTAAATGTTATGATGTAACGGGTGGAACTATAATTATATAAAGCACCAATGCATTGGGTAATTTGAATAAAATAATGTGTAATTTTATGTATGCATGAACATGATGCTATATTTGTTTAATACTATGTGTTGTAGTTGACCACTATGAAATGATGTTTCATTTTTATGCATTGCAACATTCCATGTCTTTTCATAATGTTTCCTCTCATGATTATGATCTTATGACTATGTTATGTTGATAATGATTATTATTACCCCATGTTATATTTTATCATTTTATTATATATCCTATTAATAGACTTTTATCTCACCCCTATTTGATGTATATACTCAAGTTACTACATGTATTATAGAGAATTCAAGGTCCAATAAGAATCCTAAAAAGAAGGTATTGAATAAATATTTTAGGTTTTAAAAGATATTCATGGTCCTTTATTTCTGAAGATATTAAACCATTGGATCTTCATTGTGTAATTTTTTATATTTTTTATCATTAGAATGATGTAAAATTAGTGTAATAGAATCTTGGTAACTATATGATCCTTTTTTAAAATATAAAAATGATTGTTAACAATCCCCAATAAAATGAAATAATTTTCCCCTTCACTTAAGAACCATCATTAGAGATAATATTCCTAAGAATTCATTAAAAAATAGTCGTTGGTGACCCACTTAGACAAAAATTGATGTATCTTAAATACTTTCTTTGCTGATTTACATGAGAAAACAACTTCAAAAATTTTAGGTTCTATATATACAACATTCCTTGAAATGACATAGACAAAAAAGTAGATTTATTATTTACAAACATAAAATTTAGAGAATTTTTCATATAATTAGTGCTATCATAACATAGAAAACACCGTATATAAATGTTTTTAATGTTCATTTTCTGTTTAATAATATAAAATAATGTCATCGTTAGGTACCATAATGAAATATTCTAGTCATTACAAAAATAAATGATTCCAAAATTTCATGAAAACCACATGTATATTTGTAAGAACAGAGTGCATGAACACTTATTCATAATAACCACAATGAATCATGAAAGGTTTCTTTATTATATCCTCTTTACTAACGCATATATTTTAATACCATTAGTGTCAATCAATTTTAGAGAACCATTGAAAAACCCTCAATTGATCAAAAGATCATTAATCCAACTATATTGGTATCTATTTTTTATCACAATCTTATTCAAATAACAATAATCAACATATAGTCATAATATATCATTATCATTCGTAATAAAAATAACAATAGAATCCTAAAGTGACCTACTTTATGTTATGAACCCTTCATTTTCAATTAATTAAATTGGTAATTCATCTCCTTCAACACCCTGGTGCCATTATAAATGATTGAAGTGAAATAGGATTTAACTTTGAAATTGTATATAAACAAATTCTCCTAATGTTTCAGGTGGACTCCCAATAGAAAATATGTGAAATATGTCAAAATAAATCACTGAAATTGTAGGAAAATTTATAAATCAATTATATCATTAGTCCCTAAATTGACTGGAGCAAATTGATAAAAAATAGTTCCCAACATTGGGGCTAAAGGTCTTACTCTTACAATATTCAGATCGTAATATTCTTTAAAAATATTGGTCACCCAATTTTGATATATATAACTTTCTCATCATGAATAATAATAGTTATGGTTACTGAAAGAAACAAAAAAATTATATTCATATAATAATGTTTAAGAAATTCATCTTTAGAATAGAAATCTAAATATCATACTATAATTCACCAATTGATTTAGTAAATGAACTCATTTAAATCCCTTGTACTATCAATATTCAAGAGGTGTTTGGATACTCATCATTTCTGGAATCATATAGATATTAAAACCTATTTGATCAATAAAACATGAAGCAATAAAATACTATGACCTATCAGTATCAATGAAATTATTCATATGAGTCTGGTTATAAAGAATTGTATAATTTATAGTTGTAGGACATGATTGGTCTTCTATGATCGTATTGCAGTCTCATGAAATGTCTTACTCTCTTTCTCATTTTTTTTGCCTATTTGATATGGTAACATTGATTAGGGAGTACGGATGTTCATTTCATTACACTCATTCAAATATTTATGAGGATGAGAATTGTTCTATCATGATTATCTAGTTAATGTATATTATTTTTCAGAATCATTATATGTATTACAAGTAACTAAATTTGGATCACTATAAAAAAACATTGTATATGTCCCTTAATATTATGGTTTTGACATGGTTTAGGTTGTGTCATATAATCTAGATTCATATTTTCACCTCATTGGTAGCATCCAAGCGGACCATTGGGTTGTGGATGAATTTTAATCAATTAATTGTTTTGATTATGAGGTGATCCACCACCTTATACGTCGTTACCACTTTTATTATTATTCATAGTGTTATAGTTCTTGCCTATTCTAAACTGAATATAAAATCATACTCATGTTAGAGTCACTGTGATATCTCTTTAATCAACTATAAATCTTGTATCTATATTCTTATAATCAATATTACATATCCTAAAAATCATGGAATTATTTATTTCATTTTCTTATCTCAAATATAACTTCCTTATAAGGCACACTATTAGCCACATCTGGAGATACAAATTGTGTTCAGAAACATAGAGTCATACTCCATCATGTCTAAATTATCATAATTTCTACTATAGAAGTCTATAATTATAGATATTCAGAAAGTGTTTGGGTAGAATTGTTTTTTGAAAATTTATTCAATTTTCTTCAATTTAATGCCTTAGTAAACTATTTCTTGTAAAAAAATCAAACCATCAACATGAAATATAATAAAATAGGTATACTAATAACATTATTATTAGATCTGTCGATTGTCCTAGGAAAATTAAGATTCAATTCATTTATTTAAGACACACTTCTCCCTTTTTAAGGTTCTCAATCCCTTTGAATGTTGGAGTGATTCTTCTTCTAAAATTACACAAAATGATCTTCATGTTGAGGTTTTTCATTTGTATTTCTTTTATGAATGGATTTTAAATAATGGATGATTCCATGAATAAGTTATTGGATAACCTGTGGATACGGTTGAATCACGTTTTTTATAGCCTTCATATTCATGTTTTTATGTCATCTTACTGGTTGAATTTATCTCAAAATAGAAAAAACACCACATAGTATTCACTCAATAGTAAATGAAGGCATAAGATATTTCAAACATTTAAAAGAAATAATCAATAAAACCAATAAAAAATAAACAAATATATTATAAACACTGCAGTCCAAGTGTGAAGTCTCGTTACTAATTCATGATATGATACACCTATTGGTTAAACCAATGACATTGAATTGACAAGACACCAAATAGTGTATTGGAATGATGTGTATACCCGGAAAACATTGGGAACGTTAATTTCATCATTAATTGAATTGATGTGACTTATTTATTCTTCACATTTAATTTTTTTGACATTAATATCTCATTGATACCACTAATGACTATGGATCACACATGAATAATAGCCTTTGTAACATCCTAGTTGAACCCATTGGATGGGGCTTGTTTGGAGGTATTACTAAACATACGTGACATCCCCATGACACTAGAGGCTGGAAATAATTCCCAAGGACATTATATATTGTTGGAAGATTATTTTTCCGGAAGTTAAAAAACAATAAATGATGTGATAAAATATAAAAAATGAAACCTATTATATCATGCATGGGAGTTAACTATATGACTCAACAGAAAACCAAGAAAAAATGATATCAATATAACATTAAAAATTTATAACACAAGATTAAAAAAAACTAAAGGACATATTTATGTAGAAAAACTATTGTGGCCTCACTCCCATTACTCCAATATAGAAAATACAAGATCCAAATATATACTAAGAAATAATAATCAAGATGCTCCACTAAATAATAATAATGCCTTCCCATTGCTTGTTTTATGAACAATAATGTCTACATATGCACCATTGTTCATATACATGGGGTGGGTAGTCATACCCATTAAGAATTCCTCAAAAAACATTCAACACATGCTAATGGGACTAGAAAAAATGCAATATCATGGTTTATTAAAAATATAATATGAGCATAAAAAATTATTTTTCTAGAAGAAAATAGTTATAGAAAAATAAGTGAGATAAAAATATTTGATCATTTTTTTCCTTTCAACATAATATAACAATCACATATTTCTCTCTCACACATAGACATCCATCCCAAATGAAATTCCCAACAACAACTAGTAGTGGTCCATCCTTTAGCAAGTCATCACAAGGTGATAAATCAAAAGTTCCCTTCTATTATGGGACTGAGAATTGTGTTTAATCCAATAATCCCTCATATAATTCAATTTTTACAAATTCCACAATATATGAAAAGGCAATATTACCTAACTTGTTTTAACAAATCCAAATATTTACCTTCCGAAAAATCATTTAAATACAATTAAAAAATTTTGAAAAATAAAATAAAGCTTTTACAAGGTTAACTAAAATTTCACTGAAACCAAAACCATTTGACAATGAAGTTGTTGATTTTATTAAATCCATGAAAACTAACATTTTGAAACTAATAAAAAACATGATTTTTATAGTTAAAATCATTTAAACAGAGATTATAAACATAATCCATACAATTTTACAAACAATTGAATGATAGAGAAGACACATACCTTAAAAAACGTACCACAAAAATGAGCAAGAGAATACTACAATGAAACCAAAAATCGGCATCTAGAAGAACTTTGAAAATGTCCAGCAAGAAGATTTCTAGGGATCAACCTTTGAATATTAATTCAAACACCTATAAAAGTATGGAGGATAAAGGTGATAAATGAAATTTTACACTCAAGGACGACATTAACACCCTTCAAATAATATCACTTGTAGAACCTTTAAGTTTTCCCTAGGATAGGTGTGTGAGTCAACTATTTAAGAAATGTTTTTGATCATCACCATGACCAGATATTAAAAAAATGTGTTCCCTTTTAAGAAGATACCCATAAGATAAACACCATTATTATCCACTAAACCCTAGTGATAGTGGATTGGATTTTTTAGGCTCATCATTTCTAGGACTATGATGGGGTGAAGCCTCTCGGGATGTGTTCTATATAAAGACACTTAGGGAGTTACATACTTGACCACAACCAATATCCATTGATATTTTCATATGATTATTGTATAGGCAAACACCAAGAATTACATTCCCTACACAATGAAATTTTTTTCTTCCCTTGGCCATCCAAAAATAATCCAATAATTCTAAAACTCTCTATGAACCTCACCCAAGCTCCATGAACCCATAGTAAAGTCATACAAAGGCTAAATGGACTAGGCGAGGGTAGAACATAAATCAAAATAGGGTTTTTACATATCTACCACTCCTTCAATATGTTATATAATGAATTAATTTATATTTATGGTATTTAAATATTTATTCAATGTTATTTATTTGATGGGTGTTATGATACAAAAGTCACCAACGAATAACTGTTAAAATTACATTCATATTTTTTCATAAACAATTTATGATTAAATTTCCAATGATGATGTTATATCTTCCATCTGTCATAAATAAGTTGAATTTTATTCTCATATATTATTTTTTAAAATCAAAACCATAACATTCATTTTAATATCTCTAAGTATTCAAAATTATGAAAGAATGTTTTTATGTAAAATTGAATCTATTTTTATATTTTTTCAGGAATATTTTATTTAACGTTCATATTTTCTCTAAAAATTACCAATGATATTTCTAATATTATCTAATAAATCATTAAAGTAATTCTCACACATTTTTTATTCTTTATAAATTTTTATATGGAATCTTGTTATAATTTTAAAAATGAGTTACTTTTTACCGAAGGTGTAAATAGAATACTTATTTTAATGTAATCTTCATGAATGAATTTTCCTTAATTCATGAATACTATGTATTTTAAATATTCCATAAAAAATTCATCATTGTTTAATATGAAAATGTTTTTTCATTATTTAATAAATTCCTATATATTAAAATAGTGATTTCAAAATGAATTTTTTTTACAAATTAAATATCTCATATGATATAGTAATGAAAATTTGAATGCATGCTAACATAAATTGATGCAGAAATGACATCCCTATTTTTTACTTGAAATAATTTTGAATATTTTAATAAATGTTTTCTATGTCAGGTGCTGATAAAATTTCATATTATAAGGCCCGGTGGGCAGCTATGTTGATATAAAAATTTTAATATATTATAACAGGATAACATTGTTTTTCAGAAGTAATTGAATAAATCCTGAATGATGAATCATACGAAAACTATAAGACCGTTTTTATTTCCAAAATTTTGGTTTCCAAAAGGCATGACATAATTATACTCATTGTCAGGGGTTTGAATGGAGCGCCACTATGGGTGAATTAAGAAAATTAAATATATTTATTTAATTGTTAAATTAAATACGTAACATAATGATCTTATATAAATACAATATTATTTACAATTAAAGATGTTGGCCATATAAATATTATAATTGAGTGGAGAGTGTGTAGGAGAGTTAGATTACATAGTGATCGTGGATCAACGATCTGGATACTTCAAGGATATCAAATGAAAACAATGTTTATAGATCTTACTAAAAAAGAAAAGTTGATTAATTCATCATCATAAATTAATCCTGGCCTATGGTAGGATAATATTTTATATGTATTTATCCACATTTAATTATCCAATGATAAACATGAATAAACTCTTCATTTCATTTTATTATCAAGCCGATTTTTTTTCTAAATATGTCACTATCTTCATAGAAATTTGATTTTGATATTTTTATATTTCCTCCTCTCATTTATGATTTCTAGGACAATGTATCGAGGACAACATGAACATTGTATCAGGTTATTTTTTCATGTTTATGTTTTTTTAGTCATATCCCAATAATTTTTTTAAATAATCATCAGTATTCGATTTGGAAAATAGTTTAAAAAATACCTTATAAATGACCATTTTGAAATTGATATTTGGCCCAACTAGTCATTAACAATGGTTCAGGGTGGAGATCAGTGATGTGATTGTGATCCTTTGGGATAGTAGTGGATGGGGTTAGAATTTTTTGAACCTTGATTGTTGGATTTATAACCTCCGCATAGTGGTGAAACAAGATAAGCATTGTGAGAATATAGGAATCCATGATTCATCCACCGATGACAGATGCGGCATTGTCATCCATAGACATGAAATATATGAGAATGATGGGAAATGAAATCAATGGAAATGGGGGAATATCATGAAACCACATGAATGTTCAATATTTCTAGAAAATCCCACATCACGTGGAATGCACATTGAAGAACACATGCAGTGTTTGACCTTCCTATGATGAACAGGGTTTATGCATGAGATAAAATATCACATGATGTGATAAAAACGTAACATTACATTTGAATCATGTCTCTGTTTTTAGCATGTACCCTATTAGAACACTAGTAGATATATGTATATAAACATGGTAATGGATAGAGTACACAGGTATGGCCCAATAGTGGTAATATACTCGATACACTGGCACAAATAAATTTACAAGGGTTCCCCATATATTCATGGGCATGTGTAAGTAGTACACTGAGTGCTGACCTAAATTCAACATGCCATGTACCTAGAGATATCATGTTGTGTATTTGTAGAATTACATGTTGTGATAGTTGGAGAGACATGAGAAGACATAGTACACCCTAGTATACACCATGTTCCTTTTCCAAGGTAGGTTTAGGCCCTCTATATATTTATTTTAAACCAATATAGGTATATTATGTTCCCTTTTTCCATCCAGACAAGTTTAGAGTATGTAATTACATCCTCATCTTAAGATTATGATCCCCTCCATGGGTCATTTTCAGATATAGTTTTTATGAGTCCCTCCCTGAGGAATGGAGTGGGATCATGTATTTTATCATCATTCCCAAGAGTGGTTTATGGAAACATCACGATCAAATTACAAGGGTGTATTTTCACATACTTATCATATTATTACAGATTGTATTTAGGGTATCCCCTAGCAGCCCTAGGTGTGATCCCTTATCTATGTATTCAGATATTTAAAGACCCAGTGAGTACTTGTTTGAGGAGGCATGATGAGAAAATTTCCTCAGTGATGAACTTTTAGTGATAACATCTATCATATATCAGATTCTCCTAAACATGCAATTCCTTGAATACTCATGTATAATAATATGGACGATATTATTATTTTTTGACCTATTGGATAATTAGATTGTGTTATGTGTATATCTGGTTTATCATTTTTTTATATTGTATTCTATTAACATAATATTGTGATGATGACCTGAATAATCTCTTTATTATTATGTTTGGTGATTTCAGGGATCCCAACTGGGTGTTTTTATAATCACACCAATATAGGATCCTCTCTCACATGTCATATCTTATTCATATGAAATTATATTTATGGAGACATAGGGGGACCAAGAGCAAGTGGAGCATAGTGAGTTAGAGTAACTATGGTTGGAAAATATGTTTCATTTGGTAGCAGTCTCCTCCAAATTTCCAGTATGGGATTTTATATTAGCTTTTGGGAAGGATACTATTTGGACCCTTATTGATTTCAAGTAATATTTCATACTATGATGTGGGATAAATGTTAAAGATTAATTATGGTATTATATGTATTTACCTTTCATTATTGTATGTGTATAAGAATATGTGTGTGTGTGTGTGTGCATGTTAATCAGGCTATGACATCCCATGTGTGTGATATTCTTACTCGAGGATAGTCACCATCTCTTGGACAATATTAGGTGTTCTTGGGGTTTCATTCATACATTAACACTAGACACATGATCCCTGGTGGGTCATGCCATGATGGAGTGAAATCAGAGGGGGTCCTCTTAGGACATACAGGTGGAGATTATATAGTTATGATGACTGGTTTAGAAATTATTGAATAATGTAAAAGTAATTTAATATTTTATTTGATTTGTGGGAATCCAATGTTTAGGAATTGACTGATGTATCTATTTATTAGAACTCTACCAAGCTTCTTATTGACTCAGTGCATGTTGAAATTGGTTAGAGGGAAAACGTTGTCTTAAGAAACATATAAGAGTGGGATTTTGTTTCCATGATCTTCTTGAGTGACCAAGATAAATATAATTTTTAATAATGAAACATAATGATTTTTTATTGGATTCCTACAAGAAGTCAACCATCTAAGATTCTGTAGAAATATCACATTGATGGGCCTCCTAATGAGGAGTCTTCAGTTTAGGGATCTACATTGGAGTTGGTACCTCTGGGTTGTTAACTAGTTTCTATACTACTTGTTGATTAGTAGGTTGTTTTAGTGGCTCCTAATGATTATTATCATATAATTAGTTCACTTCACAGGTTTTAAAGGTTGATACCATCCTTTTTTATGCTGGTCCATTCCAATAGGTAGTTAAAGAAATAGAAGATGTAGTTGCAAAAGTTTTCCAACATGTGAGGATACCTAAAGATCAGATGGTTGTCCTATTGGAGATTATTTTTTGGGATACAGTATGATATGGTGGAGTTGGTGGCCTAAACACAAGGTGAAATGGATCTCCCCTAATCAAACATCATGTATCTATTCACGAAGAGAAATTACCCAGTCGCATTGTGAGAGGTGTGCATCTAAGATATTCTTCAGCTTTAGATGGGAAATATGACAGCGAATTAGTATTCATTGATGTTAAAAAACATCTTAAGATACTCTATATATGTATTGTGATCTATGTGTTTGAGAACAGACCTCTATGTAGGGCCTCCACTGAGATATCAAATCATTATTGATATATCATTGCATTCCCAATAATGCAGGTGTTCTTGAGAAAGCCTTAATGTAAAAGAGATTTCAGGGTGTGCTGGTGATACGATATCATTTTCTAGTAGATGATGGTAAAATATTAATATGGGAATCTCATAGGATTTATGAGATAAACCAAGGTTAGGGGGTCTATGATTCTAGTTCCTAATATGGTTTTAGTCTGCATAGAGAGAGACAATGTTTCCCTTTTGATGATCAGGGATATCTCTCTCAGGAATTCCCAAACCATCATATAGTTGATAAAGATATTATCAATTTAATTCCCATTAATAGATAGAAATAGAATATGGGAGGTCCATATGCTGGATAATTTGGTATAATAGAAGGGATAGAAGCTTCAGGTGCCAGATGTTTTTCTAGGTTTCCACTACCACCACTTGTTGTCCACACCAGGATTTGGGAGATTGTAATCAAGGACAATGAATGATAGATACTGTAGAGGCACATTACCTTGAGTATTTAGAGATTATTATATGTATTATATTTGAATTAAATAGTTTCTCCATTGTTCCAAAATACATGTGTGGAAGACACTATTTTCTTAGCACTTCTCTTGTATGAGACATGGAGATTCTTGATGTGTCATTTTCTCAACCCTTATACTAATAGACTCTCACTGAAGGTGACATAGTTATAAAAATATATATATGATAGTGTAATATTTCTCTAGGATGATATATAATCTTATGAGATCTATTTTTCATAACAATGAGGCCATGTGATTTCAAATTTGGAATGGACTGGATATCCACATTTCTTGACCACATTAAATATTTTAGGTAGAGGATGTAGTGTATATTTGGTAAAGGTTCATGGCTTTCCATAAAGGGTATGAAAAAAGTGTAGGATGTGTAGGTTGGCCTCATATGTTGGAGGATACAATTGATTAGTCATTAGTTGGATAGTATTTCCCTTGGAGTAGTATATTCCAAGGGTTTTAGCTTTTTACAATGGTGGAAGAGTATAAGAAAGTATTTCCTGAAAATGTTTTAGGCTTACCTCCCTATAGATATATAGACTGGTAAATTTACATTCACAATAACTATTTAATGATAACAATACTAGCATATTAGAAATCTCCCACGGATCATAATGAGATGAAGGTGTTGTCCGATGAATTATAGTGGAAGTGTTTTATCAAACCCAGTGTGCCACCTTGGGAAACCTTAGTGTTGTTAACAAATACGACATATTGTATATTTAGGTTTTGTGTTGATTACCATCACCTAAACCAGGACATTTTTAAGAATAAGTATCTACTACTAAGGAATGCAGATCTCTTCGATCAGTTGAGTGGGGGTGTGATTTTTTTAAAAGATTAACCTCAGACCGTGATATCATCAGATCCAAGTACAATAATAGGATATGATGGAGATATAATTATGGGACCTCTACATCCATTCTGAGTAATTAGGGATTCCTTTTGGAATGATTTACCACTTATATGTTTTCATGGGACTCATTATCTGGATCTTTTACAAGATATTGTATCTTTTCTTTATGCTTGTCTTCTTTAATGACATTTGAGTATATTACGTGTCTAAGGAGGAGCATGTGAGACAAATGAGAATGGTCTTAGGCATACTTAAACTACACTATATTTATGGGATGATCTAAAATTTATGATCTATCTTTTATAGGTCTTCTTTCGGTTACTGTTCATCTTGGTTTGGGTTTAATAGTGGACTCGGCGAAGGCTGATGCATTGTTGGTTTGCGAGCCACCCACTAGAATGACAGAAGTAAAATTTTTAAATGTGATGGTAGACATCTATAGGATATTCATTATTTACTTATCTATGGTTTCAAGGCCTTTGAAATCATTTAACCAAAAGGGATGGATCATCATGTTGTTATAAATTTTCCAATAGGATTAACGTGAGTTTTTTAATAGAATTATGAGTACACCCATATTCAGTTTTTTCATATGATGATGTCAAGTACCATGTTTTTTGGGATTCCATTGTTATCCATATTGGTTGTGTTCTGATGAATAAGTTCACATTTATTTCCTTTGGGTCCATATAGTTTAGACCGCCTGAGAAGAAATTCAGGACTCATGATCTAGTGTTGTCTGTGGTTGTATTTTTCCTAAAGATGAGGAAATAATACCTTATGGGTGAGTGGGTTATTTTAATTTATAACCATTATAGTCTATATTATATCATATCAAATGAGGATCTAAAACTTATATATAAGGGATGAACATATTACCTCAAGTATTATGACTTCGAGATTGTCTATACTTCTATGAAGGAGAAAATAGTGGCATATTTTCTTATTAGTTGATCGTGTTCACAATTTTTGAGTGATCTTTCAGAGTAGTTGGAATCATTTTAGCTATATATGGAGGATATGGATGGTTTGACTTATCATCAATTAATTGTGGTTACCCCATCACTTCGATAGTGTGTTAGGGTGGATCAACATGGGGATACAGACTATGGGACATTGTGAACATTGATATCCACTATATCTACTACTAATGGATTATTTAAAGAAGAGGAGACCATCATCCTTTTCATAGAATCGATGATGGAAACCATGATGTTTCTTTTTTATGTTTTAGGGGGCTCAATACAACCCATTGTTGGTACTTATAGGTGTGGAAATGATGTACTGCACCCTTCGATGTCACCTCTTGTTATTAGGATGATGATGGTTGTAGAAGAATTTTTTTTTGATGCCTCAGTTGACTGCATGTCGAGGTTGAGCCCCATGATCTATTGGGTCGATCTATACCCCATGAGGATTTATATTGAAAGTAGGATGGTATCCCTTTGGTGATAATGATAGTGTTTCGATGATCTTCTAGAGGTTATGATCATGTATTGGTGATCAAAGATAGATGCAATATATTGACCCACTTCCTATCTATCCAATAGTATAGTAAAATAGAAATATTTGGATTCATTTATATATAGGAGATATTTTATGTTCACAAAGATTCCTCAAAGATCATTTTCGAACATGATTATAACTTAACATCATGATTACATAGATTGTCGAACGAATCCTTTGTGACTCAATTGAATATGTTAATAGAATTTCATACCAAAACTGATGACCCAACTAGTAAAACCATTCATGTTTTGGAGGAAATATTGTTGGATTGCATATAGAACATTGGCCATAATTTGGAGGATCACCTACCCTTGGTGGAACCTGATTCCAAAAACATTTACCATTCCATCATTGGTATGACACTATTCTAGGCCTTATATGGGAGATCCTTAGGTCCCCACTATACAGGACTGATCCATGTGAGCCAAAAATCATGGACCTAGAGTTAGTGTGATTTATAATAGAGAAGCTAATGATTATCTATGAGTTGATAAAGACATCCTAGAGCAATTATAATTATTTTGTGTACCATCATTAGAGGCCTTCATGAGTGTGAGTAGGGAAACCATTTTTTCTTGATTTTCTTAGAATGATGTGTGGTGTATATATTTGGTTGAGGAATCATGTTTTTTATTTGTTTTATTGGCCCTTTATAGAAAACATGTTGGGGTGATGAGGTGGTGTACTACTTGGCCCTACATCCATAGTTATACAATGTACATTATAACCTATGTGTGGATTAGCTGAGTAGGTATGTACATGAACCATCATATTTTATCAATTGGGGTGTGCCAGAAATTGAGGATATAGTTACCTTTGTATAGTACCTGGTGCAGATTATTGATCAGTAGGAGAATGGAGTTCATGTAAAAATTATTCCCTTTTTGTATCTTGATGGTAGCATGAGAATCTATAAGAGAGAACCTATGAGTGGGAGACCCAAATTCAATGACAATAAACACATCTTGTTGAGTAGGTTTTATTTAATGATGATAATCCCTTTGGGGGGAAGGATCTCACATCCCAATTTTTCTTTCTAATAAATTTGAATTTATTAAGAAATATTTTCAGAACTATGAAATGGGACGATGTGAGATTCTATGGCCCAATGAGCCTCATTGTTTATATAAATAAATATTCAAATATATTATATCATCCACAAATAGTTGCCCAAAAGTACTGGATTAAATTTTTAATTGGGACTATGATGGATAATATTAGAATTCCATTGAGTCTAGAATATTTGTTTTAACATATATGCGACATAATTTTTAGTGAAGTTAGTTCTTGGTCTTGAGCGCCACTATAGGATAAATAATTACATAAATTAAAACTATTTATTTAATTATTAAATTAAAATCCAATAAAAACATAATATAAATACTAATGGATAGATCCCATACAAAAGTTTATTCATATAACCATGACAATTTAGAGGAGAGCATGGAGGAGCATTGGTAGACATTGAGATCATGGATCGAAAAATAGAATACTACAAGGATCGCTGATGATAATAAGTACATGGATATCTCTAGAGAAGATAAAACATATTCATTCTTCATTAGTGGTTATTCCTAAAATATGGTTGGCCATTATTTTATGCGAATATATCCTGATTTATTTTTCCCATGAAGAATATGAGTCAGTTATTATAAAATATTTGATTCAATGTATGGTCATGTTCGGAAGATATGAATTACTATTCCTTGAAATAATAATTTGATGATGCATTATTAATTCCTCTTTGTTTATAATTCATATATGAACATATAGATCCTAAAATGAATATTGTCTAAGGGTTTTACCCCTGATTTATTTTTTATCTGTTTCTCTTCCAATTATTCATGTTATCAATTTCGATAACAGATTTGTGTGATGGGTCAACAATTACCTAGGATGTAATCATTGCCCAATCGATGCCCGGTGAACTAAGTCATTCCCATGGGTTCATGAAAGAGATGAAAGACATAATTATTATGTATAGAGATGAAATTAGTTCATATTCAGATTTGGTGACCCCTAGTTGTGGGATATGGTGTCTCATCTTGGTGGTGTGGTTTTTGAGGCCTCTTGAGTATATTGAAGGCCAGATTCTGGCCACTGGTGATGGATTGAGTACAAATGAATTTAAATCTAGAATATATGGGTGTGATATATAAAAAAACTAGAGACATTGGGGGTGTAGAGATAAATTTTATGTAGGTTTTATATTTTCAGAAAATCGGCCACTACACAATGTGTAGTCTAGTGAACTAGTTCATTGTGGGAAACAACTATGGAAGAGAGGGTTTACACATGAAATAAAATATCACATGACATGGGAAGTGTTTAAAATTATATGTGACCTTGTGTCCCAAGGTGTACCCTAATGGTACATGGGAAAGAACAGCACTAGGCATGTGGGAACAACCAGAGTACATGTGAAAAACTAGATACTCAGACACCTTCATGTATACAAGCATCAACTATTGTACATGGGAATGGGTAGCCGACCCAACGAGAGATAACCCAATATCTAGACGTCTTTATATAGAGATAACACATAATGTGGTTTGATAATTATATGTTGTGTGATATAAAGAGATGCTGGATGACCAGGGGTAGTCAAGGCATTCCATGTAACCCACAAAACATGATGTGAACTTTTTTCAAGGATTGTTGTGACCCTCGATCTCTTCATTTTTGACAAATATTTATTGAGTATGTTACCACAGTCTATCCTTATGAGTATATAGTGTGTAATTATATCCAAACAATAGGATTTTCATCCCATATATGGGTTCATTTTTTTTAGAGGTCTTCTGATTCTCTCTATGTGGCCTAAGGTGGAATCTTCTATCATATCAACTTTCCTAGGAGGGGTTTGAGGAATCATCTTGTTTAAATTACTCAATAATATGATCCTATACATAGAATATGATTATATATTGGTTTTTTGGAATCCAACATCGGTCCTAGGTATTTTCCCTTATCTATTTTCTGATATATTTAGATATCTAGTGTTTAATTAGTTCCTGAGACCTGACTAGATTGACCCCTCAGATGATCACCATTTGTGATTGCATGGATCATTGATTGGATTATCATGGATGATAGTTTCCTTGAAGCCCCATGTAGAATCCTGGGGCTAAAATTATGGATGAGACCTCTTTGAGACATTGTGTTTTTATGTGTATATCTAGGTTTATTATAATTATGTCTCATATTCTATAGACATTATCATGAAATGATATGGTGACTACACACTTTATTATTTTTTATGATTTTATTGGGTCCTACAATTTATTTATACACACCCCTGCATGTTCATCTCACACACATGTCATTTCTTAAAAAGAATATAGGGTTTTTATGGAGTTATAAGAGGATCAGGAGTAAGTAATGAATATAATTATAGAGTACACATGTTTGGATGATTTTTTTCATTTTTTTAGTACTCCCAGTATACCAAGTTGGTTAGACTCTTTTATCATCTTTTATTGGCCTTTTATTATTACTTTAATTACTTTACATTACGTCTTCATACTCTGATTTTAGATTCATTTTATTCTTTCATTATTTTATCAATTTTATTTACCTTTTATTTTTGTAGTGGTTTTTAAATATGTATTCATGTGTACATTTCCCTAGGCTATGGCCTCTTAGGTGTGTGATATAACTACTTGATGCTAGTCACCAACCCCTTGCCGATTGGAGGTGGGTTGGGATATCACAATAGAATTACTGCTTGCGAGATGGGCCATAGTTGGTCGGGTCATGACAACTAATTATTCTTAATGGGTACATGATCCTTTGACACCATTTATATTTTTTCAAAGGATGAATTATGAATATTATTATTAAATATTGATGAAAAATATCTTCTTTTATATAGATTAATTTATGAATAAATTATAAATGCTTTCATGACATTCGGTAATACATATAAATGGATAGTGATTATGTGATGGGTTGTCCCATTAATGAACTCTTATGGAATTGTTAAATATTAAAATTATATGATCTTCATTGTTACCTGGGTGGTTATTCTAAGGCCAAAAGTGGTTACACATATGGTTATCCCAATCTCAACAATGGTACCAAAGAGGTTATACCAATCCCAAAAAATGTACCAGGGTGGTTAGATAATGTATAACATGGGATGAATATATTCGTGGGTTTAATTGAAATATGTTTATCTAGTTATTATTATTCCACACATTATTCCATAAATTTATCACATAATCTTATGAAAACATTAGGATCTCATGGATCATGTTTTTTTAACTTTTTTGATTTTTTTCATGTGAATATCCCAATTTATTCCATTAAACATAATTTTGGTTTATGAATTGACGGTTTTAATTTTTAATGTTATAATAATGTTATAATACACTTATACTCATCATTTTCATAAAAATGGTCATTGATTGATATATCACATGTTTACCCTTAATGAGAATCAAAGCTAACCCATGACTATGTTTCCTTGTTGGATCCGTCCAACAATTACTAATTTTAATAATCAAAAGTAATGGTTTATTTCTTACAAACAATTTTATGTATTGAATGATAGAATATCAGAATTATATATTTTCATGAATTTTTCTATTTACATGCTCCCATCCTTAGTCTAAACTAGCTACATCCAGAAGGGGACTTCTTCCCCTTGAAGGAATATAAATTCTATTAGAGGACATATTATAACCATAGTTTGATGGTTTCTTACATTATAATATATTTTCTACTTCCAATTAACTTATCATACATCTACAAAAAAAATTCTACCTCTAAAAGGAACCACTAACACGAGATATATCTTTCAACTACCATTCAAACTCACTAATGTGAATCAATTTATATTCCCACCTGTTGAGCTCTACTAACATTAATCCATATATTTTTTTTAACTGTTTGATATCTACTACCCGCAATGGATATCCATTAAATGAATGATATTCTATTACTATCAATGTCTACTAATATTAAGACATGTGTTTATATTTCTATTGATGATTTTTCTTCTATGCCTAACTGGAATTTAAATTTAAATTTAGATTCAAATTGATAGTTTAGAGAATTTAATAGATATTAAATTTTTTCTCACTAAGATGATTTCAAAATGATTATTCATAAAATTACTACATAGGATCAGTTAAGATAAATTCAATATTTTTTTCATTTACCACACATTATGAGGATTTATTTTATTAATATCATATAATGGATAAATATATTTTTTGGGAAAAATAATTCCATGGATACCATCATGAATATGTAATGTCTAGTAAGATTACTGAAATATTAGTGGTTGGTGTGACATGAGAACATATCTAATTAAATTTTCATATATAATGAATTACGTATGTATATGATATTTACAAAAATGATTTTTTTCATACAAAAATATAATCCTAGGAAACAAATTTGATGCAACATCAAGGAAAGATTTAAATTGAGTTCAATAGGAGTAGAAGTCGTTGTCAACCATTTGAAACTGATAAAAGAAAGTGGACTTCACAAACTGTTATACCTTATTTGTCTCTTCTTCCATATCTTATATACTACTAATTTTATCTTGTATTATTGATTTAATTTTTGAGTAAAATCAATAATACTGTATTGTATAGGAATAGTATATTCTATTCATATTTTTTTATATATTCAATCACATCAATAATTTGGAATATTCTAGGTACATCCAAGATTTCATAATGTGATTTTGTATCCATATAACTCGATATTGGTTGTGGATTAGTTTATCATTTAATATTAATACTACGAAGCTATTGACTATCGAGTGGAGATGATTAAGTATCAGCTTGGGATTGAAACTCTGGTAGTTATTTACATTGTGTTATTTAGTTTCTAATTAACTCTTTCTAAAATTAATTATATCATATCAAATAATACTCAAAAAGTCAATAATTTGATAGATATATTTAATTAATGTTATAAATATTTCGTTCCAAGTGACTAGATTTTTATTTTAAAATTTAATGTTATTTTAAAAATCCATTTACTAGTTTATGATAATGCCTTTGATAAACCTTTCAAAAATATCAAATTTAATATTTGCACAAGTTTATTTAACTTGGATGTTCTCCAATGTTATATTTTTTTAAGAAAAATTAATAAATATATATTTTTGTTAGGAAATCAATTAACCCCCATCTTGAGTTTTCCACTAAGGAAATGATTTGGTATCAGAGTTTTTTTATTTCATTATTATTTATATTTATAATGAATTAAATATTATAATGTTTTGAACAAAACATATATAATTATGTTTATTATAAATTTCAATATATATGGTAATAAAATACTTGAGGTAATTTTTATTAATATACCTCTATATTTTAATCTCAAACACTATATTCAATTGAAGTCTAAAATTAAAACACATCATGAAATCATGTGATTTGATATATAGATTATAATAGAAGTAAAATATGAAAAACTAAAAGAAAAAATATATGAATGTAGTGATACCATGAAGGATGCATAAAAATGAAATAATTATTAAATTAATGATTTATAATTTACACTAGGAGAAGATGAATTTAATGGAATATTTTCATGTGACGCTGCTTATGAAATTTGGAATAGCTGGTCTTTTTATAAATAAGGAACATCTAATGTTAAAGAAATACTTTTAAACTCATATAATATAATGTATGGTACATTTAAGATTATTCCATATGATTCTATTTGTAACATTTATATTTTGTTAATGAAATTATAAAAATGATTCATGCACTAGGGATAACTGTATAGAAATTATATAGTACTAGTGATTCTAAAATACTTAAATGACTAATATAGAAGAAAAATAATATCCATTGATGAATCGTGTGATATGAGAATGCTTTAAATTATGTTGTTGATAGGGGAAATTGTTCATATACGAGGAGGATATTAAATTGAATGATATTTCTATTTGAGTATAAATATTACCTCTAAGACAAACTGCCTTGAGGTTGATCAAGAAAAATCTCCAAGAAATATTTTTTTAGTGAACCAGATCGTGATTTAAAAAAATAGAAATATAGTATTCCTAGAACTATTAGAACCAATCGAGATCATCTTTAGAAGCTGTTATTGGTGATGTAATTAGAGTATTTCAATCTCAATAATAAATTAAAACTATATTAATCATCAATCCTTATTTTCATATCTTAATCCAATGAACATAAATGAAATAACTTGTGATTAAAATTTGGTTACAGTTATACCAGAAAAATTGAATCAGTTTGAAAGGAAATGCGTACAAAAACTAAATGAGAGATCCAAAGATAATTTCTCCATTATCACTATGAGGGTATGTAGAAAAGTTCTGATGAATCATGAAATGTTATTAAAAGTAAGGACATATTGTTTTCATAAGGATATAGTTAAAAACAATGTATTCACTAAGAGGAAACAGTTTCTCCAATAAATATACATAGATCTATTTTGAGATTACTTTCTTATGAAACACATCTAAATCTAAAATTATATCAGATTGATGTCAAGGGTTATTTTATAAATGGTTATATTTGTTGATGTTTTTGGTGAACAAAACCCATGATTATCATCTCCTCATTGCAAAAATCCAAATTTTAAACTGAAAAAAACAACATTATGGTTTAAAAAAACTCTTAGATTTTTGGATGTAAAAATATATTATGATGACATTATCATTAGTTCAACAATAAAATCATTATGTAATGAATTTTAAAAACTAATATAAATTGATATTGAATTTAAATTTATTGGTGAACTGAAATTATTTCTGGGTTTTCAAATATTTCAAAATAAATATGGAATTTTTTTAAACTAAATTACGAATAATAAATATATTTTAATAGTTTTGGAATTGAGAAATCAAATGGAAGTTATAATATAATGATAACAACCAGTAAATTGGTTATTTATGAAATCAGAAATCCCTTTAGTAAAATTAGTTATAATGGTATGTTTAGAAGTTCACTATTAATTACAACACTGTAACATGAAAATATAATTCTTATATACATGTGTACTTGTTTTCAAAAAAAAATTGTGGTTATTTTCATTGGAATGATGTCAATAGAATTTGGAAATACATTAAAATTTCAACCATCATAGAACTATTATAATATAAAAGATAATATTTTGATTTATTTATCTATCTAGATTCATATTTTGGTGGATTTAATTTATTTACAAAACCCATCAATGGAATATGTCACTTATTGGATAATTATCAAGTTTCATGGTGTGGAAAAAAATGAAGAATTATTTTTTATTATCCACTATTGAAGTTGAGTGCATTGTTTAAGGTAGTTATTATGCACAAATTCTATGGATGAAAAACATATTTTAATACTATTGATGTCAATTTAGACATGTCCCAATAAATTGTTAAATGAAAGTTCTTTTAAAAATAATATGATTCCATTATCTCAATAAGTGAAAGATAACATTGATATAATAAATCTCTTTTTGAGAGGTCATATTCAAAAGGGTGATATAACTTGTGAATTCATTAGAAATGAGCATCATTTTGATGTCATTTTCAAAAATCCATTGAATATTGAGAGATTAATATATATATATATATAAAAGACATGTGTTAGTTATGATAAATTATTATTAATATTTTATACCATGATTTCATTTGAATCTAGTAGATTTATGTAATCTATTATTTGATATCATTAGTTTTCTATTCATGTGTATACAACCGTTGGGAACATCTATTTATGTGTAATTTCTCGATACTAACATTCATGTTATACATGGGAGTGATACCGTTCAATGGTTCCATTCATGCACTAATATTCAGGTGCCACTACATACATTCAAAAACTAGGTAATAGCATTGGATAATTCTATTAGATGATTTCATTGGACAATGTTATAGGATGGTATCATTGTCGTACATCTATGACTCATTCTACCATTATAAGTTTTTCTATTAAATTCTTAAATTTTTTATTTAATGTAAATTAAAATATGTTCATATTATGAATTAATGTTCTGATATGAATTATATGAATCCCTACATAGAGTTTGAATCTAAACATTTACTTTAAACTCATATAAATCATCATATCCATTTCTCTATCGAACCGAACCTTTATCCTTAACCCTCTATGTTTGTGTAGAAATGGTGAAGATGAAATTGGCTACTTCATATGTTTCTCTATATGATTCATGACATAAAAAACACGTGGTAGAATATAAACAATACATTAGTCCATATAATCCACTTATTTATACTCTATTATATTTTGATGAGAAAAAATGGATTTTTTGTAGTTGAAATCAAAAACACTATTGGTATGGATTGTATTTAAATAATAAGGATTGATGGTTTGGCTCTATAGGAATGACCGACCAGTCTATCAGATATTAGTTCTTGGTTTTTATCGGAATTATAGGTTTTAGTTTGAAAAAATGGTGTATTTTATTAGTACATTTTTTGGTTAGAAAATAATTAATGTTCTACTCAAGGTACTGTATTTTTTTAGAGTTCCTCATTAAGGGGTTCATGCCAAATCTCTTGGATTTTATCTTATTGGTCATAATGATTTCAATTTCTTGATTCTATTTTGAATATTATTATTGATATAAAACCTAGAATATGAGATGAAGTCGAACTTGATATAGAGTATCAACTCGTTTTTAGGTTCATATAGTATAGGTTGTATCCTTTGATGGGGGAATTCATAGTTTTATCTTCCATGGTATCTTCTTCGAGTACCATTTGAAAAAATGGGATAGGTTAATATGTGTAGATATATTTTTTTGCATATGATGTAATTGTGTAATAATACTTCAATAGCAAACTCTATAGCTTATCTTAAAATGATATCTTTTGGCATAGACTAGTAACTTCTTATTTTAATGACTCGAAATCATGTTTTTGTTTTTATTAATGATTTTTATGTTTTCTATTAGCAAGAGTTTTGCTGTCCAAAAATTGATAAAATGGATAAGTCTGATGGTTACCATGACACCTTTTCATATGATGTTTAGGTGACAATGTTACTTTACCAAATATTATATTCCGCCTATCCAAATGATAAAACAGGTAATTGTTCATCATATGATAAAAGTGTTTCTATGCCATAAATAGAATTTTCAATAAAGAATATATTACCATATAATCATAATAACAGCACCACATTTATAATCATCCTACCATGAGATTGATTTTTTTTCTACCATGTACCAGACCAGGTGAAACATTTTTGTGATTATGAAACAAAATACCAACCACATCAAGAAATAATGTTACCATACCAAGGTATTTATAATATTTCATCAAGTAACATACACATTGTGTATGTTAATGTACTGAATACACTAATAAACATATTTTCACTAGATGTAATGAACCTAGAACTTGTGAAAATGGGCTCACTACAAGAAAAAATGATTCTACTGTGACTTCTTCCCACAATAGTTGATCATTCCAGCTAACTGAGCCATGTTTCTATGAGATAAACTAATATTTATTTATATGAAGATGTATTTCAATGTATAACATACTAGTGAAGAATTTAAAATCTCTAATGACCCATTTTTTATTCATAAATGTATGTTTTCATGAGTTTAATTTTTCAATGATTATTCTTCAATATATACATTTGATGAATATTTCTCTAAGAATAATACGTGATCCTATGAAGGAGATAGATATGGTGTGTGTGGTGATGTAAATTATTTCTATTACAAAGATAATAATAAATCATCATATATACATTATCCTACGTAATAAAATAATACATTATGAAACTCTATTTTTCTTAAAAAAACATATGACCTTCTATGACCATTTTACAAAGACTAATTCAAGGTCTCTATGATAAAAAAATGTATCAAGGTGTGTCACATTTTATCATTCAAGATCTCTTTATATATTCATTTATACATAACATTGCTCAATGTTTCGAATTTCATTTTTTATTAGTAGTCATTTATTTATCAACATTAAACTAGATAGTACTTGATACACTCTAAAATTTATCATTTATATTTCCTTGAAGAACAATGGAAGGGTCCATGTCTGATCGGGTATTTTACTTTATCCAATGTGTAACTGTCGAAGAGGATCCTTACATAGAAGGTCCTTTGAACTGAATTTTTCAAAACCTGATCTAGGATATGTATCAATTTACATTATAATAAACTAAATGTAAATAGGTGATTTCTATGTAGATTTTATTATGTCTTTCTTTGGGATTGAACCCCTCTTTAAAATTTACGTTATGATTTAACTATTTTATGAATTTATTTAAAAACAACCCTACTAGGATATTAATTATTATTAAACAAATCCTTACTCTAATAGCTAATAAAAATTTCATGTTTTATATACAGTATTTGGTTAATTACATTAGTTTCAGTAGTTTATGTTCTTTAAATGTTATTTAAACTTATCCTTGATCCCCTTTTTGAGAAGGTATTAGAAAAAAAATTATATTTCTGTAGTTTTGTTTAGTATTGTATTTTTATCAAATTGGGGGAATTTCATTAAACATTATTTTAAATATAAATGTTATTGGAAGCTAAATTCTCATGAAATTGAGTTTTCTAATTCATCTAACATTTGGTGTTATTGGTTTTTAGACTACCTTTTTTACTGTGATGATGTAGTATTTAAATATATTAATTTTATTTATCTAAATTTGGTTATTTTTATGTCATAATATAAAATAATGACCTTAAACTGACTGACCTTTTTATTATAATGGAAATAATTATTCTCAATGGAAAATCAGAAGTAAAATTTACTTATTATGTGTGGTGTTTTATATCTTTATTCCAATTAATGATAAATATGAAAAACCTTAAGATGATTTGGCTACATGGAGTTATACTACTAAAGAAGAATATAACTATAATTTTAAATCTATTATTTATTTATTTTATTTATTTAGGTGTAAATAAGTTTAATATAATATCTACATGTGAAACTATTTTCAAAATCTATGATACCATTACTATGTACCGCAATGTAAATTTTAATATTATAGAAATTAATTTAAAGACTTGCACTACTAAATATGATACATTTAAGATGAATCCTTATGAATCTATCTCTCACTAGTATCAGAGTTTCAATGAAATTATTAACATGATTCCCACACTAGGAAAGTTAATTAAAATTAATTATCATGTGATGAGACATCTCATACGCCTCCCAGGAAGATGAATATGAATATCTTTGTCAATAAGAGAGTTAAGTTACATTAGAACACTACAAATAAATGATATAATTATAAAGATGATGATTTATGGTGAATAATTACTTGTAAACAAAGAGTCATTGGGTGATCCAAAAACAAATTCTATAGATTTTAATATATCTAACACTAAACAAAATGATAAGATCAATGTTTAAAGATCATGTGATGAGGAATCACCTACTAAAAAGGATGAGTAAATGATGCATCTATCTACGTATATTATAATTTTCCAAAAAAGATGAAATACTTCATGAAACCCAATTATAGATGAAAATATGACAATAAAGTAAATTAAAGAATGTATTAGAATAAGGATGACTCTTCCAATGGAATAATAATATATGAATATAAAGGGAAGGGTCACAAAAATTTAGATTATCTTAAGATTATGTATAAGAATTAATATAAAGAAAATAGAAAGAAGTATAGAATGGCTAAGAAAACCCCATTGAGTGATTATGAGAATAGTTCGAGTAATTTGGATTCAATCAAAGAAGTTATAATTTAAAAAAAATTATTTTTTCATGGAAAAAATATCTTAGTCATAAAATATTCTTCTTTCATCCCCTACTCATATTTGATACCTTTCTAAGGCTAAAAAAAGACTAAAAGTTAGTACACTGATAAATTATTTGAATATTTTAACATGGTAAAATAAAAATTTATTGAATTATAGGACAAATGAAAAATTTTAAAGAAACATTATTCATTATCTAGTAACATTAAAATTGATCTTATAGTATAACTCGAAAAGAATTATCAATTTCTCAAATAAAATACTCAACAATAATGATTTAATGAATGGTAAAATAAATATAGAGAGTGGTTCCCTAATAGAATAAACACCCTTTCCCAGATGCTTGGTCGACAAACTACTACTAAATATACCACTAGTATAGGATATCAACTTTGAATGAGTAAAATAAATAAATAAAATTTGTTCCAAGTTCTAGTTCTGATAGTTGTTTTTACTATATTGGACATAATAAATCATTTATTTTTATGAGTCTAATATATGATGATAGGAAACTTGTAAAATAATTATGGATTCCTAAATCACTTATTATTAATATCTATGGACCTAATAAAATACGGCTACCAAAATCATTTTTGGATAAAATCTGTTTTTAAGGAAACCTATATGAGGGGATCCAATAAAAAAAATGGTACCTATACAATGGATGTTCAAGAGATATGACTGCTTAATGACAAGTTCCCAAATCATGATTAATGTTGATTGTTTTTATTGTACTTTTAGTGAAAATTCTAATAGGAAAACAATTGGACTCTTGAAAGTCGTTATCTAATGTACAATTTTAATTTCTAAATTTTTTTTATAAATTGATTGAAATATAATATGTTAAGAATTTAACAGTTGTCTAATAATGGTTTTCATGTTATGTTTGAAAAAACCATTGCAACATTTTTTATGCTAAACATTCTTTAATTTTTATTTCTATTTGAAATGAAAATGTTTGTATAGTGGATTTAAATTCTTTTTTTTTCATAAAATGTTTCTTGTTTTATTGCCTTTCGTAATAGTCTTGGATTTACTATATGAGACTTGGGAATTGAAATATTCAATCACATTAAAATCATGATAGGAATGGTATATACAAATGATATTCCCATACTGTAATTCCTAACAGACAATGTAAGTAATCCATATCAAAAGAGGAAAACATAAATTATCATTCTAATCAAGGAAAGATGTCTCAAATTCATAACTTTTAGAGTTTGTTTTTTGGGACTTTTTTTGACCCAATAGAGTTTATAGGTTAGCCAGAAAACAAAATACTTATGTTATGGCTGATGATTATTCTATATATATATGTGGGTTTTTTTCATTTCTATTAAAAGTGATATTCTTTACAATTCTTCCAACTTTTCTAAATCTATAGAATTTTTTAATTGAAAATAGTATTAAAACATTAAGAAGTTATTATTATTGTGAGTTATAAAATAAGGAGTTTAAATATTTATGGTCATAATATGGCTAATGTTACATATTTATTCTCCTATGACCCCATAACCCATTGGTGGAGTATAAAGAAGAAATAGTACAATTTATGAAATTTCATAGAGCATATCCAATGAATATGAATTACACATATATTTTTTGAGTCGAAACTATCATCATGGATTTATATATAATTTATTTATTTTCAATTAAAAATATCATAAAAAAGACACCTCATGAATAATGTTATGTTATAAATCCAAAGGATAATAATTTAACAATTTTTTGTTGTAAAGTCTTCTTACTCTATATAATTGATTATTTCTTTGTTTTTTCTTGAAATTTTGATGAAGGAATGTTTGTTAGATATTTTACTACTAGTAAATAATAAAATATTTAAGAAATTGTAAAATGTTGTGGATGAATAATTTCATATTAAATATTGATGAAGCATACTAACAAGATCTTGATACCACTTTTCAAAATCTTTATGATGACCATTACACTCATTACAATAATGTTATACTAGGTCTTCCTATAATGAACTCACCCAGTTATAATGAATCGCTTGAACTCAAACATGTAACTGAGATTGTGTTGTTAATCATTTATATTAATAATAATATTAGGAATCATAAACATCATCCCATTTAGAATTTTATAGGTGTACCAGACAAGTGAAATTAGATTAGATCATCTCTATGATATATGGTTGACAATCAAGCAATCTAGTCACGATCCAAACCTATAAGAATATATGATGAAATTATATAGGACATATGGGTAATAGTGACACAATAATAATTAAATAAATTTGAATCAAATATATTATTTAAACTATTAGAAATTCCCATTGTCAAAAAAATTATTATAACAAAATGGGTATTATGAAACAAGGTTGATGAGTCTGGTAAAATAGTTAAAAATACTTCCAGATTGGATACACAAGGGTTTAGACAAGAAGAAGATACTAAATGTGAGGATACATTTTCTCTAATAAAAAAATTTGAAACTATTATAATTTTTATTGACTATGCAGTAAAATTGAATATAAAGCTATATCAAATGGATGTTCAGAATGAATTTTAAAATGGTTCTATTGGTGAGGCTGTTTTTTTAATAATCCCAGGTATTTCAAAACCCTCATATTCTAAATAATATTTTTAAATTAACAAAACATTATATAGTTTCAAATAAGATCCATGTGTCTGGTATTATGTGATCAACTCATTTTTGATCTTCAATTGTTTTACTAATCGAATATATTACCCCAATATACATATTAAATAAACATAAAATGTTATTTTTGAAGTAAAATGTATGTTAATGAAATTAATTTTTGATATTCATTGAATCATTTGCGTGCTGAGTTCAAAAAAATGATTAATATAGAATTTGTAATGAGTTTTATTGGTGAACATAAATTCATTCATGGTTTTAAAACTTTTCAAATTAATGTGGTATAATTTGAAATCAAAAAATGTACACAAAATATCATTTAATACATTTTTTAAAGGTAGGTAATAATGGTAGTCTTACTCCCATGATTAGTAGATACTCATAGGATCTTGATGAGACTAAGAAACAAGTTGGTGAAACAACTTATAGAGGTATGATTTTAGATTACAATAATTAACTACTAGGAAGAATAATTTAATATTTATTGTGTGTATGTGTTATTGTTTTCAAGAAAATATAAAAGTGTCACATTTACATGTTTCAATTTTTTATCAAATCAGTAAAAAATAAAAACAATATAATATTATTTTACTCTATAAAAAAGTGTTTTATATGATTTGTTCTTCTAATGGAGTTTTTTTGGAAACTTTACGTTAGATTGAACAAGTACTTCTTGAACATCTGTATTTTGGAAAACATCTCTAGATTTATTGTGTAGTATTAAATAGAACTATGTGTAGTTATTTACTACTGAGGTGGAGTACATATATAATGGAAATTGTCATGCATAGATTCTATAAATTAAACATAGATTACTAGACTATGTATATCAATTCTGACATGTGGCTATAAATTGTGATAATACAAGTGTGATAAGTATTTTTATGAATCATATATCGAATTATAGAAAAATTAATATTGATACATGAAATCAAATAATAATATATTATTTCTTGAAATGAAATATAACTATATAATTCATCGGTAATCAATATCAACATTCTGATATATTTAATGTTCCTTTTAGTGTTGAGTGAAAGTCCACTTTCTATTGTATTTTGAAGAGTCGATTTAAATCTATGCGGGAAGAAGAAACAAAGGTATCCCCATTGCACCTTTAAAAATGAAAAAACATACAGATTGCCCCTTTTAAATTTCAAAAACATCCACCCCAATCATCATCCACTATTTCCATCATTTGCCATCTTCACCACGATTACTTCTTTTGTCATCATCATCCATAACCATGTCATCAATAACATCCAAAAACCGCACTAGTGCCGTTAGAGACTACCAGTTCCATCATAAACCATGGTGTCACTCCCAACATCAACACCATCATCCCTTCACACTCATCATCTCCATCCATGATGACATCAAGAAGCACAACTGAAGTGAACATCAATATAATTCTTATCTCCAAAACAATCCAAATCACCACAAACAAGACACCCATCACCGCAACTAAAATGAATATCATTGAAACCAGATACCAAAAAGTCATATCTAGAGAACGAACATTAAAAAAATAAAGAACTCACATAAAATAACCAAAAACCATCACCAATATCATTGAGGATGAATCAATAAAATATTAAAAATCAAAAACCATCTACTCTAGAGAAAATCAACTAATATTGTGCATGGACCACCAAAGGCTACTGAGAAACACATCCCAAAACATAATAATTACCCCCAAAATAGATATGACTAACATAGGCACATATGAAGCTAGTGTCAGACCAAGGCTTGTAGTGCTAGATGGATATGATCACCGGCAATATCGGTGAGGCAGAAGACTAGAAGTTGTCCAAGGAAAAGGAAACTGACTCTGGTAGTGCATGAATTCCCATCTTCCACTAAACCACAAAACCCAAAGCCTCTTTGAAACCATCTATTCAGGAATAAATAATAAGGTCATAGAAAATCATTAAGCCTGAGAAATATGTGGTGGTTGAGGTATTCATCAAAACAATACTGAGTTAAATGGATGAAGAAAATCAGAGAGGATATAGGTTGAAGGGGGTAGAGGGGAAGATCCAATGCACTGAGAGGGAATTGGAAAACATGTTAGAGGATCTGCTGAGATATATATATATGTAACACATCACACCAGGGATAAAAAAGAAGAAGAAAACTAGAAAGTAGGATGGATGAAGGGGGAGGAGAGGGGGATATCCATCATGCTAGGGGGTATCGGAATCCCTAGGGGAGGAGCCATCGAGAGTGAGAGAGGCGGGAGAATGTGGCTCCATCCATTCGATTAATTTTTTGTTGAGATAAAAAATTATATCATACATGGAATGAGATTGATATATTATGTCTAAATGTATTAATTTACTTTCAGTTATTAATTCCTATTTTAAACTGTTTAACTTCTATTCTCTATGATTTAAATGATGTAATCATGATGTATTCCTCCCACTATTTATCAGAAAAACATGAGTTTTTTTTAATTTGGTTACTATAACTACCTTAAATAGTTACTCATATGGTCCCCATACACACCATGACTATTTACACAAATAGTCACTATGATTTACATAAATACCTATTCATACAGTCATTACTTCTCATGAACGTTTACCTCATACAGTCATCGTACCTACCATGATTTCATTGTTAGAATTATTATCATTATTATCTTATTATAGATCCATGGTCAGCAGACATGCTATTTCAATTTAAATAGATGCTTTTATGCATTTTTTTGGATTTATTTTATGTTTATAATTAGTTTTTGAACAAAATAATTAAATAAATTATAAAATTTGAATCTAAATTATCATACGTGTTTTACAGAAAAAAATTCCTTCTCCTGATAGGTTCTACTTTTTAGAACCCCTAAAAATCCTAAAATATCTATCTCTCTCATGTTTGGACCTCCAACAATCTAAAATAAAATTGAAAATGATGAATGTGAAATGCAACGCTAATTCCATGCCCCTTTTTGAGTTTTTTGCACCTATGAATTCAAATAAATAAAAAAGAATTTATATTTCGTATGTATAGATGAATAATGTGTACTTAATAAATAATTTAAATTTAGAAAAACAAATTTATTATATATATAATGGATTAAATCCAATATATTTTTGGTCTAATTCTTTATTCAAAATTCAGAATGCACTCATTGGTTTGACTATAATGGTAGGTCTTTTTAACTAAATATATTTAAGGAATCTTGTGTGCACCTAGAGATTCTTCATTGTGGGGAAAATTATTTTTTAAGAAATATAGTCATGGTTTCTGTTTTGAAGTTTTCCTTGAGACATTGGGAAAAAAATTAAGTGGTGCACATATGGGAGAATATGAGAATTATCAAATATATTATCTTGTTAATCTTGCTTATTCATATTTTTATAATGACTTGGATAAATTAATCAGGATTGGAACCCCAAAGAGGCCTACAACAATTGAGAATGTTGGATAATGCGGACTTCAATTAATGTTCATTTAGCACCTAATATGTCCATTAAAATGGGATTTCATATTCATGTTGAATCATGATATGGTCTTCTTATTTTTGATGAATATTGATATTATAATTAGTCTTAAAAAAATATTTCATGATAGATATGGTTGACATTTGAAAGATATTTTCATGGTTCAGTTATTTATCTTATACTAGGTATAATTAATCATTTATAGAGTATACGTGATTAGTTTCATTTGGGTGGGGATAATAACTACATCAAGGGGAATTTTTCTAACTCAATATATTTTTATGAAAAAGATATTTTAATAGAATCCTTAAAAATAAAAATGGGTGGTTGACCCATATCAATTGAATAAATATTTTAACCCAGTAATGTATATTTATCAACCTATGATTCTGCAGTAGCTTGGTCTCCAAAATGATAAAGATGTGGATTATTCAGATTATGATTTTTCTTCTTCTAAAAAAGAAGAAATAAAACCAGCTATAGAAGATGATGATGAATAAGAAGAGACTAATTCTCTAGACCATTATGAAGAAGCGAGAATAAATTTTTTATATGATCAAGAATGGTATCGGTCTACTGGATGTGATTAAGTTGGTCATAACTTAGAATTATCAATTATTTTTCTGAGTACTACTAGATAATGTATTACTAGTGCACCTTATAAGACGAACAAGTCCCATTTATATATTGATTTAGGATATTATTTTCATGATTCTAATGATGAATATCATGGATTATTTCCACTTCTACTTGGTGTAAATGAATGTCTTTTTGTTCTAAGAACATTAAATGTATATTTTATTTATGTGATTGATCATGAAAAAATAATTGAGGTGTATTCGGTAAGACCTTATTTTGATCAGACCATTCAAGAATAATTTCATCCGAAACTCTATATGGAATGTGAGGATTCTCAATTTGTAGTTCATATGTACATAGATGAATATTAAGATAAAGATGAAGTTGAATCCGTTGATTGAATTGAGGATCAGACTACTGAAAATAAATCTATAGAGGATGCACCTGAGATAGATTGTAGGAATTTGGTTAGTGATCCATCTCTGTCATCTCATGCACCCTCCATTCCCTCTATGTTATATGACACTAAGGATGATATGGTTTTGTTCCCATCGTAAATGATTAATTATTATAATAATGAATTTGTAAATTTTTAAAACTCCTTCTAATAAGTGAGAAATTGTGTTATTTTTGATGATTTTACATTGGTAATAATTCAACTTCATCCTATATTTTATTTCAAAATAATGATGATGCGTAATAAAATTATATATTTTGTATATTAGGTGGGTTTTATTAAGGATAATCAATCTAACATGATTATTTAGTAAGACCAATGATTTATTAATGTTATGGTTCAGTCGACTCATATGCCTCCTCGTACTTCTTGTATTAAATCAGTTATTTGTTAATCAAATGTAAAAAAAATCAAGATAAAAATTGAATATTTTTTGAATAATTTCGTATGATTCATGAGCCTACAAATAATGGGTTTCCAACCCATGCTTCCAAGACCATAGATTTACTTCAAGAATATTTCAAGCAACCTTGTCAAAACTAAGAAACCATGAAGAGGGAGATTGATTATTATCTGTGTATGACCTACAGAAATTCGGATCTAATAGGGTTTTTTTAAAATATTTCTCTAAAATTTAATATTCTCTCTTCAACACAAGATTTTTAATGCCAAGATGAAAATCATATAGCTGAATACTACTGTGGAATATTTCTTAGAGAATACAGATGATCTTCTTCTAGATCTGGAGCACAATTCTCTAGTTGTCAATGATTTCACCCAATTAATGGAACCTTGTTTATACATTTCTCATTAAACTTTATTATCCCAGATATCCATTCCTTTATCCCTACCAACTACAACATACCCTATCATTACTTTTTTCCAAACACCTTCCCTATCCTTTTTCCAGTATATACTATTTTCCTTGTGTGTAGTTATTGCAGACCCTACCTCTCAATCTTCTCTTAATACTTCCTCTACATCTACCAATAAATCCAAAGGGAGGGAACTTATTTTTCCTACAGATTTCATAGATGTTCCACATTCATATTTATATTTCAAGTGATGATATGAATCATTTTGTAATTTTTTTCTATGTTATTTTCATATATTAATGGAATGATCCATTTTATTCTCATTTTCCTATATTTTTACAATTAATAATTTTACATATATGAATTTCTAAAAATTCCAAAAGTGCGGTAAATTAATGAGTAGGGATAAATATATATAAATTTAGTTTAGTGTAAAACTATTCAATATTTATATAATTTTCTAAAAAACTATTTCAATTGCTTGTATATATATTGTTTTTATATGCAAATTCCTTCCAAATTAAATGTCATGATTTTTGATCATCAGAAAGTGTAGTTTCTAATGATCCATAATTTAATCAATATAATATCCCTTCATAATAATATGTCATATAATATGAATCACACATTATGAAATTTAAAACATAATAAAAATATTATAAATGTAAGATCAATGAAATAACAAGTATTTGTAAAAATTGAGGAACCTAGACAAATGGAATAGTAACTTGAAATTTGAAATATTAATGTGACCATTAAGAATAGTAAATTGACCAATAGAATATTAACCCCACCTATGACTATATAAATAATAAATATAATCTTTTAAATTTAAATTAGATATATTTATATGTGGGAATAAGTAAATAAAATTATTAAAAATGATATATTAAGTGGTGGTATTTTTGAAAGACAAAAATATTTAATTAAAAATTTATAGATAACATAATTATCTAATAGAAAATTTATCTTCATAAAATATTTTCATAAATTTATATTGTTTTCATTATAATTACAACATAATATAATGAGGACGTAATTATTTTTTCAATATTTAATAAAATCATATATAATTTTAAAATTGGTATTTTTAATGTATATTAGATTTTTAATTAAAAATTAAACATCTCATATAAAAAATTTTATTTTCAAATTATGGAGTCCATTTTAAATTATATATGTCAAAAAACTTTTTGCATGAATAATTGGGATTTTCCTAAAACAGTTGATTTTTTAAAATAGTGATATACGGTAATTTTCGGTATAAGCTAAATACATGGATTATTGAGTCGTAGTAAATATATGGATGACATAATCTCCATTGGTTATAAAGGATGTGATTTATTTACTATATTAACAAAAAGTATCCACACTATTCATAGCCTTTAGAAAAAATAATAAACAAGTGAATAAAATAAAATAAAAATACCCCTCTGCACCACAATTATAACCACCCCTAACTATCACTTATTATCACACATCAAAAACCATAAAACGTTTCTAAATTCTACTGAATACTCTTCTCAATTCTTTCTCACATGTTACATCAACTTTGTTAAAAAAATTCAAACCGAATTCCCTTATGGTGGTTCTCAAGGGGAAAAATTCAAGAGGTAAAAACTTCTTTCATTTTCATTTAATATCATTTATATTTATTTTATTTTATTATTCTATACTCCCCACCCTATAGAAAAGTTAAATGATAATTCATATATCATATATATACTAAAATTTTATTATCATAATGAAATAATCCATCATTATTTATTTTCCTCCCCACTTCTATTTAAAAAATGAAAACATCGTCTATATTGTGTTTAGTTATCGAATTTAATGTTTAAAAGTTTTCAATTTTCATTACCATCTTCAAAGATGTTCATAAAACCATTTCTATGGTTAAAAAATATTATAATAAATTTATTGAAAGTTATTTAATGTTATTTAAACATTATATTAATATATTATTAATTTATAAAACAAAACAAGTTCATGATCATCGAAAAAACGCTAAAATAATATAAAGGGGTATCATTAACAATTTATATAATGAATAATCCTTACATATAGAAACAAATGATATAGAGTACCACATAATATTATATTATATCATTAATGACATATACTTTCAATTTTGGAAAACTATTTTATTTTACATGATGTTACATACATGTATACAATTGAACAGATCATGAAAACCAAGGAAACAAATACTCCAGAATGGTGAAATGTTAACATATAACTCATATAAAGTTACTTCAATGAAAATAATAAAAAATATATTTTTGGAACCAAAATATGTTCATATAAAAAGGATGCAAAGATGAAACCAAATCAGGGTCTTCCTCACAAATCTAATTTGAAGATCCCCAAAGCACTGTCGCATTTGCGGAGCCCCTCAGCATCACGGCCATCGCAAAGAAGAAGCCCCCTAAGCAGTCGCTTTAGAGTAAAATAAGCGAGAGGATCTGCTGTTCTGATGCAATTAATCGGAAGCTTTGCGTCAAAAAATTAAACAAGAACGACCTCTACGATCCCTTGAATCTTGATGGAAGCCTCTGCGAGCACCGCAGATGGAACTGGGGAGGGATCTGCACCGACGGGGGGATAATGCTCATCACCACAGTTATGAAAAACATGATGCAATTTGTGGTCGATCAGGCTGTGCCTTGTGGCTTCGCAGCAAGCTATCATAGCATTACACTAACTTTTTCCTATATATAGCCATCTTCCCTCTAACCCAAATGATGGATACCCCAACCTTTCGCCTTCTCAACTCTCAAATCACAAATCAATCTATGCTATGTGATACAATGAGAAAAATGGGCTCTTTGGGGTATTTGAACATTGTGATGTACCTTTCAATTATCTCAAATACAGCCCCTCTTCATGTAGGGATGTCGTTTGCGGAGTCCATGAGCCATCAGGAAGGAAGGAGATCCCTATGGGGACTCAGGAATTCGTAGAGCACTCGTGCTTCACGATGTACCATCAATTCACATGTGTACCACATGCTATGGCAGGGTCCCCGTGCTTCATGATTTACATTTCTTCAAATTTGTTATGCATTGAAACACACCCTTTCTCTGTGAATCCCTAATTCATCTAAACTGTTGTACTTAATGAAAAACCATTCATAGGAATTTTTACCCTATGGATAGGATTTTCTACCCTACATCACGAATCATACCATTATACGTAGTCCTTCCACTCTCAAGAGCACTAGAGATTCACAATGTATATTCCTATGAAACCATTTTCATTGCAAACCCTTCTCCCATCTGACCAACCATGTTTTTACGAAGTTATTTCAAGGTCCCTTGTGTGGTGCTTCATGTTGCGTTTCATAGCCTCATGCTCCTTTTTATAGTCACAATAATGACTATTGCTTATTTTCAAAACCATGCTAACGTGATCCCCTCAATGGATCACTCTATAATACTATATCCCCATGGAATTTCCGATGCCTTCACCTCACCAGGGGTGGGTGGGTATCATTTATTTATTCCCTAGGGGTGCAGAGTGAACCCTCCTTGTCTGAGTTGTAGGATGTTAAACTACCAAGAACCATCTTCCTCATCACATGATGTTAAGTTGTGGCCTATTCCAGTGCAATATACATGAGGATCCCCATCTGGAACATTATCCATTCCTGCCCGTCTCCACTAAAGTGAGATCTTCCTCACATGGAATGAGATCCTCTTGTTTAGAGTGGCGTTTGTCCACGGAGTAGGGTAGCCAACTCATTGTAAGCCCATTGCATTTCTTACAACATCCTTTCTTCTACAAAGCCAATTTCTAGTGAGGAGATGGGTACTAGGACCTTCGTTACCTAGTCCCTCTCCCTCTAGGATTGGTTTCTATCCATCCTCCATCCTGGAGTAAGTCCCCTTCTCCATCTCCCTAATCTGCTAATCATGCGTAAGCCCCTGTTTCCACTTTGGGCTTCCAATCACATATAAGCCCCGCTTTATTCCCCACGTATGTACCTTTAGAGACCTGATCATCAGGTGTTTTTTGCCCCTGTTTCTCACACTAATGATGACTCACGTGGGATTATAGTAAACATGTACCATGTCAACCTTCATGGGATTCCATATATCATAATACCCAAATATCCATACTGAACACTATTGACTTTGACTCTTTACCTCTCCAAGAAGGTACATAGGAAGCCTCCCTGAGGTTCAATCCCAACACCTACATGTCTCGACCATGTCACGTCGGACCACATTCGTCCCATGTGACGTTAAACTGTATCTCACATACCGAACAATGTGGAATTTGATCCTTTCCCTTTCCATGAAATGTATGTAGGGCGCCTCCCTTAGGTTCATGTCCAACACCCATCGATCCTGACAACTTCACATCATTTTACTTATGTCCTTCACAACATTAAACGGTATTCCCCCCTTTAGTCCTATGTGATGATAAACTGTATGCTTTAAAACTACGTGGGGTTTGATCCTTGTCTCTGGTATAGTGTATGTAGGAATCATCTCTATGGTTCAACCCCAACCGGTGTTAAGTCGTTGTAGCCCCAACCAGCGGTAAGCTGTTGTAACTCTAACCAGTGGTAATCCTTTGTAACCCCAACCACCAGTATGTCATTGTGATCCCAACCAGTGGTAAACCATTGTCACCCAACCAATCGTAATCAATTGTAACCCCAACAAGCGGTAAGCCATTGAATCCCCCAACCAACTATAATCCATTTTAGTCCCCTCTATTGGGACCCATATCTCTTATCTTCCACCTAGGCATCAAACCAACCTAGGATACTGACCCGGCACAATCCCTAGTATATCATCGGGTCATTGTCTTATGTGTAGACCTCAATTACATGTCCCATACTGAACTACGTGGAAATTGATTCCCTACAACGGGGATACGTAGGAAGACTCACTGATTTTCAAGACAATCACTCATATCACATCCATGTCTTTCCCTAGAGCCTTTGTTTTTCAGGAAGTTCATTCCCCAACCCAGATGTTATACTTCCTCCAGGTCCCATCCATGCATCCATCCTCACGGGCCGCCTCCTCAGGTGTCCCATTAGCCTAACGAACAATGTGGACTTTGATTCTCCTCTATGGGAATACGTAGGAAGGCTTCTTGAGGTTCAAGCCCAAACTCATCATCATCTACATGTCGTTTTCATCCCATTCCTCTCACCCACCTCACTCAAACGTCCATCATCAATCATGATTCTTACCCGGGCTGCCACATCCCTATGAAATCATGACACCCATACCGTTGGGAAGCTAACCATGTTCAAGCCCCACATAATCCATAACCATACACGTAAGAGAATTCCTCTTCTGATGGGTTGTGGTCCATGCATTATCCCCAGCATCAGTGTTCCCTCCTGGAGCTGCAGCCATCAGATCTACTATTATCAGTGTTCTAATCAGTTAGATCGATATTCACAACAAGATAAAAATGTGGTATACCCTGTGTTAAATATGGTAGGCTGACGAAAACCTCATATACATTCCAAGGGAATATAATTCCCCACACTCAACATGGGATGCCTCACGCATATGTTCCTTCAATAAGCCCTATAATAAGTTGATGAAACCCAGACACATCAGTGTTCTAGCATCCATACACAATAGCGATGTCCAACACAAATACTCCCCTGATCGAAGGTTGCTAACCTGACTTGAACCATTGGAATTTCCAAACTGAAACAGTGTAATTAACCAGCATCCACAAAGAGATGGCACTAGGAAGAGTTTCATGAAACTGGTCTTAATCTTTAATGGAGACCCGAACTAGGTGTCATGTTCTAATGAGGAATCCACATAAGGAGTAACTGACATCCCATCATCCATTTTCGAACAAGGGGAAAACATCATTTACTCTATGATTGATGCCTCCCTCCTATTGAAAGTGGGAATGTAGGTAAATAGTAGAGTGCGTCCTCTATAGATGGATCTGCACCCCAACAAATGTGTCAGAAACATAAATGGTGAACCCGATGTGAAGTTCCTCTCCTCAATGATGAGACTAGTAGAGTTTGAGATATCAGTTGATAAGCCTATCACCTGACCCAGTTATTCTGTGCTAGGTCCCGCAAAGAAAATAATGTTCTTGGGGTAAAACTCACCATAGATTGGGGAAGTGAACATTTGAAATCATGATCTTCAATGTTGTTATTGTGGATCCTTCTATCCAAACCATTGAAGATGGAACGACACTGGGGAACTGAACATCACTTCCTTTCCTTCAGCACTAATAGTTGAATCTCATTGCATTACAGGACCCAATAAATAATGATAGGAAGCCAATCACCACACACCCAAAGACACAGGGGTAGGGGAACATCAATGTGAAAATCCCATGCGGCCTCATCTCTTCTACAGTAGACTCCAAATCCCTGTGTACTAGGCGATCACACCCCATCTCCCCATCTAAAATCGTTTAGAGAAGGGTGATTAACAACATGTCCCAATGATAAAAGTGTGAGGGGATTATCCCAAACTGGGATAGGTCCCAACAAGACCATGAGGCTTCTATACCTATCCCTCAATACCAACCCCAAGGGGTGTGTACAGATCCCCTTCTCCCCACTCCAACCTCCAATAATTTTGGGAGCCTCTACCAAAACAAATTTATGACTCCCTACCCAACACCAATGAGGTGAGGGATGTCTGAGTCAACCACACTGTAATCCCATCCCCGGGACTGCCAACGAGGGATCCCACTAGGCTAAGTCAAGGCCACCACCAGACCCCACCAGCTAAGGATCAGGTGATTTATGCACTTGTCCAATTGGCCCCAGTCCTGTTAACCCAATACAAGCATCTGGGGAATGCTAAGGAGGGCACCCTACAAGGGGCATCATCATCGATGTTTTCCATGGACCGTGACACTAACGACGTGTACCAAAAAGTCCATATTTATTACGAATGGGGAATCTCATTTTTTCGACCTATATAAAGGCCATAACTGTCCCACAGGAAGGAGGGGATGAAACTCCTTATCACTAACACTGGTGGCGTCTGTCGTTGGCCAACCCATGACAATGATATCCAGTACTAAGGTCCTCCATGTGCCACCACCAATGAGATATCAGGTTCTTCCCACTCTCAAGAATAGTGTGGAGGTCCTCCCCATGCCACCATTAGTCCGATATATGGTCCTTTCTGTCACATTGATGTCCATAACGAAGGATTTTCTCACACATGTGTCTCGAGGTATGGATTTGTTCCTCCTATGACTGGTCTCCAATGTGACGATGCTACCTGTTTGGTCCACCTTAAGTGTGTGGGTATTCCCAATGTTCATAAAACAACCGAAGAAGGCCCTCCTCACCTCGGAAATCAGAGAAGAGGAGGTCTTCCTCTCTTCATTGGCACCCGGTGTGGAGGTCCTAGTTGTGTTTAGTTCGACCAGTATGAAGTCCCTCCTCGTTCCATCACTATTATGGCGAACAAGCACGGGGGACCATCTCATGCTCCCACAAGCTCCGTCAAAGGTCCTACCTACTCCATATCATCCCATGAAGACTCCCTCTACGTGCCATCCAGTGAACACATAGGTCATCCTCGTGTTCCATTTGAAATTTTTTTCAAGGGCTCATCTGACCCCCGATCACGTAGGGGGGTGTCCTCTTCAACCCAGTATCATTTTAGTCGATAGTCCTCCCTTAATACAAAAACATACTATGTACCGAAGATCCATCCCAGAGTAGGAGGGTGGGTCACTGACGCCATATAAAGAATAATGAGATGTTTTTTACATTGATTAAGCACATGCCTCATAGATTTCGAGGCGGAATGGTATTTGGTAGAGGAACCCTCACTATGATCTTCTGTGTCGAGGCCCAGGTCGGGAATTGGGCGCATCAACCTCATCTTTATGGAATGTGAGGTCCACTAGATTCCCACCTCCAATAGAAGATACATGCATGAGGAAGAATATTTGGCCTCTATCCTGGGCATGGATGTGAAATCCTCATTATCATCAACACGGTCATTATCTACCTCAACCAGATATCATGGAGAGTTATTGTAGGGACCGATTGATGATGAGAATTGTCATTCCCACCATCAGTAACCACAACCCATAATCCAGAAACATTAGCTTATAGATTATATTAATTGGATGTGGTGGACAAGTCATTATATTCCTCAGAGGTATTCCCAAGATACGGTGTCTTATCAGCTCATTCAGAGTATTCTCCACTAGCCAAATTACCATCTATGTGGTCTGCTTTAGTGATGCTACCGGTCCTATAGCCACCCATGGTTGATGAATGGGGAAATCAAGGGTCAGATCCCATGTCTATGCCAAGGGGATTGCGGGAAATCCTTGCAGCGGACCATTTCCTAGAGTTGTTATGGCCGGCAGCAACAACGATCATTAGTGTGTAGTAATTTCTTACCCGGGAGGAAGTCACATGTTTTTTACAAACCCACAGGGTGTAGAACATATGTATCCATTATCAGTGGGTGTATCTCCCCAAGATGCATGCACACTTTGAGGATATTGGTTAGTAAAGCCACATGGTCTACTTAGTTGTGCTCCATTTTGGCCAGCGCCCTAGGTCTTCTCGTCGCCATCGAAACCTCCAGTAGTGATGCATCAAAAGATTTAAATTGGTCCATAAAATTATCTATGATTCTTCCAACCTAATTAATTTCCCTAGTTGGGGGTATTATGATTCCCTTCACTTGAGTTCTACCAGGTTCTAGCCTGACATTCCATGCGATATTGAGGATACTCCTTCAGGAAGAGTCATAGTAAACATGCCTAGTCTTTCATAGGAAGAGAACGATAAAGATCTCCTTGATGGTAATTTACCCCCGAGGGAGTTCCACACATATTGGATCAATTGGGAAGGATTACTCTCCTGTAGAGAAATATGTTTTGTCTTCCTGTACCCAGCGAGTCATTATCCCTCAATCAGAATCCCAATAAGGGAAATGGGAATCTTGGGAAAATCAAACCCTCGGAAATGTCTTGATCAGTGTAGAATACAAGGGATGCTCCCAAAAAGACCGTGTTTCATTAAAAAATCATAGAGAATAAGAATATGGTTGATGACCTCCTTGCAGAATGTGTTGTTGTGTGGAAACCACACTATGGTGATCCTCGATCGGGGTGGCAGGGGTAGGTACAACTCCCCCTACAAGTTACATACATGAGACCCTAACCATCCATCCTACAAAAACATGGAAAATTCTAGATCTTATGGAAAGAGGTCACGGTTTGTATCACTAAATCCACCAAAGTGGCATAGTAATCTTTGGGGCCCAGCTCAGGTTCCCCCCGCCAATCCACAGGTCATCCCAATAGATTCACCATGAAATGATGTGCCTACCTATGTTCTGGAAGAACCTGACAACACCCTAGTGGTCAGTGATCCTCATCATGATAGGAACCCCTATCCAGATGATCCAATGACATCACTCATTTCCCTCCCTGAGGCTTTGGAAACTCGAATGGGGGTTATTACTCCTAAGGGAAAGCCATATTCGGCATGGGTGGATGATATTCCAGCACCTTCGGGTTTCAAAAACCCCACCTTTTCCCCCATTAATGAGATGGGAACCCGATGCATTATCTAGACCACTTCATCTCAATGTGTGGGCCCAATCTAGGAACTACAGCACAATAAGAGGCCGCCAAACTCTAGTGTTTCGTATAGACATTATAAGGGCATGCATTAGTCTGGTACAACTAGCTACCCATTGGGTCATTTCCTAGATGAGAAGATCTTTGTAGTAAGTTTTTATACCATTTCGACTCTACAACCTAGAAGACGATTATTTCAGACCTCTTCATGTTCCTGTAGAGGCTTGATGAGTGTGTCACGATCTTTGTCTCCCAGTGGAAAGGCCTCACGTACTCCCTCGATATGTCGCTGACTTAGTAACTGATGTTGGACATGTGTCTAGGGAATGCTAAAACTAAACTGGTCCCCTCACTCATCACTCATAATTACCCCAGGGGATTACATGATCTCATTGATAAGGCCTAGCGTCTAGAGGAAGCCTTATAGCTAAACAGATAGCCACGTCCATTTCCTCATGTGGATCCCGCGACAAGAGCTACTAAGTTTGATCCCACCGTGGTAGCACAGATAGTGGTCCCCAGGAAGATGGAGTTATTACCAATATATCCACCTCCATAACCTCACAGAGGCCCTCCACCTCATGTGTCGCCTCCGTCCCACCTGCTCCCCCCTCAGAATCGACAAGCTCCCCCACGTAACGCACCACCACCCCCATGTAAGATAACCAGGTTCCACCTCCTCTACAGGCTCCTCCATCCCCCTGTTAGGTCCAGGATCATAGAGGCCCGTTCCCAGAAAAAAGACACTAGGAATAACCATTCATGTAGGCTTAGGTTCATAGTTATTATTGATGCTCTGTCGAATAGATAATTCTACAGTTGCCGGAATATAGGAGGCATGAAGAGGGGGTTCTCACTTAGAGCTCTAATTGCTGCCCCTATCACCAGATCATGAGGCATGCCCTCAAGACATGAAATGTGTTTAAATACTGTCCTAAAGACTAGTTTGATAACAACATAATCAGGTTATACCCAACACCGACACATGTTGTGCATGTATTCACACAACCTGATGATGTCAGCGACATCGATGGTGGGTGGCAGCTGGTTCCTAACTGTGGATCTCTAAAATGTGACTATTGTACGGTCCGTAAGATTTTTGATCATTCCCATGGTATTATATGTGCACATTTGAATCGCCCAATCCATTATAAGTCACTGAATCATCTGAAGCTACTAATTCTACTTTCGCGTGCTAGCCGTCCTCCTCCCAGAAGGGCCAGTGATAGCGGCACAATGAGAAACAAATTCCTCCACCAATGCCAACATCATCTTGTACTCCCCGAAAATTCAAGCCTCCAGAGATAGATATTACCCCTAGTATCCATCCTATAGTAGAGGATTATACAGGGGATGATCAAGGGTAATTTTCAGTTAACATTGTGGAGCTGGTAAACCCTTTCTTGTTTCATGACGACGAGGAGCACCAAATGCATCCTCCAAACATCCCCATAAATCACCAGTGTCGGAAAAGCCATGGCAATTTGGGTTTTCATAATTACTTAGATAATACTTTCATACATGCTGTGCATGCCACCAAAACCAGAAAATATGCCCAGAACAGAGCTCAATAGGCCAAGCCTTCTCATCTGGTATCCTTAGGTCCGTCTTCGTCGTAGTTTTTTCTTCCTGACTAGGTGAAGCCACCTCGACCGCACCACGATCAGCCATGTTATGTTACAGACCTCTTTAGTAATATATCCCTCATAATATATTCACTACATGTGTTTTAATTGGTGATAAGTTGGACATTCCCAACACCATTGGACCTCTTTTTTAGCCATAAGGACCCATCATACCCCCTTCCACATAATAACCTCTTTTCAGCAAAAGATCATGCTTGTAATAGAAGTATGATGTCCTTAAACATCTTGCCAGCTTCCATATGAGGATCTTTATCCTTGAGGTTATTCATCTATCAGTAGTTATGCATGAAGCCCTATCCAAGGATTTTTGAATCCCCATAAAATTTAAGATGGAGTTAGAATCCATAGAAGCCTTCCATGATTTGACAACCGAGCATGCAAAATCCCATGCCATCATCTCTTTCATGGAGAATATGAAGTATCTCTCGTACAGTGGCACAGAATCCCATAGAAAATTACTATAAACATCTATGGTGTGGAGGGTTGTCTCTATCTTGATGAAACATGCTCTGGTATCAACCTTAACCTGACCCATACACTCCGAAAAAATGGGTTGTTCGGGGATGATCTGAGCCCCTCTGACAAAAAATTCAAGGTTGTGATGGGACAAAATTGTCATTGGTTGGAATGATCCGCCTAAAGACAACGCTTGGTGGCCTGGTATCCAGCACTAAGTTCATGGTTGTCTCGCAATACAATTCCTACAATGTGTTTATGGGTAGGCCATGGCTTCACATGCATGTGGTGGTCCCTTCATCATATCACCAATGCCTTAAGTAATCCCTTATTGGTCAAGTGGGAATACTCCAAGGTGATGCTTCTCCATTTTCATGTAGTGAAGCCCACTATCTGGATATAAATTATTACATGAGAAAGTACATGTTGATTTAGGCTAGCAAGGTTGAGCCTACGGCTGCGACCGACACATGGATAGGCCTAGATTATTGCCACATCTTCCAAGTCCACCGGTTGGAGGCCATAACATGGGATTTGAGGAAATTTTGTATTTTTTATAGAATTAGGGGTAAGAAAATTCACAAGTCTAATCAAAATTAGAAGATCGCATGGTATTATTATACCAATCATGAGAATGTAATCCCAGATCCACCTACTCTCACAAGGCATTTGGGTGTCCACCCCATGGCAACGATAATCCATCATACTGGCTTGTTTTGTCAGGCAGGGATAAACCAGATCAAGAAAATGCACCACTATTTCTTTGAGATCATAATGTGGGGACCCTTGGGCCTAAGACTATATGTGATAAGGCTGATAGCTTTCATAGCTATGGTCTTGACATTACAGGAACTCCCTGACGCGGTGTCCACCGCTGCTAAGGCTGGCTGCAGTGTCCCATCAAGATCCGTCGACTCGAAGGAATCACCTCCCAAATGGGATCCCTACTCTATAAATAATGATGTGTATTTAGAGGATTATCATATTTATTTAAAATAGGGTGTCTCAACGATGATTGATGAATTGGTATAGGTGAACCTTGATAGTGAGATAAATCTGAAGAACACATTGATCAGTGTCACTATTGTAACACCCCGATATTTTATGAAAAATATTCTTTTAATTTCATTAATGTCTTGTGTTGTACGCTACACCAAAAGGAGCTTTCAAAACATTCATCCTTGATTTGCCTTGCATTACACGCAATCGCGACCTTCCTCGATAGCATGTCTAGTACGCAATACTGAGTTTCACTAAACAACGATATGCTATTAAAATATTATTAGAACAAGCCGTTATGAATAGTAATAACCACTTTTTGAAATTTTGTAAATTTTATTTTTCAAAATGGACTTCATTTTTGGATTTGGAATATCTAAATTATCTTAGGGTGTAATTTTGGTACTTTCCCGATAACTTTCATTTTCTGATGAATAGAGAAAATTACTAAATTTTAATTAAAAAAACCTTTTTAATCGAAATAATTAATAGTGATAAATTATTAATTTGAGTGGTTTTAAAATATATTTAGAATATATTTTTAGAATTTAATACAATGTTGGTCATTAGATGTAATTTCACATTTAAACCAAACATAAACAAGTGTCAATCTTTTGATAGTTATTAACTCTTAAAAACACGCTATTTGTTTTGACGACGGGAATTAATTTTTAAATTAATTAATGCAACTGATATTTTTTTAATTTGTTAAAATATACATCATTTTTGAGTTCATAATATCAAATATATCTAAGGCCTAATTTTTGGTATTTTTCTAGAAAAATTCATTTTTTTGATGAATAGTGAAACCACTAAGTGGTAGTTAAAAAATTGAATTTTTCATAAAACTTAATTTTACTGCTTCTGTGAGTGGAATTTCGAAATTACAAGAGACATGGTTAATATCAAGGTCTAAAATTTGGTTCAATGAGATGAAAATAATTTTTGGTGAATAGTGACTTTTTACTTTTATTTACCATGGTTAAAAGTAAATAGGATAATCAAGGGTAAAAATGATATTATTATTACCCTAACACATGTCCTAATTCTAATGGATAAGTGTAATTCGACTAAAAACAACCTTAGGAATAAAATATGACCATTTAGGCCCACTTGGATTAGATTAGGACATTTATTATCAATTTATTTAAAGAAGGGTTAAAATAGTTAAAATCAATGTTAAATAAGTAGATAATTTTTAATATAGGGTTATACATAAGATAAATTCGACTATAAATATTCATTAGAATGATAAAAATATTTCCTACATAATTATATTTTATTTGTAATTTTTAGATATTAAATAATTTAATTTATTAATGACACAACGATGATGCAATAATTATCTTATTAATGAAATATTGACATAATTGATGTTATAAATACCCAAATAAATGTAATTTGAGACTTTTTATGAATTCAACCAATTTTCAAGGTTAATATGACATGTTAGTATTGATTTAAGTAACTTTTTTAGAACTAATCATTTTGTTATGACTTTCACAAAAATCAATTACTAAATAGTGTCAAAATTGACATAAAATAGTTTTTTAAAAAAATATTATATTATAAATTGTTATTTTATTCCTAAAAATATATGGTTCGACCAAATGACTTATATAAGTTTTTATATATTAATAATAAACAACTTGGGGTTCGTTTGGCTGGTTATAGTATGGTTATTAACCTTATAGTGTAAGAACACAAAAAGACACGGTAAAAGTAAAATTATCTAACTTAAAGATAAAACTAAATGATAAGGTTAAAATAGTAAACTAAACTTGTCCAAATTCTATTGGATGAGAGGATTTTGACCCATCCCCACCTTAGATTCTAAATAAACTAATTTGGAGCTATTTAAAAACGAATATGGCTTTATAATAAAATAATATTTTTAGTTTTTCCAAAGGTGCCCCTCTCCTCCCTTATAAAAGGGCACTTCCTCCCTCTCTTCCTCACACCACTTTGAGCCTTCATGCTTGGCCAAACCCTTCCAAGTTCTCTACTACCCTTCCCTAAAAACACCCTAGAGTTCTTGGTCTTCTCCAAAGACCAATTTTAGTTCCCTAAGAGGAGGACTCAAAGAGGCCCTTCAAAGAAGAGGTAATGTCCGTTACCGATTCTTTCAACATTATTTCTTCTTCCACTTATTCTTCTTAGTTTGTTTCATTATGAAGTAATAACATATGTATCACTCATATAGTGATATATTATTATAAGTATGAAACAACCCTATTTCACCATCTAGCCATCCTACGGAAAATTAAATCACCACGCGTGCGTACGTACGGAATACCGTCTCCACGCCGTGGTGTAATCTATTTTCCACCACCACCTTACTTGGATGGGTATAATGGTGTACATAATAAATATATATGATTATTGTAAAGTGATATTTATTCTGAAATAGTATGCATACACTCCAATACAATTCCACGATCATGAGAACGATATCATCGCTCATGCGTACGTACGGACTACCATCTCCACGACGTGATGAGATTCATTCTCCACGTTAACCATTCATGAATGATTATAAAGTATATATAATAAATAATCATGAAATATATGACAAAATAATGATACTGGATTTATGTGTATATATATGTATGTCATCTACTTAATTGCATTCAACTCAATAAGGAAATGAAAATAGCGTTTATGCGTAGGTACAGCCTACCGTCTCCATGAACGGTGCATATCATTCCATTTACTGATCTATTATATATATGTATATTCTGAATATATATTATATATAAATCATGTTTTATATTATGGAATGAAGTAATCATTATCTAAGTAATCATATGAATAATTACAAGTCAAAACACGGACGACAAATGAAACGATTTTACCCAAAACGCTCTTTATCATGGAATTTACAAAAGAACGGGTAATATAAAGTCATAAGTGAAACATATATGATATCATAACAATGAATATGATTCTTTAATAAGTAAATGAAATTATTTTAATCATTATACAGGATGTTTGGATACGTATGAAGCATATCGGACCTAAGGTAAGGGATAATTTTTCAAATCTCATTTTTATCCGAGATTGCTTATTCGTAAGTATTTACTGCGGTGATTTATATCATCAATGTCCATGATTTATAAAAGTGTTTTCATGTATGTTTAAAGTCCTTTAAAAACATTTTTGACTTTTACTACATGGTATCTATGGAATCGTTTTTTACAATACGAGGTACTTTTTGACTTTTCAAAAAAAAAGTATGAGGAGAATTATATTTTTAAATTATACGGCGTGAACAGATTTTTACAGTTTCATAACGCCTCATTTTCATGAAGCTTACTCTACAATATTTTATGACTATTTTTAACAAAATACTTTTATTTTAAATTTTAATGGCATTTTGTTAAAAGAAATTGATTTTGAAGAAGAAAGGATATTTTCCTCAAGAGTTCATTTCAAATGTTTTATCAAAACCATTTTCCATCTAAGATGACATTATTTCATATGTGTATATGTGATGTTTAATGTCTCTATGATTTACATGGTTTCACTTTTCTTATTATGAAATGATATCCATTTCGTTTATATGGATTATGTGATGATGGTATGATGTTTATGAAACCCATTTTATTTATTGTGTTATTATGAATGATGTATGTTTATTTTGTGGCACAAGTAAGAATGATTTCATTATGAGATGGGTGGGACATATATCTCCCTCCAATGAATTGGGTAAAGATTTTATATCTCATGAGATAGACATGGATGGAATGATAAGTTAATCTCGTTCAGTGTTACCGGACTGAAACGAGGAGTGAACTCGATTCAGAATGGGACTTTGTCCACTAAGATGGTCTTGGCAGCAATGCCTTGGCTACTATGGAAATCAATACATGTGCTTAATGGATGCCACAATTACATGTTTTTTTCCCATGATATTTTATCATGGTTTATGTTCCATTATGATCTATGCCTTATGTACTTCCATGTTTTATGTCGTTGCTCAAGATTTTGATGTTTAAACATTATGTTCATGTTTTTAAGTTCAAATGTATATGGTATATTTATTTTATCCATGCTTACCCTTACTGAGAATTTGAGCTCACCCTTTTTATGTTTTCTTTACCCCCAGGATCAAAAGAAAGGTTTTAGGTAAGGAAACAAAAAGTGGATGATCTTTATGGGAGATTTTGAAGATCTTTCACCACGATTAGAAGATTGTGTTCCAAGTCTCCAAAGACACTAAACTATTACGGTCCTTGTGTGTCTGTTTTTGTTATGTATTAAGTATTCCGCAAAAGTAATGTAATGTCCATGTATGTCAGGCTTCAGGTATCTACAGTTGGTATCAGAGGAAAGGTTTAGTCAACCTTTGGAAACTATGATTCGAGAACTTTAGTGAGATCCCTAGAGATATTTCTAAGGTATGTCTAGGGATTTCCCTAAGGTTACGTATAAGTATTGGTTATAGTACTAGAATTACGGTAACCCAAGATGTTAGATATTGAGGGTGATCTCCCTTTACTATTTTGTTTTCCCTAGCATGATTTTTTCCTTTCACGCTATTATTTTTGGGTTTTAGACGATGGATGGAACCCGAAGAAACCGTGTTGATCAATGTAATGGACAATGCAATGATTTTCCTCTTGAATAAACAAATGTTATGGGAGATGGAGTGAAAAATCTTATTGCTATACTTACACAAGCTATGAATCATTCTGGACTTCCAAATGAGCAATGAATGGAACAATATTCTATTGAGTCCTTCATGAGGCAACGTCCACCTTCTTTAAGTGGGTCTTCTGATCCACTTGTTGCTAAAAAATGGATCAGTACTACTGAAGAGATATTTTCAGTTCTTCAATGTTCTGAACATGATAAAGTCATCTTAGCAATGTATCATTTGCAAGGTGATGCTGATAAATGGTGGAATCTTATCAAGAATATGAGGCCAAGAGATGAAATTGAGTCTATGGAATGGGATGAGTTCAATAACTTATTTTTCAATAAGTACTTCCCCATTATTCTTCGAACAAAGATGGATAAGGAGTTACTTGAACTAAAGCAAAAGGATGATGAATATGTTGGTATATATGAAGCGAATTTTACAAGGCTTGCAAGGTATGCATCTGGATTTATCATCCAACCCGAAAGTAAAGTTGATCAATTCTTCAGTGGCATAAAACCAAATATTTGAAGGGCATTAGCTATAAGAGACATCAGTAGCTATGAAGAAATTGTTCATTGTGCTATCAAGGTAGAAATGGAAGGTTGTGTTACTTATCCATCTCATAGTTTTGACAAGAAATGAAAGATGGAGTTCAAGGAGAAATCTCATAATAATGGTGAAAAGAAGATGATTGTTTCCTTATGCTCAAAGTGTGGAAAGAAGAATGGTGGAGATTGTCTTAAAGGGACTAGAAAATGTTTTAAGTGTGGAAAAGAAGGTAATCGAGAAGCTCAGTGTCGATGTAATGGAAAAAGGATTTCTAATGATGTGAATAAAGAAAAGACTGCAGAGAACGCACCACCAACACTTCAATTCTTCAAGTGAAAGGAAATGGGGCATTATGCTAATAAATTCCATAATCTAAGGGTTAGTGATGATCGACAAGAGCAACCACTTAAGGCAAAAGACAAAGTGAAGTCACATGCGATCACCATTGGCGATGTTGAATATGACAACGATGTGGTGAAATGATTAAGTGTTTATGTAATGGGATTCCAAAATAATGTTGTATATAGTATCGTGGAATATTGAAATATTTATGTATTGGTCTATTGTGGTTTTCAATGGTACCGGTAACCATGGAAAATGATTGAGATATTTTTGGGAAAAAAAGATGATATGCACATAATGAAGGGAAAACGAGAAAATGAAATGTTTGACAGTATTCATGAGCTCATGATTGATATAAGGACTATGTGATATCTTGGTTTGAGTATATAGAATTTTGAGGATTTTGGAATGTGGAAAGAGTTAACTTTTAACAGCATTCATGTCTTCAATAAAGTTCAATGGGTATTCATATTTTTCAATAGAATACATGATTAAGGCCTTAGAATGATTGGAATGTGACCAACAAGACATATCTCATGATATATGGGGATCAACAATGGTATTAACATGCTAGTTGTATGAACTCATTGCTAATCGTTTTCACTATAATATGAGATTAGACAATATTATTTTGGATAAGCCTAAAGATTGGAATGGATTATGTTGGACATAAGTTAGTATTTTTTAAGGATAAAAGTTTTTCTGATATTATTTATGGGATGTTATAGTAATGTAGTTTTAGAAAAAGGACAACCTGCAGGATGGGCGACATCCCATCGCGTCGGACAAGGCTGTGGGAATCGAACCCACAACCGAAGTGCGACTTCCCTTTATCGCCTACCACTGGCCTACAGGAAGTCCCTGTTTAGTAGAAACTAGTTTTATTATATTAAGCAGTATTATATAAGAAGTATAAGTCCAATTTAGGAACCATATATGATTAATCTCAATATAGATATACTTATGTATTTTTTGATAACTTTTTTAACCTTTTGTTTGAGACAGATGGAATGACCCATCATTCTATCACATGATCTGCTAACAAATCATGAATGACAAATTCAACTTCATTTGTTTAATAGATGAAGTTTAAATTTTCCAAAGAATGACCAATAGTGAGACTATACCAAAATCAAGAAATTATTTCTTCTAATTCCAATTTCATCAACTTTAGGGAAATGATATTGAAACCCAAAAATGATGTCCTAGTGCTCTTATATCTGATGAATCAGATGGTACCTTAGATAGTCACAAATTTATGGATTTGTGATTGCTGGATTTTCTATAGCCATGTTCTCTACCACTCTCCATCAGAACATGATGGTTAGATTTCTCTTCCATATCCATATTTCCACCTATGTGGAAACCCAGTGATTAGTTTATTTGCGTAACTGTTACGTTTCATTATTTTGTTTTTAAAGATTGGTTTTGGTATTCTGTTTTACGATGAGGGTTTCTATTAAAGAAACTTTCATGTAGTAAACCATTTATAACCCTGACGAATTTCAAGGGAGAAATTCATTTTAAGGGGGGTTGAATGTAACACCCTGAGATTTTATGAAAAATATTATTTTAATTTCATTAATATCTTGTGGTGTACGCTACACCAAAAGGAGCTCGCACAACATGAATCCTTGACTTGCCTTTCATTACACGCAATTGCGACCTTCATCGATAGCATGTGTAGTACACAATACCGAGTTTCACTAAACAACGATATGCTATTAAAATATTATTAAAACTAGCGGTTATGAATAGTAATAACCACTTTTTGAAATTTTGTAAATTTTATTTTTCAAAATGAACTTCATTTTTGGATTCGGAATATCGAAATTAGCTTAGGGTGAAATTTTGGTACTTTTCGGATAACTATAATTTTCTGATGAATAGTGAAAATTACTAAATTTTAATTAAAAACAACATTTTTAATCGAAATAATTAATAGTGATAAATTATTAATTTGAGTGGTTTTAAATTATATTTAGAATATATTTTTACAATTTAATACAATGTTGGTCATTGGATGTAATTTCACATGTAAACCAGACATAAACAAGTGTCAATCTTTTGATAGTTATTAACTCTTAAGAACACACCTATTTGTTTTGCCGACGGGAATTAATTTTTAAATTAATTAACGCAAATGATATGTTTTGAATTTGGTAAAATATATATCATTTTTGAGTTCATAATATCATCTATATATTAGGCATATTTTTTGGTATTTTTCTCGAAACTTTCATTTTTTGATGAATAGTGAAACCACTAAGTGGTAGTTAAAAAATTGAATTTTTCATAAAAATTAATTTTACCGCTTCTGTGAGTGGAATTTAGAAAATCCGAGAGATACGGTTAATATTAAGGACTAAAATGTGGTTCAATGAGATGAAAATAATTTTTTGTGAATAGTAACTTTTTACTTTTATTTACCACGGTTAAAAGTAAATAGAATAATTAAGGGTAAAAATGATATTATTATTACCCTAACACTTGTCCTAATTCTATTGGATAAGTGTAATTCGACCAAAAACAACCTTAGGAATTAATGATGACCATTTAGTCCAATTTGGATTAGATTAGGACATTTATTTTTAATTTATTTAAAGAAGGGTTAAAATAGTTAAAATAAAAGTTTAATAAGTAGATAATTTTTAATATACGGTTATACATAAGATAAATTCGACTATAAATATTCATTATAAATCTAATAATATTTCATACATAATGCTATTTTATTTGTAATTTTTAGACATTAAATAATTTAATTTATTTATGACACAACGATGATGCAGTAATTATCTTATGAATGAAATATTGACCTAATTGATGTTATAAATACACAAATAAATGTAATTTGAGAATTATTATGAATTCCACCAATTTTCTAGGTTAATATGACATGTTAGTATTGATTTATGTAACTTTTTCCGAACTAATCATTCTGTTATAATTTTCAAAAAAATCAATTACTAAATAGTTTCAAAATTGACATAAAATAGTTTTTAAAACAAATATTATATTATTAATTGTTATTTTATTCCTAAAAATATAAGGACCAGAAAAATGACTTAGATATGGTTATATATATTAATAATAAACAACTTGGGGTTCGTTTGTCTGGTTATAGTAATTTTATTAACCTTATAGTGTAAGAACACAAAAAGACATGGTAAAAGTATAATTATTTAACTTAAAGATAAAAATAAATTATAAGGTTAAAATAATAAACTAAACTTGTCCAAAATCTATTGGATGAGAGTATTTAGACCCATCCACACCTTAGATTCTAAATATTTCAATTTTGAGCTATTTAAAACTGAATATGGATTTATAATAAAATAATATTTTTAGTTTTTCCGAAGGTGCCCCTCTCCTCCCTTATAAAAGGGCACCTCCTCCCTCTCTTCCTCACACCACATTGAGCCTTCAAGCTCGTCCAAACACTTCCAAATTCTCTTCTCCAATTCCCTAGAAACATCCTAGAGGTCCTGTTCTTCTTCAAAGACCAATGTTAGTGCCCTAAGTGGAGGACTCAAAGAGGCGCTTCAAAGAAGAGGTAATGTCTCTTACCGATTCTATCAACTTTATTTCTTATTCCACTTATTCTTCGTAGGTTGTTTCATTATGAAGTAATAACATCACTATCACTCATATACTGATATGTTATTATAAGTATGAAACAACCCTATTTCTCCATCTATCCATCCTACGGAAAATTAAATCACCACGTGTGCGTACGTATGAAATACCGTCTCCACGCCGTGGTGTAATCTATTTTCCACCACCACCTTACTTGGATGGGTATAATGGTGTAAATAATAACTATATATGATTATTTTAAAGTCATATTGATTTTGAAATAGTATACATACACTCCAATACAATTCCACGATCATGAGAACGATATCATCGCTCGTGCGTAGGTACAGACTACAGACTCCACGACGCGATGAGATTCATTCTCCACGTTAACCATTCATGAATGATTATAAAGTATATATAATAAGTAATCATGAAATATATGACATAATAATGATATTAGATTTATGTGTATATATATTTATGTCATCTACTTAATTCCATTCAACTCAATAAGGAAATGAAAACAGCGTTCAGGCGTACGTTCGACCTACCGTCTCCATGAATGGTGTATTTATTTCCATTTAATGATCTATTATATATATGTATATTCTGAAAATGTATTATATATAAATCATGTTTTATATTCTGGAATTAAGTAATCATTATCTAAGTAATCATATGAATAATTACAAGTCAAAACACGGACGACAAATGAAACGATTTTACCCAAAATGCTCTTTAACATGGAATTTACAAAAGAACGGGTAATATAAAGTCATAAGTGAAACATATATGATATCATAACAATGAATATGATTCTGTAATAAGTCAATGACATTATTTAAATCATTATACAGGAGGTTCAGATACGTACGAAGCATATCGGACCTAAGGTAAGGGATAAATTTTCAAATCTCATTTTTATCCAAGATTGCTTATTCGTAAGTATTTACTGGGGTTATTTATATCATCAATGTCCATGTTTTATAAATGTGTCCTCATGTATGTTTAATGTCCCTTAAAAAAATTGTCTTTTACTTCATGGTATGTAAGGAATCTTTTTTTTAACATACGAGGTACTTTTTTACTTTTAAAAAAAAAGTACGAGGAGAATGTTATTTTTAACTTATACGGTGTGAACGGATTTTTACGGTTTCATAATGTCTCATTTTCATTAATCTTACTCTACAATATTTTATGAATATTTTGAACAAAATACTTTTATTTTAAAATTTAATGGCATTTTGTAAAAAGAAATTGATTTTGAAGAAAAAGGGATATTTTCCTCAAGAGTTCATTTCAAATGTTTTATCAAAACCATTTTCCATCTAAGATGACATTATTTCATATGTGTATGTTTCAAGTTTAATGTCTCTATGATTTACATGGTTTTACTTTTCTTATTATGAAATGATATCCATTTCCTTTATATGGATTATGTGATGATGGGATGATGTTTATGAAACCCAATTTATTTATTGGGTTATTATGAATGATGTATGTTTATTTTGTGGCACAAGTAATAATGATTTCATTATGATATGGGTGAGACCTATATCTCCCTCCAATGAATTGGGTAAAGATTTTATATCTTATGAGATAGACATGGCTGGAATGGTAAGTTAATCTGGTTCAGTGTTACAGGACTGAAACGAGGAGTGAACTCGATTCAGAATGGGACTTTGTCCACTAAGATGGTCTTGGCAGCAATGAATTGGCTACTATGGAAATCAATACATGTGCTTAATGGATTCCACAATTACATGTTTTATTCCCATGCTATTTTATCATGGTTTATGTTCCATTATGATCTATGCCTTATGTACTTCCATGTTTTTTGACGTTGCTCAAAATTTTGATGTTTAAAAATTATGTTCATGTTTTTAAGATCAAATGTATATGGTATTTTTATTTAATCCATGATTACCCTTACGGAGCATTTGAGCTCACCCTTTTTATGTTTTATTTTCCCACAGGATCAAAAGAAATGTTTTATGTAAGGAAACAAAAAGTGGAAGATCTTTATGGGAGATGTTGATGATCTTTCACCACGATTAGAAGATTATGTTCCATGTTTCCAAAGACACTAAACTATTACGGTCCTTGTGTGTCTGTTTTTGTTATGTATTAAGTATTCTGAAAAAGTAATGTAATGTACATGTACGTCAGGCTTCGGGTCTCTACAACTATACATGTCGGAGAGAAACAATGACACGTTGACTTCCTGAAGTAGCATCATGATTTATTTTTCAGGATTTATGATGAGATGGAAGGACTAGATCCTCAGGTCATCATCCACCCCCTCAGTCCTCCAGGGAATCATCGTGTGTACAAATAACCTCCATGAATGATGAAACCTTGTCAAGGTGTTGTTGTCGAGGTTGAGGTTGATAAACTCATTAGATCCAACTTCATCAAGAAACTCCAATACCCTATATTATTAGCCAATATCGTGCTAGTCTGGAAAAAGTACAGGCCAATCAGAGTCCATATTTATTTTTGGGATCACAACTGTCACTATCTAAAAGATACATTTCCCCTTCCCATGATAGAACTATTGATTAATGACACCACCAGGTTCCATGTACCATCCTTCATGTATGGGTATTCCAGGTATAAAAAATCTGAATAACCCCTGTAGATGAAGATTCTAGAGCCTTTATGGAACCACATGGTACATTTTGTAACATGGTGATGCCCTTCAGTCTCAATAGTGTAGTTTCAACCAATCAGCGTGACATGCATCACATATTTAAGTCGATCCTCATGACATTGGTGGAATTATTTGTGGAAAATAAGGTGGTAAAATCTCTCCTAGTCAAGTATCATCTCCAAGATCTCAAGAAATTGTTTAGATTCCTCCAATATCAATATCTAATGATGAACCCCTTGAATGTTTCCATCAAGGTCACCCATGGAAAGCATCTCAGATTTTTTTCAGATATAGGGGATTTGAGATCGATATGAATAAGAACAATTCCATTAGTGAGATGCCTCCTCCAAGCAACATTCGATAGTTCTGAGGATTTCAAGGCCACTTCGCCAATATATACTGATTCATTGAAATTCATGAAGTAAATTGTAATCCCTTATTCCAGATCATGATGGAATGCACTGATTATTAGTGGGATGAATATTTAAAGACTTACATTGAGGAAATGAAGGCGTACCTGTTATAGCTGCCGATCCTGATGCCACATATTTTAGGAAAGATGCTGGTCCTTTATGTGACTACTCTGGAATGATCTCTCAGTGCCCTTCTCACTTGGAGAAATATCTAAGGGACATATAATAGTCTGTACTATCTTAGCAGCATGCTTCCTGATACATAGACCAGATATTCTGTTGTTTAAAAGAGATGACTGGTGCAGGTATTCCCAGTGAAGAAATTGTGACACTATTTGGAGCATCACGAGATACAACTAGTGTTCTGAGTAAATCCACTAAAGATTATTCTGAACCTCCACATGTTGACAGGCGATCTAGCTCGGTGGGTCGAGATACTCAATTAGTTCGACATTAGGTTTGTCCCACAGAAGGCCATCTAGGGATAGACATTTATAGTCTTCTATGCCGCCCATCTATCTCATAAATACCAGTCTCCGGATCGTGATTTTCTGGATGAGGGAATCCTATTTATTGTCCAAGCCATTCCATGTTGTAAAATTCACTTTGATGGTGCTACCGTAATTCTCACTGGAAAAAGACTCAATAATCCCAAACTCAATAGGGTGGGCCTAGGTATTATCTTCGTTACGCCCACATAGGATGTCTTTCTATATTCATTGTTGTTGTCATAAGGTTGTACCAACAATGAGGCAGAGTACCAGGCTTACATCACTAGTCTTGTGACGTCCCTCGAGATTGACATTCCCCACATACATGTGAACGGGGACTCTGAACAAATCATCAAATAGATCATCAACGACTACATTGTCAAGAAACCAGAGCTCGTGCCACTTTTTGAGCGTTCCCTCAAGTTTATGGCCCAGTTCCCATCATGGCCAGACGTTACTCATGTCCCACATTCATTGAATAGTGAGGTTGATGGATTGGACAATTTTGATTCATCTCTTTCAGAACCCAACTGGGAAGATTTTATTATTCATGTGGTTCACTAGAGAGTCATGGATCCCGTCACCCTAGATGAAGATTATAGCCAGCAGGTAGGACACCTAACTTTCTATGCCTCTATGTCATGACCTCTTGGTCCCCCTACCACCATGATTGAGGGGACTGCTAACTGTAGGACTCCCTTGGTCGAGTTTCTCCAACACGGAAATCTCCCGGCATATTGAGCCGATCGTGGGAATATCAGACACTGCTCATTATAGATTACCCTCCAGAGTGGTCCAGTTCTTGAGAAGATCCTCTACATATGTGGTTTTAACAATTTTATCCTGTTTTTCACTCAAGTACGAGTGATTTCTGTGGTCATATAGGATGTTCATTCCATTTCTTGCAGGGCTCACCAGACTGGGATGAATGTATATCACCAGATCCAGAGGATGGGGTATTTTTTCCCGCCATGATCTGTGACTATATAGAGTTTTCCAATAGGTTCCATAAATGAAGAATCCATGCGAACATTTTTCATCAGCCACCAGATCCTCTCCACACTACCATGTACTCTTTCCCCTTTCCAGTATGGGGACTCGATGTCATGGGACCCTATCTATCAGAGACAACTCGCTAGTGCATGTTCTTCCTTACCACTGTGGATTCATTTTCGATGATAGTTGAGGCAGTTCCACTCAAGGAGGTCAAGGACCATTCTATCATTGAATATGGGATCTCTAATATCCTCTACTGATTTATACTTCCTCATACCACCCTCATCAATAATGACAGAAAATTATATGCAATCGAACTAAAGATGTTATATTGAAAGTAAAACATATATTCTAGTCATACCTCCGACTATCATGCACATGAAAATTGGAAGATCGAGGCAATCAAAAAAACAATCTATAAACTTTTATAGAAGATGGTTGGTCAGAAAAAAATAGTTGGCAAGATAAATTCCTCAACACTCTCTGGGATTATCGAACGACGACACCGAATTCCACTCAGGTGACCCCAAACTCCCTATTGTAGGAAAAAGATGTTGTATTTCCCATCTAGATTCAGTTTCCTTAATTGCACAAAACTATTTACAATAATAAAACACCAGATAAGCTAGTGGAGATCCATCTGGATAAACTAGAAGCACTCGACAAGAATAGGCTTTGTGCCCTGCACAATCTGGAGAGGCATTAGATAAATATGACCCAAGATTTCAATAGAAATGTTTGCCTCCACACTTTCTTGCTATGTGACATGGTGTTGGATTTGAAATCTCCAATGATACATGGTAGGAAACCACCCAAATTGGATTCCAAATGGAAAGGACCTTAAATCATTCACAAGGTTTACCCCAATATCGCTTACTCCATAGTTACTAGGAATGGTGAGTGTATAACTCCTCCAAACTATTCCAAATTACTCAAAGAAATACATTTCTGGATTAATACACTCTGAAAATAACTATAAATGGCGACGTATTTACCATAGGATGTTAAAATTTCTGATTAGTCTGAGCTGAAGGACGTAAAACTGCTCATCACCTGTCCCGTAGGACATTAAACTACATGTCATCCCTCATGAAGTTTAACTGTATATAGTTTCACATGACCTCAAATATTCCATTATTCCCCACATGAAATTAAAATGCGTTATATGTCCAGGAAAAACGGCATAAAACAACCCATCACCCATCCTGCATGACGATAAACTAAAAATGGTCTGAGCACTATGACCTTAAACTAAGATCACTCTCTATCCTTATTGCATGATGTAAAACTGCAAAACATCTCAAAAACCACATATAGATTGAGTCTGTTCCTCATGGGATACATAAGAATACTCATATACTTCTTCTTAGAGTCCAACACCCAAATCCTTCTTCTTGACTGTCGCTGGGTGTAGTTCCCTAGGAGTATCTCACATAGGGTAGTGTAGACTTCATTGGCCCCACTCTGGTCAAGTTTATGATGATCAAACCACATGCTCCATCTTTTTCTTCTATATTCCCACATACTCACTACATTAAGTTAAACTGTATGGACCTTTCAGAACTATGTATGGCTGGATTCATTCTCCCACAGGATATGTAGGATTTCTTGGACATTCATTTCGTAGGCCAATCCCTGAACTACATGATATCCCTTTTGGTCTGGCCCCTTGGCATGGATGCTTCTCAGAACACATTGTGTAGTTAAAGCATTATTTTAATTCATTTAGGTTAGGTTTGTCATGATTGCACCATGTATCCCCCTCCCGGGTGATCTCTTCCTCTTTCTCACTTACTATATCCACCATGACGTTAGACCATGGTAATGTTCATGCATTATTCGTCCCTTGTATTTGGGTCATCATTATATGTTACATTATAATGGACCCCAATATAGAATAGGTGATAGCCCCAGTGCTATCCTACCATCTTCGGGCCAACGTCCTCAAGATTTTCAAATGAAAAATTGATACAAGTCCAGCATTGCTAATATGGTTAGCAGTTGACGCTCATTTATTGATCCCATTTCAGGTCACTCAATAAAGATGATTTATTTCGAATATGATCAACAATCATCCTCCGATGTTTTATCCACCGATATATGTCCCTAAATGTGGGTGCAGTGATTCATTTTGTTTCGATGTCCCTTTGGACGACAGTGTGCCTTGAGCAGGTATGTTTATTTGCATGGGATCAATCTCAACCAATCTCTTTCCTTTATTATTGTTCCCTTGTAGGCTAGGGACAACCTAATCCCATTCCTTGATTCGCACACTGAGCATTGCTCAAGTAGGCTTAGGAGTTTTGTTAAGGTTGTACCTATATAAATGGTCATGAAACCAATGGTATGATATTTATGACCTTAAACAAAGATCACCAATTTCCTCATCGCGCTACATTAACCTATGTGATATATACAAATTCAAGTACATAAAACCACTCAGCACTAGTCCCGCAAGACCATAAACTAAAAACTGGTTGGGACTATCCTTTTGTGGCCCATCCACCGGTCCCTCGACCTTTCCAGCCCCTGGCCCAAGTTCTCACATAGAATTGTGCGGTGTGGTATGAACCCTATGTCCTTATTTAAATCAGTATATTTTTTTCATGCCGTATACATCCACTTGTAACACCCCACCAACCATCGTCCTTTCCATAATTTTTTAAACTGCATAGGTCCCACCACACTTTGTGTGTCCCATAATTTGGGTTTCCATCATCATTCATATCCAAAATGACCCAAAAATTGTAGGGTTGCTAGGCCCCATGTCTCTCCCATAATTTTGGGCCAACGCCCTCGAGAATTTTGGATGACGATTTGACACATGTCCCATGTTGTGAATATGGTCAATAGTCAATACTCATTTGTTCTCCCACATACCTAGACACACAATACAGATACTATTTTGATAACATGGTCAGTAGTTATCCTCGGTCTTTGTTGTCATTCTGTTGTATCCTACTTGGAAGGCATGATGAAAAACCCTTTCCACCCATCTTTCGCACGCACATGAAATTAACTGGGAATCTATAGTCTAAACTCTATGATCAGAAAATAAGATATACTACATCCTCGCCACATAATGTTAAACTGCACAACATCTCCTAGAACTACGTTTTCATGATTCCCTTCCTCCATGGATATGTAGAAAACCAAAGACATGTTGTCTTTATGTCCATCCTAGGTTCATTGTTTCATTCTCTCAGCCTCTTGGACCATGTTATATCTAATAATTATGAATGGTGTGGTGTTTTTGGAATTATGTACTCAATCAAATATGGATATTCTCTACTCTATACAAATTTCCCTTTTAGAGACCCCACTCACATATTCTTCCTTACCTAAAGACATTAAACTGCATGGAATATCTAGAACTACATGTGGCTTTATTGCCATCTTCATGGAATGCGTAGGAATGCCCAAACATTTTTTCTTCTAGTCTATCCATGTTTCTTGGAAACATTCTCTTCACTTTGGCCACATGGCCTGATTCCTCTAGCATGGAGTTTATACAGTGGGGTTTGTGATTATCTCCTCATTCATGTCGGGTTTCTAACAGCCATGACACATACCTCAATCCTCTTTCTCACTTCACAAACATACCCATGAGCACTCTGGTTCAATAACAAGAGTGTTGGATTCTATATAGACATTATCTTTCCCATTTTACATGCTTAATGATCCCCTCTTTTGGGATTTCATCATCTTTCACATTGGAAAGGACCACCATTCAACATGGAAGCTAGGCCCCAGATCTCTCCAACCACCGTGGGACAATATCCCTAAGAATTTTAAACAAAAATTTGATACACATCCTGCATTATGAATATGGTCTGTGGTGAACACTCATTTGTTGTTCTCATTTCAGGACACATGATATGGATTTTGTGTTCTGAACACAGTCAATGGTTATAATCCATCATCAAGACACCCCCATCAAGACCTAAATATTGGTTTCATGATTCAAATCATTTTCCACTCCATCATGTCCAAGTGTAATTTCGACACTCATGATGATATCCCTCAGTGTTCTTTTTCACATTAAGTGGAAAAAGCCTTGGTGAGTCGTTATTTGAGGTTCCACACCATTTCCCCCTTTCCATGTAATCATCGTGTTGTGAAAACCTCTTCTTCCCTTGTTTCCCACATCGAGCATAGCTCATAAGGGATTAAGGATTTAGTCAAGGTTTATGTCTATTTGGAAGATTCTCATATATCTTGGTCTGAGATCAAATAAGGTAAACTAAGAACACTATAAATCCTGTTTATAATACTTTAAACTATGAATCATCTTCATGATCTTCTAATGGCATGATTCCCATCCTTACAAGATACATAGGAATGCATAAGCATCTTGTCTTCAGGTCCAGCTTATCATCTAGTAATTATTTGTTCCATTCAGCCTTTTGGCCATCACATTCATATGATTATGTGGTGTGTCTTGTGTGGGATTATATCCTCATTCACATCAGGTGTGAAATACACATGCCATGTACTCCCCTTTTAAGAGCTGGTCTCTTCGGCCTCTTGTCTCGTATGAAATTAAACTGCACTCTCAGAACATCGTATGGATCAATTATCGTCCTCATATGATACATAGGAACACGTATACATTTAGTCCTTGGGTTTATCTCCATATTCTCTAACATTTTTTGGACCCTTGGACCTAGGTTTCTTCCTCGGAATTGCACATGTTATGGTGTGGACCTCGTCCTAACTCATATCAAGTATGCTTTATCACACCATGCACATTCCCCTTTAAAACCTTTTTTGTTCAACATTTGTCCAATACAAATGAATATAAACTATGATTCCTGGTCCCACATGATATTATATTGTTCCTTCCATATTGAACTGTGTTAAACATCATGGGTGGGTCCTATCATACGACCCTAAACATTGACATTATCGTCATGGCTGCATGATGAAAAAAGTCACTACATTGTGGTGTCCTCACATGAGGGGACATCATGTAGGGTATTAGATCTCCACCATTCCATTTTTCAAGGCATACATATGTCTTTATTCATGTAGTGATTCTTGGATTATCCATCCTAGGGCTCTTGTATCTCAAAAAAACTCATCAATCCATCCAAAAGACCAAACAATATATATCAAATGACTCTTCTTTTGATGCATGCTCTAGACCTATATGACAATATTGTCCTTGGTGTTGGTACCCTACCATACCAGTCTATAACTACATATAGATTGATTCACATTATCATGGAGTGTGTAGTAACCCCCACACACTTTGCCTTGGGCCATGCACAATTTTCATTTTCGATCTGTTGACCTAAATTCTCCCCAGGGAGCACATGGGATGATAGGGACTCCTACTATCCCCATTCATGTCGGGTTTTTTAATTACTCCACAAAGTGTCTCCCTCCCTAATTTCCATCTATGGTCCAATCACTATGACATTGAAACTAAGATGCAACTATCCTTGTCGTAGGACATTAAACTAGACGACATTTTCCAGAACTACATGCGAATTGATTCCCATCCTCATGAGATGCGTAATAACACCTAGACATTCCATAAATGGTTACATCCCCATTAATATTAAATCCTACAAATTTTTCAGCTCCTTGGACTAAAATATTTTGGGAGCCTGTGGTGTGGTGAGTACCTCTTGGGTTCTCATTCATGTTGTTTTTGTAACACATGCCCCATGTGTCTCCCTTGTCTCTTCCCAACCTGTTCTGACTTCCATGACTCTAAACTGAGACCTCCCTATGAGAATTATTCCTCGTGTTTGGCTAATTATCTACCCAACACACATCCCATTGAACCCAGTCCCCTTTTAATAGTCCAACCTCTACGACTATGAACTATGAGCCTATAGTCTATGAAACGTGACTTTAAAATGTTTTCCACGATCTAGACAATATGACCTTAAACTATGTGCAACGTCCTTATCATATAAAGTTAAACAATTCCATTCATCTTCCCAACCTATATGATATAAAACTATATGGAATTCAAGGTCCTCACCAGATTTGTCCTGGCAGATATTAGGTATGATCCCTAATCAAACCCTTGCTCTAACCTATTGTGCTTCCACCACAATAGTGTAATTTAAATAGTGATGGACTCCATTAAAATAACCAATCACTCCTCCCACCATGCCTTACGTACACTTTATTACGACCCTCTGCCTCCTAAATGCCTGAATTAACCCCCTAATAGTGTGGATTTATGGCCTATGGCTCGCCTAAAATACTAGGCTAATGTTCTAGATGTCTAATGGACGACATTTTGAGTTAGGCCTCATGTTTCTAACATGGTCAATGATCAACCCTCATTTTTTTATCCCCATATCATACTAACACAGTAGGGATATAGTGTGTTGAATATGGTCAATAATTATTCTTAATTGTCATTCCACCCCAACAGTGTTCCAAATTTTGGGTATCATGATTCACACATCCCACTCCCTATGTTCAGTTTGATTCTTACTCCCCTAGCATTAGCCTTCTCATGCACTACAGTGTGTTCTGGAAAACAATGATTCGACTATTCTGAGAACTCCATTCTCCAGTCAAGCCTCCCTCTCTTCCCAGAAATCCAGATCAGTTGTTTATACCCCAAATGACCGGATCATGGTCGGAACTTTCATATTAAAATGGAATAACAATATGGTCATCCTTACTTTCTCACATCAGGTGTGTCCCACATGATCATAGTGATTAATCATAGGATATTTTTTGAATGTGATTGAATTGAAACAAGTCAAAGTAAATAGTGAAACTCATGCATTTTTTTAAAGGCAGAATAGAACATGGTTATTAGGAAGAAAAATACTACAAGTGTCTAAAGTAAAAGATCATGTTAAAATTTTTTCTTTGAAGGATATCAGATTGGCGAGGAGTCCATCAAACCAAGTGATTTTAGGATTAACCCCCATGTTGGAAAGGCCATCTACAACTATGTTGACTTATCTATATACATGTGTAATGATATAGTTGATATCTATAAGTGAACGGTTGCAATCTATCCAAAGTGTTGTGATTGGCCAAGCAAGATGAGTTACACCGTTATAGATCTCTTGCAAGATGGTCGTCGAGTCACTTTCAATCTAGAGATTTTTCCCACCAAAGGGGATGGAAAAGTCGATGGCATGGATCAAACCTAGCATATCAGCTTCTTGGGAGGTTTCGTAGCCACTATTCCCATGAAACATCCAAGAATCTATCCTAAATGATTCTTGATGACTGCAGGACACCCTGCCGGCCCCGTGTTTCCCTTAGAGGCACCATCAATATTGATTTTGATCCATCCAGGTAGAGGTTCCCGCCATAAAACCTCTAGAGTGTGATGTGGTTGACAAAAATTTCCATTTATCTATAGTTGCTTGAAGATTCTTATGTCATGTATGGTGTTGTGGAGATGATACATTTTAATAATGTGACATCATGTATAGCATTGAGGAATTGCATCCATCTTTCATTATGATTGAGTGAAAAATTGTGATGGATAATAGCAATTTGATCATACCAGATTACATTGTGGAGTTCAGAAACCACAGAGAAGAAAATGTTCTTGATTTATTGAGAGCCTCCCATTTCTATAAAACTCTTTTTTTGAGTTCTAACAGAGTCAAAAAACAATCATATACAATAAAAAGTTGTCATGAATATAGTTCTAATGAGTATAAGTAGTAATACAAGAATAAAAAAGGTGGTTGGCATCTTACCTGTGTTGATTGCTGATTTTACACTTAGAGTACTATTCTATAGCAATGGATTGAAGGCCAATTTCAATTGAGACTATGTTCTGAGAAAGAAACCTGATGATATTGAATTATCCAGGTCTAATTAAAGTATTGCTAAAATGTTTGAGCCTTCTGTAATAAATATCAGAATCATCACAATAATGATTGTATAATTTTTTAGAGGTGATCATACCATTGTGAGCTGGATCCCAAACAATGAAATCCTCAGTGTGTGAAAAAGTGTAATTTTCAATAACATTTAGAATAGTATCAGGGTGATGGTCATGGTGGGAATTTAAAATATCTTTGATAGTACATTTAATATTTTTAGGAGTGTAATCTGAAGAAATCATCAAAATTAATGGCATGTCAGCCGAATTGTCTACCCAAAATTTCATGGAAGAGTCACGAGAGATCATCCATCAGGCATTAATCATAATTTTGTTGAAGGAGTGTTTGATGGAAGGCCAAATGTAAGACTTAATGAAACTAGAGATGCACATCCTGTGTTTGGTAAGGACTCTATTTTTATGAAAGGTGATAGCACGTGAAGGATTATGATGAAGGCTCCATGTATGTCTACCCTAATGGTCTTCATTGAAGAGTTTTAGATTTTTAATACCAAATCCACTATTATAAAGGGAATTTAAATAGTTTTACTTGGGTTCAATCACAATATTTCTTTCCAGGGTACTTTCAGTCCAGATGAAATTCTTAATAGTGAGGTTTATTTTTTTAATAAGACCTACATGCCATTTATAAACCATCATGGTGTAATCCAATTTAGAGATAATTTTTTATTTAAAAAGGTAAGACCTACCTAATGTGGTCATAGACTTACCTTTCAACAACGCTAACACATTAAGAACCTGGTAAAAAAATAGACAAAAAATTAAAAGATTTGGGCTTTCCCCTAAAAGATAGGAACACCACTGTAAGTGAAAGGATGCACACATTCTTTAAGGTCGAGGTCATGGATAATGCTAAATTTTCAGTTGGGGGATGTTTTTTCTGAAGAATATGAAGGATTTGTTCTAACTAGTGGTTGGACATAAACCTATTCATAGTGTGAGTGCATATTTTTGAGGCTGAGGAAGTTTCTTTTATAACATTGAAGGAATATAATGATGAAATTATCATAAAAATTTGAGTAGGATCATTTAAATTCCTAGTGAAGAGATGGGTTTTTGTTTAATCTAGGCCACCATATGATTAATCATGCCGCTAAGATACTCTTCCGCTATTGAGAAAATGATGGAAAATGGAGGATCACATAGTTTGACACCTTTAGTGCATTTAAAATATTCTCGAGGGGATCCATTAGTCAAAATAGAGATAGACATCGAGTTGGAAAGAGTTCTGATCGCAGAGGTGAATTGTGTATTAAAACCAAAGCATTGTTGGACATTGAATATGAAGCATCAGTCCAAGGTCTAAAAGGCGTTCTTGATGAAAATCGTAATAGCTATGTTACCTCCTTTATTTGGTTTATTCATATTGTTGAATCATTTTTAAGCATGACAGATATAGTCTTGAATGTATATTCCTTTTATGAAAACAAATTGGTTCTAGGAGAAAATTTTATCTGTGATGGTGGAAAGTTTTCTAGAAATGATTTTAGTGATAATTTTATAAAGAGAATTTATAATAGAAATGGGGTTAAACTATTGAAAATTAGAGGCATTATCCACTTCAGGGATTAAGGTGAGAAACTGAGCATTGAGTGCATGAGGGAGCACAAATGTGGAGAAAACGTTTTTAACAAGATTACAAACATCATTATGGATAATATACCAATAACATTGAAGGAATACATTATTTAATCAATCAGGACATAAAGTACTATAAGTATTTAGACTAAAGATAATGTCTTTGATTTCATGTTCCATTGGAGTGGTAAGGAGGAAAGTGTTGTCTTCTTCAGTGATCACAACAGGAATGACCTCAGGAAGGAGGTTCTTATTTATTTCAAAACCATTAAATATAGTTTCATAGCAGGGGACAATATGATGGGAAATGTCTTATTCATTATAATTCAGTTTTCACCATCCTTTAGAAGAGATCACAGCTTGCAGGACTTTCTGATACATTTATGAGAATTATAAAATTTGGTAATTATATCACCATCAGTTTACCATTTAACTTTAAATGAATTTTTTGGCATATTTTCATTAAATATATGTATGGATTTGGGTTTTATGTCATTATTTAGCTCTTGATTAGGATCAGTGTAAGCATCAGAGTTGGTGTTATGGGTTTTAATTTCATTGAGCTCCTTCTCAAGAAGCATTATTTCATTACTAACTTGTTTGGATTTGGAGCTACACCAGAAATTAAATGTTTTTAGTTGTTTTAATTTGAGGATACATAAGAAGGAATATTTGTTATGTGAAATATAGGACCAAAATATTTTGGATTAAATGGGATCACTCTTCATGAGAGAACCAAGCATTGTTATATATGAAAGGCAGAATTGGTTTGTTGGCTTCAGATAAGGCACTGACCATGATGGGGTGATGATTAGAGTTCAGAATATGGAGAGTGGTGTGGGAGATAAAGTCTCATTTATCTAAATAAAACCCATTTTGGAAGGCTCTCTCCTATTTGGAGGAAACCACATTGGTATAATGTCTCTTATACTAGTTGTATTTCACAGCTATAAGATTATTTTAAATGAGGTTTTTTCCCCAATTGAGGCTTTGAATTCCCCATTGGAAATATAGGCATGTGAATGATCAATTTTTTCACTTGAGTTACAAGTGACATTAAAATCACCAATAAGAAACTTGGGGGAATTAATGTTATTGCTTAGAATAAGAAGGTCATACCAGTGAGTTATTCTCTCTCAGAATTTGTTTTAGCCTAAAAAAGGTGAAAGAAGAATGATTGACCTCAATATTAAAAGTGAATGAAAAAATATGATAAGAGTTATCTAATACACTTGTATTTTATAAATAAGAGTGTGTAAAAATCCATTGAAAATCACCATTTAGGGTGTTATGGATAGCACCAATGAAAATGTAATTGTGCTGACATAAATATGTGTTTTTAGAGGAGAATGATATTTTAGGTTCAGCAATAGAAAATAACATGGGATGATGGATATGAACTATTCTTTTTAAAACATTTAATGTGTCAGTATTAGAGATTCCCTAACAATTCAAAAATATAATCTTCATTTAAACCGGAATTTGGAGTTAGAAATCCCCATTTTATTTTTACTGGAGCCTTTTTTTCTTTTAGACCATCTAACATCTTGATTGTTAGTGGATTTTTCCTATTCATTTGTGTATTTTTCAAGGTTATTTATTGATTCTTCCATTACCGATTCATGCAATAATTGGTCTATTCACTTCTTAGTACAAATCGACAAAGGGTTGATAATATGGTTGGAATTCAAATTTCAATTATTTAATAAGAAAGTGTTAATAAGTGGAAGAAATGTAGTTGGAAAACCTAGAGCATTTGAAGGAGATGCATTATGATGATTGACAATGCATAGATCTGAAGGAGATAACTATAGCATTGGAAGTGTATCATTATTTTCATATATGTCTGGAGAGTCTTGTAAAGAGGGATTATAACCATGAAATAAAAAATACGCATTTGTATGAGTTATAGGTTGCATATCCATGGGGGTGTTGTTCTGTTTTCAGCTCTTAACGGGCTACAAGGAGAGGAGAGGGCAATGGGGGAAGAAATTAGTATCGTTTCATTGTTTATGGTTTCATTATTTATATCAAGTTGTAGAATGGATACCCTAGAGTCCACTGATGGTTGATTATTCCTATAGTAGGTTTTGAGGGCCGACATGACATGTTCATGAGTCATGGTTGAGCTTTCTCGCAATGGGTTGACAGTTTCCAGAATCTTGGGAGATGAATATTTCACAGTAGTATGCAAGAGTTTAGTAGAGCCATGTTCGGTCTTAGGGTAGGACTGTGAGGTCCCAACTTTCACAGCATGTCTAATTGAGTCCAATGATTCAACACATATTACATCAGAAGTGTTGACATGGGGGGAGACATGATCATATGTATTACCATTATCTTGATTCATAGTCTCTCGAGGATTATAGAGGGAGGGTTCCTAGGGATGTCCTGGATCCAAAGATGGGGAGATGCTATGAGTAGTGCCCGCATTGCATGCACTGCAATGCAGTTGAGTAGGTAGAGGATCATTCTCCCCCAATGAGTGTACATCGTTCTGTATGGGTGTGGAAATTGAGTTCTGTTCTGCTAAACATGTAATGTGATTTTCTATCTCAGTGTCTTGTTTAAAGGTGTATAAGACTAGAGTTACTAATTCAGTAAATTGGTCTTCATCCATTTCCTCCTCTACACATAGATCATCCTAGTTAGTACCTGTGTGCTCCCCTATCTGAGTTGGAGTGAAACTTTTTTTCACCCATGTTTCAGATTCATATTTTGGTGGTTCGGGTGTTCTTAATAATGGAGATTTTTCCTTCCTAAGTCTCGATATTTCATTAAAATCATTTTCATGTGGTTGGATTACGTGTTTTCTAATCACTCTATAGTTGTAGATGGTATGACCGATGATCATGGAATAGTCATAAAATGGATGTTTCCTCTCATACTAAAATATAAATTCTATTTTGTAGTCATTAGCAGTGAAATTGATAGTATTAGGTAGCTATGAATAAAGATTAATATCATCCATGACTTTAGAAAAGAGTCTTAAATATGCATTTAAGGTTCAGAGGTCAATTTGTAGGGAATAACCATTGCTGGAGACTATGTCATTTGGGATATTTGAGTTCCAAAAAAACAATTAAGACCATGGATTTTGATTTAAACATGAGCCATTAGGTCATGATAAGTGTGTGGTTTAATGTTAGCATCCCAGTTAGAAAGTCGAAGAAAACAAGGTTTTAAATTAAGATTCCCTAACTTCCAAACCCTATCAAAATCCTCCAGATATTTATGAAACATATGAAAATACCCTTTGCCAATTGGAATTAGTTTCTAATTCACAAAGTTCCAAAAATGGGAAATATGGGTATTTAAATCAAATATTGACTTGGGGAAGATACCTTTGAGATAGGAGATGCGACACATAATAGAGAACCTACACATTTGCATGCATTTTTGAAGAACTTCTGGGTCCACTTGCACGAAGAAGCCACTGTCATCACAAATTTTGACAAGGGGTGGATTCATCATGTTTACGATGTTCAAATAAGTACACATTAGTGCATCCAGGAACAGGATCCCCTGGGATATACTAGAAAAATAACTAGTACGAGAAATATCCCTAGAGCCATCATCATTGTGTTCTCCGGAATCTAGATCATGAAAATGGGATCCTGGGATCATCTCAGGATTCTTGTAATGGTGAGATTGAAATTTCCCAAGAATCATAGAGTCTTCCATCTTTGGTAAGCTCTATATAAAACATGAGGGAATGACCAAAACACTTTTTGATTTTAATAGAGAGATGGTCTCCCATCTCTCTAACCCAAAGTGGAACCCATGCATGAAATAAGCATAATAAAAAAAATCAAGAAAGTATGATTACGATTTTACACACATTACAACATTGAGGGATTGGACCCTCCCATAGACAGGTTGATCTATTTAATAGAGTTTCCCAGCTCCACTACTCTTTAGCTTGTGGAATCCAGGATCTGTTGTCACCGGTTTAGCTCTCGCTCATCCTAGATGATGGGGGGACATAGCTCATCAGCCACGATCTGGGCCTGCTTATCGTCGGCTCAGATGATATCCATCTCCCCATTGGGTTGCTTCATCCTTTCTTGGACCATTTACAACTGGTCCATTATGCACGATATGATCCCCAATTGCACATCGAGAAAAGTAGAGTACTCGCCCGCCCATGCCCTCAACCACTGTATCTCATTTTTGGCCTCCTAGAGACTATGTGAGTTCATCGATTTCCAGCGCTGTTGGCCCACACCAAGGCCACGATCATGCACCTAAATATTCTCCACTAGGATGTCTCAGAGGAGCATATGAGGACTCTGGGCATCCCCTCAACTAATGCATATTTCATGCATACAAGAATGAAGCCTCTCCATCTGTTCAATCAATTGTTCCTATGGGGTCTCCCCAATGAAGATCATAATCTACTTCTGTGACTGCCAATAGATGATCTTTCTATCCTCTTGATCAGAGGCTATCTCATCCCATTAAATGAGTTAGGTGGATTTATTTGTAGGGAACGCCTTTAGGAACTCATCAGTATGATCATCGTTCTGTGACTGGTCAGTTAGGTCAGGACCCATGTCTTCCGATTGATTGTCGTCATTGGATTCTACCTTAATTATTTCATGATTGGCCCTACTGACAGTCCCTCTGGGTGATTTGGAGCACAACATTTTAGTCATTATGGTTGTCTTCTTCCAAGACCAATATCATTCCCCTAGAAAAGGCAGCGCTAGGAGATCCTGTAATCCTCGACATGGCGGACCAAACCAATTGAAGAGTTGTTCTTATAAAAAACACACACGCATCAGTTGACCTATTCCAATGGATGACATGTACAAATTTAGCAAAGGAGACTTACTGAGGTCAAATAGTCCATCTCTCCCCTGGGTTGTTGCTATCAGGGCCTCGATGTGTTTCACTCTATATAAGGATGGAATTTATGAAGACTACAGAAGAACAACCATGGGTATCATGGCCCAGCAAGGACAATAATCGTCATTGTTGAGAGTGCAGATCCTGATGTTCCCGCAGCTGCATCTACTATTGTGCATGAGTGGGTCTTGCATGTGAGGCCCTCGAACATAGGACGATTATTAGTAGAGAAGTATTAAATGACTTGGATGAAGACTAAGGGAAAGTGTTTTAGGGTTTACCTGAAGAGCCTCTAAAAACTCCTCTAGTTCTGTGTTTGCCTCCTCACCCTCCTCTAGAGGGCTCCTTCCACCGGCCTCTTCACCCCAAGAGGACCTTTATGATTCTTCCAGTAAAGGGAAGCGCTACATAAACTCAGAAGCCAATAGCTATGAAGGGGATGTTTTATTGAGAATCACATTTACTTGATCCTTCATTTGATGCGGAGAACCTTGAGACTGCAAAAAGTATGTCAGCTAGGTGATATATTTCTTCACCTCCACCTGAGATACTGGAAAACAAGCACTACAAGGACCAATCCCCTCCAAGTCCATCCCAACACGGATCAGATGGTGACACATCTAGGATGGGTTGAGTAATTGTCTATTGATGTCCCAAATTTCTGAGGCCTCTAGGAAGACAGTGTCCTCAGGCATGTCTATATGGTGTAGCAGCTTCCTTGGATCTTGCGTGGGTATTCTATGGAACCCCCTAGTTGGCATCCCCTCCGGATAACTCTAGTCCTCTGTGGCCGAAAGGTCCATAGATATAGCCTTACTATCGGTTCCTGCAGGCCTCGCCACTACTAAATCCCCACTACCAAAGTACGTTCTTGCCTCCTTCCAGCCCTAACCTAGAGGTTTAGGAGGTACCCCGTCGCTAATGCAGGAGGTATACCACATCAGCATGTATCTTGGGTAGGTTGCCTCACAGATCGTGGCATACTCTTTCACCAACCCATAGACTACAATGGGTGGAAGCAACTCATTCCGCATCTTCTCATACACCAGTGTGGACAAGAGAAACATCTTTTGAATCACACATGGATGGTCCTCATGGAGCAGTCCCAGGTAGACCTGTGGAGTGAGCCTCTGCATGCACTGAAACTACCTCGTGAAAGAGTGCAAGTTGTATCACTCCCAGAGTGGTTCACAGCCAACTCGCGCCACTAGGACACCACACTGAAAGGACTATAGGTTGGTCTGTTTCTCCTCCATTCCCTGGACTTCATTAGTGAACATACATTTTGGAAATAGGAAAGGGTGGAAGTTGAACTCGTCCACCTTCCAGAACCAGTTCAGCACCAGTGGCTGGGTTAGCTTGGTCGGAAAACTCCCCACCTTGTTTAGAATAGATGATCAGAATTATGATCCTAGAAGAGAAATTGGGTTCATATATTAATAGATTACCAAAATATGCACCCTTATCCACCCATAGAGAAAATGGAATAGAAAATATACCCTCTGTGGAATCTTACCTTCACTGATATGCCAAAACACCTTATACATCTTAGTGATAATCGGGATCCCTACGTTGAGCTGATCCCCCATTGCCAACAAGGATACCATGATAAACATTCATAGATACACACCCATGTTCTTAAACATCACATCTATAATCCAACCACATATGAGTAATAAAATGAACATATCCAACTTAAACACCAGTTATGTCTCAGTGCAGATACTGAAACCCTAGGTCTTCCACTTCTTGTCTTCCATGAGTCAAAATTAGGAGAGCTTATTACTGTGCTGAAGGACCTTTGGGTAGGTTGAAGACCTCACAGGAAACATTCCATCTAAAAGGGACTTTAGGAACCACCTGAACAACTTCTTAAAGTGGACAACCCTCACCGACTGCTTGTCCTCGCCCGACACTAGGTCCCTCAATTAATTTTCCAATAGCGGCGTCTAATCTGTGTCCCCACATATAATCATAGCGAGGTACAACTCGTCATATATTACCCACTATATTGGAATCCTCAAGATTTTTCACAAGTCCCATAGGATGATACTTACCTCCCCATGGTTAAAAAGGAACGTGTTGTTCCTCAAAGTCCACTAGCTCAGCAACTCCGGCATTAGCTTATTCCGTGGTAGATGTGGAATTTGGAAGCCCAAACATCATCATAGAGACACACTTACCATAGTTCTACCCCAAAATCCTCACAATAGGCACATACCTAGTAGTCTTAATCCGTGTTTTCCATGATGTTTCTTCCCTAGCGCGAATGCCACCCATTAGTCGAACCCTTCTCTAGGTTCCCCACAGCCGCCATTATAATGGTGTGATACTGCGAGGTAGATACCTATTGCATCAATGCCTTCCCATAAACGCTGTTAACATGGTTTTATAAGCAGTTGGCATTGACGGGGGAATAATCCTTCCATGTGTGATGGTCGGCCACCCAAAACCACTGGCGATGACATGGTGTACTCCTAAACTATTTGGAAATCTCATCCCTACTCTCTTCAGGAATGAAAATTCCATCTTGTAGATAGAATCCATATAGAGGCATACATTTTCAAGTCGGTAGTTCTTCTGAATCTTTGAAAGTAGCTCTACCAAGGACACATGGTCTGAATGAATCTACACATACTCCCCAATTCCAATGTTGTCATCCATCTCTTCCCTCCATGAAACATCCGCAAGTACCCCCCTGTCAGCTTCCTAATGATCCATTCAGTCTTCAAAATTTTCTATTTTCTGTTCTCGATCGTGAAGCTCATTTTTGGTGGTCGATCACAAAGCTCAATCGTGGATCTTGGTCATTGAAACCTTCCACAAACCTCGTAGACTAAAGCTGTGGAGTGCACACACAGAAATTCAAAAGACTTGTTGTGTGCCGCAGAGTAGAAAGAATATGATTCAAAAATAACTACTCCAGATCATGCGAAACATCACAAATCGAGATTATAATCGTCAAGAATGTGATGTTGGGAATGGAAATAATAGGGTTCTGCCTCCCCTATTTATAGTCGATAAACCCTTGGGTTCGCGGTGTAACGACCTGGACCCGGCCAGCCACCCAAACAGTGCCGAATGGGTCAGGTGTCACTACATTAGGCGCCCCTCCCCTGAATGACAAAGGCTTCCAACTAGTAGCGATGTTCTGTTAGGTATCGTGGGGAGGCTATACCATCTCGGAGGATCATAATAACAGTATTGGTCCGATTATAATTGTAATGATGCAGCGGAATGAAAGACTCATCAAATTCAAACAAGACCCACAGAGCGGAAGCATAATAGATATAAATAAATGGAAGAAGCAGTAAATATAACAACATCAGAAGAAATAAACACAACATCATGATGATAACATGTAACTACTACTGAACAATAAAACATGAATCCAGAGCAGGTCATACAAAACTGAATATAAAAGGGAGCCAATGGCTAACCAACAGTAGCTATAACAATTAAGCATGTGGATACAGAAAAGAAAACAGAACAAAGTAAACCCCAAATAGGCATGACCTGAAGGTCCATACCATCTCCATGAAACAACAAACACAACCCAGATCCTGAAGCTGGCCTCTTTCCTGCATGTAAATCTATAAAGTCCGCCCACATCCCGAAGGGCCCGTGCAGGGTGTGACATAAATCTTAGTAGAATACCACCAAACGATGCATACCAAATATATGTGTTTAAGCAGTCATGCACATACAAGGAAAATAGTAAACAGTACATTGCATAGGTAAAACCAAACTCCTCTGTTTCTTAACATCCACTATGGAGTATCTCCTGCTTCGGCCAACGATGGAATCTCTGTTGTGTAACCCGGCACGGTGTGCCACATGACACCTCTTGTCTCAAGTACTGACATCCCGACGGCACACCCATGAATAGAAACTCGGCACAATGTGCCTCATGACACCTCATGACTCAAGTACCGAAATCCCAAAGGCACACACATAAATAGTAACCCGGCACCATATGCCTTCTGACACCTTGTGTCTCGAGTATCGACGTCCTGAAGGCATGTACAATAATAGTAACCCAGCACCATGTGCCTCCTGACACCACGTGTCTCAAGTACTGACGTCCCGAAGGCACGCCCAAAAATAGTAACCCATCACCATGTGCCCCTTCACACCTTCTGTCTCAAGTACCGACATCGCAAAGTCACGCTCATTCCCTGAAGGCTCCTCACCTCCCATGTGGCTTTCTACGGCAAGCACCCCCAACCAAAATACCTAACGGCAACTATGGGGGCCTCTACCCACACGAGTGGTCAAAACCACCACATCATAGAGTATCTCTGTGTGCACACTAATCAAAGTCCTGGGTGAGCCGTAATCATGAAATAATACCTAAGAAACAAACACATACGACACCTCATGTCCCTAAGACCATGACACTCAAGTCTGATGGAATCGTCATCCTAGTAACCAAGGCCATGCCGAACCTGACATTCGAACTGCCTCAAGCTGACATCCATGACGCCCAATCATGTGGTAAAAACCACCCAATGTAACTCGGGTGAAGCCCAACTTGTGATTAGCATCACTCAAGCATAACCGGTATAGGCCCAACACAACCCAAAGGGTCCAGCATGTGCAATTCAGCAATTTCATATATAACATATTTAAACAGAAAACATAAACAGGAAAAATAATCTAAACAGATGAATTACACTATGCATGGTGTTGTCCCTTACCAAAAATGAGATCTTAAATGCCTCTAGAAATTTACATCAGGTTTTAATAATTTAAACTAACAGTTTAACACATTAATATTTCAATTAAAACCATTCTGACATTCCCCGACCAAAATGCCCCGATGAGCAACTACCCCTCACCCAGTCCCACAAATGCAAACTGGTAACAGGGAATACCCAAAGGCATCCCATAGGTCCCACATGCAATTAAATACTAAATAGCAGATAAAACGGTTCATGCTCAAAATACATAAAAATGCACCGAAGGCCGCGTCACGCAAAGAACCACGAAAACACAAAATGAGGTATTCACCACCTACTTGAGACTCATATGATGCTAATCCTACAGTAATAGCCGCCAATTCGGTCTAAAATGTGGTAAATCTATAGAAGAATCAATACTGTTCAAACGCCTATAACTCTTCCTATAACAAAAATCAAATAAAACATCCAAAGAGGTATCGAGGCCTTATCGAGGGGGTTCCAACGCATCAATCAGAGATTGAATCGGGTATCAGACAGACGATTGGTAGAAGGAAAAAGATACGGCCAACATGGTTCATGAAAGCGGGTGAGATATTTAGGTTCTTCCTCAATACGAGGTTACTGCCCCTTTTAACGCAAAAAAAATAAACTACACGACATGTACTTCATGACTACACACCGTGTATATATCATTTAACTGTTCATTTGGCAGTTGGGATACAACCGACCTGCCGATCGGAGTACATGACATGTAATTATGGGTACATGGTGTGTACTTTGTTCCTCTTATCTCCCTCGCTGACTTACCGACATTCCATGTATATCACTCATACACGGCTAGACAACACGGTGTTTCCAAGGGGAACACGGTGTGTACCTAGTTCTACCCATCCAATAGGCTTACATGCCATGTATGGAATCTACACGTTCGCGGGTACACAGTGTGTTTAAAACTACATGTCGTGTAGTAAGGAACTTCTATATGGTCATCACCCAGCATGTACTTGGTGAGCACACGTCTAACACTCGCATAACATATAAAAGGCGTGTTCTTAAAAGTACAAGGTGTGTAGTTTGGAAATTTCCAGAAACTTCAATTTTCTACAGTTTCATCAGAAACCAGTCAAAAATTCAAACATGGTTGGGATTTTGACCCGTTCTAAAAACCCAAGTTCTTACAAACTCCCCACCTTAACATAGCTTTTCCCCGAGATATCAAACGAAACTCAAAGATGGCAGTTCACATACCACCCCCAACAAAGAAACCTGGATTCCCCCGGTCTCATGGTTCAGGCTATATTCCTCAAGGGGCTCCCCAGCTTAGGAATCGCCTTACCCGGTCTCAACCCAACAAAACATAAATCAAACAAGGTTTACAAACCTGTTTTCCGAACGCATAGTTCTCCCGTGACACATCATCACCCCTACACCTCATTGGTGCTCCTTCATCGCTTCTGACACCAAATGTAGCCCACACCACATCGGTGTCTGCCTCCACGAGGTCTTGGTGCCTATCACCTCAACTAACCTGCATCCACGATTCCCCGATTCCCACGACACCTCATGTAACCGGCATCATTGATTCCCCAATGATATGAATCTCATAAATATATATATATATATAATATATCATGCACCCGATATTGTGCGAATCCCCCTGACTACCATCTAGTCAATCCACTCAGATCATGTGCACCACATGCACTCAATACAGACATACCTTTATATGTCAATCCAAAAAGGAAACATTGAGATCACGACCACAACACGGTATACCTCTGACTGTCGTCGTCTCATCGGCCTGCTACGTATTTGGCAGCTCCACGGCGTGCACCTAGACCGAAACACAGTTGTCTGATGCCTGAACTCCCTACGATGATGTGCCAGTCACCGGCCACTAACGCCTCAGCTGGGTCCCATCGTCTTTTTCATGACCTTCGCACACAACTACACCTCGACTACCCTCACCGGGTACCGAACCTGAACCAACTCCAGACTCTACAGTCTGTCCTGGTCCCTGCCTGCCATCTATCTATGAAGGCTGGCTACAAAACCTCTCCAGATGCTCGTCCTATCCACATGCCCGACAATCCTTCAGAGGCCTATTGCACTGCGCCCGAACATGTCCCGGTTGTCCACACTGAAATAAAATCACCAATGAACTACCAGGAGGTGTTCTAGCTGAATCCCAAGCCTAACTGCCATGCTGGAACTGATCCAGTCCTCACATCCTGCTGTCTGAGCCATCACCTGAAGCTGTCGCCCTGACCAAGTGATATTTCTCTCTCTCATTACCCTCGACTATGATCGCCTAATTAACTATCTTGGAAATAGAACCCAGCCCGATGATGTTCACCGGGACCCAAATGGCGTGTTGTAATCCATCCTCAAAGTGCCTCACCCTAGCTGTGTCATCTCTCACCATACGAGGTGAAAAGCGAGACAACTCTATGAGGGTAGCTGTGTAGTCCATGACGGACATGTCTCCCTACTGAAGACTCAAGAACTCCTGATATCTCTATACCCTCAGTGTCTCTGGGTAGAAGTGCTCAAAGAACATGTCCTCAAAGTCCTTCCAAGCTAGTCCCTCGTGCCTACGAGCCTGTACATGTACATCCCACCAATGCTTCTCCAGTCCTCTCAGCATGTACATATCCATCTTGACCCTTCGACCTTGTGTCATATCGACCTGCTCGAAGATCATCTTCAAACTCTCTATACAGTTCATAGCCTCATGCGGACCACCCTCACCCTAAATAAGTGGCAGGTTCTGTAACTGGAACTCCCGGGTAGGATACGCCATAGAAGGATATGTACCATGCACGCCTCTGTCAATCCCCAGCAAGACACGTACTAGGCTAGCTCGGAGATTCTCGTCAATCCATGGTCCAAACATTGCCAATCTTGACTGTTGTCCTGCTTGCACTGGATCCTGAACCTAATCTTGTATGTGAGCCTGTACCTACGTCTCATACTCTGCCTATGCCGAATTCTGACCATGATCTTGTGGCACTGTATCATTTCCGTCCTGATGCTCCATCGAGTCGTGAAGGAGTAACCCGCTGAATACCACAAATGGTCAAACATCCCACATATATATAACAATATATTGTACACATATATGTAAATAAGTAAAAGGCAGTGCATAACAAAAACCCTTAATCCCCCGCACTGCAACCCATACCCCATGGAATCCCGGCCTCATAGCCTCCTTACCCTCCCTTAACAAAGCCAAGTATCATTATTACTTTGGTCCATGCCCGTCCTGACAACTCACGCTGCCTCAAACAGACAACTGAGTCACCCAATCTTGATAGTTACACTGCCTCGGCCATAGTACATGCATGCTGTAATAAGAGCCAGACCAAAATATCCTGCAACATGCAATTATATAAATATATAAAGCATGGAACATCACATTACAACAACAAGAAATATTATCAGGAATTTAACCTATTCAAATTTCAGAGCATATAATGCATGGCAATTGATTTTTTTCTTCACATGGTATTATCACATCTCAAAGCATATGTGAAATTCTGAAATTTAAATACCCTAAAATGTTCTTATCAAAATCCAAGAAAACAATCCTTTCCATACCAGGCCAAGGTCCAATTCTCCCTTACCACCCCGGGTCAAGGGTTACATATTACAATCAATAACATCACACATCAAGTGAGCCACCGAGGTGGAAATCATATAAACTATAATCCAAGCAATAGAAAACAACAAATTCCAACCCATGGTAACTTGGTCCATCCCTCGTATCTCGGGCTGCAGGCACTAAATCACAAGTTAGGAACCCAGTTCTAGTAACAACCAATCTCTGGTCTACCATATCCCAAATAGTAAAACTAGCAGAAATAAAAGAGAAGTTCCAAACTCATTAGTAGCTAGCAAAGAACTGCTACTAAATCCCTGTCAAGAACTCCTCTGATACCACTTTGTAATGACCCGGACCCGGCCAGCCACCCGAACAGTGCCGAACGGGTCAGGTGTCACGACCTCAGGCGCACCTCCCCTGAACGCCAAAGGCTGCTGACTAGCAGCGGGGGTCTGTTAGGTATAGTTGGGAGGCTATACCCTATCAGAGGATCATAATAACGATACTGGTCCGAGTATAATAGTAAAGATGCAGCGGAATGAAAGACTCAGCTAACTCAAACCAGACCCATAGAGCGGAAGCATAACATATATAAATAAACAGTGGAAGAAGTAAATATAACAACAATAGTGGAAATAAACACAACATCATGATGATAACATGAAACTACTACTGAAAAATAAAACTTTCATCCAGAGTAGGTCATACACAACTAAATATAAAAGGGAACCAATGGCTAACCAACAGTAGCTATAACAAGTAAGCATGAAGATACATAAAAGAAAACATAACAAAGTAAACCTCAGCTAGTCATGACCTCAAGGTCCGTAACATCTCGATGTAACAACTAACACAACCCAACTCTTGAAGTTGGCCTCTTTCTTACACATAAATCCATAATGTCTGCACGCGTCTCGAAGGGCCCGTACAGGGTGTGAGACAAATCTCAATAGGATACCACCCAATGGTGCGTACCAAATATATGTGTTTAAGCATTCATGAAATTACATGGAAAACATTAAATAGTACAGTGCACAAGTAAACCCAAACTCCTCTGTTGCTCAACAACCACCATGGAGTATCACCTTCTTCGGCCAACACAGGTATCTATGTTGTGTTACCCGACACCATGTTCCACATAGCACCTCATGTCTCAAGTAACGACGTCCCGAAGGCACAACCAAGAATAATAACCCGACACCATGTGCCTCCTGACACCTCATTCCTCATGTTCTGACATCCTGAAGGCATGCCCAAAAATAGTAACCTGGAACCATGTTCCTCCTGACACCCTGTGTCTCAAGTACAGATGTCCCAAAGGCACACCCAAGAATAGTAACCCGGCACCATGTGCCTCCTGACACCTCGTGCCTCAAGTACCGACGTCCCGAAGGCATGCCCAAAAATAGTAACCTAGAACCATGTTCCTCCTAACACCTTGTTTCTCTAGTACCGACATCCTGAAGGCACCCCCAATCCCAGAAGACTTCTCACCTCTCACGTGGATTTATACGGCAAGAACCCCCCACCAAAATACCTCACCGCAAATACGGGGGCCTCAACCCACACGAGTTCTCAAAACCACCTCATCACGGAGTATCTCTATGTGCACACTACTCCAAGTTCGGGGTGAGAGATAATCACCAAATAATACCGAAGCCACAAACACATCTGACACCTTGTGTCCTTAAGACCATGCCACTCAAGTCTGATGGAATCACCATCCTAGTAACCCGGGCCATGCCCAACCTGACAGTGGTACTGCCTCAAACCAATGTCCATGACACGCAATCCCATGGTCAAAACCACCCAATGTAACCCGGGACAAGCCCAACCTGTGATCAGCATCACTCAAGTGTAACCGGTCCAAGACCAACACAACCCAAAGGGTCCATCATGTTCAATTAAGCAATTGCATATATAACAAATTTAAATAGAAAAAATAAACTGGCAAAATAAACTAAATAGTTGAATTACACTATGCATGGTTATGTCCCATACCAGCATAGATCTCTTAAATGCCTTTAGCAATTTACATCAGGCCTTAATAAATTAAACTAACAGTTTAACACATTAATATTTCAATTAAAACAATTCTGGCATTCCCCGACCAAAATTCCATGATGTGAAACGACCCCTCCCCCAGCCTCGCTCACACAAACTGCTAATAGGGAATACCCAAAGGCATCTCATAGGTCACACAAGCAATTAAATATTAAAAAACAGATAAAATGGGTCCCGCTCAAAATACGTGATAACGCGCTGAAGGCCACGTCACGCAAACATCCAAGTAAACACAAAATGAGGTATGCACCACCTACTTGGGACACATACGATGCTACTCATCTGGTAACAACAACCAATTTAGTCTAAAACTCAGTAAATCTTCAAAAGATTCAATACTGTTCAAAATACAATAACTCTTCCTAGAACGAAAATCAAACAAAACGGCCTAAGAGGAATCAAGGACATACCGAGGGGGTTCCAAGGCATCAATCAGAGTTCGAATTGGGTCTCAAACGGACGATCGAGATAATGAAAAACATCCATCAGGCTTGGTTCACGAAAATGGGTGAGATATTGAGGTTCTGCCTCAATATGAGGCTACTGCCCGTTTTAACGCCAAAAAAAAAGAAACTACACAGTGTGAAATTCATGACTACATGTTGTGTATATATCATTTAACTATTCATTTGGCAGTTGGGATTCCGCCGACCTGCCGACATGAGTACACGACATGTACCTATGGGTACACGATGTGTACTTGGTTCCTCTACACTCCCTCGCTGACTTACCCACACGTCGTGTATATCCTTCATACACGTCTAGACTACACGGCGTGTCCAAGGGGAACACGGAGTGCACCTAGTTCTACCCAGCCAACGGGCTTACACACCATGTATGGCCTCTACACGGTCACAGGTACACGACATGTTTAAAACAACACGCCATGTAGTATTGAACATCTACACGGTCATCAAACGACATGTACTTGGTGAGAACACGACCGACACTCGCTTAACATGTACACAGAATGTACTTAAAAGAACACGGTGTGTAGTCTATAAATTTCCAGAAACTTCCCATTTCTCCAGTTTCTTCAAAGACCAGTCTAAAATTCAAACAGGGTCGGGATTTTGACCCATTCTAAAAACCCAGGTTCTTACACGTGGCGTGCCTAGCTGTGGTGATCATCACGACATTCCCAACCCGAGCATCGCCGCTCCACATCACAACCCTTCTTCATGATCTTTATTTGTGATTCGACTAAAATTTGGGCGATCAACCATTATACTTTGACCCCCATGTTCTCCTCAGATCTATGTCTGGGGGGGGAATATTCGCGCCAAAATATATGCCAAGAAAAAGGAATAAAAGAGGAAAACAATTCTAATGAGGCTGCCTCGTGATGCCCATTCACGGAGCCCCTTAGCACTGGGTAATTTACATATCCCCTCATCATCATTTCCATCATGAATATGAAGCCCCCTCTGTGGTCTTTGGGGGGAAAAAGAGGGTGGAGGCTGTGCGGTAACGATACAATTGACTGGAAGCTTCATGTTGTGGAGGGAACTAGATCATCCTCTACGACCCATTAGAACATGACTAATGCCTCCACGAGCACCTCGATGGGAACTGAGGAGGGATACACAATGATGAGGGGATTATAGTTGACTTTGAAGTTATGAAGAACTTCACACAATCTGTGACAGATCACAGAGCACCACGTGGTAACACGATGAGTTGTCATAGCATCGAGTCACCTCTTGGCTATAAATACTAGGCTTCCCTCAATCCCAAAAGAAAGATACCCTGAACTATTTCCTTATCATATCTCAAATAGATAAGCAACCTCTTATCAGTGAATCATTATGAAATATATGATCTTTTAGGTACTTTAGAATTGCAAAGTACATTTAACTTAACTCATATACAACCCCTCATCAAGAAGGGATGCCTTTCGTAGAGCCCATCAGCCATTGCGAATTGAGAAGATCCCTAAGGGGACTCAGGACTTCATAGAGAACTCATGATTTACGAAGTACCTTCCATTAATATGTGAACCACATGCTATGTATGGGTCACCTTGCTTCACGATGTACATTGATTCATAGTGCTATGCTTTACAAGGCACCCTTACTCTGTGGTGTCCTACTTCACGATAGCCTTTTTAATTACCAAAGCACCATTCATAGGCATCATAAACCTATGCCTATGATAGGACACCATACTTCGCGAAGCATACCCCATCGTAGAGTCATTCCACACTGTGGAGGACCAGTGCTTTCCAAGTTCCATTCTGATGAACCCATTTTCTTCTAAAACCATTCTCCTATATGACCATCATGGTTTGCAAGATGTGATTTCATGTTCCCTTGAGTGGTGCTTCATGTTGTGTTGTATGGCCTCATGCATTATTTCATAGGTATGATAATGACTATTGCTTCTCCGCATATCCAGGATAACATGAGGCCCTCAATGGGTCACTCCATAGCACCTCCTCTACATGGAATTGTTGAAGCCTTCCATTCTCTAAGGTTGGGTTGGTATAAATTATGAAAGTTCTAGGGGTGAAATGTGAACCCACCTCATCCAAGATATAGGATGTTAAACTTCCAAGCACCATCTTTTATAGAAAATAACGTTAAAATATGGTCTCTCCTCTTGCAATATATACAGGGTTCCCCATCTTAGAAATTCTTCACATCTGCTCATCTCCACGAGAGTTAGATATTCCTCCCATGGAATGAGATCCTTTTTTCTATAGTGGTGTCTGTCCATGGTGAAGGGAAACCATCTCTGAGTAAGCTCATCACCTTTCTTGTGGGGGGTAGCATCCTTTCTCCTCCTTTCTTCTTCAATGCTATGGATTAGGGGGAATATGGGGCCAGGGACCTTTGTTACCCCGTCCCTCTCCCTCGGGGATTTGTCGCCATCGAGCCTCCATCTTGGAGGAAGTCCCAATATCCATTTTCATGGGATAATAATCACATGCAAGTCCTGGTTGCACCCAAATTTACCCTACTGGTAAAATCGATCGATGTAGTACATGTAGGGGTCGAATCCACAGGGACCGAAGAAGTAACCTTGAGATGCTATGATTGTGTGAAAGATGGGCTATGAAGTAGCCGACTTTGGGTTTGATTTTGGGTGGTTTTTAAAGAACACTAATAAACCTAAGTTAATTCAATTAAATGGAAATTGGTTGATCTTAGGATTATGCTCGGGGTGGATTTAATGAATTTTACTTCATTAGAAAATTTTGGTTTTATTAATTTTTGATGAATCCATTCTTCAAAAATAACATTACATTCATCATTTTCTGGTTTGGTGCTTACTAAACACAATTACTAATCCCGTATACACTTAGAGAACCAAATTCATGATCTCCCCGAGGTATATGGTCATTTAGTAATTGAATTTAGTTTGCTCAAACACAGTAAAGATGAATAGTATAAATAATTGAAGAATGGATGTCTTAAATTAATTATCCAATTAACAACAATTCATTCATAAAATAACATTCAATATAGCCTTTGCATCCTCCTAAGATCATCCCATTAAGGTTTTAGCACTCCATTGATGGTATACTCTCAATGGTGGGTGGAAGATGGCTAACAAAAATTGGATTGAAGAAATTAATACCGCGGAAATAACGAGAACTCCTCCGTGTGTGTGAATGAAATTCATACCTATGTGTGAACTAATTCACAACAACACAGAGATATCACTGTGATTTGTGATAATAAAGTTTTAATAAAAGAAATGGAAAATATAGAAGTGAATGAAGTTGATTAAGAACATAGAGATACAAAAAAGAAACTTACATGGAAATGGAAAACAGTACAAAGGAAATTTGGAAGCATAACCTTACAATGAAACAAGTAACAAAAGATGATAAGAAAAATTTCCACCCTATTACCTTCACCACTAGCTCCTAATATAGTCATATTAGGAGCCTTAGGTCCATCCCCCAATAATTAATTCACCCCCCAACAATTAATAGAGTCAAATGGAGGGTGAATAATCAAAATGAAATTGATGTTTCGAATTTGACCCGGAAAACTGTCCAGATTCTTCCACCATATTAACGTGTGCATTATCAAATAAAGATGGCAGAATATAGAGGGGTTCTAGAAGGAACATATCTTCTTCCATCTGTCCTCTATGATCTGTAAAAATGTCAGGAAATGTGCCTTAGCCGTTTGGAAGTAATGTTCTAAATGGTGGGACGGATTTCTGTGCATTAATGTCGGGTACACCATTTAAATATCAACTTCAGATCCCTTTATCATCATGAAAACATCAGAATTAGCTCCGTCCACAGTTGAATAAAATGATCCTCATATTTGTATCTTTCTACTGTATAAATGTGAGCTTCATTGGGCTTGGTTTCTGGGCCCCACATTTGTTTGGTTGGCCTTATGCCCATTATGCTTTTTCCAGCATGTTTATGCCTTCAGGCGCAAAATGCTCCATCTTTCTTTGGGATTCATCCATTGGACCTAAAAGATAAAATGTTCGAAACAAATTGATCAATCATATCCCAAAATTTCAAATTCAAAATGTGAATATAATATTGTCAACAAACATATGAATGATTGGGCCCAAATTTGCATTTTAAACATGAATTGCATTTTTGATAAGAAATGAAGTTCTATTTATGTAATGCACTGAAAACAATGTTTATGGACTTTGGAAAAATTAATATAAAGATATTAACAATTAATATTAGCCACTTTCAGTGAATAATCACACCCCCCAACTTGAGTTTTTCTAGTCCCGAGAAAAATAAATTACAAATATGAAATTCAAATCCCCTTTTCCAAAAACATTTTAATACACATTGCTCACCCAAATATATAATATCAAAAAAAAATTATGAAAACCCAACAAAATCATTAAAAACAAGCCAGTTCCATAAGCATATCTCAAGCCCAAGCCCATTCCTTTGTTCAAATTCATCGCCACATTTCATCCAATTCCAATTAAGCATGATAAAGTGTTGTGCATCATAAAAGATATGGGGCCCATTTTATTGTTCAAGGGGAAAAAATGGAAGAGAGCTAGGTGGGAATCACATTAAACCTTAAGATGAGTATCCCTTTTTTTGATTTTTTTTTTATTTTATTTTTTTAACCACAATAGATATGAAAAGACTAACTCTTGGCAAGACAACTATGGAGTCACGATCCCCAAGTGTCCGATGCCACACATATTGTCAATTTCATGCTCTACAATATAGATATAAATCCTAACTCTGGTCAAGACAACAATGGAGTCACGATCCCCAAGTACCGGACGCCACACATTTAGACAAAACATTGCTCTATGTAGTCAATTTTTTTTTGTTTTTTTTTTTGTTTTTTTTTTGTTTTTTTTGGATACTCAAATTAAACTAAAAGTGACCCCAGAACCCTATGCTATAATGAAAGGGACCCAACAACTCAAATTTCCACCCACGATCTAGTAGACGTGCATTGTGGCATTTTTATTAAGAGGATGAAATTGTAAACATTGAAAAATCACATCGGACAACCGCACTTTCCAAAAACTATGCTCATGAACTTAAACTTGCATTACAATCAGAATCAAGGCATGCGAAATTTATTTGATATCCAATTTTAGAGTTTTCAATGTGTGTTTATCATGTTTATGGTTAATGGAATTTTTCTTTTCATGCATGTTTTTATTCACATTAAAATCATTTTTTATCTCCCCCCAACGTAGAATGACACTATCCCCAGTGTTTAAATAAAAGAAAAGTTAGAAGTGGGTAGGAGAGGAGTTCAAAGATGAAATTGAGAATGATAAACATGGAACAAATTCACCTGGTTTTTAAATTTGAGGTTCATGATGCTCAAAATTACTCCTTTGATCTCTTTGGGGATGTAGGCACCTCCTTGATTGAACATGTATCACCCAAAATAGTTCTTGAACCATAAAAAGAAGGACAAAGCGGACAAAACAAACAACACAATGATTTATTTAATTCCAAGTACCATCATTTTCATGTTTTTTTTAATCAAACTAATGATACATTGTCTTCTTTTAAATTTCTGAGTAAGGTATTACTCAGGGATCACACCGCGTGACACAGATGAATACGGAGCTCCCCTTTCATACCCATCCATACTCATAAAAGAAGAACATGTCAAGAGTATAATTGTTTTTAACCTACAAAACATAAATAAAATAAAATAAACTGATGATACATTGACTTCATTATGTTTTCTGGGTAAGGTATTACTCAGGGATCACACCGCGTGACACGGATGAATATAGTGCTCCCCTTTCATACCCATCCTTACTCATAAAAGAAGAATAGTTCAACAGTCTATTTTTTATTTTTTTATTTTTAAAATATCAAAATGATTTATTAATCCTATTTGAAAAATAAATTTGATTCCAAAAATATTGGAAACATGAAAACCACGGGTTGCCTCCCATGCAGCGCTTTTTTTTAACGTCGTTAGCTCGACTTGTACCCCCCAACTTATCCAATTCCAGATTTCAACATTTTAATTAACCCATCTTTTTCCACTTCAATAAGATTGAGATTGATTATTTTTTTGATATTTGTTTCATGTAAAATCCTATTTTCTACAATGATTGGTAAAATCCAAGGAATATCTGAAATGGTTGATCGAGTTGAACTTATATTATTTCCTAAGACATCAATGACCATTTCAATATTATTGGTTTCTTTAGATGAATGAAGTAAAACTGCAAGGTCTTTTTTATCACCTATGATAGAATTCTTGTCTGGGGAAAGAAGGATAATGATTTTGAGTTCTGGTCGATTGCAATTTCCTAATAAAGATTGGCAATTTGAATGAAAGTCAGTTTCTTCTCCAAAACAATTAGAAAGAATTCGTTCATTTTGAAAATAAGATTCATCCTGAAAATTGTCCAGTTGAATATCAGAAGTGTGTATGGGATCAGTGTTTCGTATTTATCCTAATTTTTCAGTGATTAGTGTTTTTGAAAAATCATTAATGGAGTTATATTCAGGAAACACAATCCATGATGTCAAATTTTCCTCTTTTGAATCCAAAAAATCAATCTCCTCCTGATTTAAAGACCCTTCAAAAACTCCTCGATCCTCTCCAATTATCCCAAATCCTAAGGTTGGTTCTTCAATAAAGGCATGAGGAGTTTGTTTGTTACAAGATTCTTCTATCAATATTGAGTAAGGGATGGTTTGAGTGGGAATGGGGTCCACACAAGTTTTAATGCTTTGTAGTTCTTGTCTAAAACATGATACCTCTAAATTCATTTTTTCCATTTGTTCACACAATTTTAGAAGAATTGTTTCAGGATTAGGATTGAAAGATGTTTCAACATCATGTCCTTCCTCATTATTCATCTTTTGAATCATTCTTGATAGGTATGGAAATTGATCTTTTAAACATTCAACATCCCATTGATTGTACATCTCATCTGGTGTGGTGTATTCAATTAAGGATTGGTCAATGAAATTCCCTATGTGAGGTGTTTCCCAATATTGATTTCCGACATGATTACAAAATTGATTTATGAAGGGGTATTTTGGAGTATAATCCATTGGATTTGATTGAAAATTAGTTTTTGGGGTTTTTTGGACACACAGAAATAGAAAGGTGGAAAGAGAAGAGAAATTAGGGTGAGAATAGAGAATTTGGGGTGAGAAAAGAAGATTTGGGTCTAAGGTACTTACTTGGGTCTCCGGAAATGGTTCCAAAATTTGGTTGCGCCCAATTTTACCCTAATAGTAAAAGCGATCGATGTAGTACAAGTAGGGGTCGAATCCACAGGGATCAAAGAAGTAACCTTGAGACGCTATGATTGTGTGAAGGATGGGCTATGAAGTATCCGACTTTGGGTTTGATTTTGGATGGTTTTTAATGAACACTAATAAAACTAAGTGAATTCAATTAAATGGAAATGGGTTGATCTTAGGATTATGCTCGTGGTGGATTGAATGAATCTTACTTCATTAGACAATTTTGGTTTTATTAATTTTTGATGAATCCATTCTTCAAAAATAACATTACATTCATCCTTTTCTGGTTTGGTTCTTACTTAACACAATTACTAATCCCATATAAACTTAGAGAACCAAATTCATGATCTCCCCGAGGTATATGGTCATTTAGAAATTGAATTTAGTTTGCTCAAACACAGTAAAGATGAATAGTAGAAATAATTGATGAATGGATGTCTTAAATTAATTATCCAATTAACAACAATTCGTTCATAAAATAACATTAAATATAGCCTTTTCATCCTCCTAAGATCATCCCATTAAGGGTTTATCCCTCCATTGATGGTATACTCTCCATGGTGGGCGGAATATGGCTAACAAGAATTGGATTGAATAAATTAAAACCGCGGAAATAACGAGCACTCCTCCGTGTGTGTGAATGAAATTCAGACCTATGTGTGAACTAATTCACAAAAACATAAGGATATCGCTGTTCTTTGTGATAATAAAGTTTTAATAAATGAAATGGAAAATATATAAGTGAATTAAGATGATTAAGAACATAAAGATACAAAAAAGAATCTTACATGGAAATGGAAAACAGTACAAAGGAAATTTGGAAGCATAACCTTATAATGAAACAAGAAACAAAAGATGATAAGAAAAATTTCCACCCTATTACCTTCACCACTAGCTCCTTATATAGTCATATTAGGAGCCTTAGGTCCATCCCCCATGAATTAATTCACCCCCCAACAATTAATAGAGTTAAATGGAGGGTGAATAATCAAAATGAAATTGATGTTTAAAATTTGACCCGGAAAACTGTCTAGATTCTTCCACCATATTGATGTGTGAATTCTCAAATGAAGAAGGCATAATCTGGAATGGTTTTATAAGGGCAATATCTTCTTCCATCTATCCTCTCTGAGATGTAAACATTTCAGGAATGTTGGCTCATCCATTCGGATGTTATGGTCGAAATGGTGGGATGGATTTCTGTGCATTAATGTCGGGTACACCATTTAAATCTCAACTTAATATCCCTTTATCATCATGAAAAAATCATAATTAGCTCCGTCCACAGTTGAATAAAATGATCCTCATATTGTTATATTTCTACTGTATAAATTTTATCTTCATTGGGCTTGGTATCGGGGCCCCACATTTGTTTGATGGGCCTTAGGCCCATTATGCTTTTTCCAGCAAGTTTCTGCCTTCAGGCGCAAAATTCACCATCTTTCTTTAGGATTCATCCATCGGACCTAAAAGATAAAATATTCCAAAAAAAGTGATCAATCATATCCCAAAATTTCAAATTCGAAAAGTGAATATAATATTGTCAACAAACATATGAATGATTGGGCCCAAATTTGCATTTTAAACATGAATTGCATTTTTGATGAGAAATGAAGTTCTATTTATGTAATGCACTAAAAACAATGTTTATGGACTTTGGAACAATGAATATAAAGATATTAACAATTAATATTAGCCACTTTTATTGACTAATAAAGTCCATGTTTCCTCTTTTTTCTACCAACCAAGCATAATACCCACTTCATTCCCCACTTACGTAAATTTCACGACGTGATCGTGATAGCTTGCCTACAACTTGTTTCTCACACCAATCATTATTAATGTTAGCTTATAGTAATCACTGACCATGGAAGCCTTCCTAATATGACATAGTGTGTAACCCGCAAACATCCAAACCGAACTACAAGGACATTGATCTTATCCCATTGCAAGAAAGGTACGTTGGAAGACTCGCTGATGTTCAATCCCAACAACAACTTTTCCCAACCCCTTCATGTTGGTTCGCCTTCATCCCACATGATGTTAAACTGTATATCCCATACCAAACTACATGGACTTTGATCATTTCCCATTCCATTTATGGTAGGTAGGAATCCTCATTGAGGTTGAATCCCAATACCCATCGGTACCAACCACTTAACGTCGGTATACCCCTATCCTGCATGACTTCAAAAGGTAATCCCCCCTTTAATCTGACATCACATTAAGCTGTATGATTATGAACTACATGGGATTTGATCTTTGTCCTCTAGATAGGGTATGTATGAAGCCTCTTGGTTGTTCAACCCCAATTAGTAATAATTCAACGTACCCCCAACCAAAGGTAAGCTGTAATGACCCTAACCAGCATTAAGATGATGTAACCCCAAGTAGCGGTATGATGTTGTGACCCCAACAAGGGGTAAGCCATTGAAACCCTAACCCAAGGTAAGCTGTTGTAACCCCAACTAGCCATAATCCATTGTATCCACCAAAAAATGGTAATTATTTTTAGTCCCCATCCTTGGGACCTGCATATATGGTCTTCCAATGGTTATTAGACTAACATCGGCTGCTAACCACGCGTAATCCTCAGTATATCATTGGGTAGTTGTCCTATGAACACACCCTAATTCCATGCCCCATCCTGAACTACGTGGACTTTGATTCCCATCCATGGGTATATATAGGAAGCTTCCCTGAGGTTCAATATCATCACTCATATCCAATCCTGGTCTCTCCCTTGAGCATTTGTGTTTTGGGAAGGTGATGCCCCAACTCAGAGGTTCTACTTACTCTCGATCCCACCCATGCATCCATTCATACATTCTACCTCCTCAGGTGTCCCATCACCCTACAACAATACATGGAATTTGATTCTCTTCCATGAGGATACAAAGGAGGACTCCCTGAGGATCAATCCCAACATGGATGTCATCTTCATGTATCTTCCATCCAATTCCTCTCATCCACTTCACTCAACCATCTGTCATCCATCCTGATTCTTATCCAGTCTGCCACATCCCTATGATATCACGACATCCATCCATTTGGGTATCTAACCATGTGTATTCCCTAGAAAATCTATACCCATACACCCATGATCATCCCTCTTGTGATGGGTTGTGGTCCACGCAATAGCCCTACCATAAGTGTTTTATCCTGGGCCTGCACCCATATGATGCACTCTTATTAGTGTTTCAATCAGTCTAATCTTTCTCTACAAGTGGTAAAACTAGCTGTATACCCTGTGTTAAACATGGAAGGCTCAAGATAACATTAGAGACATTCTTATGGGATATAATTCTCTTTACTTGATGTGGGATGCCTCGGGATTCCACACCATAGAGAAGACATATCATATGGAAATGAAACCCAGACAGATCAATGTTCAAGTTTCCAGACATCACAACGATTCCCAACGTGACTACTCCCCCAATCAAAGGTTGCTTCTTTGACTTGACCCCTTAGAATGTTCATACAGAAGCAGTGTAATAAACTGACGTCAAAAAGAGATGGCACTAGGAAGAGTTTGATGAACAATATCTCAATCATTATGGGAGACCCATGCTATGTAATGAGTTCAGAGAATGAATCCACAGAAGGAGGCATTGAATTACCATCATCCAGTTTTGATCGAGGAAAAAACACCACTTAGTAAGCATTGGATTCTGCCTGGCTTTGGAATGCGGGAATGCGGGGCAATACGACAACACATCTTCCAGAGACAGATGTGTGCCTTAGCAAAAGTGTCAAGAAACATATATTGAATAAAAAAATTAGTAAATATCTTGAATTAATTAAATAATGGATTTAATTTGATTTTTAAGGATATTATGTTGAATTTAAGAATACTTTCAGACAGAAGGTAAGGGATTCTTTCTAATCCTCCATTTTTTCTTTCAGGTTACACATTCCCTCTCTTTAGAAAGTTTAATTCTTCTAAATTCTGTGTACTTTATTAAAAATAATGTATCTAGATTAGTTAATACTTGTTCTATATGAAAAAACATGTATTAAAAATGATACCTTCTCAATTCATCCTGAAAAGCAAGATTGATTAAAGTGAACTTCCAAATATGTCACCCATTTTCCATTGCATTTCATAATCTATTTGAAGCCACATTTTTTTTATAAAATCACTCATTTTATCATTACAAAGTATCCTAATTCATTTTTGTTTTTAAATAACTTTTTTCTATTTTTCTTTTAAAAGATTCCTTAAAATTTTCTCTTATACTACACTAATGTGGCTCATTTGTAAATTTCTTAAATACTATTTTTACATTTTTTTCAATTGATTTTGGCATCATTTATAATGTTTTATATCAAATTTACCTTATTAATGTCCATGTATGATCTGAAAACATTACTTCATGGAAAAATTTATTTTACTACCATTATTATTCCTTATGACATGGTAATGATACAAAATTCATTACTTGGGAAACCCTTCGGCTTTATTATTCATCTGGAGACCATATTCGTGGACATGATATGATGGGTGCACACAGATATAAATCTAATTCATTAGGTAATTTTTAGTTTCATGAGGTGTCATGTGAAAGGGTCTTTGAATTTACTCTTGAATCATGTTCTTCTATGTGCAATGTTGTTGGTGGTTATACTTGACTCATGCTTCATTATGTGCAATGGTGTTTGTGATGATCCTTGACTCATGCTTCTCCATGTGAAATGGTCATTTTGGTTTTCCTTGACTCATTATCATCCTTTTGAAATGGTCTTGGTGGTCATCCTTGACTCAATAATATTTCATATTGTATATCTTTTCCAAATATCATTGATTCTATGATTCCATGATCCCATGTTTTATATGTTATGCTTCTATATGTTAATTAATGTTCAATGCCTTTTTATTTCATCATGGTATTTCTTTTAAACCATGTGATATGATTTATTATTATGATTATTCCAAAATTAGGATTTTTAGCTCATTCACATGATCATGTATTCCTAAGGTTATCTAATATTGATTTAAGGGCTAAATGAAAGTTAGGATATCAATATAAAAATTAAAAAAATGATGTTTTTATTATTGTATCACATTTTTTATTCATGTTCATAATCATCCAAACAATGTAGTCTTTATGATCTTGGGCTTGTAATTATTTTTTCTTTTTCTTGAAATCACATAATAAATTTTATAAAAGGCTAGGGTTATTATAGTTGGTATTTGAAAATGGTATGGTTATTTTTTGTGGATTAGGGCTAGAAAAGTTTAGTAAGAAACGTATGGATAATTCAATAGCCATATAAAACCAATATTCAAAAATAGTGAATCACAAGTTATGAAATAATTTTCAATTATATTTTTATCCTTCTACGTTAAATTAATCATTTTAAAATTCATATTTTCTATGTATTAAATCCCCATAACTATATTTTTGATTTACTAGTTAGAAAGTGGAGGGAGGAAGATCATGAATAACTATTTTCTCACTTCCTAATGTACTAAAAGGATATATTATCAGAAATACATGCTTATATGACTTCAAAACAATGTCTAATATCCATGTTACATGGAAAATAATTTATTAGGCACCCAATACCTCCACCATCAACTGATTTTTTCAAGGATCAAGTATCAACTACTAAGGAATATTACACTCTCAATTTTATTACCATGCTATGTGTGGGAAGTAACATCAGGTTATTTTCCTATTTTTATTTTTATTTCAAAAACTTGAATCCCTAGATTATTTTTCTCAGTAGCCTATATCTATCTAATTATATATTATTTTCATTGGGGAAACACCAATACTAATTTACCAAACCCCTAATTTTTAATATATGATGTGGAATTAGTTATATTATTTTAAAAGAAATTGAGGAATTTGATTCAAAATTATATATATGAAATACTTTTTTATGACATATCATTGATTCCATCAATAGAATAAAAAATTCCAATACTATTTTTAGATAATGGAAGTGAATGACTTTGAAAATATATTGAGGTTGCACTATAATGCCCGAACCCTTTCTCTGGAAGAAAATCCCTATGGGAATGACATAAGGCCTCATTTAAATGATGAAGGACTTTTAGAATGATTCTTTGGAAATTATCATTTGGGGTTTCTCATGTATGGGAAATGAAATGAAATTTTTATGCTGAAGTTTCATAAAAGAGGAATAATGTAACGACACAAAATTTTATCAATGATGTTTTCCTTCTTATAATTTTGTCTTATATTATAAATCACATAAAATCATTTTTGAGCACAAAATAAAAAAATTATAAATTATGAATGAATGATATTAGAATTATTCAATGAAATTAAGGATCATAAACCAGTTGAATAGTATCATGACCATTGGAATAGTGATTTGAACATTACAAGTAGTAATCTGTCCAATAAAATAGTAACCTCACCTATGAAACTATAAATAAATTTTTTTATATTTTAAATAAAAATATAATATATTTATATCTTTGAATAAGTATATATATTTTTATAAATGACAAATTAAGTGTTGATATTTTTGTATGTCATAAATATTTAACTACAATTTTATAATTAATATAATTATTTAAATGAAAAAAAAATTCACAAAAAATTTTCATAAATTAATATTCATTTTTATTATTATAATATGATAGTTTTATGATACATTAATAAATTTTCCAAAGTGTTATAAAATCAGTTATAAATTTAAAATTGTTATTTTTTCAGTAACTGATGATTTTAATTAAAATTTAAAATTTTCATATTTAAAAAATTATTTCCATAAAATGGATCACATTTTGGAATTATATACATTGATAAATGGTAAGGGTGAATTTTTGGGATTTTCCTAAAATAATTGTTTTTTGGTGAATAATGAAATCTGATAATTTGCGTTATAATCTATATACATTAATTATTGAGTCATGGTTGATGTATGGATGATGTAAGAACATTTTTTTAGAACTAAATTGCATTATATACATTATTTAGTCACAATAGTAATCATTATTCATTATTTTGAGCCAAAATAAAAATCAAACTAAAAATATTATAAAAAAACACCCCTCACCGTCACTATAAATATGACCCTCTCACACTTCAAAAGCTTTGAACATTGACCAAAATCATCCCAATACTCATCAGAAGCCTCTACCCCACATCTATAATGATATGGTCTCAGAAAAGGACCAAACCTAACTCCAATAATGAGGTTCCCAAGAAGAGTATTTCAAGCTGTAAAAATCACATAACTTTTCTTTTAGTTTATTTTCATATTTATTTCATTTATTATTCTCTCCTTTCTTCCCGTTATCCATGTGGAAAGATAAATTGAGTATATTATATTAAATAAAATTTTATTTTGTAATGTAATAATTCATTATCATTTCCTTTCCACTCCCTTTTTTCTAAAAATTAAATCATTGTAAATGATGTGTTGATTTATCGCCTTCAAGGATAACGTGTTTTAATTTTTTATTACTAACTTCAATAATGATCATAAAAACATTTTTATGGTAAAAAATAATTTAATATATGATTTACATTTTATTTAATGTTCGAGAGCCAGTATATATATATAATACTAATTAATAAAACAAAATTATTCTACTGGGAATGAAAAAGTTGCAAAATATCTAAATGGTTATCATTAACATGTTATCTATATAATCATCCTCACACATGAAAATAACATTGATATATAGGACCATTTAATATTATTTAATTTAATCAATAATGTATAGTTTAAACTACGTACAATGATATTCATTTTACATGATCCTCCATACACATATATAAGTGAACCAATCAAAAATACCAAGGAAACTGACACTCCCAAACGACGAAATTGTGTCTCATAACAAAACAAATACCATGATTGAACATAAAAAATAAATAAAAATTAAAATATGTATATTAATGGTTGTTATTTAATAAATATTAATTTATTATCATGTACATTATGTTCATGTGTGGAACACTTTCAAAAATAAGGTAATTGATTCTTTCTGGATCTCCATTTTCTTTGAAGTAATGCTTTCTATCTCCATACCCCAATGTAATTATTAATTGTTTTTATATAATTCTTATAAATTATATTTATATGTTCCAAAATAAGGTTTCCAGAACATTTCATCCATTTATTATTGGAAATACATGTTTTAAAAATGTTTTTTTATCAATTCATGTGGATAATAAGTCCGGATTAAAGGGATCATCAACATTTCTCACCCATTTTCAAGTTAAATAAATAATTTATTTTTAAAAATCAATAATTTTATCATGTAAAAATATCTTGGTTCATTTTTTGATTTATAAAAACAATTATTCCTGTTTTATTTTGAAAGAATCATTTAAATTTTCCCCAAAACCTCACTAAGGTAGATCTTTAATAAAGTCCCGTAAACACTATTTTTTTATGTTTTGACTTATGACTAAAATAAATTATCATTTTTATTCTTATTTTTCATTTTCAAAACCCATTTATGGTTTAAAACCATTCATTCATGGAAACACTTTTGTTAAACCGGGTTTTTAGGCCTTATGACATGATTATGATACCAAATTAATTCCACGCATAACCTATATTCTTGAATTTTCTTATATGAAACATATTCATGAACATTTTATAGTGTGTGTACCTAGATAAAACTATAATTAATTTGGTCATTTTTAGTCTAATGAAACGTCATGTGCATTGGTCTTAGACGTTAGCCTTATCACATGTTGATCCATCTGCAATGGTCTAGGTGGTTTGCATTGACCCATGCTCATCCATGTGAAATGGTAATGGGGGTTAGCCTTGATTCATGAAACTACATTTGAAATGGTCTTGGTGGTTATATTGAATCATTATCATCCATGTTCAACGATCTTCTTGGTTTTCCATGACATGTGCTTATGCCTTATAGTATGTTTCTACAATTTAATGACTCCATGATTAATTGATCCCATATTCTGTATATTATTATTATATGTGTTTTTTATGTTCCATACATTATTATTGAGTTATTTTTTATTATAACCCATATTATATTATTTATTATTATTCAAAATCCTTCTCTAGTATTTTTATCTCTTCCTTTGTTTATTTATTCGACAGGTTAACCTATGCAGATGTAAGGGTTCATGGAAGTTAGGAGATATTTATGAAGATTAAATAAACTATTTTCTTATGTTGGTTTTTTGTTTTATCTTTATGTACCTAATACACCAAAGAAAACATACTTTACGATCCATGGATTTTAATTGTTGGGTTTTTATGATTAAAATAATGTAAAAAAATGTGTAAAATGATAGTTCTACTATAGATGGTGTCATATAATGGCCATGTTATTTTTTATGGATATTAGATTTATAAATCATGAGTAAAAACTTAAGGATAAATCTATCACTATATTTAACCTAGATTAGAAATTATAGTATTATAAGTTCTGATATAATTTTAATTTAAATTTTTAGCCTTCTATGTCCAATGTTTCATTTTTCATATTCTTATTAGTTAAGTATTCCATCCCCCTAATTGTATTTTTTTTCTTAGTTAAAAAATGTTATTGGGAATATCACGAATAAATATTTTCTCTCTTCTTGAATAAATACATAGAATTTGTATCCTAAAGTCATTCTTAGATTACATCAAAAAAAATTCAAATATACAAGATACATGATAAAAAATTTATAAGTCATCGAATACCTCTTCCATCACCTGATTATTTCAAGGATCAAGTATCATCTATTGTAAAATACTGTGTTATCAACATAATTATCATGATAATAATTGGAATTCCCATTAGGGACTTCTCAATTTCTTCCCTTTATTTCAAATGCATGAAAAAGTTAAGGATTTTCTAGATGTTGTAGAAGATGGAGACCTCTGAGCAGCCTATATGTATCCAATTATAGATTTATTACTTTTGGGAAATACCAAAACTAATATAATAAAAAACCTATTTTTATATATTTTAATATAAATTAGTAATATTTTTTGTTAAAAAACATTCAATATGGTCTTTCAAATTTATATATAAGAAATAACTTTTTAAGGACTTATCTTCACTTCCATCGACATAATCCATGTTGAATTAGGTGTTTTTGGACAAGGGGGGTATATGATTTTGAAAATATATTGAGGAAAAAAGGATAATAGTAAACCCTTTCTCATTAAAAGAAATTATAATAGGAAATACTGAGGACTAAACTGATGTGATAAAGAAAATAAAATTATTCAAGGAAAATTATCTTTAGGGTCATCTCGTGTATGGAAAAAAATTCCTGGGAGAAATATCGAAGGGGGGAAGATTGTAACAACCCAATATTTTATAAATGAAATTTCCCTTCTTTTAGTTATTTTATAGATTAAAAATAACATAAAATTGCATTGCCAACATTATGAAAATAGTATAAATGAATAAATAATGATGTAATAAGTATTTATGGAAATTAATGAACCTATAACAATGGAATAGTAACATGACCTTCATAAAAATAGTGTGACCATTATGAAAATTAAACCATCCAATATAATAGTTACCTCACATATGAATGAAAAAACAATATTATTTTATCTTTTAAATGAAAATATGACATTTTTATATCTTAGAATGAGTTAATAAATTTTTTATAAATAAAAATTAAAGTATTGGTAAATTTGTAATTTGAAAGTATTTATATACAATTTTGAACATAATATAATCATTTAAAAGAATATTTAATTTCATAAAATAGATTCATATATTAATATTTTATTGTCTTAAAATAATAAGATTATTTTACATGACTTTATTTAATCATTCAAAGTGTTATAAAATAACTTATAGAATAAAAATTTTATTTCATTAGAAAAATGGTCATTTAAATTAAAAATTAAATTTCACATATTTAAAAATTATGATCATGAAATTGAGTGTTTTTTTAAAATTTACACCTCAAAACGCGGTAAGGATGAATATTTTGGATTTTTATAATGTAGTTGTATATTTGGTTAATAGTGAAATATGATAATTTAATGTATAAGATATAAACATGAATTATTGAGTCAATGAAGATGTAAGCATATTTTTTTGAACTCAAATTCAATAGTTACTTTATTTTTTCAAAATAATAAACATTATTCGTATTCTTGAGTTAGAATAATAAAAAATGAATTAAATAATAAAAAATCACCCCTTTCTTCCACTATAAATACCTCCCCTTCCCCTAACACCTAAAAAAATGAAGGACGTCCAAATTCATGCCAATAATCTTCCAAAATCACTCACCCATTCCTAGGATCCTTTTTCTCAGAAAAATAAAAATCCTTAATTTCCCATGGGAGGTTCTTAAGGAGAGGAAATCATGTTCTAAAAACTTCTTTCCTTTTCTTCTAATTTTATGTAAATTTCATTTCATTTCTTATTCTATACTCACCCTCCCCCATCCAAGTGGGATGATTACTCTATAATCTTATATATAATGTATCTTTATTATGTTAATTAATGAATCCATCATCATTTCTTTTCCAAACCCATTTTCTCTAAAAATGTAAACATCGTCTGTGATGTGTTGATTTATCACGTAAAATAAAGAGGAGTTTTTAAATTTCTTCTAATTCCACAAATGATTTTCATAAAACAATTATTATAGTATAGAAAGATTGTAAAATATTTTTTTTTTTGATTATTTAATATTCAAAAAGTAGTATATATACATAATTTTGAGTTATAAAATAAAACTATTTCATGATGATCGAAAAAACATCAAAATAATTTAAATGGATATCATTAATGTTTTATATTATGAATCATACTCACAACTATAAATAAAATTATATATTGAAACATTTAATATCATTTAATTTAATTAATAACATTTAATTTAATTTCTGGAAAACTATTTTCCTTTTACATGAACTTTCATATGCATATACAAGTGAACTGATCCTGAAAACCAAGTAAATGAACATTCTTGAATGATGAAATTGTATCTTATAACTCATCAAAACAACCATCAATAAATATAATAAAATGATAATAAAACATATAAACTTATTAAAGGTTACTAATTAATTAATTAATGGATTTAATTTTGTTATCTATGACATTATGTTCATGTGAAGAACACTTTCATACATAAGTTTTTGGGTTCTTTCTAAACCTCCATTTTCCTTCGGGTTATGCTTTTTCTCAGATTTATCCAATATAATGTTTATCTAATTTTATCAAATTCTTTAAAATTATTTACTATGTTCCAAAATCCTTTATTTATATCAGTGCATCCATCCTCAATGGATAAATTCAAATTTTTAAATATTTCCCTTCTCAATTTGTCCTGATAATAAATCTTGATTAAAGGGAACATCCCAATTTCTTGCCTATTTTAATGAACAATACATAATATGATTTAATATTCCTTTATTTTTATAAAATCACTCATTTTATCCTGAAAAAATATCTTGGATTATTTATGGTTTTATAAAATCAATTATTCGTCTTTTTATTTTAAATGATTCATTAAAATGTTCCCTTAACCGCACTAAAATGACTCATTTCTAAAGATTCATAAACAGTATTTTTACATTTTTTCACATATAATTGACATCATATTAATTATTTTATGCCAAAATTACATTATGAATTCCCATATAGGATTTGAAATCATTCATTTTTGTACACAGATATGTTAGAACCATTTTTTATGAATTACATGGTTATAATAAGAAATTGTTTCTTTTGTTAACCCTTATGCTGGATTATTGATGTTGAAAATATATACCTAAACATGTTATTATTGATGTTACAAGACATTTCACTAATTAATTTTTTAATTTTAAGTTACATTATAATTTATGTGATATGGTTTTGGTGATTATCTGTGACTCATGCTCTCCCGTGTCAAATGGTCTTGGTGGATATCCTTTACTTCTCTATGGTAAATTTTCTTGGTGGTCAACCATGACTCATGATACTCCATGTTAAATGGTATTTATGGTTATCCTTAACTCATGATCTACCATGTTCAATAATATTTGTGCTTAGAATTTACTAATCCTAATATAGTGTTGTAATTTGTTTCCACATTTCTATGGTTCCATGATTACACAATCCCACATTTTATATGTTGCGATTCATGATGTTTGTTAATGTTCCATTACTTCATATGTATTCAAGTCATTCCTTTTATCCCATGTGGTATTCCTTATTTTTATTCTTATTTCCTTGAGGGTATTTTCAACTCATCCCTTTGTTCATGTATTCCTCATATTATCTTATAATGATATAAGGGCTCAATAGATTTTTGGAGCTAATTACAATGATGAAATAAAATATTATTTCATTTGGTTTTCATGGTTTTTAAATGTGTACATAATCTAAAAAATAAACTATAATTTATTGTCCATGTATTTTAAATTTTTTCTAATTATGCTTAATATCATTTAGCAAAATGTGTAAAACTCTTGGTTAATTGTTGATATTGTTATCGCTAACAAATGACTAATTATATTAATGATCTAAAATTATGTATATATCGTTATTAATGTTATCGATGGGTACATTTAATATCTATTTTCTATAAAAAAAATTAAAAGTATAAGTCTAGATGTTATCATACCACCTTATCATATGATGTTTATGTGATTGTTTTAGAATAAAACATGTTATATTTCACCATACCGCAAGAACAAACAATTTACATTGAGCGGGATGTAAAGAAAATTTTAATGTCATGAAATTAATGTTCATTAATGATTTATATTACTGTATGTTTCTAATAAGCTCACCACATCTACAATAAGCCTACCATGAGATAGAGTTGTACTTACCATATAGCTAACCATGTGAATTAGAAATGTGATTATATGTGAAAATTCCATCCACATGAAGAAATTATATAACCATAGCAACAGATGTCAAATAATTTACTAAGTAATATACTTATTGTGTCTATTATTATAGTGACCACAAGAATTAGTAGTTTATTGTATGAATTAATGAACCTACCACATGTGGAAATGAGATGACAGTATGGAAGAATGGAATGACCTTGACATTTTCCCATATTGGCTCACTCTATCAACCGACCGTGTCAATTTTTCATGATATCAACTAATTTTCCTTTTTTTGGTGACGTATTTTCATGTCTATCATTTTAGGGGATTGTTTTAGTTTTTAAATTACTATTTTGTATTCATTAATTGATGATTCATGTCAATTAATGTTGCATTTAACATTCATTAATGGCTACTTCTTGATGATAATTTTTTAATAAGAATATCTGATCATGTGATGATGATAATGTTGGTGTATAATATGGTAAAAAAAATTCCCTTACATGGGGAATAATAGAGGATAATATGCACATTCTTCTTTGCAACAGAGATGAATCTATGATGCTCTATTTTTCTCTAACATTCATTTAAAATTATCTATGACTTTTCCAAATAAAAATTCTAGGGATCTAGACAAGAAAATATATTTCGGATAAGTTACATATAATTTAAAACAATTTAATTTATTTTTCTTTTTTTATTATTAAAATTTCAGTTTTTTGGTTGAATAACTCTATATATCTATATAATCACAGTCTCGTGCATTGAACTGGAGAGTACATGATAATCTCTTGACTCTTTCATTTTTTTCACACAATTAACAACGGATGTGGTCATGTGTGTCATAGTATTTTATTTAATCTCATATATAACTATGGAAGTCAATTTTTGTATTAACTGTCCTATGTACTAGTGTTTATATAGCTCGATCCATGTTTTAGTTATGATTATTTTATAATAAACTACATGGAATCTGGTGATTTCCAAGTGGAGGAGATTAAGTCTTGGCTTGAAACTAAACCTTTGTTAAAAATTACACTATTCATTATCAATTATTTTTTCTTTTCTTTAATAAAACCCAATAATAAAATACTTTAATATTAATCATTACATTAATCAAATAGTTAATATTAATTTTTTCTATAAATATATTTTTTGTTTATGAAAAACAATTTTAGATGTTGATATACTTTCAATGTTGTTTTAACTGATCCTTGATCCCAATTTTAAGATTCTATTTGAAACATAAAATTGTATATCTCTAATGTTTTGATAATCTATGTAATTTTAGAAAATTAGATGATTTAGTTTTTAAATTTATTTTAAAAATAAATTTTATGAGAATCCCAAATAACCCCTTCTTGAGTTTCCCACTCCGACCAAAAATATATTCTACATTAGAAGCAAGAGGAAATTATCCTGATACAGGATAAAAGTTTATTCAATATCATAGATTCTGTCTAAGATAAGATACCTAATAAAGGATGAATGTGAATTGGAAAACATGTTTTATGAAATGGTTTGTGGAAAATAAATTTTTTTATGAAAACATAAATCTAGTGAATAATCCTATTATACCTAGGAACATGGTTAATCTCAAGATATAACCATATTAATTTATGGATTATTATTTAGATTAATATGTTTTAGTGCCATTGATGAGTTGTAAGAAGTATTTTCTCTATTTAAATTAGAAGAGAAATTTTATGAATCTGTTGAAGTAGGGCATGACCTAGACATAGTGATGATTAAAAGATTATCCATCTAATACCCTCATTATCCCATTTCATTACCATTAAATAAAAGATCATTGGGGGATTATGAGTTTTCAGACACTGTTCGTTTTAATACATATCAATTTGAGGGATCTGCTTTTGAAATCCCAGATAATGTTATTGTTCTTTATGATAACTCATTATTTGATATTGATGGTGAAGATGAGAATGATGTGACTAATCCCCCCATTATTATTATTGAGTTAAAAGACACTATAAGTGGGGATTGGGATAGTAATTCCCAAAGTTATTCTGTGGCTCAAGATATTATTAGCCTAGTTAGATTTGATATAGGAGTGAAATAACTATGGGTTAGAACTTCTTAGGTTTAAATTTTATTTTTTCGTTTTATCATAATTCTAAATCATATGTTGATAGTGATGATTTTGTAATTCTATAATAGAATGTTGGACCTTTTATATTATATGTCTAAATTTGTCAGAAGGGATATTTATAGGAATAATAGATCTGGCTATGCTTCTCTGACCCTTTAAATCAGCTGCGCTATCTGTAAATGAGATAGTAGTTTCTACAGCATCAGTGCATATTGAGTTATTCAGTTCTGAGTATTATAGTCATAGATATACTTCTAGTAAGGTTTCTCAATCACTATGTTATGAGTTGTATCTTCCACCTTTTATTCATTCTATTATTTTTATTTGATCTAACATTGATGACTTTAAGGATGATATTATTGAAAATATTCGTTGTATTCCCAAGCCATATAACTCTTAGGATAGATCTCAAACCGAATATGACAACACTTTTATTTTATCATTATTTATAATACACCTTAAACCAATATTGTTTCTATAAATTGTAAATTTGGAGGAATATTATCAAACCCCTATCAAGAAAATTAACAGTATTCACTATACCTTAGAGATAATGAGGATTGAAATAATGAAGAGTAATATATTTATTCATGGGAAACATGAGTCCCTATCTTATTTAGCTGATGATTCCTTCTTCCATGAATTCTTCTCTTATGAATTGTAGTGATGAAGAAAACCTTGAGTGAAAATTTATTCTCAAAGAGTTGCAGAATGTTTTAGGAGATTTCAATTCACATTAAGAAGTGATTTGAAAAATCATGTTTCATGCTGAGAGCATCAATAATATTATTTGATATTGTCTTATAAAGCTAGGAATGACTAATGTGTAATTAGAAAATACATTATGTATTCTTTATATAATATCTACACAAAAAATGAAATCAAACCCTGTTTTAACTTTCTAGATGATAATATAAGGATACCTCAATTACCAAAAACGTTATAGAGGATGTGAGTTAGATGAATGTGTTATAGCCTCTATTAATTTTTTAATGGAATAAAAAATGGAATTCATTCCAGGGATTTAGAATGGTGGTAGAGTAATCACATAGTTTATTGAATTGATGGAATATTTCCTCTAAACAACTAGGACTGCAGTGATTTCTTCTCTTTCTATTTATATGAATAATTCGGTATCTTCCCCTATTCCAGTATTACTTCAGACTACACTCATTAATTTCATCCTACTTGTATATAATTCATTATAAGTATATAGTTACATCAGACCGAGGGCCTTCATTATTTTCCTTATGCCTCCTCGACCTCCTTCTACTATAGATCATCCTCTTTCTACCATATAGGGAAAATACCCACCAATTAGGTAGTCATGTTTGAACATTTTTATTGGATATTATAGGGTTTATGTTTTTTATAATATGATGTTTTTATTTTATTTTTTTATGTTATATTAGAGTAATTTCAATACTCTTTTACTCAATTATCTTTTGTATGATAAAATATTATATTCCTTATCATTATGTTCCATTATTCCTTTTGAATAATCTCATAGGGGGAGAACATGTGTAAAAACTCATATAAAGTTAAAATAAATCATTCTATATTTCATTAATAATAATGAATTGTATAGTTGTATAAATTATGTTAATATTTAGTAAATTTATAAAATACAAAGTAAATACATATACTGAACACTTATTAGTAGTGTACTTTTAATTTAAATTTTAAAAAATATATATTTAAATTCGAAAAAAAAAATATTTTTTAGATCATCATTTAAAAATTATCCTTAGTTGACATTTTTATATTTTAATCAAAATACGTATTTTTAATTGAATAATTAAAAATAATAATTCTTGTAAAACTTTCAGTTTGTTTCATTGAAAAATAAAAATGATTTATTGAATTTATAATAATTTAATATAAGTATTATGTAGTTATAAATAGTCTAATTAATTACATATATATCAAAATTATACGTGATCTTGGGATTAAAAAAAATTTAGAAATAAAATTGCATTTTTTGGGAAAATAATTTTAGGTCGTGCTTTGCAAGATACTTATAAAATTAATTTCTTCCACATACTGTTTTTGAATTTAGAAAAATATTTTAAATATATGGAGTTAGCACAGTTAAAATTATTTAATAGGGTTAACGAAATTTTGGGCCATAATCAATAATAAAAATAGTAAAACATCATCACCATAGTAAAAGGGTAAATCTGGTTAATATAGGTTCAAATTAAGTGATAAAGCAATAATTTTTTATATTCAATTTTTGTAGATGATGGTATTGGAATGATTTTCACATTGTTTCTTTTTAATAGAACACATTCCTATCAATGTGAACTATATTATATCTTTATTAACAAAAAAGTAAAATTGTAATCCTCTTGGATTTAAATATCTCTTTTATATTCACAACGAGAAAAAAGAAATCCTTGAATGAATATGATTGGTTTTTTTGGGAAGGATGAAATAATTTTCATTATGATACTTTATTTATAATTTTTTTTAATTATATAATTACCATAAATTATTTTCCAACACAAAACAAAATATTTTTTAATAAAAATAAAAATAAAATAAATGATTCTAAAAATATTAATGGGAATATAATTTGAGTGAGTTATTTTCTTCCAAAAATTTTAGATATAATTATAACATAGATTTGGTGTTTTAAGTTTTCATATTTGAAATAAATATTTGTCTTGATTTTTTTAATGTCATATTAATTGAATAGTTTCAAAATTGACACTAATGGTCTTTTTATATTAAATAATGATCTACTAAATGATTTAAAATTCAAAAAAACCCATATATTCATCCATGTAAACATGATATGGTTGATAATATCTACCATGATCCATTTTTTGGAATTTGTTTTCCATTAATAGTATCTTTCTTAACCCCTAAAGAGTAAAAATATTAATACAAAAGTAATAGTCAAAAATGGTTATCCTGGATTAAAACAAAAATTATACAGTTGAAAACACCACCTAAACATGACCAATTTTTTTTGGGAGTATTTCGACTCATACTCATATTATATTTTAAAATAATCATTTTTTATCTATTTCAAAATGAATGTTAATTTATACTAATTTAGTACATTCAAAAATTCCATGAGTTCACCTCCATTCCCTCGTAAAAGGGTGCCAACTCGTATCTTTTAATATAAAATGTTTAGGAGGTTGGGAATAATACTCCTAAAAAAATTATTAAATATAAAAGTTTCCTAATATAATTACAAGGTTGTTTACAAATTTGGGTATACACATCACTACATGCGTCCACTTCAACTAGAGCATGACAAAAGTCAGGTACCAAAGAGGAGAATCTGGAACTGACCTCCATAATTTCTCTATTAGAATAGGCATAAATAACCTGACTTTATTATTTATAGACATGTTTAACCACTATATGAAGATGATATTCAAGTCGAAGACAATAAATCCAAGATGGAACCATCTTACATGGGGAATTACGAGAGAAAATTCTATTGATTTCAACAACCATACATGAATCACATTCCATCGATAAGGATTCTAAATAATGTTGAACTTCGTACCTGAACTCCATGATCATGTCCCACAACTCAACTTCAATCGCATGAACACTCCCAAAAATGTGATAATAACTACCCATAAGGAAGCCCCTGTAGGTGAAAAAGATTCCACCACAAACAAATGTTCTCGGTGCACATGAATTGGCGCATCCACATTGACCTTTATCCATTCAGGAATCTAGGGTATCCATCATTTTTACTTAGCTACTAGTGGTTTTTTAACCCTTCTATTGATAACAGGATATTTAAAAATAACAAGATTTGAGAACTAATTCCTCATTGCTCAATTTTGGATCATAAATTAAATAATAAATCCCAAATGTATTACACTAATTAAAATATATAATGATAAGACCAAATTATCAAAATCCATAAAATTCCTTGAAATCCATGTGAATGAGACTGTAGGAGCAGCATCAGACAACCAAGGAGGCTACACCTGGCCACTACAACCTGCTAGATTGTTGGATGACATAAGATGTTCAAAGATTCTAATATAAATAATTCAGTAAAAAATGTCCTTTACATAATTCTATAACCGGAATGTGTAGGATCAAGATACAAATATATGATCAAGGGATTCAACTGTACTCATTCATAGATAACATAGAGAAGAAAGGAATATTATTTCATATCGAATAAGCCAGTATAGATTCTTCCTATGCCTCTAAATTATAGTGATTAATATATAATTATTAGGTGGAAGAAATGGATTTCTATACGAAGATATCCATGATATAATATCAATGAGGACATCACAATTAAGTCTAAATCATTTTATGTAATTAAAGATTCCAGTTAAACTGGGATTCCAAATGAGTATGTTCATATCTATAAACTCATACCATTCAAACTCCAATCTGGGATGGTTCGATAACAACTCATGTTCATATACATTGATATATATTCTAGAAATGTAGATAACAATAAGGTTCTAATGAATTTTCACATCATCAGAAATTGGTCATGAGATCCAAGTAGATTGACAATATTTAAGATATGAATCTTTAGAAACGATCTAGTTTGAACATTGAAAAAATACACTATAATCGTGCTTAACTGCACACCAGACAGAAGAAATGATATAAAAAGAGTATCTACTTTTTGAGTTTAGTCACAAATATTCTATGGATAAATTCCAGAAAAGATTCACTAGAAGTAAGGATGTTCCAAGTGGAATTTTTTAAAATAGTTTCATTGAAGATCTTAAAATCCATCATTCATATTCCTCTTATATCTAAATGTTTTACACAATACTTTTTGGGAACTATTATATGTTTCCTCACATTAATATAATTGGTCTAGAAAAAATTATGAATCTACATCTATACATATTTAAGAAAAATTTTATGCCTGGTATATAATAAAAATATATAAAAACATATAAGTTATCAATGAATTAACAAGGTAGACCATCCATTCAAGATTCATATTTTTCCTTTAAAACTCTCCATTTGATTAATAATTTTGGAGTATATGTCTTCCAAATTCAACCTTTCATCTCGAACACAAAATAGGGGCAACCAATGATAAATAAACCGAATGTAAAATCTCCTTAAACCAAACTTTTTTACCACCCTATTTTGTATCTCTATGGGAACACCATCTCTAGAAATAATAGTGTACTTAATTCAATTACTCAATATACAAGAAACATATATATAATTCCAAAATGTATCTTAAATAATTTAAATTATACTTATATCAAACATTCCATGTATAAGAATTTCACTAGCATAAATAATATGTGAGGGTTAGAAAAAGTTCTATTCCAACATTAATTTGGTTATATAAGCCATCATGCACAAGATCATTAATATAATTACCCAACTAGTGGTCATAAATAGAAAATAGAATACCTGAAAATGGTCCCCCCTTTCTCACCCCTCTAAAGAACTGAAAAAACCCATAGGTGACTCATCGGCAATCATTGAGATCCTGGAACTTTTTCAAATACAGTTGACCAAATTGAGATTGTAATTTAAATACTTATGCATTCTAATAATGGAAAAAAATAAAACTTCATTTTATTTTATCAAAATAATTGTAAATATCAATATTAAGATCCATATTCACATTCATCCCATTCTTTCTCTTATGTCAACACAATCTAACGCAGTTTTATTTTTTTTAATGTTTCTTTTATGTACAAACCCAAACTGATTATTTATAATCAATGCCTTATAAATCAATCCCAATCTAAATTCCATTATCGTTATAATCTAATTTTTAATTTATTTCCCAATATCAATATTTCTAAAATCTATGGTATCAAGAGAATAATACTTTTTTGTAATAAGAGAAATAAAATTGTCATTCAATATATATGTAATAGATGCATGACTAATTAATTCTCTAACAACATTATAAATCTAAATTTAGACAATTTCCTAGTAGATCATGGATAATTCATTAAAAAAACCATCTTCTCCTACAACACTATCAATGTTACAAGAAAATAGAGTTCTTCAATTTAGTTCTCATTGGGTTCTTGAGTTTGCATTCTATTTTTAAGTTTGTTAATATGATGAGTGGTATTGTGACCATTTGTTAGGTATTATAATCCCCCTTTTCCATTTACACATCATTAATTTATATTCTCACATCATTAGAAATTATGTTTTTTGTAAAAATATTACCATTAATCTCTTGAGAAGTAAGCCCTATTTATTCATTAATCTCCCTATGAATCAAATAAAAAATCTTGAGTTTTTTTCAAACTTCTTCAACCACAGGATATTGAACTGACATTAGACAAGATTTTCCTTAAGAGACAAGAAATAATAAAAATATACATCCATTCATCACATCAATATAAAGAACTTCCTAATTATCATTTCCCCTTTATCACTTCCAAATGATTTTGATCATTATTAATATCAATATCAATGTTGTGGAAAAAATCTTTCATCTATTCCTTATGTCTTTCTTTGAGATTATGATGTTTCATGCAAAAGATATGTAATGTACAACCAACGAAATCATCCTTCAAGGCATCCATGATAACTTACCTACATCTAGGTACCACAGGAAAATAATATTTTAACTTAAATGGTATGGGATATTACCTTACAAAATTAATAAAATTATCCTTATGAATAGGATTGTGATCAGAGTGAGACTTTGGTAGAGTCGTACTAGATACATCAATAGACTCATTCCTCAAATCCACATGTACAAATAATCTATCCATTTTATATTATTTTCTCCATTTAAGGGTGTACCTACTATATGTATAATCTTTTGTTACTTTAGGAACCTCAACTAGAAAAAATTTATCAATACAAGAAGAAAATGCATAAGCTACCAACATGTTTAATTTATTTCTTATATACTCTTCATTCATTAAAAATGTATTGAAATCACCAATAATTACCAAAATCTATCCCAAGTTCTCAGAAAAGAATTCTAGTCGTATCAATATATAACATATACGATGGGTGTTCCCTGATAGTTCTTTAATGCATTCGGTAATGTTCTCTGTCCACATAGGCATGAAAGAGGGCTTTATCTTGGGAGTTTTTTCCTATGTATTTAATTGGTCTAATGTTATTTCTCTCAATGGTTATGAATATAATTATCTATGTTTCCAAAAAGAGTATTTACTTTCTTGTTATGTATTATAAAGTTTTCATTGAAAACAATTTGTGTGTTTATCATACTTAAATTATTTATTTCACGTACTCAAACAATTATGAGATAAATGAAAACAATAAAAGGAATTGATGGATTTACTGGCATATTAATCTCTTATATTTTATGTCACTTATTGAAATTTTTGTGATAATCCCTTGTTTTTAAATTTTTAATGGTTTTATGTGTGGTTATGGACAACGAATAATTCATATTGGATTTTAGTAATTTTTTTAAGGAAAAGATAAAAAATATGTTTTTAAGAGTGTTAATTTATTGAAATATGTATACCGAAAATATGTATCCCTCTTGTAAAATATTTCTTGAGTATGTCTAACTTATAAATTAATTATCTAAAACTCAAGATAGTAAAGATCCTCATAGATGTAAAATAATGATTCTTGACTAAAAATTCACGATTATGTAATTTTTTAGGCGGGGTCGTTATTGTAGCTATCAAAGGAAAATATTAGATAATTTTATATGTTAGGATAACATAATCAACTGACTTAAGGGGATTTTAATTTATGGTAATCATGATTCACCATTTCATGATTACCATGATTCTACATCAAAACTTTGTTTATTTAGATTGTTTTTCCATAGAGGAAACATGTATTATATAATAGGAAGAAATTGAGAGGAAAATATCCTTCCAAATAAGAAACCTAGAATGATTGTAATTGGAACAGAATAATATATTTCAAAGGATCAATTTTTATAAGCTATAAATAGTTGTGGCATTAATTTTATGGGGAAACCGAATATTCCATAGATGAAAATGATGATTGATAAGCATTTCTTGAAATAACTCTATCCTAATATATATGAAACGTTTGATATAGAAGTAGTCAATGGATAAATCAATTAAATAGAAAATTAATTTGAATACATCATAATTCTATAATATAAAAAGTAAAATATTTTGGATTATAATTTTAAAGCTAAAGTTCACCGATTATGATTTTATTTAAGAATACCATCATAACATATCTTCATGCTTCCATGGAATTCGATGCCATTAAAATTGTTTTCAGGAGAAGTATTTGTCTAAGGTTTTTTGATGAAGAATTGAAAAATAACTCTTGTAATTAATGGAAAATGATGAAGATTTAGTAGCCTTATAAGAAGAAAATTTTACAACATTTTCCATGAATATAAATTTTTTTATTCAAGTACTCAATATTTAAACTAAAAGATTTTACTTAGTATTTAATCAGTATTTATGAAGATCTTTAGACACATGAGATTTTAAATTTTATGAGAAATTTTTTTGTTGTATTGAGAAAGTGGTGGTGTAGTTTTCTGACACTTTTATGCCTCATGATTGAAAGTGTATGATTATATTGAGGTTCATGCAATGGAAAAGTGGTCAACTGAAAAATATAGAGGTAATCCAATAACATATTCACTTTTTAGTAAAATATATTGAAATGAATTTTGGATATGATCTAGAAAGTGTTATCAATGTGTTTAACTTGGTTATAGGTCTCATGACTCTAAAGAAAAGTTCCCTTCACAACAAAAGAATTTGGTAACATATATCCAGCTAAGAGTGGTATGTCTTAATTTTAATGAAATGGATAATTTTACTAATATATGTCTAAAGTTTTTTACTGAGGGTTCAAATTATAATGAGTGAATGAAAAAGGGAGTAAATAAATTGATTTATACTACAACTGTTGATGTTGGACTATCTAATTAAGTGGAGATAGTTATTTACATGTTTATTCAAATTATTTAAATTCCCTATTTATCTTTGGATAATATAATTCAATTATTTATGTGAAATTTTCATGTTAGATTAGAATATCACAAAATTTGTAAGAGACTTTCTATTACTATTAGTGGGATGGTATTTCCTGGATATCATGTTGAACATACCATAATAGAATTTAATATTATTTTAGTATAAATTATCATTTAGTTTATAATTATAATATATATTACATAGATAAAAATTATTTATTCAATGTTTTCATTCCTTTGTTAATATACTAAGAAGCTAATAAGGAGATTAGAGAAGAAACTGAATGTTACCTTACTGATATTCTTAAAAAGAAAAAACTATCAAAATAGTTATTTTTCTAGAAGTAAATGAATAAATGAACATATTCTTATATTATTTTCCTAGTGTTATTCCTAAAAGAAAAGATGAATTTATGGTTTAATTAGTTCTCTAATGCTAAGCACATTTTACCACTCCCTTGTTGAATGATTCAATTATAAATTTCAAAATTGAAAAATATATTGCAAGATTTTCCAGAAATATGTTCCATTCATCATATAAATTCAACATAGGTTCCCCCAATTTTATTTGTTAAAAATAAATATGGTTAAATTAAAAATTTCATTGATTATAAATCATTAAATAAGGTCAGTTTTATGCACAAGTAAATTTATTAAAGGATATAGCCTATTGTAGTAGTAAATATTGTTAACTAGGGGATTCATGAAAAACCATCCAAAAATAATTATAAAATAAGTGTAAAATATCTTAAAGGATAGAGCCTATTGTAGTATTAAATATTGTGTGTTTTATCACTAATAGGTAGATTGATTGTCTTCGAAAATACTTGATGAGATCCCCAAAATTTATAATATATGAAAAGGAAATAAAAAGACAAGAGGAATGAGCCTCTGGTGGTCATAAACATTTTTTTTCAAGACAAATATGTTTTCAAGACACTACAATTCCATAGATACATGTCTTATTAGTCATGCAAGAGACCACTGGAATGTCAACCTAGTCATTAATATGGCCCTAAACATGTGTAGGTAGTCTTCTGTTCCTACTTTTTCTCAAAAAAAATAAGAAGAATGGGTTTTCCATGATAATGATAGCCAATCACCATGAGACATTTTTTTGGTCACTTGACACATCACCACTAGGAGGAATGATTGTATTATATAACACTCAATAAGACCCTCGAAACCAAAAAATACTTAGAAAATAAACAAGGAAATATAATGGGGAATATCCTTGAGCCTATTTTATAACTCTCCATGATAATGATAGCTAATCTCATAAAGCACCTTGACAAGACATCCATTTCTCATGAAAGGTCCCAAAAAAGTCACTTAACATTAGACGAAGGCTATTTTATAAGCACTACGATCTCACAAAGGCCCTTCTGGCATATCAACCTAAAAAATGAAAGTCTCATGGAATTTATATATGAATAATAATTAAACCATTACATGGATATAATAAAATAAATTGGTTGTGGATGGGATGGTCTTGAGTTTGTTGAAAATCATGTGATGCCACCTTAGTAACCCACTCAGGGACATTATAAAGAAGTGTCATGTAGAAGCCATCCACTAACTCCATCATGTATTTTTGTTGTATGTTCCATGAAACATAGAAAATAACATGCATGTATAGGCCAATAAATCCCCTACCCTAGCTTGAATGTTGTTTTTTACAGACATGGATGAACAATCTCTGGACCCTCACACTGGCACACCCATGCATCATAATTTATTTCTCAAATTGGTTGATCTCATGACCGAAAAAATTTCCTATCAGGTAAATAATAGTGAATAACTTGAACGATCAAGAAGAACGATTATGAAAATAATTTTACCACTCATAGATCATCTGAATGTCTTCTTGCAGGTCACATAAAGTATATCATACATACATTCTAAATCATGCGAGACTTTAAACAAGATAACACTAAAAAAATAGTAGACATATCTCATAAAATTATAGAAGATATACATAATGATGGGAGACTTATGAAAAGAACATATACACTAATCCTCATGTAGTTCACATTAACCCCTCGGATTATGTGACATCACTTGGGGCCCCCAGGCAAGCCACCAATGTCTAGGAAAATCTAAAGGGCTACGCATCCAAGCCACACAGTGTCTTATAAGCATTCCACCCAGAATATATTGTGTCACCAATACATGTCAGTTGAGTATTAAGACAACATAATGATATGTTATCTACCTCTTGTGATGTCCCACACACATGTTGGCTAGCTCTCCTGATGAAATCCTGACATGTCAGCCTGAGTCATGCATCTCCCTCTAAACAAGTCACATTGAATCTAGTGACTGCCTCCAAATGTATCAGTCATCCATCATGATTACACAATGGTATGTTATTTGGATCATCATACACTATATAATTAATATCAACTAGGATAATGGAATGGATTCCATGAAAAGTCGGTCGGGCCATGCGATATCATCCGGGAAAATCAACCTTGATCATGAGACAACGTTTAGACAAGACATCTAGATTATGGGATGTCCCAAGGCAAGAAAACTAACCAAGGAAATTGTATTTGGACATGTCAAGAGTACATATTATATCATGTCAAGAATCCAACCAAGGAATGTTAGTCAAACAATCATTGTGTATTAGGGAATAAAGTAGGTCACGTTAATCAGGATTCTTGTGACGGGATAACATCGTCCAACATCTATAAGGTAAACCTAAGTTTGTATGCCCTGACTTATAAAACTACAATGAATATGATTCGTGCAATAATCAGAATACGGAGGATTCATTTACAAGTCCTTGTCTCATTATCAAATATCCAAAGGTTTGTCATAGTGCATAAGTATTTCATCCATAAGCAGAGAGATTGATCCTTTATTATCTGTTGTTTCTTACACTGAGCATAGATTATGTGGGCATAGGGAGTTTGAATGATAACTTCATTCATATCATATGACATTATCCATATAAGAAAAATGTCAGTATGTATTCTTAGATCAATGATAACATATGATATGACCCATGTATATGGGAAACCCTAATGTGTATTCCCTAACCTACAAAATTAAGAGAACTCAAATTCATACAATAGTCATCACACATTGTTTGTATTTTTAAATCATATGCTCAAATAGGCATCCGGATTAGAGTAATCCCCCAATTCCTTTTCCATTTAAATCATTGAGACCTAGTCCTTCCCATGGGATGATCTTTCTACCTCCTTCATCTGCAGACTCAAAATACAATTGAAATAAAAGGACTCTGATTCCCTCTACAATTAGGATACATTGGATTCATTCGTAATAACTAAGATAAATATTAAACATCTAATTGGATTTTCTAGTACATTAGTCCCCCAACCATATACACTAGTACTGATTACATTTTATCACTTATTTCTCACATCGAGCAATGGTCACATGGGCATTGGGAGTTGTAATAGTCATATCTAGCATATCATGAATCTCCACCATTTAGGGTGACCATATTGTATAAAACCTGATGGGTGGCATGATAAGGTTTTCTCAATATATAAGAATCAACCATGATGCCATTCCAAATGGAATAAATAAACTATGAGAACAATGATTGCTGAAATAACTATGATACAAACGGAGACTTCCTAAGGCTCGAGCTCAAATAGGCATCAACTTTAGTGTAGGCCCCTCATGTCTCCAAAATTTCAACCATTGAGACCCAATCATTCCCTAGGGATGATCATTCTACCTCATTTTTAAGTTGAATAAGGAACTAAATCAACATTGATAAATCTAATTCATACTATAATAAATATATGTAGGTCATCTCCACAATACCCGAGTATTAATATATGGTTCCCATGTTCTCACATTTATTTCCTTTCTATACAACATTAAACATCATGGGTTTAAGGAATTACATTAGTTTCGATTATTTCCTTAAAAATATATACAAGAATACTCATCATGGATCAATACCCTCTTTGAAATATTAACTACATCCCTACATGGCAGCAAATTCTAGAGTGTCTGGTTATTCAGATTCAACATAGAAGCCGATGTGCATTACTCGGAAAAGGATGAAGAACCTGATATATATATAGATCAATTTAATGAATAAATCCCCTTATTATGTACATAATATGTGATATACTATGATCATTTTTTTAGGTTTACCAGTCTCACATAGGGATTAAAAAAATATTTTCAAACAAATCGTAAATATATAAGTAAATCCATAAGTAGGGAAAAAATCCACCCCAAAAATGTATGAAGATCATGAATCCCCACCTCCTTAATGAATGTGATATTGGAACAAGGGTATTTCTTTCTTGGAAAGGGTGTATGGTTTGTGTTTGTTGTAATTCCTCACATGGAAGGCCAGTGATATTTCAAGGAAAGGAATCATAGTGTTCGAGTCAAAAGTAGTTTTGAAGGTGGCATCATTTCCCCGTGTTTCCATGTTTTATGGTGTCCATAATATGGAAGTTGGTTTCCAATGTACAACAAGTATTTTCTTAAGGCCTTAAAAAAATAGTGTATAGTCTTGAGATTCATGAATATGGGATTTGTGATGTGCATTTCATGAAGTCATAAAGATTTCTGATGGTGTACTTTGTGATTATGATGAACATCAATATTGGAAGTAGAGTTCTTCGTGATTACGAGTTTTTGGAGCTTTCCTATCATCAACGGAGTGATTTGAGAACTTGATGGGCACTACAAAGTGTTTTGATAAAATACTTCATGCTGAGGATGAGCTTCGCAAATAGATAATTTCAATGGTTCTTTGCAAAGGGAAGAGTTCCAAAAACTTGATTTAGAGGATCTAAATTTTTTTCAAATAGGTGTTGGAGCATTGCGAATGCCTGAGACTATAAATATGAGGACACACCTCTAAATATGGGTCGATGTTTCGAAGTAAAATCTGATGATGCTTTGAGTTTGAGAAGATCATCACAAATCAGGAAATCTATGCAAGATGGTGCATCACAGAGATGCTTTTAGTATAAACTAATGCCAATGATTTTTTTAATGTGTACATCACGATGATGAGGCTTTCTACATCGAATCAGTGTGTTTCGTGAAGAATAATCTCTGAAGGCAAGGATGCAATATGAAGACAGTTCGTTCCCTGATGAAAAGCATGCTTCAAAATGGAAGGTTGTTCCGCAAAGGTAGGGGTGCTTTTTAGAGGAGTGTGACTCAGAAATTGGATTTGCAAACATCAGTTTTGAATATTTTATTTTAGTGAACAGTAAATTCAAAGAGCATCAAATATGGTCTATGGTGAAAGAAAAATATCTTTCTATGTTGGGGACAATGTATATAATTCCATATAATTGAAGCAGCCTCCATGTCGATAAACTAATTCAGGATTTTCTCAAAGTAGTATGCTAGGGGCAGTCGATATAAGTGTTCTGAGGGAAGTAGTGAGCAATCCCTAAACCATTGTAAACGCAGTGATCCTGGCATAGATTGACTGTGACAAATCCTTGTAATCCAGAAACTATTTATGATTAGTGGATTTAGGTATGACTAACACACTGTTGACATAGGCTCCATGGACATAGATCGTAGTGTTGAACCATGTAAAAGTGATGTGTAGTCTTTTTTATGTGTTTCTTTTTCTTCTTGTTCCCATTAGTCTTACAGGTTTAATATGTTCCTACCAAAATTGGAAGATAATAATTATTTTAAAATAAATATTTGACACCTTGAATCATCCCTCCCCTCTTTGGGTATCCTAGTGTCCTACAAGTGGTATCAGATAGTAAAGGTTATTGTGTTTAATCTGTCCTATGTCGTAATGGGTAATTCAGAAAATGCTAATGGAATGCCTATCTTTGATGGAACTAATTTTTACAAATGTAATAAAATATTGATATCTCATCTAATATCCCTTGTAATGTAAGTCTTATTTTCTACTGTGAAAGGAATACAAGTTACTGATCCAACATGGATTTCTAGGACTGAAACAGACTGGAATGTTCTTGATGGACATGCTAATGTTTAGAATGACCTTATTGCTTCTCTTTCTAATCAGATGTATCTAAAGGTGATTATTGTCACCTCAGTAAATCCTATTTGGGGTAAACCTGAAAATATTTATGACTTAGATAGAAATTTGAAGGATTACAATCTTCATGTTTGGAAAAACTGGTTCAACGATATGATGATTCATCTTGACGAGAATTCAGATTCCTTCTTCAATGAAATTACTGAAGTAGTGGGAGATATTCGAGGCCTTGTAGAGGAAATAAAATACACTGATATCATAAAAAAAATATTGAGAATGGTTCTACCTATGTACAATGAAAAGGTGACAGCTATTAAAGGAATATATCTTTCTAAACATTCTCTAGATGGTCTTCTTAGTAGTCTAGTGGAATGTGAGATGAGAGTCAAACTAGAATATACAAAGAATCAAGTTATAGAAGAAATGACATTCAAATCCATGGAAAATTGAAAATTTTATGAGGAATTGGTTATGATGATGACGTGGAAAAAAATTATTTATCTCATTTCCAAGAAGCTTAAGAAGGGAAAAGCTAAATATAAAGGTAATTTACCTCTGGCACATGAGCCTTAGCCCGATTGGTAAGGACTCCGTAAGTGCATCCAAGTGACCAGGGATCAATTCCAGGTAGAGGCAGAATTTTTGGTATTGTAGTAGTACAGTAATAGTAATATAGCAGGTACTATAGCATTACTGTAGTAGGTACTATAGCGGGACTATGTAGTACTGTAGCACATACTGTAGTTGGAACTACAGCAGTCACTGTAGAAGCTGGGAATATACCCCCGTTTGGGCCTTTAGGAAACCGATTTGGTCCCTGAGTCCATTAAGGCCTTCAGGCCACCCAGGCCTTCGGGTCAGTAAGGCCTTAAGGCCATATCAAGGCCTTCGGGCCACCTTTATGTGCAGATGCAAACCGTAAAACCTACAAGGAAAAAGCTCTAAAAGTATGATGAGAAAGGAGATTTCACCATAGAAGAAGATAAATGGATTTCACAAATGATATGGTATGGAACCTTCCATCGGGATAATCCTATGCATGCATGGGAATGCCTAGTCGAACAGCCATGCGATGGTGGAGAGATGATTTCACTATGAAGATGCTCGGGAGGAGAAGTTTCAAGTAGTTAGTCTGGGTTATATGGAATGTTTTAATCCTACGGGCAACGAATTCCTCTAAGGCCTACAGGATATGTAATAATTACGCCTAAGGGCCTCATAAGGTTTCCACCTCACCCCTTGAAAGGTGGATTGTCAAAAATCAATCAAAATGAAGGTTGTCAGGCCATGGGAGGAATGTAAGTTACCTCAGGCATGTTTTCATTGTGGAAGAGATAGGAAATTTGATTCTCAATGCCAAAGAATGTTTGATGATGATGAGAGCAAAGAGGATGACATTAAGAAGCCTTAGAAATCTTTTTTCAAAAAGGGAGACATCAAATCCGGAATGAATGTATATGTGAAGATTTTTTTCTGTGATGAGAATGATGATCATATTGAATTATTTAAAGAAGAAGAATTAGAATTTCAAACTAGAAACCATGCTTCAATGATGTCTACCATTGAAAAGTTATAACCTTCAATCAATAAAAACAGAGATGATTATATGAATTTGAATGGTAATCCCATGATTCAAATTAAGTATGAATTTTTTGAGCATGAGAATAAATGTAAGAGATGAAATAAGTGGAATGAAATGGTGGATGAATCATCTGAATATGTTAATGAGATTTAAGATGAAATTGAATGACTATATTAAATAGTGAAATTACAGTCTTTAGTCCTTGAAATCAGATATTACGTTTTAGAACTAATGAATAGAATTAAATAACTAGAAAATACCATCACTATCTTTACATTTAGACTAGATGATAATTCCAAGGCTTTTGAGGGTCATGATGATGATGTTTTTACTCTTAAGAGTAAAAATGTGTCCCAATAAACCTAAAAATATTTAATTAAGAAAATTCAATAAGGAATATTCTCAGATGTAGAATTACTGGTAAGATCCAAGCCTGGTTCAGATGAGGTTTAAAAAATCACGAGTGATCAAATACCTGCCTACATGGGAAATAGTGGAACCAGCTGTGAAGTTGAGACATAAATAGTTAGAAGAAAATTGAGCCAAAATAAATAAAACATTATGTTGAACACATTGAAAAATCTCCTGATGTTTTGATAAAGAAACCCTCAATCCAATCTGGAGATTATCCTCAATCATCAGAAATGACAGGAAGTCCAACTATTTTTCTAATGAATAAGGCACGAGGAGAAATAAAAGTGAGAAGACATTTCATGTCATGATGTGTTAGACCTGTAGCTATATGGGTCTTTCTGTGTCATATTGCAAAGAGGAAAATAGATATTTTAATTTGGAAGATCTAGGAAGTCATCAAAGTGACCGATTTCATATCCCAGATCTTATAGAATTAATTGTTTCTATGCATATTTTCATTGTTCTAACATTTTTCATGATGCTATGTATTATAGGTAGAGGTATGAAATGATAAATTCATACAACTCTCAGAGATGGGTCAATAATCACCCTCTCGAAGATGTTGTTATCATAAACAAGTTTTCTCCTCCAGAAGAAGAGTATGGGTTTGAAATTTCTAATTTTGTGGTTGAAACATTTGTAAGGTCATCAGTTTCAAACACTCATTCTAATATCTCATGCAATGTGAAGAAGAAAATTTAGAAATCCAGTCTTTCAGAAGAAGCCCTTAATGCTACAAAAAGTAGTAGCGCTTGGATTCTTGATATTGTATTCTCATCCTAGATAAGAGAAAATGGTGACCATTTTATAAACATTAAGAAGAATTTTGATGGACCATTGTGGTTTGGTAATGATGGTTACTTGAATATTAAAGGCAGTTTAAATACTGCACTGGCCAATGGAGAGTTAATGCAGACATAAGTTCATTATGTGGATGGTCTGTGTCTGAATATCCCCAATGTTAGTCAACTCTATGACTCATGGTTCTTATTAACTTTTAATAAAAAATGATGAAATATAATGTGTAAAACATCGAATTCTCTCATGAAAGGTAGTAGAATAGATGGAAACTTATATTAGGTTGACGGTGAAGATAACTCTTGCGATCTTTCTGTTAAAGAGGAAAACATCCTGTGGATGTGAAGGCTGGGGAACATTAACCAAAAATAAATGGAAAATATACCTAAGCTAATGATAGTAATTGATATCCCCATTCAGAAACACGAATGGGAATGTAATTAGGATGATTCTATAAGGGGGGAGCTATTCTGTAGTTCATATCAGCCAAATATGAAATGGGGATCACACCTTCTTGATGTCATCCATACAGACATATATTTCCCAATAAACGTTGTTTGAAGTCATGGAGAGAAGTACTTCATACTTTACATTGATGAGTATAGTATAATGTCTTGTTTAATGGTTATTCAAAAGAAGCGTCTAGTACTTGATTGCAAGAAAACATATCACCAAATTGATGAGAATGATACCAGATGGACTACTAAATTCATGAGATCTGACAATGAAGGAGAATACATGTCCCTTTAGTTAGAGAATTACATTAAAATACACGGAATATGGTATTAGGTAGTTGTTGTGAGAACTCTTTAGAAAAATGGTGTTGTTGAGAATCAGAATTGATAGGTTAACAACATGGCCAAGACTATGCTGATTGAGAGTCGTATCTCTCTCCTTTACTAAAAAGAAGATGTTGAAGCTTTAGTGCACATTCAAAATCGAACGAGGCTATAGGGGAGAAATGAAGACAACATATGAACTTTGGCATGGAATAAAGCCTTCACTGAAATATATTTGTGTGTTTTGGAGTAAATTTTTCAGCCAAAACAAATAAGGGAATCAAGGGATGTTTGGTGGTAATGCAGATGGAGGAATATTTATTGGATATCCAATGAATAGAAAATCTTATAAGTGTCTCAATATGAAATTGGGGAGGACTGTGGAAGGAAGTGATGTTATAATCATTGAGGACAAACCATTGAATTCATTAAGGAATTCTTATTATGATGAGATAGAAGATGATTAATAATGTGAACATGGTGAAAATGAAAATATTGAAATAGTGGAAGCTGTAAAAAACATTCAGGAGTCCCATCATGATGTTGACTTAGAAGAATAATCTGAAGATGAAACCATTGATGGAGATAATTTAGATGAACCTAAATAGAGGAATTGAAGACCATAAATTTTTAATGCCCCGGACCCAGTTACCTAGAGTAGGTGCATTATTACATATCATTGGCATGATCACAAGAAAGATCATGTCTCAAAAGACGGATTAGTTTAGTAGCCTTGGAATAACTAGATACATTTATAATGATTACAATACATCATAAAGTAAAAACTACTAAAAAAACATCTGGTCTTCATATCCCCTCATATTATTCCTACATGTCATTCATAAATTACTTTTTCACATACTAGGAAAAATAAAACATTGAAAGGGGTGAGCTCAGATGCTCAATAAGTATAACAATATAGCGGAAACATTCATAAATAAACATAAACATTAAAGTCAATGTATAACTAAAACAAAAGCCTTTTAAACATGAACTTCAGCATAATATGGAAAAGATAAAATGAAATAATTCAATTTTCTTAATCACATTGATATTATACTAGTCAAATAATCACATGCAATATCAATAACCACTTTCATAATGATGCAAGGCATAATTCCAAACTATCATAACCACATAGTCAATGCCTCGGGCCAAGACTACAAATAATATTTTTTCATGGCCTTGTTCCAAGACACTAGTTTGTCTCATGAGACCTACCGATGCATCGAGCAGCTATAGCGGGCTCCACCCGTCACATATTAAGTCCAATGCATTCCTCATATGAACAGGTTTCAACATAACATAAACATTCGTATTAAAACTTGTATACAAAATGTCAATACTTTCATCATAAACCATGAATGGTGTAAAAATAAATCATCCATAGTCAAACATATCAAAAAACCTTCAATACATTATAGAAGTTTTTTATCATAATAAATGAACTTCAAATAAGCTTAAAATCCATCAAAGGATGTTGACATAGATGAAATCAAAACTATTTGAGAGAAATATATCCTTTTTTTAATTCATTTAAAAGTCACAATAATATAAAATAAAAAAATAACTTTGAAAATTTTCCAATGAGCTTGTAAGGGAAGCTTCTATGATTTTATAACGGCGGAAAATAGCTGCACCCGTCGTATAAGTTAAAAAAACATTCTTATGTTAATTATGTCGAAAAGGTTAAAAAAGGACATTGTTTGGAAAATGACGGAAATATTCCTTTATAAACCTCTTATAAATAGTCAAACAAGGGTATAAATGACTTTAAACCATATTCTAGTAATTGTTAAAAAAATTTGAAATACATTTTTAAGAAACTTGGATGTGGATGATAAAGAGGTCCCAGTAGATAATTACATATAAACAACCTCGGATAATGAAGAGATTGTGAAATAAACCGTTACCAATTTGGTAACATACGAAAGATACACCCCATGAAAGAGGTATCATACAATGAATATGTAAGTACACATAAAATAAAGTGTATTGCACAAATAATACAATCATGGGCATTACATACACCACACAAAAGGTAATAGTGGCAACATGGTATGAATCTCATGAGAATAAGGAGTGAGATGAAAACCCATTACCTTGTACTTTTCCTTAGTCGATGGAATGTTAACCATATTTATAATAGTAAAAACATTGTAATTAAATTATAAAATAACCATATATATAATTATTATATCATATATGATCTTTTAACATTGATATGTTAATAATATCTTAGTATTATCATTGTTTCGGGTGTTTACTTACTCGTTTTCTTTTATATGTTTTGTTACATAAGTCGTGTCTAATATGGATAGGTTTTACATTATTAATATCCATAATGATATAAAGTTCTTAAACATTAACTTTAATAATTAAATGAGAATTAGTCTTGAATGGATATGATGTGGAATGAATCTCATCGCGTTCGTGGAGACGGTTGTCCGTATGTACGCATGAGAGACAATATCATTCTTTTGATAATAAAATAATATATAATTGGATGGTATATCATATATACAGAATCATTATCATGTTATATTTATTATTTACATGAATTATACATCATTATTATACCCATCCAAATAATAATATATTGAATAAAAATTACACCACGACGTGGTGACGATAAGTCGTACGTACGCACGTATGGTGACATGTCATTCAAAGGATTGGTAGAATACTGAATATGATTGTACCAAATTTATACTAATATCACATAATATAAGATATTATGGATTTATTATTTTAGAATGCGAAAAATAAAAAAAGATGAAGTTGAAGAATTAATGAACTTGAAAAAATGTGGTGAAAACATTACCTCTTCTTCGGGGTCTTCCTTTTGATTTGACAAAAAGTGCTCCTTAGGTTGGCTTTATGATCAATATAAGGCCTATAGGTTGAATTTAGGGAAGTTTAGAGAGTATTTGGACAGGTTTTGGCCGATCCAAAAGTCTTTGAATGTTTCAATTAGTGAGAAGGGTGAGTGTCGTTTTATAAGAGGGGTAAGGGGCACCTTTGGAAAAGCTAGGAATATTATTTTATAATAAATTTATATTCGGTTTCTCAGGGATCCAAAGTGGATTATTTAAAGTTTAAGGTGGGGATGTGTCGAAAACCACTCAACCAATATAATTTAGATAGGTTTGGGTCATTATATTAACCTTATGTTTTAGTTTTAACTCTTAGTTAATTAGTTTGACACTTACCACGTCACTTTGTATTTTTATATTATCTAGTTAATAAACATTCTATATACCTCCAAGATACCCCCAAGATTTCAATTAATGATACACCTACCATGAATATAATTCTCTTGTCCTAAAATTAGATTTTTAGGAATTTAATATCAATTAATAATATAATATTTTTAAAAAAACTCTTTTATGTGAATTTTGACACTATTCAAAAATTTATTTTCGCTAAAGTAATAAAATAATTATTAATTAGAACCAAATTCATTTAATCAATCTTATAATGTCATAGTAATCAATAAAATTCATTTATGTCATCAAAACTTTCAAATTATATTAATTTTAACATTTATAATACAATTTATTGGATTATTTCGTTAATTAGGAAAATACTACATCCTTATTGTGTCATATATAATATTAATTATTAAATGTATAAAAATTATAATTAAAATACCATTAAGCAGGAAATCATTTTATATTTTTAATGAATATTTATAGTTTAAAATCCAACATATATAACCCCATGTAAATATTGTTTTTCTAAAAGATATATGCTTATGTCATTTTGGTATTTATTTTAACTTAATTAATATAATGTGTCATTATAACTTACAAGTGGCTCTATGGGGTCCCCAAATCGACCCAAAGATTCCCATGGTCGGGCATCTATCAATAAATAAGGTTAGGACACGTTTTAGGGTAATTTATTATTATTATAATATTATTTGTTTACCCTTATTTACCCGATTTACCCTTTAACCATGGTAAATAAAATATTTACCGAAGTAATTATTCAAAATGTCTAAAAATAAATGTTGCCTATTTACAAAAATTGGCCATTATGATTCCAAATATGGAATCCATTTTTCCAAATTCAAAACACAGAAGTGGCAGAAATCAATTTAAAATTAATTCTCGTTGTTAAAACAAAAAGCGTGTTTTTTAGAGATAATAACTATCAAAAGATTGACATTTGTTCACGTACGGTTTAATTGTGAAATTATGTCCAATGAACAAAATTGTATTAAATTGTAAAAATATATTCTAAATATTCTTTAAAACCACTCAAATTCATAATTTATCGCTATTAATTATTTCGATTAAAAAAGTTGTTTTTCAATAAAATTTTGTAATTTTCACAATTCATGAAAATATAAATGTTATCCGAAAACTTAAAAAATATTACTATAGGCTAATTTCGATATTCCGAATCCAAAAATGAATTCATTTTTGAGAGATAAAATTTATAAAATTTCAAAAAATGGGTATTACTATTCATAACGGCTAGTTTGATTGATTGTGGTGTGTGTTAGAACTCGATGTTGCATACAAAACACACTACTGTATTATTCAAAGGGAAGCCTACCATGGAAGCTTGGTGTGTTACAAATTGATCAATCCAACATCATGGGGGATTGATATGCACCCACACAAATGAGTAGAAAATGTAGTAATGCATAATATGCATTTCTATTAGTTGTAGAACCATCCTCATTTGAGAAAACTATAAAGGACGAATCTTGGGTGAAGTCCATGAATGAAGAGTTAGATCCGATTGAAATGAATCCAACATGGGATCTGGTCGTGATATACCAAAAGGTCACAATGTGATTTGTAGAAAGTGGATCTTCAAGGAAAAATATGATGAGCATGGTATTGTGATCCGAAATAAGGCGCGACTAGCATGCGAGGGATATTCACATATTGATGGTGTTGATGTTGAGAAAACATTTACTCCAGTGGCAAGACCAGATTCAATCAGGCTATTTGTAGCAATGGATATACAAATATGGTATAAATTTTATCAAATGGACAACAAGACAACTTTCTTAAATTGTGTTTTGGAAGAAGAAGTCAACATTGAACAACTTGTGGGAATCTTGCTTAGAAATGATGAAATGATGGTTTGAGAATTAAATAAATACCTATATGGCTTGTACTAAGAACCACGAGTGTTTTCTTATTGTCTGGATTCTTAAAAAAATCTTGAATTCAAAAGAGGAGGAGTGGATCACAACCTCTACGTGATGATTTATCAGAATGATCTGTTCCTGGTTTTGGTATATATGGACGATATAATTTTTAGTGGAATCATTTAGGCATCAGTGGATGAATTTTCCAATGACTAGAAATCATCATTTTAAATGTCCATGATTGGATAAATCACAAATTTCTTAGGGCTAAAGGTGTTTCAAATGAAACATTATTCATTAATTTCTTTGAGAAAATATGAAAGGGAGGTGTTGAAGAAATTTAATGTTCTTGAATGCAAACAAATGTCGACACTAATTGCAGTTGGAACAAAACATGGAAAGCATGAGGATGGGACACCTGTGGATCCCACAATGTACTGACATATTATTGGGAGCTTACATTACTTGACATCAATGTGGCCAGACATTTTCATTGCAATATGCTTTGGAGACTTCTTTCAGAGTAATACTATGGAAGAATATATAGAAGCAGTAAAAAAATCATGAGGTATTGATGCACATGATCTGTGTATACATTTTCATATACTTTATTAAAAATAAGAACAAGTTTTCTACAATTTACTAATTCATAGGGAATAAATAATTTTATTTTGGTGATCTTTTTCATTTTCTAGAGATTTATGTCCAAATACACAAAACGGGGGAGATTGAAAAAAATTTACAAACTACACGGCGTGTACCTATTTACACACCGTGTACATAAAGAATCAGAAAGAGATTGACCAGGAAATGTGCATGCCCAAGTATTCAAAATCTAGTCCACATCGTGTTAAACCTTTACACATTGTGTACACCCTTCTAGAAGTTGTTTATAGATGAGAAGAAATATACATGCCCATGTGGCCGGTTGAAGGGAACACGATGTGTTTCACTTATCCACGACGTGTAGGCCTTTCTAGAAGCGGCTAGTGGGGAAAAAATAAGACAACATGCCATGTACGTCAGTGCTACATGCCGTGTATAGCTACTTACCCGGAGGCACCATGTTCCAAGTCAATGATGGCATGTTAAGCTTCTTACCAGCGGAGAAAACAATGAAAAAAGAGAGTTGACAAAAGTACACACCGTGTACTTTTTCCACACGACATGTAGATATTTTTTTCTATAAAAGGAGGCATTGGCCTCTCGTTTAAAGGTGTGTGGTGTGTGGTCAGAGAAAGTCTAGAGAAAAGGTTGAAGGACTGATGGAGAGAGGCTCTACCACTGTACTACCTCCATTCTAATGTCTGCCGAAGAATCACTTCTACCTCAATAGTCGAAGCATGATCACATCAGGTATCCGTAGCATCGTGTTTATCATTTTCAATACACGTATCTAAATACCCAATTTGTTGGGGTTGTGGAAGATGATGAGTTGTAGTTTAAATTAGTATTTATGAATATGTTCATTTTTTAATATATTCTTATTCTTCTTAAACCATTTGTTATTATCACTACAAATTCACAACCAAAAAATTGGCAGAATTTTTAGGGATTTGAAAGAAGAATAATGACGAATAATTTCACGACAATTGGAAGTATTATTCGACTCAAGATGGACTATGATAAAGAAATAATTGTGAAACACTATCTACTGGACCATGGAGTTAGTTTCTTCAGCTCTAAATATAAGTTTACCAGACCAAGGAAACATTATTACAAATTGAAACCCAGAGTGTTGGGTTATTATGAACAACACAACCTCATAAGAAATTTGATTTACTAAACTACTTCTCATTAATCCATAACAATAATAGACGTCTCTCTTTATCTCTATCAAAATCAATTTTCCTGTATTTACTTTTCTTCTATGATGTAATTTATTAAAAGAAACTTAAATGAAATTTTTGTTATCCAAACAACAAAAATTGACACTAAATTCAGGAAACATCATTAAATCAAAAATTGATACAAAGTTAAACAAGATAAAACACTTCTTGTTCCCTGTGGATAGACCCCTTATTAGTGGTATAATTGTAGGGTAAAAATAATTTAGGACACTGATAATATACTTTTAGTGAAACGACTCGCCAAATTTTGGCGCCATTTCCAGAGAATCTAAGAAAAGTTAATTTTGTTATTCTTTTAAGATAGTTTGTATGAAATTTTTGTGAAAATAAAAATAAGAAATTTACAAAAATCACTTTTCTAATCTTATTTCTGTTTATCCTTCTTTTTCTTTGTTTTCTCTTGGTTTGATTTGTGTTGTGCAGGACATTAGGTGTATGAGAAGATACCTAACACGTTCTAAGAATCATGGGTCATCAGTGTTTTTTCCAACTGAGCCTGAGATCAAATAGATTTTTCTGAGGGTCCAATGAGAACTCATGGCCGAACACAACCACAACAACCCCATGGCACATAACGAGGAAGGAAATTCAGTTGTCGTCTAAGGAGCTGGACAACAGTCCGGATCAGATGAAAACCAGAACCAACTAGCTCCACTTTCTTTTGATTATGACCCGAAATAGATCCAACAATTCCAATAGAAGCGGATTCCATTTTTTAACCAAGTTCAGGGGCTGTAATATGCCCCTGAAGAACAAAAATACATTCTGGCTCCACTCTCTCAGCTACCACCTTCACATTGTACTCTCATGGAGTACGAACTGCCATCTATCCAAAGAGCTGACGCGGGCATTGTCCGTCGACCGACACAGGCCCAACACATCGAGATCAAGACTACTATCATGCATATAATCTTGAATATCATTAAATTTTGTGGTTTTCCTAGTGAGGATCCTAATACCCATCAATCCAATTTTTTGGATGTCTGCGACATGTTCCGCTATAATGGAGTGTCTAAAGACGCTATTTTACTTCACCTCTTCTCCTTCTCTCTAAATGATAAGGGTAAAGACATGATTAAAGGTTTGTCACAATGATCTATCCTCATTTGGGAGGAGCTAGCACATGCATTCTTGTTTAAATACTTCCCACCCTCAAAGACGGTAACTCTGTGAAATGAAATCCAAAACTTTCAGCAGCATGACACTGAGTCACTATACGAATCATGGGATCACTTCAAGGGGATATTGTGAAAATTCCCACACCATGGATCCCACATTGGATGCCGGTCCAAACCTTCTACGGTGGGTTGACAACAAATATAATGTCTGAGGTGGAAGCTGCAGCTGGAGGTATAGTAATGAGGAAATCCCCCGAAGAGCTTTTCGAACTACTGGAAGACATGTCTGCAAACATATTCCAGTGGAATTTCGAGCAGGGTACATAGAAATGAGGTATGCATCACATTGATGATACTACTATTATTTCTTCCTTGTTGGACGTTGTGTACCAAAAGATCAATGATCTCAATCTGAAGGGCACGTCTCAAGTACGTGCGGAAAACCATTCGGCCTGTAGTGAATGTGGTGATAACCACATCATGATATATTTATAAGGTTCTGCTGGAGGAAATTCAACATGAAAGGTGATTTATGATGCAAAAAATTGAGGGCCCAGCCAATACAAACATTACCAGAACCTAGCATGCCGTGATCAACAGAACACAGGCTGAGGCCAACAATATCACAATCTTCCGCCCTAGCGACCACCCAGCTACAACTATCCTCCATATCAGAACTAGTACTAGAGGCAGTAATATCCTCAACAAGGCTCTTATCAATAGCAAGGGTCTCAGAACCCTCACCTACACTAGCCACGACAGCCACCCCCTCCACCAGCTCCACAACCACCCCAGCTAACACCTCAAGGTTAGAGGATCTCATGAAAAAAATTTATAACTACTCTTGAGATGAGGTTCCAAATCAGGAGGCTTCAATTAGAGGCCTAGAAAACCAAATTGTCATGTTGGAAAAACAACTCTAAAGAAGGAAACCCAGTACACTACAGGGTGACACGGAGAAGAACCCGAGGGAAGTGGCTTATGCCATTATGCTATGAAGTGTAAAGGAGATCCAACAGCATCAACCAGCACAGCCAGGTGTATCTACACCCCTGTTGGTAAAAAAGGTACATATAAAGACCCCTCCTCATCCTAAATCCCACAGAAGGAGGCTTCTCAGAATAAATGAAAGGAGTATTCCAAACCATTTGAGCTAGCCTTACCCTTCCTAGAGAGATTGAATAATATAAAGCTGGACCACCAGTTCAAAAAATTCATGGACTTGATTAAGAAGCTGCACATAAATATACCTTTTGGCAGAAGCACGGATGCAGATTCCCACTTATGCCAAATTAATGAAGGAAATACTCTCTAACAGAAGAAAGATGGAAGACCTAGGCACCATTTTCTTCACCAAGGAGTGTTCTATAGTCATCCGACATTTAATCCCTCTACATCTATAGGATCTAGGTAGTGTTTCCATTCCATGTACTATTAGATAATGTGAGTTTGGGAAGGCCCTCTGCGACTTAGGGGATAGTGTGAACCTCATGCCCCTTGGAGTTTTTAAGAAGAAAAGTCTCAATGATTTGAATCCTACCCGAGTAGCCCATGAACATGATATATGATCAATTAAACATTTGAAGGGACTAATGGATGATGTATTGGTCAAGGTGGGTAGGATAATACTCCTTGCAGATTTCATCATCCATGATATGGAGGATGACCAAGAGGCACCTCTCATACCAGGAAGACCTTTCCTAGCCCCTGGGAAGGTACTGATCGATGTGCACCTAGGGGAGCTTATTTTCTAGGTAAGAGATGAAAGAGCCTCCTACAATGTCATCAAGGCCGTCAAGAATGAATCATTATCTAGGAATGAGGACTGTTATGCGATAACCACCGTGGATGATCACTTAAGAACAAAATAGGATGATCTGATATTTTCTTTTTTACATTAGATTACTTTATCATTCAAGACATTCCATTTGAAGGAGAGCTAGAATAAGTGCAATTCCTATAAGGCCAGGGTGGCCACTACTGGAAATTTGAAGTTGTTCTTGATATTTTGTAATGGGAAAAGGTGCATCCACTATTTCCTTCTATTATAAAGGGTACTGAACTATAACATAAGCCTCTTCTATCATCTCTGATGTACTGGTATTTGGGATACCATCAAATATTTCATGACATACTTAACGCAGAACTATCACATGAGGAAGAAGATGCACTTTTGCAGGTTTTGAAACAGTGGAAGAATGCTATTTGGTGGACAGTCACTAATTTTAAGGGCATCATCCCTACCATTTTCACCCACCAAGTGCTACTCGAAGAAGGTGCCAAGTAATCTCAGCAACCACAACAGTGCCTAAATCTCCCCATGAAGGAAGTTGTAAAGAAATAGGTGATCAAATTATTGGATGTAGGCATCATCTATACCATCTTGGATAGTCCGTGGGTGAGTCCGTTACAAGTGGTACCAAAGAAGGGGGGAATCAGTGTGATTTCAAATGATAAAAATGACCTCATCCCCACTCGCACTATCATGGACTGGAGAATCTGTGTCAACTATCGAAATCTAAATGATGCCACGAGGAAGGATCATTTCCCCCTTCCATTCATGGATCAAATTCTAGAGGTACTATAAGGGCACAACTTCTATAGATTCATCGATGACTATTCCAGCTATAACCAGATTCCCATTTCCCAAGAGGATAGGAGAAGAGTGCATTCACTTTCCCCTACGGTACGTTTTCATACCAAAGGATGTCTTTTGGCATGTGAAATTCCTCCTCCACCTTCCAGCGTTGTATGCTGGCTATCTTCCATGACATGGCGAAACAGATCCTAGAGGTATTCATGGATGATTTTTTCTTTTATGGAAAATCATGCACCACTTTATTGCCACACCTAGAGCTAGTCTTAGAAAGATGTGAGAAGACTAACCTATTTTTGAACTGGGAAAAGGGTCATATCATGGTGCTAAGTGGAATTTAACTTGGACATAGAATCTCAGATAAGGGGATAGAGGTGGACCCTTCCAATTTAGAAGTCATTTGATGACTACCTACTTCGACATTCGTCTGAGCCATCCGCAGCTTCTTGGGGGATGCAGGTTCTTACAAGAAGTTTTTATGTGACTTCTCAAAAATAGTATAGCCCCTCAGCTATCCTCTATCCAAGGATTACATATACGAGTTCGATGAGACATGTGCCATAGATTTTGAACACTTGAATTAGCGCCTGGTAGAAAGTCCAATTATAATTTCTCACAATTGGGAGGAACAATTTGAGGTGAAGTGTGATTCAAGTTACTATGCAGTGGGAGCAGTCTTGGGCTAGTGGCTTGATCAGATTTTCTGACATATATATTATGCCAGCATGACGCTCAACGAGGCATAGATCAACTTCACCACCACAGATAATATGATTCTTGCATTATTTTTTTTGCGTTTGACAGTCTTCGTTCTTACTTCGTGGTATCTAAAGTTATTGTTTATACTGACCATGCAACACAAATATACCTACTGAACAAAAAATATGTGAAGTCCCAATTAATCCATTAGGTAATCTTCTTACAAGAATTTTATCTGGATATTTGAGATAAGAAAGGGAGTGAGAACGTTGTTGTTGACCATCTCTCCCGCCTAGAGCAGCCTCATTTAGAGAAATAGGAAGGTCATGCGATCATGTTGGATTTCCCTAATGAGCAACACTTTTCAGTCAACAAAACACCTAGACCATGATATGTTGATATTTCTAATTTTTGGGTTACAAGTGTTGTTCTCCCTGACCTCTCCTTCCAGAAAAGGAAGATTGTTTTCTCTTATGTGAAGGGGTACTTCTGGGAAGATCCTCTGCTATTCTGATCTTATGGCGATGTGGTGATCTTTCATTGCATCCCGAAGAATGATGTTCATGGAATCCTGGAGTTCTTTCACGCCTCACCAATTAGGGGACATCATGGACATTACCGTATAATTGAAAAGATCCTGCAATCTGGGATTCTCTGGACCACCATGCATAAAGATGCATGTTCCTTTGTTTCATGTTTTGATCAATGCTAAAGGACTAGTAACATGGGACATAGAGTTGAGATGCCTCCGAACCACATCCTGGAGGTCGATGTCTTTGACGTCTGGGGTATAGAATTCATGGGTCCCTTTCCCCCATCATTTGAAAACACTTACACCCTTTTCTCTATCAACTACTTCTCTATGTGGGTGGAATCCACTACTACATCACACAAGATGGTCATGGTAGTCATGAGATATTTAAAGCAACATATTTTTAGAAGTTTTGGCATTCCCTGAGTATTAATCATCGATTGAGGGACCCACTTTGTCAACACACTGATGAGAGGACTACTATCTAAGTATGGATTAAAGCATTATATGTGACACTATATCATCCCCAGTCCAGTCGACAAGTGGAGCTCTCCAACCATGATCTCAAAAAGATCCTGAAAAAAAACAGTGAACTCATTGAGGAAGGACTTGTCCAAGAAGTTAAATGATGCTCTGTGGGAATATTGTACTACTTTAAAAACACCACTGAGAATGTCCTTGTTCCTCATCATCTGTGGAAAACCATGCCATCTACCAGTGGAGTTGGAACACAAAGCCTACGAGGCCATCAAGGCCATGAATTTTGATCTAAAGGCACCTAAAGATAAGTGAATGTTCCAAATATCAGAACATGATGAAATTAGATTAGACGCATATGAGAATGCCAAGCTGTACATGGTGAAGACGAGATTCATTCATGACCGAATGATTTAACATAAATCTTTCCAACCCGTTGATCAGGTACTTCTCTTTAACTCTCATCTTTGATTACCCCCAGGGATGTTAAAGTCACGATGGTCAGAAAATTCCATGTTATACACGTATTCCATCATGGAGTGGTGGAAATTTATAGAATGGATGATAAACCATTAAAGTGAACTACAAAATATTTGACTTTTTCCAACATAAATTTAAGGACAGATAATATATCTGTTGTTAAAAACAAGTAATTGCAACAGATATTTAGTTTTATTGGTATTAATTTTGAATTCCAACACTTTTTTTAATGAAAAATATATCTGTTGATATTGATGGATCAATACCAACGAATCATTTAGAAACAATAATATTTGTTGACCTATCATACTAATACTAACATTTTGTTACCAACACATGAATCTACTATTAATAATAACTATTACCAATAAATCTATTGCCATCAATAAAAAATGTTTCAACCCATTAAATGAAAACAAATATTTTATTGGTACCAACAATTCATTTTACTAACCAATATATGTGTTAATATTTATTGTTCAATACCAACAAATTTTTTATTAATAATTAAATACGTCTCCTTATCATAAAAATACCAATAAATATTTTGCAATAAATGAATTTATTTTCAATGTGTATTTTTACCAAAAAATCTTTTACATTTCAAAATACACATCACAATAAATTATTCAATTATCAATTTATCATTTTCAAATAATTGCATATATGTTTTATTTTTTTCAAAGACCTATAAATTATTAATTAAAAATATATGTTTATATATTGAATTAAAAAGTTTATAATTTAAAAATGTTTCTTAGAATGATATATATATATATATAATATAAATTAAATCTATTTTTATTTAAAAAAATTATAATTATAATTTTGATCTGTGGTCCCAAATTTTTTTTTCTAACCCTAGAACTCCTCCTCAACCTGACACAACAGCACTAGCACAACCCGCCTCTTCCGCTATCACTCACCCATCGTGCATCCCCGATCAACCGCCACTGCTCCTATCTTCTGCTCCTGCTTGCCTAGGTTTCCCCTGCTTCCCATTTTCTGACCCAGGTATTCACTCCATCTCCCACATCCCTAATAAGAATGCCTACCTCCACTTAAGCCCCCTCTTCCTTGATTACCAGCTTCGCTGACCTCAGGTCACAATCATCCCCACCATGTTTCGTCTCCCTGTGTGCCAGTATCCTTACAAGTCCCCCTCATAGATCCACCTATACTTCCCTTGTTCATTGATCATCGTCATCGTGTCCCAGCGTGGTTCTATTTCGACTGTACATTTTTTTATCCAATAAAACTAGGTATGAATTCATCCATGTTAATCAATTTCCCTATGTATATTTCTATTCCCAAAATATAAGGGGTGATAGTTAGTTTCCTTTACCAAACACTCAAAACACACAACCTAAATGGAACCATGTCATTCAATTTTAATTGGATAACTAGGGTTGGATTGAGCCGCTTTGTTACTGATAAACATTGTTTGTCATGAATTAAGTTGGAAGCTTGTGGTAATTTCATGGGTTTTAGCTTTTGTTCTTCTAGAATTTATATTATTTTGATTTTGAATCTTAACTCCTTGTCCAAGATATCCCTCAACTTCTCTAATTTGAGGGTACTCTCTTTATATATTTGTATTTTAGAAAATTGAAATACTAATGGTCTGGGAAGGACATGCCCAACATCAATGAACATAAATGTTTCTTTAGTATAGATCTATGATGGTTTTCTACTTTCTCTTATGTCTTCTAACTTCAGAAGTATGCATATCCTTCTATTGATGCTTGGATCAGAAATCACTAATGCATCAATTGTTTCCATTGGTTAAGGAAGTAGATTATTAGAATTTCTTGATATTAGTGGGTCTAGCTTCAGTGACAATGGTATTGGTATGATCTATATCATGTTCTATGAGATGATTTCTAGACACTTCCTTTATCTCTTCCCTAAAATAACATCGAGTGTTTTCAATTTTACACTGCTCAATTGCTACTTTTTGACCTCATGGTTCTTCTATTGTTCATATCTTTTCCCAATTCCCAATCCCCAATCTCTCAAAAAATGGTATTTTAGAAATGAAACTCCCACCATAATGTGGCATGTTATTTATTTAAAGTTGATAATTAAACATTGATTATTTAAAATGATGAGTATGTTGGGCTATTCTAGTTTAGATATGAGTTTTCCCTTATCATTTGATTGGTTCTTTGTTCAACACCTCTTCATGTATTAAACATGCGAATCTCTATTGCAGGCTCTATATTTATATTGCCCTGAACATTGATCTAAATTTGAATTTCCTTGTGAATCTACATCCAGGATGGCTACCTATTTCTCTTATTGACAAAGAAATCGCTCATTAAAAAATTTGTATAGTATTAATGGAATTTATTTTTATTATTAATGGCGACCATAACTTTTATTCTTAGTGAGATTGTTGTTCTAGTTTCAAGTGAATTTCTTCTAAAATGTATGTCCATGTGTTATTTCAGAATCAAAATGGTCATTACATATTTTTTCAAACTCTTTATATGTAGTTTTAAAACAACTTATTAAAAGGTTTCCCTTATATACATACATTTTTGGAATGTACCTTAGAGCCATTAATAGCTACTATCACATTAAAAATGTAGATCTGTTTCCCAACCAATGAACTCCTTAAAATATTCTATTTTCTTTTTTCCACTTTGGAATTATACATTTTTTCCAAATTCAAACTCCATTGTGAAAATTTCTTTTATCAACTCCAATCACTTATGATAACTGTATATGGATATGTGTTTTTAGTTTTCTTATTGAAAGTGTTTTTCTGATACTTATTTGCGTGTTATTTTCTCTAAATTTAACTTAAATTGAATTTTTAGATAGAAAATGATCAAATATTTATTTAATTCTTATAGGAAATATTTATTATAAGTACATAATATAAAATGTTTCTTCTATTTTCCGCTGTATACTTTTTGAATTTTTTATTTTTTTTGTAAAACCTGAATGTTTATTCTTTTGTCATCTCAATTAATTGATCTATAGTCATATGATTTTATTTGACGATAGCCTTTTGGAGCAATTTTATTTGAAATTGAATGTTATGCCTACCTATTCTCCACCCTACTCCCATCAAATGGAGCGATGAATAGTAAGAAGATTTATCCATGTTATATTTCCCTCTGACCATTCACTTTTGTATTCTCCCTATTAGGGTTCTATTAGCCTTTCTACATCAATTTTGTTTATAGAACTTTCATAGATGAAGATTTTTTCCTTCAATGGTGGATTCGGCTAGACTATGGTTGTTTTGATCTCTTAATTTTTGGAATGATGTTCCTCATGAAGATATTATCTACAAGGATTTTTAAGTAAAAACCCACATATCTGAAAAATCCTGCTAAATTCGAAGAATACCTATTGTGTCATTATAATCTATGAAAACTCCTACAACTATGCTTATACCTCATTGCCACTACCTCCCTATTCTTGTGATGCATCGTTGAGGTAAAAATCAAACCCAATACAGTGTTTTTCAGTCACTTTATCTTAAAATTGATTATAATTGTTGTTATTTTTTCAGTTTGTATAAATATTAACATTCTAGATCACTCTGTATTCCATGTGTTACCCTTGGGATAATTTTTAGTAGTGTCCTCCCACTATATATTACATTACTGCCCCAAACAGTTATCAATACAACCCACTCAGAGAGCCCCTACCCCCATGTTTCCATAATTTCTTCCTTAAAATCCATCTTGTTCTGAAGGTGAATTTTCATAAAAAATTCTTTTATTCATCTTGTTTCTCCACTTTTGTTGCACCTTTTAGATGGTTCATCTTGTAATATTCCATCAATATTTCATTCTTTTACAGTCTAAATAGGTGATGTCAAGAGTAAATAAATCTCAACAGCTTGGTGATCACCTCTTCCAGTACAAACATGTACTGGATTCTAACTACCCTAATCAGGAACATTGGGATCCAAACCAAAATTTAATATAGAAAATAGAAGCCTGTTGTTCCCAAAATCATAATCAATGTTAAAAGGAGTTGCAGAACTTATAATAACCTTCACCAGACCACCAATTTGAACCAACAACTCCGAGCATTCCAAAGTACAACCTACTACATATGGAAATAAATAGATTAATATCATAATCAGTTTTAATATTAAGAAAAATTCTCATATACTCAACAAAAACATTCACTTATTACATAGAAATAGAATTAGGAACAGGATGATTCTCCCTCTCGTGCAGTAGTCCTTGATCCCCCATAACTCTTTTACGGACCTCGACATCTGTATCCTTTTCTTGCTGCTGTTTATAGTTGTATATTTTAGTATTATCATTCAAACCTTCAAACTATACGTACAAATATTTACTCCCCAAAGAAGTATCAATAGATTATGCCTGAGAAATTTTCATAATTCATGGATGAACAAAAAAACTCTAAACTGATATTCTCATATTTGGTTTCAGTTTATAGGCATACAAGTTCTCAATAATCCATTTCATGACAATTGACCATGGTTGTTCAACCAAAAAAAAAGATAAGTATGTTTATTTTAACCTGTCATCTGGGGTTACATCTTTTCTAACCTCCTTTGCTCTTATTGAGCACAATTCTAGATATCTGGAATCATTCCTCTAGGTTTTTTCTTATGCACAAGAGTATATGTGAACTCTAAAGCAATATCATTAAATTTTTTGCACAATGAAACCTTTATCTATTCCTGAGACTTTTAAAACAAATCAGCATCATATTTGGTAATCAAGGCCATAGGTTCTCCTCTAGGAAAAGTCATCATATTCACTTGCTTGAAGATAGCTCTCAACCCTATGGGTCGACTCTCCACATTTCATTGTCAAGCCCAATTAACTACCTCGAAACTTTTATTCTCACCTTTAATTTTCATTTATAGATTTTGTTCAACTTCCACATCAATGGTTTATTTTCTTTTATTAGTATCCAAAGTGTAAAACTCTGCCCAACTCTTAGCAAGATGATCATCAGTTTTGTGTTTATCCTACAAATCTGCATTTTCCTTACTAGTATTTCGAGTATTACATTCTACCTAACTCTTGTCTAGTTGTCCCACAACTACCATAAGTTGTTGCATCTCCACCATAAATTCAATAACTTTTGTCACTTGCTAGTCGTCCCTCCATGTGTGGGGGAATGCAGTTGGATCAACTTAAATCTTCTTACATAACCACCCTATCAAGAAAATCCTTAAATATTCTCTCTCTATTTTTTAGAATATCTATTTGAATGTACCGATTGATAGGAACTCAATATGTGAGAGAGATAAAAATTAATGATTTTTATTGGGTTGTTTTTATGAACATGATATATATTATTTTATTCATTTGATGAGTAATCTTCGGGTTTTTTTTCTCTATTTATATCATCTTATGGTTGTTTCCAGTGGTTAGATAATCTCCTTGTGCTAATATAATGAATTATTATTTTTATATCGTGTGTTTTGTGTGGTCAGAACGCTGCTCGTGATGTAGTATGTCTAAAGTGGGGGGTGTGTGCATGTATATCATTGAGGGTGCTGGGACTGGTGCTACTTCCAACATAGAAGGTTGGTCCACTATAATTAATTAAATAGATGATGAAGTTCTTCATGCCCAGATGATGATGATTCCATGATAGTGATGGTACATATTTTTCACTGATTTGAGGTGGATTTGGCTCTCTTTTTCTGAGGCATGGATGAGTTGTTGGTGCTCGCTGGTCCCTAGTGTGGAAAGCATGAAGTAATACTTGTGGGGGTGGGGTGTTGTGGATTGTGGATTTTCGGGGTGTGTGATGGATCCTATTTGGGGTTGAATTTTGTATTGATTCATTTTTTATTAAATATCATTATTAATACAATTAATTTTTTTTCTAATTTTGATCATGTGTGAAAATAATTCTCTTTAATAATTAAAACATGTGTTATATATGATAAATGAATAAATATAATATGATTTTTTATTAAAAATAAAAATTTATAATTTTTATTTAAATTTTATTTATAAACAAATATCATATACTGGCAATATTATTACCAACAGATAAATTTGTCATCATAACCTCTTTCTAAGAACATTAACCAACATATGTATTATCTGTTTGTATTATTATAATTGCAACAAAAATATTTTAACTGTCGCAAAAACATTTAGAGATATATTTCTTACCAAAAGTTTAGTGACACATACATATAGGTTGGTAAAACATTTTACCACCAAAAAATGCACTTTTACCAATAGATATATTCCCGTTGGAAAAAGTGAAATATTTTGTAGGGGTCAACAGACAACATTTGAAGGCTTAACATCACATTGACGATAGGTTGAGAACGTTTTCCACCGTACAACTCAGGTATGATGAGGTAAGTAGGTCGAGCCAATGAACTAATCAAAGGTGCTTCCTGGGAGGCAACACAGTGGATACATGTTGTGTACCACCTATATGCATGGTGTGTAATTTTTCCTTTTCATTTATTTTCTAACTATTAAAAATATATATTATAACTAATAAATAAACAAGGATGATGCTAGTGATGATAGTATGGTCACTGGAGTTTATCTGAGCCTTCCCTGGTGCAAATCCTCCTGACCTACCTTCAGGATGGGGTTCCTACTTTTTCTCTTAAAATTTTCATACATGGCGTGTGTAGTATTTTTTTGATATATATATATATATATAATTCCTTATAATAAAACAGATGGTGGGTATGGATCAGTTGGCCAAGATCGTAACCCTACTCCAAAATACCGGGGTTCGAATCCTCACAACCGCCCCATTTCCATCATTTGTCATTTTGATAAAACCACACAACGTGTCTCTTGATATACATCATGTACACCATGTTTTCCATTTAAAACTGAAAATATCATTCACCTAAGGTAGTTCATGCAGGTAAAGTTAGTAGATTGGAAGAGTCTCAGCCCTGGATCCAAAAGACCCCGGTTCGAACTCGGCTAATCTCCCAGCATCATCCCTTTTTGTACAATTAAAAACAACACGCCATGTATTTACTTCTTCTCGTGTAGTATAGCACGTAAATATTGAATACATATAAATAATAAAAAGAATAAATTGTACAATCATTGCTTCTGTGGTTCAGGGCTTCCGTTCAAAATGGTTGATCGCCAGTTCAGACCTCACCCCAAGCACCAGACCAAAGGTTGTACTTATCTTTTTCCAATTTTAAAACACATGTTGTGTATTTTCTAATACATTATGTGTATAGTTTTATTTTTAATAAATTATATATATATATATATATCTATTTTTTATTATTATTAATATAAATTATTATATAGTTTACTATAATGAATATATTTATTTTTATTTATTTATTATAAAAAAATGGGATACACGGTGTGTTGTTTATTATACACGCAGTGTACCACAACCCTCCCCTTCTTCGTGTTTATTCCCACATACGACACCCAGACCCCCTTTGCTCAAATCCATCGATTTTGGGCGTTTCTGCTTCCGATTTATGCTGTATTTTGATCCTAGATCCAGGTATCCCTTCTACACCATATATTTCAAGTTATTATAACCGTTTAGTGTGATTTCTGTATCAACAGACTATTCGGATTCCGCGATACACGACCACGATATAAAGAACACACGCCATGTACTTTTTTATATGGCCACACACTGGATGCTTCACGATTTGAAAATACACAATGTGTATGTTCGGTACACACCGTGTACCCGCCCCCATCGTGCCCGTGTATATTTTACACATGGCCTCATCCGTAGCTCGTCCATCATCAACTGCACCTTCCAGTGAGCCTTTGTCTACTCCAGGTGATCTAACCCCAGAGAGAACTCTCACTACAAAACCTCCACCTATTCTAGGACCTGTAGGTGTTCTCTACCCTTACATGGTGTTCCTGGTCACCGATTTGGCACACGACGGGGTCCGGGGCTTCTCTCTCCCCCCGATTCTGTTGAGCATCCGCTATCTGGATAGCAGCGTCCAAATATAGTTGGGAATATGGGATGAGTTGGAGGATCTTCTCAGGAACACTCTGTTACTCTCAATCTTCCAGGTCAGCACTCATATTTTTCCGGCTATATTTTTGGAGTTTGCTACTTCATTAAAGATCAACAGGGACTAGTACCAGGAGATTCCTAATGATGCAGTACCAGTTGTATAGTTCCGGCTAGGCAGCCATCACTTTTCCCTTACCATGACCGATTTCGGCTGAGTGTGTGGTTTCTATCCTCATCATATCACCCCCCTCATGTCTCTTCCATGACACGACTCGAGCACTCTGGCCTCATTGCTATGTGGCAGGTCATTTCTGGGCCTTACCACCGTTATACCCCTACCTCCTTGAAGAGTACCCATATATCAGACCCTATCAGTCACTTCACCCACCGGTGCTTCCGCGCCATTCTTTTTCCCCACCATTAGGATATGGAGGTCGTGACCTATTGTTACATGGATCTCCTTACCTGTTTATCTGGCAGGACTATCCATATCTCCCTTACTTGGCAGCGTCCTATTTCCATGCCATGTTTACCAGCAGTCAGGGAAACCTGAACGATGGGTTTTACGTCACCCGCCTTTCCCACCATCTCGGGATTTTTGAGCCTTCTCTTCCTCATGACCAATTAGGTTCCCACCAGTGGATGGACTATCTCATGCTTATTCGCAAGGGATTGGTTTGGAAGTTGGGGATTCCAACGTCCTTTACCAAGCATGACCCTACCCGCCTGCTGACCCTCCTGTCCCCACTAATGCACCTAATCCACCTTCCAAACCCCCTCGAACATCCCCACCCCACACTCTTCATCTGACCCCAATCCTTCTAGTCCTCCTTATTCTATTCCACCACCAGCACCACCTACCCCCGAACCCTTGGCAGGTCTCACCTATTCCCTCTGCCTAGCTGCGATGGAGAATCACTTGGTCAATCTCGATTGGAATCAGGATCTGGAGTAGATGTCAGGGCTTCTTCTTCAGCATCATGGTATCCCACTACCCCAACTGTCTTCCCCTGCTTCGGGTCCTATCCCTTATTCTATAGCTCCACCATCCTTTACTGCTTTAGCCACATATTCAGTTCTCCTATCCATTGTGGGCTTACATACTACTACAACTACTTCCACTAGTACTACTAGTCCAACGATTGATGTCAAGATTCCTCTTCCGAGTCTAGCTCCAACGACTCATACTTTATGGACTTTTCTTCTGGGTGTAGATTCCAAGCTTCCAGTTTCCATTGCTCCTGATCCATCTCTTATGGAAGGTTCTGTACCTAATGATTCCTCTTTTTAAGAGACCCCCAGACTGGTTTTTGGATTGATGTTTTTCATTGAATATATTTAATGTATTTTTTCAGGTGTATGTTGTGTATGCTTGTAGTGTTTTCTTTTCCCCACCATCACAGTTACTCTGGCATGTTTTGGGATGCACTATTACATCATCTCCAATTTTTATGCACCTAGACACTAGGGGATTATTTTTTCCATTGTTTTATTTTCTTTCTTGGTTTACTTCATTCTTTACTTCCCCTCGTTCTGGTCTACTATTGTGTACCCACATTCCCTTCTTCACTTTTGAAAAGTTGGTGGACCATGTGCGGTTTAAATTACGGGGGAGCATCTTTCGACCACCTTATTATTTTCCCTTATCCTCATTAAATGTGACACCATTATTTTGATGATATATTTTAAAATGTAAAGGCATTTTGGATAACCATATTTTTAATTTATAAATATGAAAGTGGGTAATTTTTGAAAGTTGCATGCTTATTTTGGTTCTTATGTATTCTAAAATGATTACCGATATAGTTATATTACAACTTGTAATCTTTGGATAATTACATTGATCAGACTAATCAATTATATGTAAATTTAGACCCGATTGACCCTTTATTTGTTTTCTCACTCTTGAGAGGTATTCCAAACCCTCAGTCATATTCATCCTAATACATTCATTCTTGATAGATTCTTAGGATATACATAACTTCCAAAATTCTCAAGTTTTCTTTTCGAATCATGAGGAATTTTTCAATTACATTAAAATTATTAAGTCACTAGAATGTTTTAACCCCTTTATCTTGAGACATACACGACATCTTATCTTTGTGAATCCCCAAGGAACCATGAATAGCCTTTATAGGAATCCATATTACCATCCTATATCCCTTCCTACCATAATTCTTTTATGATTTTTCATGATTATTCATTTGAGATCAAAAGAAGAGATTGGAATCACATGGAATACTTTTAGGAATTGTCATGAAATAAAGTATGGGGGAGAGCCTCTTGATCATATGGGGAGAAAAGGGTTCCAAACCTCTATTTGTGGAAATTCTCAATGGTTCCCATTGTTCATAAAAAATGATACAAACAAATGGACCATTTTCTCACTATGTGGTTTATAAACCCAACTTACCCAACTAAAGGAGTTTGTGCTGATGAGATTATTTGATTAAGCTTATTGACGATTCTTTTACATCGAGCATAACTTTAAATATCATGCACTATTATTTAATGAATTTAGCCTCATTTTTTAAGCCTCAGAGTTATTTTTCACATCTTTATCTACAAATATTTATCCACAGAAACCTCTTATCCTTATTGAAAAGCCACGTGATTTCGATAAATCAATTTTATAAAGTAGAGATCTGTATTTCTTGAAAACTATAGATAGAGTGTATATATCTTTGATTGAGAAATTTTTTTTCAAAAATATCTTGAGTTTTGACTATATTATTGGTTAGGTAGATCATAAAGTATCTTGTTTATTTTGGAAAGGTTGGAACTTGTGTTTAAAAGAGGATGAAAGTAGTTAATTGAATTATATATGAGGAATGATTATAATATCTCCTGAATTGAAACTGTTTTGTATCCTTTTGGAATTTTCTCCGGTAACTTCTTATTTACATTTATGATTAACTGAAGTCCTTCCTTTTAAAATATAGACTCTATTAATTAGATGTTGAGATTTTTTCGAGGGAATGAAAATGACTAAGTACAGGGGAGTTTGATGTACCCTATTTTTGAATACATTTTCAAAAGATTTATTGAAAATTAGAACAAGTTTTCTAAAATTACCAACTGCTTACGGAACAAATATATTGATTTTGGTGATATTGTTCATTTTTAGTAGATTTATTGCCAAATACACAAAATGAGGGAGGCTGAGAAAAGTTTAAAACTACACAGTGTGTACTTATTTATACGTCATGTGCATCTAGACTCAGACATGGATTGACCAGGACAAGTACATGCCCAAGTAATAAGAATCCGCTACAGGCCGTTTTCAACCTTTACACACCGTGTAATACCTTTTAGAAGCAGTTGGAAGATGAGAAGATGTCTACATGCCCATGTGGACGGCTGAAGGAAACACGATGTGTTTCACTTATACATGCCTTGTAGGCCTTTCTAGAAGCAGTTATTGGCCAAAAAATGATGCTACACACTATGTATGGTGGCGTTACACGCTGTGTATATCTACCTATCTGGTGGAACCATGTTCTATGTGAGGCCGCCTACCAATGGAGAAAACAAAGGCAATAGCGCACTGACCCAAGTACACACTGTGTACTTATTCCACACAACCTATATATTTTTTTTCTATAAAAAGGGGCTTTGGCCTCCAGATTAAGGGTGTGTGGTGTGTGGTGAGACAAAGTGTGGAGAAACGGTTAATGGTCCGAAGGTGGGAGGCTCTACCACCATACTACTTCCATTCTACCATCTACCGAAGAATCACTTCCACCTCAATGTTCCAAGCATGATCGCATCAGGTATCAATAGTATTCTGTTTATCATTTTCTATATATGTAACTACATAAACAGCGTGTTGTGGTTGTGGAAGATGATGTTTTTTAATTTAAATTAGTTGTTATGAATGTGTTCATTCCTTTAAATATCTTCTTATTCTTTTTAAACCACATTTTATTATCACTGAAAATTTTGAACCATACCAAGGGAAGAATTTTCAGGGATTCTAAAGAAGTATAACGACAAATAATTTCATGACCATTGGAAGTATTCGTCGACTCAAGATGGACTAATCCAAATGATGAATTGTGAAACACTGACTACCAGAACAAGGAGTTAATTTCTTCACCTCTAAATACATGTTTACTAGACCATGTAATATTTATTAAAAATTTAAACCCACAGTGTTGGGTTATTATGAACGACACAACCTCATAAGAAATTTGATTTACTAAACAACTTCTCATTAATCCATAACCACAATGCATGTATCTCTTTATCTATATCATAATAAATTTTCCTATTTTTACATTTATTCCGTTATGTAATTTTTTAAAGGAAACATAAAACAAATTGTTCATTTTATCCAAACAATAACAATCAAATCAAAATTCAGAAAATATCATTAAAAAAATAAAAACTATGTTAAAAAAGATAAAAATAACTTCATGTTCCCTGTGGATCAACCCCTTTATGATGTTATACTTGTTAGGGTAAAAATAATCTTGGACACGGATAATAAACCTTTGGTGAAATGAATCTCCAGGTATATTCAAGTTACTCACAATAATGGCTTATACTTTGCTGTAGAAAGGGAGAACAAACTATCTATATTCTATGATGATGACTAAGATGGAGATGTATTGGAATGAAATTCCACCTGTGGCGGGGGTTTATATATTGGGAACAAATGATTGGGTTGGATGAGAAAGAAAAAATAATGTACTTATCATAGTATTATAGAAGATGAATATATATCTTCTAAAAAGGCATGCACTCAGTTACATTGGATAAAGTAGAAACAGACTATCATTAGAGATGAGGTAAAACAACCAATGGTGATCTAATGTGATAACAAGAGTGCAATTGATCTTACAAAAAATCATGTTCAGCATTCTTGTACAAAACATATTGAAATCAGATATCACTTCATCACGGAAAAAGTTGAACAAGGCTTGATTCAATTGGATCTTGTAGGAACTGAAGTGCATGTGCCTGATATCCTAACCAAGCCACTATTAGTGGCTGTGTTTGGGAAATATCTGTTTAACCTCAATGTTCGGCCACCGCCTACTGCATAATGAGTTTACGAAACTCCTCTATCTCAAGTTTTTTTAACTGTATTTATCTGTTTGTGGAAGTGATGTAGGTTTATGGGGGAGATACAATCCCGAGGGAGAATGTTTTGATCTCTACAAAGATAAAATATTGGTTCTTAGGTTTATTGAAAATGGGGGATTAATTGTTAAATTCAATGTGGAAATATGGATCTTGAATGTTTTTTTATTGTAGGTTTCATATAGGAGAATGCGAGGGAGAAGTGTTGTCGGTGATTTATTGAATTTATCTGTAGATTTCCAACAAACCCAAAGTGGGAGATTGTTGGAACCACGACTATTCTATGCTGGGATGGTTTTATGGTTTGTGTTTGTTTCCCATCCTCACATGGAATACTAGGGAGATTTAAAGGAATTATATCATACAATTCAAGACAAAAGTAGTTTTGAAGGGGGCGTCATTTCCTAGTGTTTTACAAATTTTTGGGGTCCAAAATAGGGAGATTGGTTTTCAATGTGAAACGTAGTTTTTATTTGAGGCCATATAAAATTATGTTAGAGGAATGAGATTTGAGATGATGGGATTTGGTATGTGCATTTCGCGATGTCAGCTGGATTTTGAGGGTGCACTTGGTGATTTAAATTAACTTCGCGATCAGAAGCGGAGTTCTCTGCAAATATGAGTTTTTTGAGAATTGCGGTCCTTGAAAGAATGCATTGTTAAATTTATGGTCACTATGAAGGGTTTTTACATATGAATCCTCGTTGAATATGATCTTCACGAACATATAATTTCAATGGTTCTTTACGAAGGGTGGAGCATCGCGAAGACAATTTCGATGATCCAAAAAATATGCAAAAAGGCCTTGGAGCTTCGTGAATGGAAAAGCCTATAAATATGAATCTATAACTCTTCAATTTTTCAATGTTTTGAATTAATAACCAGATATTCCTTGAGTTCAAGAAGATCACTGAGAAACAGGTTTACTATGTGAGCTGGTGCATCATGAATAGACTTTTATTCTAAATTGATGGCCATTCTTTGGTCAAATGTGTACTTCATGATGATGAGTCTTTCTGAATTGACTCAGTTAGATTCGAGAAGACTATTCTATGAAGGAAAATTAGCTTCGTGGAGGTAGTCTATTCCGCAAAATAATGGGATCTTCATGAAGGAAGGTTGTTTGGCGAAGGCAGGGGTACTTTATGAAGGACTGTGACTCACAAAGAGGAATTATGAAGGAAGGTTTTGGACATTTTTTTAGTGAACAAGGAATTCAATGTGTATCAACTCTGTTCTAGGGTGCATGGAGAGTCTTCTGTTGTGACATGGGAAATTTATTCATTCCAAATCATTGAAGTGACATTCATGTTGATATACTGATTTAGACTTTTCTCAATGTGTTGTGTTAGGGGGAGTTGACGGAAGTGTTCCATGGGAAGTAGTGAGAAAACCCTAAACCATTGTAAAGGAAGTGAGCCTATAATACTGTGACTATGAAAAAACCTTGTAATCCTCATACTATTTAAGATTATAAGATTTATGTATGACCGAAACATTTTCGGTGTATGCTCCATGGATGTATCCCTTATTGGTGAACATGTAAAATTGTTGTGTGGTCTCTTTATAATGGATAGTTTTCTTTATATTCTCATCAGTATTACTATTTTAATTAATTCCTACCAATGTGGGTACAATATCCTTATTTTAAAAGAAAACTTTGACACCCTGATTCACCCTTCCCAAATCTTGGTGTCCGAGGGTCCTACATGTCAGTTATGAAGTGCCATTGGATCTAAAACCCCAACTGACTACCTTCCATTATAAATAAGGTAATTACAATGTTATGGATATGTGAGCCATTGAGAGTTTCAGTTTAGAATGAAAATGGTAGCTCGACATTAGTGATTGTGAAAGCAGTGGAGCCCCCCACACCAACCATCGAGACAAAATGATTCCACCCAAAATATGGGAGGCCAAGCAGTTATTTTCCATTGAAACAAAACATTTGAACTCCAAATGAATTTATTTATTCATGAAATATCCTTCACAATAAAAAAAAGATAGACTACCGAGTTCTCATCAAGCCGTTTTGTTTGTGAAATGATGGTGTCTAGATGGCTATTTTCCATAGAAACCAAAATGGTGAACCCTATGTGAATATATCAAATAACATAATGGTCTTATAATCATGTGTTGGGAATTTTTATTCACATATTCTATGTGTGGATAAAATAGTTAGCCTTATATGAAACACTCAAATAACATGATGGTTGGTTTTCCAAGTGTCAGGGATGTTTTTGATCTATCAAACAAAGATGAAAAGCCTAAAATAAATCTTACGGTTGATCCTCCAGAACCAAAGTTTCCATGAAATAACTACATCCTCTATTTCATAGATCCATGTGATTATAATGGCAGGATTGTGACGAAATGGATAAATTTGAAACCATTCATGTATGATTACAAACCTAGCATGCCTATGTTGTTTCAATAACTGGTGTCCTTGTTCCTTAATGTCTGCATGACTGAAGATACTATTGTCCTAAATAGAATCTTGATCTGAGATAACAACATCAATCAATAACCATTTATACAAATCATATACAGTTACAACCCTCATATGTTGCAAAATTGTATCACCTTCTAAATAGTTTCATCATTATGTGGAGAACACAAGAGTCCAAGAATACCATTGATGTGATAGAATACAAACCCTTAAAGATTATCATGAGGGGTTCCTTGTATTGAATATTATGATTCTTCATCACCAATTATTCTTAGCTATTCTATATTCCCTCATTTCCATATTCAACTACTTTGGGAGATTATCCCCGGAGCGAGAAAATAACCACATTAATTCTCAGATGAAGGAGGACCATGGAGTGCAGAGGGAAATGGCTCCCCTCGATTTTGGCTTCCCAATCCAGCTATCAGCTCTGCCTAGGGTTTCCTACTAAAACCCTTCGCCGTGGGTCGGCGGTGTGCATGTCCCTAGGTTCTCTTCTTTTTCCTTCCTTATTCCTCGCTTTTATTCTATGTCTTCCTTCTCTCAGCCTCTTCAGCGTAGCCTATTCAAGGGATGTGCCCATTTTTTTGCTTAGCGGCTTTTCCGCACATGTTTGTATTCGTCTTTAGTTTCATCTTTGACGACCGTCTAGCCATACTATCGGGTGATTTTTCTTGGATTTTATGTCTACGTTTTCTTTCATAGGTGGTTTTGGGGCCCTGTTGAATGTTGTTTCAATCGAATCTTATTGCCGCTCATCCTCTACTCTGATCTATCGTCACTCTACAACACTCCAGGTCAGGGATTATGCGTTGAAACTTTGAGGTTCTGGGATTTTCGGTTTCATAGACGATGGTTTTCAGGCACTTCTCGAGTCAGTATGCCTCTGTTTTCCTCTCCCTTTGTTGCTGCTCCGATCAGAGGCCTCAGATGATCCTTCCCTGCTCTGATCCCTAGTTTCGCTACGCCTCTCCAGGGCGGAATGATTGTAACACCCCGAGATTTTATGAGATATATTCTTTTTAATTTCTTTCATATCTTATGTTGTATGATACACCAAGATTTTTCTTGGGCTATACACAACACCATATTATCTTGCAGTATATGCAACAGTATTCATGGATTGTGTTACACACAATTTCATGTTCGTTTGAGAGTAGTTATTCTACGCAACATTGAGTTTGTATATATATATATATATTCAATGTATAAATGAAATATGGTTGGATTCTGTTATATCCAACAACAAAAGAGTCTTTCACTACACGCAACCCTGACTTGGCTTGCGTTACACACAAGCGTTACATTCCTCGATAGCGTGTGTAGTACACAATATCGGGTTTCACTAAACAACGATATATTGTTATAATATTTTTATGGACTAGCCGTTGTGAATAGTATTTACAAAATTTTGAATTTTATAACATTATTATTCATCTTACACATTTTCTAAATCATGGTATGTGAACAGAATAAATGTTTTGGGTAAAATATGTATTTTTCAAAAAATGCAGTTTTGCCGCCTTTTGATGGTGAACCAACATTAAATCTAGTTTTTGACATGTTTATAAGTTCAATTTGACAAAATAAAATTCTTATTTGGAATCAGGATATAAAAATTTACTTTGGATAAAATTTTCATATTATTCTGATAACATTCATATTTTAATGAATAGTAAAAACACGCTATATTTTTAATTAATAAAAACTTTTCTCATCGTAATAATTTATATGGTTAAATTATTATATTGAATGATTTAAAAGTATAAAGAAAATATATTTAAACCATTTAATATAATTTATGTCATTAGCATTGATTTTACATTGAATTCATAGGTATAATAATTTCAATATTTTGCAATGTTTTAACTATTAAAACCCATTTTCTTAACAAGGGGATTAATTTTAAATTAATTACTTCAACTTCTGTGTTTTGAATTTTTAAAAATGTATTCCATATTTGAATTCAGTGGTTCCAAATTATTTTAATAGGTTACTTTTATTTTTTTGATATTATGAAAGGTACCAACTATAATTATTATTTACTACTGTTAAAGGTAAATCTGGTAATTAAGGGTAAAAATAAGATTATAAAATTACCCTACCAAATTACAAAATCCTATTGGATGAATAAAAGTCTACACATATCACCTAAGGGTCAGACTATATTCATTTCATGGGATTTTGACCATGAAATAATATAATTATTATTAAAACCAAAGAAAGTGACAACATATCACTATCTTAAATCTTATAAGTGTAATAATTATGATTAAGTGATAAACATCATAAACCTTCAAATATAAATAGTTCCTAGAAATATAATATAATTATCTACATAATATGAATTTATTTATAATTTTAGGGATTAAATAATTATCATTAATTATGACACAATAGTGATGTTGAAATGATATTATTGTTTGAAATATCAAATAAATGATTTTAAAAGTATTAAAATAAATATTATATGAACTATTTAATGTGATCCACTAATTTTATATATAACTATGACTTGTTATTAAACTATTAAATTTTTTATTCCGAATATATCTTCTCTATATATTTTATTTAAATTCAAATAAATGAATAGTGTCAAAATTGACACCATTGTTATTTTGTAAAAATTACATATTATAAAATTGTTTTAAAATCAGAAAAATATTTAAAAATTATAAATTAAAATTTATATGGTAGAAAATTTAATAAATCATTCAATTATAGAATATTAACAAGATATAAGTAATTATTTATAATGATTTAAAATTTAGAATACTATTACCTTAAATAAAATTAAATAGATTATATAAGGATAAATCAAGTTGATAATGTTTAAAATAAATTCCCAACTTGTATAAATGTTATTGGTTGATTAGATTACAACCCTATCTCATATAATCTTCATATTTGAGTCATTATGTAGTTTCTTATGTGGGGTTGGAATTTTTTATAAATTAATATTTATTATAATTCCAAAGGTGCCCCTCTCCTCCCTTATTAAAGGGCACCTCCTCCCTCTCATCCTCACATCTTTTTGTGCCTTCAAAATCGGCCATCCCCAGCCCATTACCCTTATCAAAATTCTTAGAAACAAACTATAGGTCCTGTTCTTCTTCAAATACCAATTTTAGTGCCCTAAGAGAAGGTTTCAAAGAGGTGTGTCGAAGAAGAGGTAATGTCTGTTACCGATTCTTTCAAATTTATTTATTATTATACATCTTCTTATTTAGTTGTTTCATTATAAATTAATAACATCAGTATCACTTATATACTTATATGTTAGTATAAATATTAAAAACCCATATTTCACTTTCTTTCCATCCTAAGGAAAATGAAATCACTGCGCGTGCGTACGTACGGAATACTGTCTCCATGTCGTGATGTAATCTGTTTTTCCACCACTACCTTACTTGTATGGGTATAATGGTGTAAAGAATAACTACATATGATTATTATAAAATCATACTGATTCTACGATATTATATCATTCACTCCAATTCCATTCATTAAATATGGGAATGATATCATTGCTCGTGCGTACGTACGGATTACCGTCTTCATGACGCGATGAGATTCATTTTCCATGTTAACAATTCAAGAATAATTATGAAGTATATATAATAAGTAATAATGAAATATATAGAATAATAATTCTACTATATTTATTTATATATTTATGTATGTAATCTACTTAATTCCATTCAATTCAATAAGGAAATGAAAACAGCGTTCATCCGTACGTACGGCCTACCGTGTCCATGAATGGTGTATTTCTTTCCATTTATCGATCTATTATATATATGTATATTCTGAATATATATTATATATAAATCATGTATTATATTCTGTAAATAAGTAATCATGATCTACGTATTCATAGTAATAATTACAAGTCAAAACACGGACGATAAATGAAACGATTTTAACTAAAACGCTACTTTATCATGAATTTACAAAAGAACGGGTTATATAAAGTCATAAGTGAACCATATGAGATATCATAACAATGAAGACGATTCTATTATAATTTAATTACTTTATTTAAATAATTATACAGGAGAATCGGATACGTACGATGCATATCAGACGTAAGGTAAGGGATAATTATTCCAATCTCATTCTTATCCGATATTGTTTATTCTTCAGTATTTACTGGGGTTATGATTATCATCCATGTCCACGTTTCCTAAAATTGTTTTCATAAAATGTTTAGCATTATTACATGTATTTTTAAAGTCATTTTTACCATTTTATGACTTTTACCACATGGTTTGGAAGGAATATTTCTTTTGTTTACTATAAGAGGTACTTTTTGACTTTTCCGACAAAGGTACGAGGAGAATTTTTTTTAACTTATACAGCATGAACAGATATTTACGGTTTTATAACACCTTATTTTTCAAAAGCTTAATCTACATGATTTCATGAATATTTTCAACAAAATCATTTTCTTTTCATGTAATTTTGTGAAAATAAATTTATTTTTAATAAGAAAGGATATTTTCCTCAAGAATTCATTTCAAGTGTTTTATCAAAAATATTTTCCATCTAAGATGACATTATTTCATATATGTATGTTTCAAGTATAATGACTCTATGATTTAAATGGTTTCAATTTTCTTATGATTAAATGATACCCATTTGTTTTATATGGATTATGTTATGATGGGATGATGTTTATGAGAACCATTTTATTCTTTGGGTTATGATGAATGATTTATGTTTATGTTGTGGCACATGTAAGAATGATTTCATTATGAGATGGGTGGGACATATATATCCCTCCAATGCATTGGGTAATGATTTATATCTCATGAGATAGACATGGCTGAAATGACAAGTAAATCCAGTTCAGTAATACTTGGATGGAACGACATGTAAACCCGGTTCAGTAAGGGACTTTGTCCCCTAAGATGATCTTGGCCGCAATGCCTTGTATACTATGGAAATAATAACATGTGATTAATGGTTTCCACAATTAAATGTTTTATTCCCATGATATTTTATCATGATTCATGTTCCATTATGATATATGCCTTATGTACTGCCATGTTTTATGTCATTGCTCAAGCTTTTGATGTTTAAACATTATGTTCATGTTTTTAAGTTCAAATGTATATGGTTTGTTTTATTCTCTCCAGGATTACACTTACTGAGCATTTGAGCTCACCCTTTATATGTTTTCTTTTCCCCAGGATATAAAGAAAGGAAGTAGGTAAAAAAAGGAAGATATTTATGAGAGATGTTGATGATCTTTCACCATGATTAGAAGATTATATTCCGAGTTTCCGAAGACACTAAAATATAACGGTCCATTGGTGTTTTTTTTATGTATTAGATATTCCTCAAAAGTAATGAAATTTATATGTACGTAAATCTTCGTGTCTCTACATCTGGTATCATAGGTTCAGTTTAGTCAACCTTTGGAAACTAGGATGCAGGAACTTTAGTGAGATCCCTAGAGATATTTCTATGGTATATCTAAGGATGTCCCTAAGGTTAAGTATAAGTATCGGTTATAGTCCTAGAATTATGGTAACTATATTAGAATTAAAACTAAGATGTTAGATATTGAAGTTACTCCCCCTTGATTATGATTTTGGCCTCTCACACTATTCTTTTTGGTTTTTAGAAAATGGCTGGAAACAAGAAGATTCATGATAATGGAGGATATGATGGACAACAGAATGATATTCTTTATGAGAATTCAAATGAAATTGGATCTGGAAGTCCACATATCATTACTATTCCTAATCAGCAATTTCATAATATGATCAATAATCTCGACTTTGGTACGTTTCCCGACTCAGCTAATAAGAGAAAGATGGAGTTTCATTGTGATCATAGAGGAAAGAATGTTCAATTTCCCTCATGTAAATCATGTGGGAAGAGGCATGAGGGGGAATTATTCAAAGGAACTATAAGATGCTTTGGGTGTGTAAAAGAAGGACACAAAGCCATAAATTTCAAAGAAAAAGGTTCAGTTAACACCATGGACAAGGAAAATGGTATTTCCAAGACATCAACAATGGTTAAATCTTTTAAATGTGGAAAGTATGGGCATTATGAAAACAAATTCCCTAATGGAAAGTCTTATAAAGAGAATCAGTATGGTCATATGGGTAGTATTTATGTTGATTATGATGAAGAGACAACAAATGATATGTGAGATAAAAGAATTGTTCAAGCTCGGTCAATGGTTTCCGATGGTAGTGGAATGACTGTATGTTAATTAAGAGTAATGTTGTATAGGTAATTTAATGGTACTATTGAATAATGAATCATCTAAGGATTGTTACACTGTTTCATTTCCTTGATTTTTTGAAAGTATATGATGAATGGTACTAGTAACCATGAAATTTTATTAAAATATTTTTGGAATGTAGATGATATTTACATAATTAAAGGATATGGATATAATGAGATGTTTGATAGTATTAATGAGATCATGACTGGTATACGTACAAAGTGATATCATTGTTTGAGTATATAGAAATTTTTGGATTTTGGTATGTGGAAAGAGTTATCTTTTGATAGCATTCATGTTTTCACTAAGTTTCAATGGGTAATCATTTTTCAAGAAAATACATGATCAAGGTATTCAAATGATTGTAATTTGACCAACAAGATATATCGTATGATATATGGGGGATAAATGATGGTATTCACATGCTCGGTAGATGAAATTTATAGTAATTGTTTTGTTTATACTATGAGCTTGGACTGAAGTATTTTGGATAAACCTAATGATTGGAATGAATTAAGATAGCATGGTTTAAGGCTAGAACATTTTTCGATATTATTGAAGGAATGTTATAATAGTGTAGTTTTAGAAAAAGGACAACCCATAAGATGCGCGACAACCCATCGCGTCGAACAAGGCTACAGGAATCAAACCCACAACTGAAGTGTGATAGGCCTTTATCACCAACCACTGGCCTACAGGAAGTCCTTGGTTAGTAGAAACTAGTTTTATTTTATTAAGTGGTATGAAAGATGATGTATAAGTTCATTTTTGGAATCATATACGATTAACCTCACCATAAATGGACTAAAGTATATTTGATAATATTTGATAACATTTTGATTGAAACAGATGGAATGACCCATCATTCTATCACATGATCATCTAGTACATCACGAATAACAAATTAAACTTGATTTCTCTAAGATATGAAGTATAAATTGTTCAAGGCACGAACAACAGTGAGATTATACCAAAATCATGTAACTTTTAATTCATCAACATTAGTGAAATGATCTTGAAAACCAACTATGATGTCCTAGTTCCCTCAAATCTTATTAATCAGATGGTCCCTTAGATCATCACAAATTTATGGCTTTGTGACTGTTGGCTTTATCATAGCCATGTCCTCTACCACTCTCAATTAGAACATGATGGTTATATTTCTATTCCATATCCATATTTTCACATATGTTATCCTATGTGGAAACCCAATGACTAGTTAATTTGGGTAACCGTTATGTTTCATAGTTAAGTTTTTAATGAAATTTTTTGGTATTACTTTTTACGATGTGGGTTTCTGTGAAAGAAACTCTCATGTAACAAACCATTTATAACCCTGACGAATTTCGAAGGCGAATTTCATTTTAAGAGGGGTAGAATGTAACACCCTGAGATTTTATTAGATATATTCTTTTTAATTTCTTTAATATCTTCTTTTTTACACGACACCAATATTATCTTGCGCTATACGCAACACCATGTTAGTTTGCATTATATGCAACACTATTCTTGGATTGTGTTACACACAATTTCAAGTTCGTTTGATAGTAGTTGTTCTACACAACATCAAGTGTGTGTGTATATATAAATATATATTTATATTCAATGTATAAATGAAATATGGTTGGATTCTGTTATATGCAAAAACAAAGGAGTCTTTCACTACATGCATCCCTGACTTGGCTTGCGTTACACGCAATCATGACCTTCCTCGATAGCGTGTGTAGTACGCAATACTGGGTTTCAATAAACAACGATATATTGTTATAATATTATTATGGACTAGACACTATGAATATTTTTAACTAAATTTTTAATTTTATAACATTATTATTCATCTTACAAATTTTCTAAAACATGGTATGTGAACAAAATAATTTTTTTGGGTAAAATAAGTATTTTTCAAAAAATGCAGTTTTGCCGCCTTTTGATGGCGCACCAACATTAAATCTAGTTTTTGACATGTTTATAAGTTCAATTTGACAAAATAAAATTCCTATTTGTAATCAGGATATAAAAATTTACATTGGATAAACTTTTCATATTATTCTGATATCTTTCATATTATAATGAATAGTAAAAACACGCAATATTTTAATAAAAAAAAACTTTTTTCATCGTAATAATTTATATGGTTAAATTATTAGATTTACTGATTTTAAAGTATAAATAGAATATATTTTTACCATTTAATTTAAATTATGTCATTAGCATTGATATTACATTGAATTCATAGGTAAAATCATTTCAATCTTTTGCAATGTTTTAACTTTTAAAACACGTTTTCTTAACAATGGGATTAATATTAAATTAATTACTGAAACTTCTATGTTTTGAATTTTGAAAAATGGATTCCAGATTTAAATTTAGTGGGTCCAAATTATATTAATAGGTTAATTTTATTTTCTTGATATTATGAATAGTAACTACGACAGTTTTTATTTACTACAGTTAAAGGTAAATCTTGTAATTTTGGGTAAAAATAAGATTATAAAATTACCCTAACACTTGAAAAAATCCTATTGGATGAATAAAAGTAGACCCATATCACCTAAGGGTCTGCCTATATTCATTTCAGGGACTTTTGACCATGAAATAATATAATTATTATTAAAACCAAAGATAGTGACAACATGAAACTCTCTTAAATATTATAAGTGTAATAATTTTTATTTAGTAATAAACATCATAAAACTTCTGATAAAAATAGTACCTAGAAAGGTAATTAAATTATATACATCATATAAATTTATTTATAATTTTTAGGGTTTATATAAATATCATTAATTATGACATAATAGTGATGTTGAAATTATTTTGTTGATTGAAATATCAAATAAATGATTTTAAAATTATCAAAATAAATATTATATGAACTATTTAATGTTCTCCAATAATTTTATAGAAACATATGACATTTTATTAATCTATTAAATCTTTTAGTTCGAACATATTATCTGTATATATTTTATTTAAATTCAAATAAATGAATAGTGTCAAAAATGACACTATTGTTATTTTATAAAAATTACATATTATAAAATTGTTTTAAAATCAAAAGAATATTTAAAAATTATAAATTAAAATTTATATGGTCGAAAATGTAATAAATCATACAATTATGGACAATTCACAACATATAAGTAATTATTTATAATGTTTTAAAATATAGAATATTATTACTACAAATAAAATTAAATAGATTATATAAGGATAAATCATGTTGATAATGTTTAAAATAAATTCCCAACTTATATAAATTTTATTGGTTCATGATATTACAACCCTATCTCATATAATATTCGTATTTGAGTCATTTTGAAGGTTCTTATGTGGGGTTGGAATTTTTTATAAATTAATATTTCATATAATTCCAAAGGTGCCCCTCTCCTCCCTTATAAAAGGGAAACTCCTCCCTCTCCTCCTCACTCCTTTTTTAGCCTTCAAGATTAGTCAACCCCTGCCCATTTACTTTCTCATCATCCTTAGCAACATACTAGAGGTCATGGTCTTCTTCAAAGACCAATTTTTGTGCCCCAAGAAGAGGTTTCAAAGAGGCATGCCGAAGAAGAGGTAATATTTGTTACCGATTCTTTCAAATTTATTTATTCTTCTACTTATTCTTATTTAGTTTTTTCATTATGAATTAATAACATCAGTATCACTCATATAATGAAATTTATTATAAATATGAATCAACCCTATTTCACCTTCTCTCCATCCTAAGGAAAATGAAATCATTGCACGTGCATACGTATGGAATACCGTCTCCACGCCGTGGTGTAATCTGTTTTTCCACCACCAACTTACTTGGATGGGTATAATGGTGTAAAAAATTACTACATATGATTATTATAACATCATACTAATTATATGATATTATATCATTCACTCCAATTCCATTCAATAAATATGAGAACGATATCATCGCTCGTGCGTACGTACGGATTACCGTCTCCACGACGTGATGAGATTCATTTTCTATGTTAATAATTCATGAATGATTATAAAGTATATATAATAAGTAATCATGAAATATATGAAATAATTATGCTACTGTATTTATTTATATATATATATATATATATTTATTTCATCTACTTAATTCCTTTCAATTCAATAAGGAAATGAAAACAACGTTCATGCGTACGTACGGCCTACCGTCTCCATGAATTGTGTATTTCTTTCCATTTATCGATCTATTATATATATGTATATTCTAAATATATAGTATATATAAATCATTTTTTATATTTTTTTAATTAATTAATCATGATCTAAGTAATCATATTAATAATTACAAGTCAAAACACGTACGACAAATGAAACGATTTTTCCCAAAACACTACTTTAACATGAATTTTTTAAAGAACGTGTAATATAAAGTCAAAAGTGAATTATATGTGATATAATAACAATGAAGATGATTCTTCAATAATTAAATTACATTATTTAAATCATTATACAGGAGATTCAGATACATACGAAGCATATCGGACCTAAGTTAAGGGATAATTATTCCAATCTCATTCTTATCCAAGATTGTTTATTCGTATGTATTTACTGGGGTTATGTTTATAATCCATGTCCATGTTTTCTATAAATGTTTTCATAAAATGTTTAGTATTCTTCCATGTATGTTTAATTTCATTTTTACCCTTTTATGACTTCTACCACAAGGTTTGGAAGGAATCTTTCTTTTGTTTACCCTTCGAGGTACTTTTTGACTTTTCTGATAAAAGTACGAGAAGAATGTTTTTTTAACATATACGGCATGAACAGATTTTTACGGTTTTATAACGCCTTATTTACATGAAGCGTAATTTACAATATTTCATGACTATTTTCAACAAAATCCTTTTCTTTGCATGGAATTTTTTTAAAAGAAAATGATTTTCAATAAGAAAGGATATTTTCCTCAAGAATTCATTTCAAGTGTTTTATCAAAACTATTTTCCATCTAAGATGAAATTATTTTATATATGTATGTTTCAAGTATAATGTCTATATGATTTAAATGGTTTCACTTTTCTTATGATGAATTGATGCCCCTTTGTTTTATATGTATTATTTTATAATGGGATGATATTTATGAAACTCATTTTATTCTTTGGGTTATGATGAATGATTTATGTTTATGTCGTGGCACATGTAAGAATGATTTCAATATGAGATGGGTGGGACCTATATATCACTCAAATGCATTGGGTAAATATTTATATCTCATGATATAGATATGGCTGAAACGGTAAGTAAATCTGGTTCAGTAATACAGGGCTAGAACAACATGTAGACCCGGTTCAGTAAGGGACTTTGTCCACTAATATGGACTTGGTAGCAATGCCTTGGCTACTATGGAAATCAGAACATGTGCTTAATGGTTGCCACAATTAAATGTTTTATTACCATACTATTTTATCTTGATTTATGTTCTATTATGATCTATGCCTTATGTATTTCCATGTTTTATGTCATTTTTCAAGCTTTTGATGTTCAAACATTATGTTCCTATTTTTATGTTCATATGTATATGGTTTATTTTATTCTCTCCATGCTTACTCTTACTAAGCATTTGAGCTCACCCTTTATATGTTTTATTTTCCCCAGGATATAAAGAATGTTTTTAGGTAAAAAAAGGAAGATCTTTATGGGAGATGTTGAAGATCTTTCACCAATATTAGAAGATTATATTCTGAGTTTCCAAAGACACTAAACTGTTACGGTCCTTTGGTGTCTGTTAATGTTATGTATTAGATATTACACAAAAGTAATGTAATGCCTATGTACATCATGATTCGGGTCTCTACAATGAGTGTGGTAGTAACATTGGGATTTTGGGATGTGTGGATCGACGTTTGGGCCGTCATATTTCTTGTCATGAGCCCTCGACGAAGACTTTAATCTGTATTGGTGTCGACAACGTCATGTGTCTAGTTTTCAGTCAATGACATCATGTTGAGATGGTTTTCATTGGCTTACTGCCTGGTCGTTCTGTTATGCATTTGGATGTGATGTGATGGAATCTGTTGTTCTTTGGTGTGCGTTTGGATGGGGACGACGAAAGTGTTGATTGGGGCAGTGACGAAGGATTCTAATGAGTGATCTCACCGGCAGTCTGGTGAGGTGATGTATATGGTGTTCCAAGGTGCACATCGTGAGGTGCGACAGTGACCGAGATGTGAATGATGATGGATTTTTAAATTTTGAATTATGACTTCTATTTTCTTATCACAGCTTTGGATGCAGTTGATGTTGATGTGGCGACAACGTCGACAGTGATGGTAGATTTTTTTCGGGTGGGTGTTTTTGTATCTGGTGATGGTGGTTAAAGGTATGATGAAGTCTTTTTTTGGGATGTGTGGTTTGTTTATATTTTCATTATGATGTGTACGGTTCCCACTAACCCACAAAGTGGTTTTCAGAAAATTTAAAAAGAGAATTGGTGGGGTTGGGGGAAAGAGGACCATTAGTCAAATACAGCTCCCATCCAGATCAAGGGCCACCTAGGATTACTCCTAGGAACCTCTGTCACCAACACCATCCCATTGGTACACATCTGTCACCTGCTGAGGGTACCACTCGACAAAAATCCACCTATAATACCCTTGCATGGCCAACAAGGAAGACACATCAGGAATTGAAGGATCTAGAAAATCGTGAGTGGGATCTTATCCACGCACCCACTGATGGTGTTTTCCAGGATATATCAGTATTTACCAGAAAGAAGGCTCATATACCAACTCACTCAGACATAGTCTAGGGGAATATTCCTACAATATGAATGGAGGATGTGTATACCCCTACCCATGTGTATGAATTCCATTAGAATATTATAGGGCCACAATGTGGAAGGAAGTGGTCTAATATCCTTGCTCCAATCAAGGATATCATCAAGAATATAGTGGAGACAAAAAAATTTGTGGGATTATATCCCTACACACACATCGCTAAATTTTTTTTACATCCTAGAAATTTTCCATGTACATCTTTGGCATATTCTGGAACTGGTGACGATATAGTGACATGTTCATATTTCTATCCCCAAAGTCAGGTAAGCACATCACACTGATCATAATCAATAAGTTGTTACTATAAAGAAATCACACAATATTCATCCTTTCCAAGAATATTATTGATTTATTGTGGAAAATGATGAGTTGTTGGGCCGATATAATATTCCCATTCTCGCTGGGGCTCTCTAGGTGAGAGAGGAACATGCCACCAGATAGCTGAACATGCATATTAAAAAATTATTTCTTCATATTCCAAAGGTCAAGGATTGTTCTCTAATCCCCATTCTGGCTAGAGATCGCCATGTGATAGGGGAACATGCCTCGTAAAATCTCACATTCTAGTTGAAGAAGACCAAAAAATATACTCCAAAGGATAATGATAATGTTCATATCCTCATTGTGGCCCATGATCACCAAGTGAGAATGAAGCATGCCTTAGCACAAACTCATATTCTTATCTGTGAATCTTCATAGAATACTCCATCAGATCACAGAATATGGGCTAATATTCCAACTTCCAATTATAAACTATTGCACTACAACATTATGAGGTAATTCCGAAGGAGGATCATATCCATTCACCCAATTGGGAGTGACATCAACAATTTCTGACAGGGAATGCATATTCCAGTGGGATCATATTCCTTTTCCTAGTATTTCTCACCAAGTGAGAGTGGTACATGCCTCACAGAAGGCTCATAGACCTACCATAAATAGCATTGGTATATTTTAAATACTCATGATTAGACTCATACTCCTATTCTGACTGAGGTTCAACAAGTGGGCATGACTTGTGCCTCATGAACGGCTCATATTCCTATCAATAATGGGGATTCTAAGTGGTATATTCTAATAGCTTCGTGATAGTGAGATCTTATACCCATGTAATAATACCAAGAAGTTCAGGATGCAGGCACGCATACTTCTAAGAAAATATATAAAATAAAAAGTAATGTTCACAGTTCAGTATCAGAGAGGTGATATATAAAGGCATGTATAAGTCTCACCGTGACAATCAGCCTGCACAAATCTTTTAGAAAACTCTGGTAATACAATAGATAAACTAGAACTCACCTCTGCAATAGATCCCTTAGATAGAGGATCTGTAACATGATTGGCCTCATGATAAACATGTAGAACTTCATGTGAGAGTGATTCTGCAAGCCGAAGGCATTCCACCCAAACCAATAACATCCTCTAAGGCACGTTCCTTGAATGATCTCTAAGGATTTAAACTGATGTAAATGAGTCCAACTCAAGCCATTGATAATTCCAGACATAGTTGACAACAAACCTTATATCATTTATCATATCCCAAAGCTTCTCTTCAATGGAAAATGAATTTCCAATATAGTGGAAGAAGCATCCTTTTACAACCCCCCTGTGAGTGCGGAATACACCACCACATCCAGAAGGACCTAGCATATGAGAAGCCTCCCCATCAATATTAACCTTCAACCATCGAGAGATGGGTGGGATCCATCAAATATGTTTCATCATCATCAGTTTTTTCGACCTACCATTAACATTGAGGGACCTATACAAAACAAGGTCATAAACATCATTCCTCATGGTACCAGTTAGGATGCTGGAAGCAGTTCGGATTGCACACTGTATCTCTAGTACACTGTCGTGGAATAGGGGAGCAATGCTATTAAACATCACGGCATTTCTTGCCTTCTATATGAAAAACAACAGGCTGTGTAACGGCCCGAGATTTTATGAGAAATATTATTTTAATTACTTTGATGTCTTGTGTTGCATGCTACACCAATATTATCTTGCGCTACCCGCAACACCGTATTTTCTTGCAGTATACGCAACACTATTCTTGGATCATGTTACACAAAATTTCATGTTCGTTTGATAGATGTTATTATACGCAAAATTGAGTGTGTGTATATATATATATATATATTCAATGTATAAATGAAATATGGATGGATTCTATTATACACAACAACAAAGGAATCTTGCACTACACGCAACCCTGACATGGCTTGCATTAGACGCAGTCACGACCTTCCACGATAGCGTGTGTTGTACGCAATACAAAGTTTCACTAAACAAAGATATGTTATTAAAATACTATAAAAACTAGACATTATGAATAGTAATACACACTTTTTGATATCATATAAATTTAATCATACAAAATGGACTGCATTTTTGGATTCGGAATATCGAAATTTTCCTTGGGTGAATTTTTGGCTTTTTTCTGAAAACATTCAATTTTTTATGACTAGTGAAAACACTGGGATACTATTTAAAAACCGGGTTTTTATTTAAATAATTATTTATTTTATTTAAATTTAGTTTTGATCAAAATTGATAAATAATACCTATATAAGTTCAATGTAATTAATTAGAGTCATTTTATAATATCTTTAGATATATAAAAATTTTATTGAACTTTTGACCGTCTTTTACCCACATACTAGGAGAATTTATAAATTTACATAAAACATTATTTTACCACTTCTGTGAGTGGAATTTTGTAAATCCGAGAGACATGGTTAATATCAAGGAGTAAAATGTAGTTCAATAACATAAAAATAATTTTTGGTGAATAGTAACGTTTTACTTTTATTTACCACAGTTAAAAGTAAATAGGGTAATGAAGGGTAAAAATGGAATTATTATTACCCTAACACATGTCCTAATTGTATTGGATAAGTGTAATTCGACCAAAAACATCTTTAGGCGTAAAATATTACCCTTTAGGTCCTCTTGTAATATATTAGTACATTTAAAATTATTTTATTTAAAGAAGAGTTAAAAGAGTTAAAATCAATGTTTAATAACTAAAAATTTTTTAATATAGGGTTATACATTAGATAAATTCTACTATAAATATTTATTATAAATCTAAAAATATTTACAACATAATGGTATTATATTTATAATTTTTAGACATCATATAATTTAATTTATTTATGACACAATTATGATGCAGTAATTACCTTATCAATGAAATATTAACATAATTGATGTTATAAATACCAAAATAAATGTAATTTTATAGATTTTATGAATTACACTAATTTTATATGTTAATATGACATGGTATTATAGATTTAATTAACTTTTTTATAATTGATCATGCTGTTATGATTTTCCCAAAAATCATGTACAAAATACTCTCAAAATTGACATAAAATAGTTTTTTAAAAGAAATAATATATTATTAATTATTATTTTATTCCTAAAAATCTATGGTTAGGAAAAATGACATAGATAAGGATATATATATTAATAATTAACCAGTTGGGGTTCGTTTTCCTTGTTATAGTATGTTTATTAACCATATAGTGTAAGAAAACAAGAAGACAAGGAAAAAGTTAAATTATTTAACATAGAGTTAAATCTAAAAGATAAGGTTAAAATAATAACCTAAACTTGTATAAAACCTATTGGTTGAGAGTATTTCGAACAATCCCAATCGTAGCTTGAAAATAAATAAATTTAGAGCTATTAGAAACCGAATATTACTTTATTATAATATAATATTTTAAGTTTTTCCTAATGTTCCCCTCTCCTCCCTTATAAAACGGAACCTCCTACCCATCCTCCTCACACCACTTTGAGCCTTCAAGCTTGGCCAAACCCTCCCCATTTCTCTTATCCACTTCCCTAGAAACATTCTTGATGTTCTGGTTTTCTCAAAATACCATCTCTACTTCCTTAAGAGGAAGCTTAAAAGAGGTGCGTCGAAGAAGAGGTAATCTCTTTTTCCGATTTTCTCAAGTTTCTTTTTTCGTTTACTTATTCTTATTTAGTTGTCTCATTATAAAGTAATAACTTAAGTATTACTTATATACTGATATGTTATTATAAATATGAAACAACCCTATTTCACCTTCTATGCATCCTATGTAAAACGAAATCATCGCTCGTGCGTACGTACGAAATATCATCTCCAAGTCGTGGTGTAATCTGTTCTCAACAACTACCTTACTTGGATGGGTATAACGGTGTAAATAAATAAATATATATGATTATTGTAAAGTTATATTGATTCTGAAATATTATACATACACTTCAATTAAATTCCACGATCATGGGATTGATATCATCGCTCGTGCGTACGTACGGACTACCTTCTCCACGACGCGATTATATTCATTCTCCATGTTAACCATACATGAATGATTGTAAATTATATATAATAAATAAAAATGAAATATATGAAATAATAATCATACTGGATTTATGTATATATATATGTATTTCATATACCTAATTCCATTCAATTCAATAAAGAAATGAAAACATCGGTCATGCGTACGTAAGACCTACCGTCTTCATGAATGGTGTATTTCATTCCATTTATCGATCTATCATACATATTTATATGATAAATATATATTATATATAACTCATGTTTTACATTATTTAATTTTACAAATCATGATATACGTAATAATATCAAGAAAAACCAGTCGAAACACGTACGATAAATGAAACGATTTTACCAAAAACGATACTTTAACATGGAATTTACAAAAGAACGGGTAATATAAAGTCATAAGTGAAGAATATATGATATAATAACAATGAATATGATTCTTTAATAAGTCAATGAAAGTATTTAAATCATTATACAAGAGGTTTGGATACATACGAAGCATATCAGACGTAAGGTAAGGGATAACCTTTCCAATCTCGTTCTTATCCGAGATTGTTTATTCGTATGTATTTACTGGGGTTACTATTATAATCCATGTACATGTTTTTTAAAAGTTTTTTTAAATATGTTTACATTCCTTTTAACCCATATTTGACTTTTACTTTTTATTATGGAAAGAATATTTCTTTTGTTTACCATACTTGGTACCTTTTTTTCTTTTCCCAGAAAAGTACGAGGAGATTGTTACTTTTAACTTATACGGCGTGAACGGATTTTTACAGTTTCATAACGCCTCATTTTCATGAAGATTATTCTACAAGATTTCATGATTATTTTCAACAAAACCCTTTTCTTTTAAAATTACATGGCATTTTGTGAAATGAAAAATATTTTGAAGAAGAAAGGATATTTTCCTCAAGAATTCATTTCAAGTGTTTTTATCAAAACTATTTTCCATCAAAGATGACATTATTTAATATGTTTCAAGTTTAATGTCTCTATTATTTACATGGTTTGATTATTATTATTATTAGATGATATAATTTTTTTATATGTATTATGTTATGATGGCATGATGTTTAAGAATCCCATTCTATTACATGGGTTATGCTATTATGTATGATTTATGATTTTGTTGCACACGAAAGAATGATATCATTATGAGATGGGTGGGATATATATCTCCCTCCAATGCATTGGGTAATGATTTATATCTCATTAGATAAACATGGATAGAATGGTAAGTTTATCTGGTTCAGTGATACAGGACTGGAATCAGGAGTGAACTCGATTTAGAAAGGGACTTTGTCAACAAAGATGGTCTTGGCAGCAAAGCCTTGGCTACTATGGAAATCATAACATGTGATGAATGGTTTCCACAATTACATGATTTTTCCCATTCTATTCTATCAAAATTGATGTTCTATTATGATACATTCTTTACTTACTTCCAAGATTTATGTCTTTTCTCAAGATTTTGATTTTTAAACATTATGATTATTTTTTTCAGTTCAATTGTATATGGTTTGTTTCATTTTCTCCATGCTTACCCTTACTGATCATTTGAGCTCACCCTTTATATGTTTTATTTTCCCATGGATTTCAAGAAAGGTTTTAGGTAATAAAACCAAATGGGTAAGATCTTTATGAGAGATGTTGAAGATCTTTCACCATGATTAGAATATTACATTCCGAGTTTCCAAAGGCACTAAACTATTACGGTGCTTTGGTGTCTGTTTCTGTTATGTATTAATTATTCCTCAAAATTAATGTAATGTCTATGTACGTCATGTTTAGGCCTCTACAGTTGGTATCATAGGAAAGTTTGAGTTAACCTTCTGAAACTAGGATGCGAAAACTTTAGTGAAATCCCTAAAGATATTTGTAAGGTATGTCTAGGGATGTCCCAAAGGATAAGTATACGTATAGGTTATTGTCCTAAAATTATGGTAACGATCATATAATTTATCCTAAGATGTTAGATATTGACGGTACACCCGATTTATTATGTTGTTTTCCCTATCATTATTTTTTCCTCTAACACTATTCCTTTTGGGTTTTAGAAAATGGCAGTAAATAGGAAGATTCATGATAATGGAGGATATGATGGACAATGGAATGATATTATTCATGAGAAACCAAATGAAACGGGATTTGGAAGTCGAAAAATCATTATTATGCCTAATTAGAAATCTCAAAATATGATCAATAATCTCAACTTTGGTATGTTTTCCGACTCAGTTAAGTAGAGAAAAATGGAGTTTCATGTTGATCATAGAGGAAAGAACATTCAATTTCTCTCATGTAAATCATGTGGGAAGAGGCATCAAGGAGAATGTTTGAAAGGAACTGGAAGATGATTAGGGTTCCGAAAAGAAGGACAAAAATCCAGTAAGTGCAATGAAAAAGGATCAGTTAACACCATGGAGAAGGATAATGGTATTTCTATGACATCAACAATGATTACATGTTTTAAATGTGGAATGTATGCACATTATGAAAACCAATTCCATAAGATAAAATCTCATGAAGAGAATCAACATGGTCATATGGGTAGCATTTATATAGATGATGATGAGGAGACTACAAATGATATATGATTTGAAAGAAGTGTTGAAGCTTTGTCAATGGATTAAGAAAGTAGTGGAATGATTTGCATTTATCAAGAGTTATCTTGTATAGGTAATGGTACTATGGAATAAAGACACATCTAGGGATTCTTATACTATTTTTTTTCCTAAAGTATTTGAAAGTATATGTTGAATGGTACCGGTAACCATGGAAGTTTAATTCATATATTTATAGAAAGTAGATGATATGAGCATAATGAAGGGATAAGAAGATAATGAGATGTTTTATAGTATTGATTAGCTCATGGATGATATAAAGACAATGAGATATCATGGTTTGAGTATATAGAAATTTTGGGATTTTGGTATGTGGAAAGAGTTAAATTTTGACAGAATTCATGTTATCACTAACGCTCAATGGGTATTCATTTTTCAAGAGAATACATGATTAATATATTAACATGTTTGGAATGTGATCAACAAGATATATTGTATGATATATGAGGGATAAATGATGGTATTCACATGCTTGTTTGATGACATTTCTAGTATTCATTCTCTTTATACTATACTATTGGATAGAAGTATTTTAGATACGCCTAAATATTGGAATAGATTATGTTGGATATAAGTTAGTATTGTTTAAGGATATAACTTTTCTTCGATACTATTGATGGGATTTTATAATAATGTAGTTTAAGAAAAAGGACGACCTGTAGGATGGGTGACAACCCATCCCTTCGGACAAGGTTGCGGGGATTGAACCCACAACCGAAGTGTGACAGGCCTCTATCACCTACCACTGGCCTGCAGGAAGTCCCTAGTTAGTAGAAACTAGTTTTATTTTATTAAGAGGTATGATAGATGAAGTATAAGTCCATTTTTTAAACCATTTATGATTAATCTCCCCATAAGATTGAATTATGTATATAACTTTTCTAATCCTATTTTTGAGATAGTTCGAATGACCTATCATTCTATCGCATGATCTGCTAACACTTCGCAAAAGACAAATTCAACATCATTTCATTAAGAGATGAAGTGGAAATTGTTCAAGGCATGAGAAACGGTAATATTGTACCAAAATCAAGTAAGTATTTATTTTATTTCAAAAATTATTCAAATTTAGGGAAATGATCTTGAAAACCAAAAATGCTGCCCTAGTGTCCTCATATCCGATGAATCAGATGGTACCTTAGATCATCACAAATTTATGGCTTTGTGATTGTTGGATTTTTCATAACCAGGTCCTCTACCACTCTTCATCAGAATATGATGGTTAAATATTTCTTCCATATCCATATTTCCACCTATGTTCTTCTATGTGGAAACCTAGTGATGAGTTAATTTGGGTAACCGTTACATTTATAACTTTCCTTTTTAAAATGAATTTTTACTATTCCTTTTTATGATGTAGGTTTCTATGAAAGAAACATTCAAGTAGTAAACCATTTATAACCCCGACTAATTTCGAGGGAGAAATTAATTTTAATGGTGGTAGAATGTAACAGCCTAAGATTTTATGAGAAATATTATTTTAATTACTTTGATGTCTTGTGTTGTACGCTACACCAAGATTATCTTGCACTACACGCAACACCGTATTAACTTGCAGTATAAGCAACACTATTCTTGGATCGTGTTACACAAAATTTCATGTTCGTTTGATAGAAGTTATTCTATGCAACATTGAGTATATATATATATATATATGCAATTATAAATTAAATATGGTTGGATTATATTATAAACAACAATAAAGGAATCATGCACTACACGCAACCCTGACATGGCTTTCATTAGACGCAATCACGACCTTCCACGATAGCATGTGTTATACGCAATACCGAGTTTCACTAAACAAAGATATGTTATTAAATACTATATAAACTAACCATTATGAGTATTTATACAATCTTTTTAAATTACTATAACATTTATCATTCAAAATGGACTTCATTTTTGGATTCGGAATACCGAAATTAGCCTAGGGTGAACTTTTGGTATTTTTCTGAAAACATTCAATTTTTGATGAATTGTTAAAACACTTGGTTACTAATTAAAAACAAACTTTTTATTTAAATATTTATTTATTTTATTTAAATTTATTTTAGGTCAAAATTGATACATAACACCTATATAAGTTCAATGTAATTCATTGGAGTCATTTTATAATAACATTAGATACATAAAAATAATATTGAACTTCTGACCGTCTTTTACCCACCTCCGAGGAGAATTTACAGATTTACATAAAACATAATTTTACCGCTTCTTTGAGTTCAATTTCTTAAATTCTAGAGACACGGTTAATATCAAGTTGTAAAATTTGGTTCAATAAGTTAGAAATAATTTTGAGTGAATAGTAACTTTTTACTTTTATTTATCACGGGTAAAAGTAAATAGGGTTATTAAGTGTAAAAATGATATTATTATTACCCTAAAACATATCCTAATTATATTTGATAACTATAATTCAACGAAAAATAAACTTAGGAATAAAATATTACCCTTTAGGTCCACTTGGATCAGAATAGGACAATTATTATTATTTTATTTAAAGAAGAGTTAAAAGAGTTAAAATCAATGTTTAATAAATAAAACAGTTTTAATATAGGGTTATTCATAATATGTATCAGAATATAAATATTCATTAGAAATATTAAAATATTTCCTACATTATGATATTTTATTTATAATTTTTATACATTAAATAATTTTATATATTTATGACACAATTATGATGCAGTAATTAAATTATCAATGAAATATTAACATAATTGATGTTATAAATAACCCAACAAATGTAATTTTAGACTTTTTATGAATTAAACTAATTTTCTATGTTAATATTAAATGTTAGTAATGATTTAATTAAAAATTTTAGAACTAATAATTCTGTTATGATTTTCACAAAAATCAAGTACCAAATAGTGTCAAAATTGTCATAAACTAGTTTATAAAAAAAATTATATTATTAATTGTAATTTTATTATTAAAAATATATGGTTCATCCAAATGACTTAGATAAAGATATATATATTAATAATGAACCACTTGGGGATATTTTGGCTTGTTATAGTATGTTTATTAACCATATAGTGTAAGAAAACAAGAAGACACAGTAAAAGTTAAATTATTTAACATAGAGTTAAATCTAAAAGATAAGGTTAAAATAGTAACATAAACATGTCTAAAACCTATTGGTTGAGAGGATTTTGACCCATACCCACTTTAGCATCTAAATTAATTAATTTGGAGCTATTATAAACCGAATATGACTTTATTATAAAATAATAATTTATGTTTTCCCTAAGGTGCCCCTCTCCTCCCTTATAAAAGGGAACCTCCTACCCCTCCTACTCACACCAATTTGATCCTTCAAGCTCGGAAAAACCATTCCCATTTCTCTTATCCACTTACCTATAAACATTATGGAGGTTTTGGTCTTCTCAAAATACCAAATCTACTTCTTTAAGAGGAAGCTTAAAGGAGGTGCGTCGAAGAAGAGGTAATCTCTTCTTCCGATTTTCTCAAGTTTATTTTTTCTTCCACTTCTTCTTCTTTAGTTGTCTAATTATAAAGTAATAAATTAAGTATTACTTATATACTTATATGTCATTTTAAATATGAAACAACCCTAGTTCACTTTCTATCCATCCTACGGAAAACGAAATCACCGCGCGTGCATAAGTACGGAATATCATCTCCACGTCGTGGTGTAATCTTTTTTCGACCACCACCTTACATGGATGGTTATAATGGTGTAAATAAATAACTATATATGATTATTTTAATGTGATATTGATTCCTAAATATTATACATACCCTTCAATACAATTCCATGATTATGGGAATGATATCATCACTCGTGCGTACATACGGACTACCGTCTCCACGACGCGATGAGATTAATTCTCCATGTTAGCCATTCATGAATGATTATAAAGTATATATATTGAATAATAATGAAATATATGACATAATAATGATACTGGATTTATGTATATATATATTTATGTCATCTACTTAATTCCATTCAATTCAATAAGGAAACAAAAACAGCGTTCATCCGTACGTACGACCTATTGTCTCCATGAACGGTGTATTTCATTATATTTATCAATATATCATATATATTTATATTTTGAATATATAATATATATAAATCTTGTTTTACATTATAGAATTATGTAAATCAGGATATATGTAAAAATATCAAGAACAACAAGTCGAAATACGTACGATAAATGAAACGATTTTACCCAAAACGCTGTTTTAACGTAGAATTTCCAAAAGAATAGGGAATATAAAGTCATAAGTGAATCATATTTGATGTCATAAAAATTTATATGATTCTGTAATAATTCAATGACATTATTTAAATCATTATACAGGATGTTCGGATACATACGAAGCATATCATACGTAAGGTAAGGGATAACCTTTCCAATCTCGTTCTTATCCGAGATTGTTTATTCATAAGTATTTACTGGGGTTACTGTTATCATCTATGTCCATGTTTTATAAAAGTGTTTTTGTGTATTTTTAAATTCCTTTTTACCCATTTTTGACTTTTACTTTGTATTGTGGAAGGAATCTTTCTTTTGTTTACCATACGTGGTACCTTTTTGACTTTTCCCCGAAAAGTATGAGGAGATTGTTATTTTTAACTTATGTGGCGTGAACAAATTTTTACGGTTTCGTAATGAATCATTTTCATGAAGCTTACTCTACAAGATTGTATGATTATTTTCAACAAAACCATTTTCTTTTAAAATTTCATGATATTTTTTGAAAAGAAAATGATTTTGATGATGAAAGGATATTTTCCTCATGAATTCATTACAAGTGTTTTATCAAAACTATTTTACATATAAAATGACATTATTTAACATTTTTCAAGTATAATGCATCCATTATTTACATGGTTTGATTCTTCTTATGATGAAATGATAACCATTTTTTATATGGATTATGTTATGATGGCATGATGTTTAAGAATCCCATTCAATTACATGGGTTATGCTAGGATATATGATTTATGATTTTGTGGCACACGAAAGAATGATTTAATTATGAGATGGGTGGGACCTATATCTACATCCAATGCATTGGGTAAAGATTTATATATCATGATATAGAAATGGCTGGAATGGGAAGTTAATCTGGTTCAGTGATACAGGACTGGAACGAGGAGTGAACTCGATTCAGAAAGAGACTTTTTCCACTAATATTGTCTTGGTAGTAATGCCTTGGTTACTATGGAAATCATAACAAGTGCTGAATGGTTGCCACAATTACATGATTTATTCCCATGCTATTTTATCATGATTCATGTTCCATTTGGATACATGCTTTACGTACATCCATGATTTATGTCTTTGCTCAAGATTTTTATGATTAAACATTATGTTCATGTTTTTAAGTTCAATTGTATATGGTTTGTTTTATTTTCTCCATGCTTACCCTTACTGAGCATTTGAGCTCACCCTTTATATGTTTTCATTTCCCCAGGATTTCAAGAATGGTTTTAGGTAAGAAAACCAAAAGGGGAAGATCTTTATGGGAGATGATGAAGATCGTTCACCATGATTAGAAGATTACGTTCTGAGTTTCCAATGAAATTAAACTATTATGGTCCATTGGTGTCTGTTTTTGTTATGTATTAAGTTTTACACAAATGTAATGTAATGTCTATGTACGTCACGCTTTGGGGCTCTACAGGCTGTCCACGACAGTTCGGATGAGTGATTGGACCTTCTCACTACAATCAATCCTGCATGGGAATTGCAACAACCCTTCAACCGATTGGGAGGGAATACATCAGTGAAAAATGCACTGTACATAGTTCCATAACCTAGATGTGATCTTTCCGGAGAAAAATACATGATCAGAAGTTTCATCTGTTTGCAGTAATAGCATGCGAACTGCAGCCAGATTGAGTCCAGACACCTGTAACATGGCCTGCAAGGGAAGCCACATTTTTCATATTTTTCTGTTGAGCCACTATGAGAACGGGGGTATAAAAGATTTAAAAAATTCTTTGTCCCAAGATGGAGGATCCTGGGAAGCAATACACAGTGATCTGTAGAAGTCCCTTTTATTAAACATGCCATTAAAATTTGTCATCCAAACTAGTGTATCACATTCTGTGTAGTTGTACCTTATTATTTCCATGCCAACATGATTCAGAATCATGTTGTTGATTGTTGGATTACTCTAGAAATCAGAAATGGATGTCTCTCTTAAGAGTGGAGGGATTGTTGTATCATTGCAGACAGGTTGAGGTAGCCAGGGAGTGGTCCAGAAGTTAAGAGGGGATTACTTGGACACAATCCATTCCGAGAAAACAATAAGGTCAGCATAGGTTTGCTTGATGGTAGAACAAACTGATGAACAAAGATAGTTAGAATACCCATTATAGAGCTTCTCGACGAACTTGGTTCGAAGGAATTATATGGAGTCATCATATTTTGAAATTATGTTCCAAGTGAACTTTTTGATCAAGGAGTCATTTAATAATCAGATATCTTTGACACCCAATACACCCATGTGGAAAGTTTGATGCACTCTTTACATGCAACAGTGACCAGCTTCCTCTCATGAACTAAACCAGTCCAAATAAAATATCTGATATTGCGAGTTAGCTCCTTAATCAGGGTTCTGGGCCATCTATATAAAGATAAGGAATAAACAAACACTGAATAGATCACTGAGTAGGCCAGACATATCCTCCCTACATGAGACATGTTTTTTTCCATTCCTATTTGCTAACTGATTTGTGATATTTAGAGTAATAAAATCCAAATGACATCATTTAACTATGCCCAAGAAATGTGGCAGCCAATGTAAGTGAAGGGTAGCACTCCCCTCTTGACACCAAGATGTCGTGCCACTCTACATTTTCTTGATGTTATATATGCCTCCAAAAACATAACCAATTATTTCTCCCAATTAATGACCTGACCTGCAACCTCCTCAAAGTGCAAGAAGATTCCCTTGATATATGAGATAGTTCCTTTATCATCTCCCGCAAAAATCAGAATATCATCTGCATAGAATAGATTGGAGGGGGCATGTAGACCTCACCATATTTTCATCCTCTGATACAATCCAAAATTAGAATGATCAGTGACACACTAGCTTAATTAATCCTCCGCAATAGAAAAATGTATCCCAGAGAGGGTCACCTTGCCTGAATCCTCTTGAGAATTGGAAGAATCCCGTAGGAGATCCATTGATATGAATGGAAATTTGTATCTTTCAAGGATGATGCCAATAATATCAATGAATTTCTGCGAGAACCCGTTCATTTCGAGATTGGTGAAAAGGAAGCTCCATCTGATGGTATAAAAATCTTTGGAGATATCAATCTTAAATTCCATGTTACCATCCTTTACCTTTATCCTCATGGCAATGACACACAAAGAGGTAGTAAAGATACAATTTTGAATATTCCATCCTAGAAAAAATCTAAATTGATTACTAGAGATGATTCCCTTTGCAATACCACCAAGTCGATGAGTTATGATATTTCTAATAACTTTTCTTACAGTGTTACCAATAGAAACAGGCCTGAAATCTTTATTGTCAATGTATTCTATTTCTTAGGGATTAAACTAATTAAGTTGGAGTTCATTCCACATGAAATATAGGTTGATCTAAAAAGAATCATTCATAGCATTTTTGGCATCAAGATGGACAATATCCCAGTAAAACATCGTGAATTTGTTCGTAAATCCATCAGGGCCTACTACACTGTCAATATTCAGGGAGAAATGGGCATCACATACATCTATTGAAATGGGAATATCAACATGCTTCTTATTTTTATCATCCTCAATTAGAGGATCAAAACACTGAATAATTTTCTCATAGTTGACTCTTCCATGATCGGAGTAAAGCATCTCAAGGTAGTTAATGGCCGCATTTGGAAAATCATTCTCAGAGGAGAAGAGGTTCCCCTCAATATTAAGGGTTTGAAGACATATCTTGGCCTTTTTCACCCCATTCATACAATGAAACAACTTTGTGTTTCTATCTCCATTTTTCATCCATCTAGTATTGAATGGATTTTGTGCCAACATTTTCTTCAGATCCAAAAGATTTTCCAGATTTGTTGTACTCGGAATCTCATTCTGAGTTGCCTGGTCCTGAGGCAAGATGGTTTTTTGGTAGTGTGATAGAACAATTTCAGCCTCCTTAATGTCATTATCAGTGGAATCAAATGATTATTTTCTCCATTTCTTCAGCATTTCCTTGAAAAAAATTAATTTGCAGCAATGATTGTAAGAAGGGCTACCCAAATAATCATTTTCCAGGCATCCAGGACAATTTCTCTGCAGCTCGGTATAACCAGGAAAGCATTATTGAACTTGAAGGGAAGAGGTACAAACCTCAAATTTAGAAAACATTCATCAACAATAATGGGATTGTGATTTGAATTTATCCTCAGAAGAGTTATCCCAGAAACATCAATCACCACATTCTTATCATCTACTCGCACAAAGCATCTTTCTATCATATTTTTATGCCTCCCATTAATAGTGAATCTACTCCATGTAATCTCAGCTCCAAAAATAGGTACCTCAGTGAGACCACATTTACCTATACAAGATGAGAGGTCAGAAACTGAGGCACAACAAAAGTTCTCACTTGTTTTTTCCACAGTTTTTAGAATTGTATTGAGGTCACTATGTAAAACCCATCTATTCGATATATTTTCAGAGATATCCACTATGTTTCTCCATAGTTCTCTTCTTCTTGTATATAGATTAAAATCATACACAAACATCAATAAAAATGATTCATTACCAGAATATCTTGTGAGAGTAATAGATTGTGCATCTGTCAAACAAGTGCTCAAAATATTCATAAAATAGGCTCATATCCATTCACAATTCTAGATGGTTGTTTAATAGATTCCAACCACGACATATATTGAGCGTCATATCATTACTCTGCTCAATGTTAGTGTCCTTGAGGTCATTCAAGAAACATTCTCACATCCTCAATGGTAGGTCAACCATTGAACGAAAGAAGAAGGTAATTTTTTCCATGATTTTAAACCACATGGAAAGTGGAGATGGATCCCATGGACTATATTATTGAAATCCACCATGGTCAAACTCTCCATGAAAATATCCTCCATGTACAAGGAAATCCTCCCCTACAAAAAACATTGTATATAATTTATTCCAAAACACATATGATGTGTAGAGAGAGTTACCCCAAATCAACCTAACCTTCATGTTTTTTTCTAATCCACATTTGACTATGAGATCACATACAATATATAAAAGGAGTGCATGCCTTATCTATTCCAAAATAGGTGGGCACCTCATTAGTGACTAATGTATAGAAACCTCCCCTATACAAGATAAAATTATCACCTTCATGTCATCATTATACTATATTCTCCACTATATATGACCACTATTTCTATATATTAGAACCCATTAGTTGAAGATCAGAAAAAACTCTTACATAGTGGTTGTATTTTCATCACAAAAACTCTCTACTAACTGATTTCCTAATCATCGCATGATATTTGTATATGATTACAGGTGAAATATTTAAAATTATATTTAAATATGAATATTGACTGTATGAACCCTTCATATTCAACATATATTAAATCCATATATAATAGAGAAATCATAGGATCGGGAAAAGTATGAGTCGGTTGGTCGCTAAAACAGAATTCCCCCACTTCAACAATGTCAAGAAATTACAATCATTGGAATGTGATAGCCAATTATTTTAGCATATCCACATAGTGAAATACGAATTCAATTCAGATATGAAAGATGAGGATAAAATATTCCCCAAAAATATTGTAGGAACTTAATCCCTTCATTGGATTTCATTGTACCTAGCATCTACACAAGCACAGTGGTGTATCATTAAACATGCCTTAGTAGCTGCTTCCATTGTAACCATCTTGGAATGAAACCAATATACCAGTTTGGGTGAATATCTATCATTGTTTCCATTCCTCATATCATCAATTCCCAATGGTATTTAGAACATATGATAGAAAAACTAAAAACCCCCCTCCCACTAGTTTTCAGATCAAAACCAAATTTATCTAAGAACAAATCCTCTTTTATCACAATGATTGGACCTAAAAATTATTCGTATAAGATTGAAGGAATTTCATGCAAAATGTATATCCATAATTACTTGCACAGAGAGACTATGAATTACCATACCTATATCTTTTGGTGAATCATTGTTTCAGTGGATCTAATTGTATTCTTCAAGCAACATATCACAATAAAGGATGGTTATAGAAATTAAATGGGCTTGTTCCCCAATGTTTGTGAGAAGTGATATCATGGGATGGGAGAACAATTATTTAAATATACTGAAACATTCAATATAGTTAATTTGGATTGGTTGATTGGTGTGGATACTAATTTCATCTTGGTTACTTTGGAGAAGAAGGGTTGTAGGCTATCCATTGGAGTGACATGAAATATTAATCATCATTCGTGGCTTGAAATGTTTTACTACGCTTGGAGTTCACTGGGAAAAAATTCACATGGTGTAATAATCAATTGTCCATTAATACAAGTGGAGTAGGCTCGGTCATTGCTTTTCCAACATGCACATCATGGATGCTTACCCGGGTTCAAGAGTCTCCCATCTAGTGTGATATTTGTAAGACTAATCTCATCTCTTGGTTAATTGGATTCCTATAAATGAATGTTAATAATAACTTCTTATTACAAAAGTGATTGAAATATGACCCAGACATTATCACTCAATATTCTAGGTATCTTATAAGAAACCCATGCATGATTCATCATGGATGTGAATTAACAAAGAGCTCAAGAACATTAAAGGAAACCACTAGAAATGAAACAGGAATCATTTTCCAAGGTTCCAAGACCACGAAACAGTCAAACAGGGGATTGAAGAATCTGACTCAAGGATAATGAATACTGAAATGATGAATTATTTAATATTATGTCTATTAATAAGAACAATCTTTTGGAGATTATTTTTAATAGGAAGGCATGACCCAGGAGAGATTCAAAAACATTGATTTGAGGTTTTAGAGGAAACACTACATTCTTCTATGCTTTTATAGAAGAGAGGTCATTGAGTGTTCCTACTAACATTCACATAGAGGATGATTACATCATTAGTGTCACAAATGTGGTCGGACTAACGGTGTAAAATCATTTGAAAAATATACTTCTAGGTGTCAATCTGGAAATTTAGGTGGGATCTCTGCATGGAAACTCTAATAAATCATGTTTTTATTAATGTGTTGTCACATGTAGTCAACCTGGAGTGGGATAGATTTCATAAGTAGTGTGAAATTTAAAATTTAGTGACATCATTTTATCAAAAAATCTCTTTAGGATTTGATGGATTCATAGGCTCCAGTTATAAGGTATCTTGGGACATGGATAAGAGTGATATTGTTGTAATTATCCATGATTTCTTTCATGGGGGAATACTACACTTATAGGCTCGTTAATATAACCCTATGCACATTCCTATGGTGATAATACCTTCATCATTCAATAATTATTTACATATAAGTATTTTCGGACCTCTATAAAAGGTTGTTTCAATAATGATCAATATGAGGCTCTCATCTCATCCACTTGAGTGAATTTCTGATGAAAAAAATGTTTATTTAAAGGTAGATCTCCCCACAAGTCCATTTCCATTGATCAGAACATGATAAGGTATATTAATAGAAATAATCTGGGTTCCAACTTGGTGATTATTATTCATTTGGAATATGCATATTACATTCTTGAATGGAAAATCTTTCTAAAAGTGATGTCTTATATGGGCTTCTCCCGATGAGATTTAGACATGCTCTTCCAGTGTTTTAGATTATCCTAGATTTCTGTGAACAACATTGCAAAGATATGTCACTTCTTCAAATTAGTGAGGGGTGTTAGATAGGGTGTTCCATTTCTCCAAACCTTTTTATTTTGGCAAAATAGTCCTTAACAAAATTATCCAACTACATCCATAACAAAAGTATGATTCTTTTCAGATGAAGTGGAAATTTTAATGGATTTTGTCATATTCGTTTTTTCAATGAGATTCTTATTTTTATTAATGGAAGAATAAGATCCCTTTTAGTAATATAGAGTTTTATTAAGGAATATTGTAAATGGAGTGTCAAATATCTCAACTAGTAGAAATGATTTATTTACACTAAACAAGTTTTTCATAGAGTTTTGGAAAAAATATTGTAGATATTTTGAGAATAAAAGGAAAATATATTCTTATGGATTACCTAGGGGCCCATATATCTGCAGGAGGGGTAAGTATTGAACACATTGATAGACTATTTTCTAAAATCACAGGGTGGATCAACAATTCGAAGTTCTGGTTATTATATTTTGGGGACCACATTATACTGATTAATGACTTGTCATCCTTTATCATAATGCATGTGCCTTCTATTCAAAATTTCATAAAGGAAATGATTAACAAAATAGAGAATATAAATGTTTCATTTTTTTATGCTCATAGTTATGGCCATTTTCACTAGGCATCGTGGGTTAGAATGGCCATTCCCATGAAGGACTGTGGGATTGGTCAGATAAGTGCGATTAATAATGTGTACAACCTTAAATAAAAAATGGTGTGGGAGGTCATGAATGTTTTTTGTCTGTGGGGGATTTTTTTTATTGTAAATATTGTTATCACTTATAAAAAACCAAGGGGAAGGTCTCTAATATGTGGAAAATGATGTGGTAGAATTTTTTAGAACCTCAACATCAATCTAGGTGGATAATCAGGCATAGTGAAATATTCTACTAGAATCTTAATTGGGCAGGTAAAACCCTATGATTCCCAGTATTCCCTACACGGGGTATCTATTTTACCCATTCTAGTTATTAGTCGAGGTTTATTCATAACACTATTAACAGGCAGCAGCTACCTATCTTCAATGATATTCATATTTCTTTATATCCTGGAAACCCATGTTGTTTGGTGCATCATTATGAATTTTCTCGGTTGAAAACTATATATTGTCCCTCTAAAAATGTTTTTTTGTGGAAATAGACAAACAAATTTGGTTAAAAGATCTACCATTCTTGTTCAATTTCCATATGGGGTGTATTTTGAAACATGATATTTTTACTAACAACATGATCAAGCACAAAGGTATTTACCTGGTCTCCAAGTGTTAATGTGGTCGATGCACCAAAAAGAATACGTTGATCACCATTTCATTGAGAGTTACTCGGAAGGGACCATTTGGAGTGGTTTTAGGGATCTTCTAGGTATCTTATTTTTAGTTGGAATTAGATACATGTTTTTTTGATTTTGGTTTCATGGGATGGATGCCAATGGTTTGGAGATAAAGAAGAGGGTCATGTTCAATGTCGGTGGATGTTGTACTATATTGAATTCAAGAAATAAAGCTTAGATAGAAGGGTCATTTAGCTCATTATTGGGCCAGTAAGCTTGATCAAGAAAATGTGTGGTTGACTTGTCCTATCCATAGAATAAATGGAACAATGACTTATCTGTAAGGAAGGTTATCTACTAATGGTGATTTTGGACTTCTATCTATAGAGTGACTTCGTCCAAAAAATGGATCAGGTGGAATCCTCCATGCAGTATTTTTCAACTCAATATAGATGGAACTTGTAATATTTGACTCATGAGAGGGGTGAAATTATATGGGAATCAAGAGGCTCAGTGGTGATTGCCTTCTGTGGGTTTTATGGTCATTGTGTTTCTCTCATTATAGAGGAAAATGATTTTCATAATGGACTGGGGTTTCTTCACTCCTCTAATATTACACCCATAATGATTGAATGAGATTCTTAAGTCCTTTATAACTCTAATCATGGAAAAAATATCCCTTTATGGATTATATCTTGTGCCATTAGAATATGTAGGGACAAAATTTTTAGGCTATTTTGAATCACACTTGTCTCCAAGGGAATGATGTTGGAAATTATCATCCCTATAAGGGTGACTAAAGAAACCCTCTCATTATTTATTTTAATATTGATTCCTATCCAAATGTATGTGCTACTTTTTTTAGGTAGATTCACATGGACTCCAAAATTTTAGGCATCCATGAATTTTTTGTTTTATTTTATTTTATTTTATTTATTATTTAATAAAATTTCATTCTTTAAACAAATAAAAAACTATCAAATTGATCATTGAGGAGTTTCTATGAGGAAATATTCTGGTTGGGTATCATCTTCAGGCTGATGAAAATATTTCTCCTACCATAAATCTAGAAAAGTATGATCATCTTATAGAAGCAACATATATATGTCAGAGTAGATCTGGATCTTGGAATCCAGTTTATATAAGTGAGGAACAAAAAAAAGATCATGACTTCCCTCTATAGTAGAGACAAAATCTCTCCCTCTTAGGAGATCATTCAATCATAGGATATATGATAAATTAGTTGTCGATGAAGACGAGGCCACTACATCCAGCCCACCCACACCCTGTAGATGAGAGTTTAATTGGGTAATAGTATCCCCAGAGCCGATTAATGTCATTGAGTCCATGGATACACGAATCAATGAAATTTAGGGATGAAATGTGCCTCTACAACATGAGAATAATCCATATCTTGAGTGGGTGTATGACACATTCCCCCACCCAATTTCAGGAAAACTACATTATCTACCATTGATGGTGAATGAGACCCCAAAGAACATCTCATGAACATCTAACCCTAATGTGGTCCAATGATGGGCTCTTGAGATCAATAGAACAAAAAAATTGTAAGGTGTTTTGTAATGACTCTGATAGTACCACCTTTGACTGTTATAGAATTATTCCAAAAGGATCTATTATGTGGTGGGAAATTTTTTTTCATATAATCCTTTATCTATTCACCACAATGATGAAAAAAACAACAATTATCGACCTCAAGAATCACATGAAATGAAAAATTGATAGGGTGTGTCATTTAATAGATGCGTTGAAGGGTTTAACATATTCACTTAGCATCATTCTATTATAGAAACAAATTATGAAGTTCTATGCTGAAAAAACTGAGGATAATCACTGAACACCTCTAAACATGATGAAGTATCTTGGAAAATTTTGTGATCTTTCAGAAATGGAACAATGATTTGAAAATTCCATTAAGAAAACTATATCCAAATATGGACCAATTCCCTTAGCATAGGGGAAAAGGCTTTGAAAAGATGAATCTATAGTTGTCACTATCATGTTGGCAGTAGAGCCCATCCAAGCACATAGATAGGTACCAAACCACCCAACACCTCCTATCAAGTGACAACTACAAAAAAATATCTATTTGATAGTATATAAGAGAATGAAATTTCACCATATTTTTGTAGAATAAATGAATAAAGTGTACTTGTATGAAATGAACATGTATGTGGTTATTTTGTGGAAGCTCTGAAAAATATGCTACTCAAGCAATAGTATCCCGGGAAGCCTGATTAGGTCTGCCTCACTAATTGTCTCAACTCTTCCCCCTTATATATTAGGGGGTTCATAATATACCATACTCTTTAATCTTCAATGAAATCCTTAAAGGAATGGTAAATTTTGGATATGTGGTGTTAGATAAAAACATTAGAGCATGTTTCCTACATAACCATTGCCCAGTTAGAAGAAGAGGATTATTAGAAAGAATATTGGTCCAGGTGTTGGTGGAATTACAACAAATGGATGAATTAAAAATGGTTGAATGAAATCATGAAACCCTAATATCATATCTATAAAGACCCACAATATATCTTTCAGTCAGTGAGGTAACATTAGATATGATTATTTTAGGTAGAAACATTCATCATAAGTATGAGGAAATAGAAAATGGGGAGATATGCTCTACTTCAATGAAAACTACATCTCCAAAAGATTTTTTCCCTCGAATATTTGTATCATTGGCACCACCCCAACAAATGGAACCCTTGTTGGAAAATGTTCCCATAATTGGTTCTATCAATGTGATTCACTTGGGATACCCCTCCTTTAAAGATGAAAATTATTCTGATTCTAATTTTACCACACCAAACTAGGGAAAAGGCGGTTACATTTATAGGAACTGGGGATACAGAGGATTGTGCAAGTGTGGTTGGACCAAATATTGAGGTCATGTCCCCATAGAGGACTTATATTAATATGATAATTATGGGAAATCCCCCCATAAATCCCATCAATGACATGGTTGTATCTTAGAACACCCCCCCCCCCCACAGTGACCGTCCTAACCTAATCATCTTGCTAGACATCCTACTGGGGGTACCGTTATCTAATTAGTCCTTGAAATGGGGAAGGATAACACGACCTGTACCATTGGAAGAAGATACTCCCATGAAATCTACAAAGTACCATACCCATATATCTCAAATGATTGGTCTCTTGAGACACATGGTAAGAAGCAACCCCACTTCTGGATAAACCTATATCTAGCACAAATGCATGACATTATTAAATACCTGGTGGTTGTAACGACCCAATTTTTAATAAATGGAAATTATTTTCTTATAAATATATCATATAATCACATGAAATAACATCATAATGATCTAATATGTGTTATGTGGACTCTAAACCTAAGGTTGATACTTCTTGATTTTTAATTTCAAAAATCTAACATACACACTTGAGATCATTAAGTTATTTGGAGTTCGATAAGGAAAACATAATTTTTGGGGAATAGTAACATACCCTTATGAATAGTAACATACCCTTTTGAATAGTGATATACCCTAATGAATAGTTACCACACCAATGATGGTATAAAAAATATTCATGTGAAAATATGATGCACCTATATTTTAGAATAAGAAAATGAATTTTTTAAAACACGTGTTTTAATAATAAATTATGATTTATTTAAATATTAAATTAGCCATATATAGAAAATTATATTTGAAAAATAGATTTCAGTTTTGGATTCTACACTTCAGAAAATGGTTAGGGTGTATTGTTTATATTTTTTTGAAATTTTTTTATTTTTATGAATAGTAAATTACGGTAATTTACCATATATATACATTATAAGCTAAATAGACTATTTCTAGAATCATGGACGATGTCACCACCCTTGGATTGAATTCACATGACCCATTTAATATTTTTTGGTCATGTAATAATCACTCATTCAGGTATTGAGGGAAATTAATAATCTACTAATTATAAAATTATGAAAACCCTCCTCTCTTCCATTATAAAAACCTCTGTCACTCTATCTTCTCTTCACTCCTCTCAAGCCTTGTGCCTTTCCAATATTCTTCCCAAATATTTTCCCAATATCACACCCCATGTCCAATATCCCCTAGTATATTCAAAATATTAATGCCTCTCCTCTTATGGGGATCTCAAAGGAGTTAAGCTGAAGAGGTCATTAAGATGAAGAAAATATCACCATCATACTTAAGGTAAGGGATCCTTTCCAATTCACTCTTAATCATTATGTCCTCTATGATATTATATTTTATGTGTAATAATTAATGATGGGGTATGTTTTATACCCTCCCCCCATACTTTCCTCAGGATGTATATGTTATGAAAAACCCCTTGTCTCCCTCATCAATCCCCTTTAGGTACACCCAACACCATACCGATAATCCATAACGAATTCTACCCGAACTTCTTTGTTATTTAGAATTGACTTATCTTTCTATATTTCAAAATAGACATATCATATCTGATTGTTTTAATATTATAAATTTTTTTAGTTGTAAAAAATTCATTTATAAATCCCCCTTTCATCACTCTCTTTTAAGGATATACATCATTATAAAGGATTCCATCCATAGTACATTCCGATAAGCAAACCTATTTTAAGGGAAGATCCCAAATTATTTCTCCATTTCAAGAGAACACTGTATTTAGTTTTAGGAAACCACTATATTTCATAAAATCAGTATTTTTATAATTCAAACCTTTTTTGTTCACTTATAGTTTTATATAAAAGATTTCCCATTTTTATATCTTAAAGGCTCTATAGTGTTTTACTTATACCCGCACTAAAATGTATTAATTATAAAGATTCATCAATAACTTTCTTACATGTTTTCTCTTATATTTGACTTCACATAACATGATATGTGCATATTTTACCTTATGTACTTCCATGTATGTTGTAATTCCTTTATATCATGGACACTTTCATGATACACCCATTTATTATGCTTTATGACATGATTGTGTTACCCATTTATTTTCATGGGTTTCATTATGTTTATGTATGGATGATTATGTATAATTATTTATGTGAAAAGAATATTAATGAAAATTATGAGATGGGTGTTCCCATATAGTGCTCCAATGCATTGGGTAAAGTTAAGTCTCATGAGATGTTATATGCAATGGTTTAGGCGGCTACCCATGGTTTGTGATGCTATGGGATACACAATTGGCAGATATCCATGACACATACTACTATGGGAAATAGGTTTGGTGGTTAGCCTTGACTCGTACTATTTTCGCGTTTCATATTTCTTTCACATTTATATGATTCCATGTTTATATAGTCCAATGTTTATGTTTTAGGATTCCATATGTTCTGTGCTTTTAATATCATTATTCCATGCCTCATAACTCATGTACTTTAGATTTATTCATATGTTCTTTCCCTTACTAAGGTTTTTACCTCATCCAATTATTCATGTGTTCCCTAGGGCACCCTATGCAGATGTAAGTAATTAAAGAAAGGTTGGATCTTTTTATGGGGATTAAATAAAGAAGTGTTTTTGCCGCATGTTTTATGTTTTATGTACCTTGTTTTTAGAGACACTAGATCTAATGATTCTTATCTTTTACTCTGATAAATAATTACACATAAAATCATATAGTGTTATTAGTAAATTGATAGGGTTTCTATATTTGGTATAAGAGGATTGTCGAGTTATTTATGGAGAATAAGAGTATAGCACTTTAGTAAGAACCATAAGGATGAGACAAAGTAAAATTATACATCCTGAAATTTTTGTATGTATAGGTTAAGTGGTTTATCAAGAAATAAACTACATGTCTCAATAGAAACAGGTAGAGGTGGCTCTGGAACAGATGTACCTATGAGTGAAAACAACCAAAAGGTGTTTCAGGCTTGACCAAGGGTATCCTGGTACATGACAACGGGCCTTGCTACACTCTTAGTTTGACATTCCTAGGGGATATGATTGTGTAAATTCATAAGCATAGTATGATACATTAATAGGGGAAACGGATCTTGTGAAAATATAGGTTAGAGGATATAACATGAATAACATTGATTGAGGACTAGAAACACATAAATTATAGAGAGAAGTGTAATTTTTTACATTATCATTTTAATTACATTCATCTCCCACTTATGTCAAACACATCCTAAAATTTCCTTTTTATTGTAGATATTGGATGGTATTAAGATGAATCAAGTTATAAAATGATGTGAAGGACAAAATAATGACTTCCAAAATGATATTCATGATCAGATGGGAGCTCAAGATGGAAAATCATGATTATGCTAAAACAACTATCAAAAATCATGATTAACATTTGGTACATAGTTTAATTCCCATGGGAGTCATGGAATAGGAATATGAAATCTCATGAAGGTCCACCTGATAAAGGTGATACGGGAAAGAAGACCCAATTTCCATTGTGCAACAACTATGAAAAGAGGCACCAGGGAAAATGTCACAAAGGGACTAGGTGATGTTTTATGTAGGGAAAGATTGGGCACAAGGTATCCAATTCCCGTGAAAAAATGGATAATGAGGTTAATGGAAACAAAGTTCCATATAATAAATCATACATAGTTCTATTTCATAAATGTGGAGAGGATGGACATTATCCAACACGATGCTATATTGCATGGGTTTAGAAGCATGATGAGAATCCTCAATCTCTATGATCAAGGGAGCACTGAAGGTCCCATTCTAAGGCGTATGATGATGAATAAATTACAAGTAACCACTACTTCAAATTAGTTTTATGTCATGATTTATTTCAACTCATTTCTTATTTTTATATCATTAATGTTTTCTATGAACATTGAATCCCCACCTGAAATGATGTTATATCGTTAGAAAAAACTTTTATGAGTATTTTATCGAGTGTTGATGTTTATGTGAATGTAGTTCTTGAAAATATTACAAGTCTCCATTTTGTGTAATATGAGAAAAAATGACAAATTGATTGCCTATGCCTCAAGTAATCTTAAAATCCATGAGCAAATCTTTCCCATGCATGATCTGGAGTTGGAAACTGTGATCTTTACATTGAAAATCTGGCGACATTATCTCTATGGGGAAAATGTGAGATATATAATGATTACAAGAGTCTAAAATATATATTCTCATATAAAGAGCATTGTATGTTCCCACGAAGATGGATAGAGCTCTTAAATAATTAAGACTTCTCAATCCACTACCACCCTGGTAAGGAGGAAAAGGTGGTAGAGTCTCTATATAGAAATGATCATACATATTTATCAATGATGATATTTTAGAAGGATCTGATATTGATTGATTTTCTGAGGATGGACATGGGAATAATTATTAGATAAGCATCATCAATACTTTCTAAAATGATTTATCAACCATCCCTCATTGATAGAATAAAAAACTCTCAATGAAAAGAGGTGGAAATTCTGAAAAGGGTGGAAGCTGTTCGAAATGGGTAATCCTCATATTTTAAGGTGGATGAAGGAGTTATATGATTTGGGTCATGATTATGAATAGTATCCAATCTAGAGATAAAAAGGTGAATTTTTAATGACACACATAGGTCGACCTTCTGTATTCACCTAGGGAGAACAAAGGTGTATCGAGATCTCTGAGAAATTTTTTTGTGGGACAATATGAAATAGAATATTTATGAATATACATTGAAGTTCTCGGTATGTTAACAAGTGAAGGCTGAGAGGAAAATTTCTAATTGGATTATGTAACCACTACCCACACCAACATGGAAGTGGGAGAAGAACACCCTGGACTTTCTCATGAGACATCCAATGAAATCCCGAGGAAACAATGCTATATGGGTCATTATGGACCGTCTAAAAAAGATTGCTCACTTTATCAATATTAGAGAGGACTTCTCATTAGATCCACTTCCATGGATTTATATCAAATAAGTAGTGAGTGTGCATGTATTACCACTATATATTGTATCCGATTGTGAACCATGATTCACCTCAATGTTTTGGAAAAGTCACCAACATGATCTAAGAACTGAACTGAACTCCAGTACGTCATATCCTCCTCAAACTGATGGCCAATCTATGCGATGTTTTTAGACACTAGAAGATATGATGAGATCATGATCATATGGATATCAAAGGAGGTTGTGACAAACATATTCAACTGGTTTAAATTTACTAAAATTGAATTTTCCTCTCAAGCAACTGAATGTCCCCATACAATGCCCGTTATGGGAAAAGGGGCATAAAACTGGCATGTTGGGATGAAGTCAGTGAAAGTAATCATCTTAGACATGAAATGGTTTTAAAAATGATGGAGAAGGTGAAAACCATTTATCATTATATCAAGGCATAACAACGTTGACAGAAGAGTTATACATACAATCACTGATGACACCATGAGTTTAAAGTTGGATACACTGTATTTGTAGCATATCTCAGTGGAATATGGTCATGAAATTTGCGATGAATGGAATGCTAAGTCTTAGTTACATAAGATCCTTCGAGATTATTGATTATGGCGGGGTTGTGGCCTACCAACTAGAAATTCCACCTATAATGGCCAATGGACATGATTACTTTCATCTATCCCACTTAAGTAAGTACATAACAGACGCTTCACATGTATTATCATTAGTGGTGGTACATTTAGAGGACGATGTTTCTTATAAGAGCATCCAGTGAAGAACATGGATCATAGAGATAATGTTCTATGTAAAAAGACTACTCAACTAGTGAATGTAATGTGGCATAACCATTAGTACGAAGAGGAATCATGAAAACTAGAGGAGGAAATGAAAGAAAAAATAACCGCACCAATTTACAACATAGAATGTAAAAAGAAATTTCAAGGGTGAAATTTCATAAGGGGGAAGAATATAATGACCCAAAGTTTTTAAAAGGGAATTACCTTTCAAATAAATATTTCATACAATCACATAAAATCACACAATAATGAAATACTAAGATCTATGTTACCTCTACACATATTTTTTTCTGTTCTGTGTTTTGAATTTTGAAAATGTAACAAACATAGTTGCGATTTGTAGGTTATTTGGACTCCGATAAAAAAACACAATTTTTGGTGAATAGTAACATAACCTTAAGAATATTAACATACCCTTATGAATAGTTATATAACCTAAGGAATATTAAAATTACATATTATTTTTTAAAAATAATAATCAAGTGAAAGTATGATGTACCTATTTTTCAGAATAAGTAAATTTATGTTTCAAAATTGGGTTTTTAATATTAAATTATGATTTTAATTAAATATTATATTAATAAAATTTAGAAAATTATTTTTTGAAAATTTGACTTCATTTTTTGGATTCTACATGTCAAAAAAAGTATAGGGTGAATTTTATAGATTTTTCTAAAATACATAATTTTATTTATGAATAGTAAAGTACTGTAATTTACATTATATATACATTATAAGCTAAATAGGATATTTCTAGCATCATGGATGATGTCACAACCCTAGGATAGAATAAACATGACCCATGTACTATTTTTCTTCATGGAATCATCACTAATTCTTGTATTAAGAGAAATTAATAATATAATGATTAAAAAAATATTAAAACCCTTCTCTCCTCCACTGTAAATATTCCCCTCACTCCCTATTCTCTTTACTACTATAAAGCATTATTCCTTGCCAATATTTTCCCCAAATATCTCTCCAAGCTTACCTCCTACATTCAACTGCCCCTGGTCTCTTAAAAATATTGAATCCTTTATTCTTAATCAGCTCTAAATGTAGTTAAAATCCAGAGGTCCTTATGTTGACGCAAAGATCACAATCAGACTTAGGGTAAGGGATCCTCCCCATTTCACACTTAATCATGATGTCCTCTATGATATTCAATTTTATATATAATCCATAATTATGGGATATGATTTCTCACCTCACCCATAATTCTATTATGACGTATAAGTGATGATAAACCCTTTTTTCTCTCTCATCAAGACCCCTTAGGTACACCCGACACCATGCCGGTAATCCGTAATAAATTCTACATGAACCTCCTTTGTTATTTCAGGTTACCTTATCTTTATTTATAACGAAATGAAGTTATATTATCTATTAATGTGAATCTTTGTAATATTGGTTTTTTGTAAAAAAATCAATTCTCAATCCCCCATTCCCCACTCCCTTTTGGGGATATACATGTTTCTAAAAGATTCCCTCCTTTGTACTTTCTGATTAGCAAATGTGTTTTAAGGTAACTTCTTAAATTCTTACCTGATTTAAAGTGCACTCTATCTTCTGTTTTAAAAAACCATTGAATTTATAAAATTTTAATTTTTATTATGAAAATCATCTTGGGTCACATATGGATTTATATAAAAGATTACACCTTTTTTTATTTTAAAGGCTCAATATTGTTTTCCTTAAAACCGCCCAAAAATGTTTTAATTATAAAGTTTCTTAAATACATTTCAAACAATTCTTCACTTATGTTGGTCATCACTCGCTATGATATATTCCTATTATACCTTATAAGAGTCTATGTATGATATAATTATTTTCTCTCATGGGCACTTTTAGGATACACCCATTTATTATGATTTATAACATGACTGTGTTACCCATTTTTTCCATGGGATCCCTTTTGTTTTATGTATGGTTGATTATATATGATAATTTATAAGGAAACAATTTTTATGAAAATTTTGAGATGGGTGTGCCCAGATAGAGCTCCAATGCATTGGGTAAAGTTATGTCTCGTGAGATGTTATGTGCAACGGTATTGGCTGTTATCCGAGACTTGTGCTACTATGGGAAAGGGGATTGGTGGTTATCCTTGATCCGTACTACTGTGGGATGCATGATTGGTATTAAGACATGACTCGTACTAAAAACTTGTTTTATGTTTCTGCCATATTTATACGATTCCATGTTTATATGATCCCATGTTTATATATAAGGATTCCATATGCTCCACACTTTTGATATCATTATGTCCTGCCTCCTAACTCATGTTCTTAAGCATTATTCATATGTTCCTTCCCTTATTAGGATTTTTATCTCAATCCTTTCTCCATGTGTTCCCCAGGGTACTCTATTCATATGTAAGGGTTCAATGGATGTTAGGATATTTTTATGGGAATTAAATAAAGAAATATTGGTTATCCCAATGTTTTATGTTTTATGTACCTAGTCTTCCAAGACACGATACTTAATTATCCATGTCTTGTAATCTAATGTATAATTATGCTTAAAATCATGTACTGTTATAAGTAAAAGGCTATGATCACTATAGTGGTTTTCCCTGCCAAGTTATTAATCTTTTATGCACTTCGTCTCTTAAAATAACGTAGAGATGCAATCATTAAATCTATCCAAACCCAAGAATAATTTTAGATTGAATTTTCTCCAACTATGGTCAAAACAATGGAGACCAAGTTTGAATAATTCTATATATCCACCTCATTCAAATATAATGATCAGAGATGTGACATCTAGGAACACATCAAACCCATTTATTTTTCTTTAAGGCATGATAATGTAAAAATCTAAAGGACTCTGACTAACAATGGATCTTGGATCAATCTCACCCTGATTTGAACCCTCAAATGTTTAGGATATAGTGAAAGGGATTTTTCTGCCAATAAGTTATACATTCAATTGTGTAATAAGCATGATAAAATACCTATCGATAAATAAAACTCAAAAATAAGTTTGGTAATCTCACATAAGACTCTTAGTTTATTTTTTTCTAGCAGGACACCACATACCATGTCCAATATGGTAGGACCTGGATCAATTTCCACAAGAAAGTACATTCAACATTCCATCAATGTCTGTAATAATCCATAAATGGAAAAGTCGTCATAATACATGGTGGTAGTGCTCCCTTTGATAATTTTGAGGACACATATTATAAGTAATGTTTCTAGAAAATGGGTAGTAAAAAACCAATGATGGGTGATAAAATATTTGATTCATCTTCTAATATATTGGAGACCACCCCTAAAAATCCATATAATATGCTCGACAATGTCTATGTGCTCCCTATAAATCTAGTTGAGTTGATAGACATGATCCCAGAGTCCCATGATATTCACGTTCCCAATGATAGTGTAAAATTAAACCAAATCTTTCATCTCAATATAATGACTTAGGGAAATGGGGATGATAATGTATCTTCATAAGGCCTCTCTCACATCGATAGTGATAGAGAATCGACCATATTTCTATCTTTTTCAAAAAAATTATAAACAAACACAAATGTTTAAGAATATGAAGATGAACATAGGAACACACATCCTTCATTCGAGGATGGCATATCCATTACCATTTATCTCTTATTGGAAAATGTATCTGATTATAGAATGATCTCATTAATGCATTGACTACTGTATCAACCGTTCTGGTAGACCCTGATAAGAGGGAAGCAATATTCGCTACCATGGACCAATGAATTTTCCCATCGATTGTTGTCTATTATATGATATAAATAAATCATGTCAACACCTCGTAGATCATGATGAAACAATAACTAACCATTGATGGATGTACCTTGTAATGTGTTATCCCTAAAATGTATCTCTCCAGCCAGACTGAGCCCGAAGGGAATGTATTTGGCGCTCTGTAGCAAACATTACCATATAGGATGGTCCAAATGAAAAAACCCCTCTAAAATTTAAGACATGATGAAATAATCATTAGATGGATAGCTGAAATATATATTATCATCTTTTTAATAGAATACCACGTGGGATCTTTTGATTCTCATCCGTCTGGGACCATGCTCTCCCACCATATCCGGAGGTTGGGCTACTACTTTCTGACCATGGTACATGATTATTTTGAATTCACATGGAAATGTTGTGCATTCTAGATCGATGAAAAAATTACCCATCCACCCACAAAATTTCATCAAAAAACTAAATATTCCTGGTCATTATCTAATAGGGGGAATGAATGTTGTGGGGCCATATACCCCAGACACAACTAAGCTGTTCACGTACATCCATATAGGTACCAACTTATTTTAGAAACGGAATGATGAAATACCACTAAATGAATTTAGGATGAATAATATCATAATATTCGTAATTTTTCATAACATCACTAGGTTCATAGCCCCTCACACAATATTGATTGAGAAGGGAACCAATTTCTTTTCAAAAATGTAGATGAAATTATATTTGCAGTATGATATTGAGTCCAATCACTCATCTTGATATCATGAAATAAGAATGGAACAGATAAGGAAATTTAATAAGTCTCTTTTAAATCTACAATATAAGATATTTAACACTGATAATAATTCCTTGATATACAATATTATCCATTCATTACAAGCCTATTGTACCACCATGTGTACTAATACCTAATAAACATTATATGCATTGGTGTGTGAGACCAAGGCAGTGTTTCCCATAGTATTATAGATCCCCATTGTCTAAATATCGATTAGCGTATAGCTCTTTGATAATGAGAAATCACCAAATTGGCATGATGAATTTGAGTGTCTCAATGCGAATAGGATGCATACAATTCACAACCTTGAATTCCCTCAAAATCAGATCACATGAGTCTTTAATAAAATGATTAAATTCATTCTTCCCTCTAAAGAGAATTGGTATTGGATCTCATAACCCCTATGATACCAGGGAAGAAGCCTCCAAGAATAGAGCCTAAATGGTAAAGTCCTTATATTAAATATAATATCTATCATAGTGGATCTTACTCATTTTCCACAATGTATAGAGACCATATCACACCCCCCAAAAATTTGAGATTTCACAAGAAATTCATTTCAGTTTTTTCATAATGCAATCTTCATCCTGGAAGGAAGACATTAAAATTAACAACATCGCAAGTCCTAGATGAAATAATTTAAACTGAATAGAAGCTAATTTCCTTACCCCATTATTTAAAATTGTACGGATCTATGACATCCACATTCATTCGGGTTGGGGGACATATGTCCTTTTCAAAAAAATTTGAGCTACACAGCTAACACCATTTCCTCAGGATGTTATATTTCCTTGGGATTATGTTACTATGTATGGATTTATTCTTAGAACAATGAGATACATATAGATTTCTCGATTCTATGACTTGGTCCTGCAATCACATGATACAAAAATCCCTTGTCTTATCTTTAATCTCTTCTACATGGTGACAGAAACCCATTCCATTTGTTGTTTCTCACACCGATCATAGTGCATGTGAACAAATGTGTTTTAGTAAGGTCTTCCACATATGAAAAAGGCATAAAATTTAATGATACTCGCATAATGGTCTTGAATGAATAACCTTAAAAGGCTTACCATGAGTCATCACCACATGATTTTAAACTACACGATTGATGTCCCTTGCATTACATGAATTTGAACATTCCAATAGACCTCTCTCAGGAGGACCACTATTGTTGGTGATAGTCTCCCACCAAACCGCCATTTAAGAAATACATGTAGTTTTATTTTTTATTATAGGATACATAGTGACACCTGAATCTCCACCCTTAGGTCCCATTACAAAAAATAAAAAAAATGACCCTCCATGTGTAGTGGCTAAAGTTTCATAGGAACCACCTTCTTTAAAAACAATATATGGATTGATTCGTATATTTTTATGAAACATAGTGACTTCTAGATTTCCATCTTGAGGTCCAGTCGCAATACCCCGTTTCACACTTGGAATCCTATATCCTTGCTACATTATGTTATACAAAATCATTCCTCATGAACTATTTGTGGATTGGTACCTTTCATCATTGGATACAAAGTGACGCATGGATATCAAATACCATTCCCATCAACAACAATCATTAGAAACAATTTCCATATCCACATATAGGTGAGAACAATATAGATAGTTCCCCAATCATTAACAACAAGCAACTTGATTCCTATCCTAACATGATATGTAGTGACACGAGGATCTCCAATTCAAAGCCCTTCTATAACAACCAATAAATAAAATTCACCATAAATGGATAGGGTATGATTCATATAAGATCATTTACCCTATGTATGAATCTAATCTACATGAAAACTACTTATGCATGAAATATTCCTTTTAAAATAATTCACATTGATTCCCACATCCTAACAACCAGATGTTAAACAACAAATAAAATGTCCATACCGCATGGTGTAAAAATTCAATGAAGCAAGTTTGTCCCCAACACATGAAATTAAACTGTCAAGGCCATAATCCACTAACCCTTTATCAAATGACAATAATATCAATGCCATGGGTATCCAGAGTATGGGGTATATCTGTTATCTTTTGTGCACCTCAATCCACAAATCACACTTCATCTCACGAGCACCTCAACATCCCAAAAACCTTTCATATCCTTTGAAAAAGATAAATGTATTCATGGAACCATTTGTTTTTCAATTAATTTATGCTGATGGATCCTGCATATGTACAAATCATTTTCGACCAGATACATCACTTTGTAGAAAATCATTCATGATCCTTGTAAGCTCTTACGCTACCATGGTAGAAATCAACACCTCATCGTATTTTGGGTCTTTCCTAGTATGATTATCCCATATCATTACCCATGGAATGAGAACTTCCTACAATGGTTTTAATCATTTCCATGTCCCAATAAAAAATATTTTTGAGTGTTCTTGACCCTAGGTTTCAAAATTAGGCTCTTGGGTGACATCCCCCATGTTAGGTCCACGTGAATCATGACGTAAATCATCCTACACTATTGTTCAATGATGTAAAACATTAAAATATAACATATAAATGTCTAAATAGAATGACCTTACACTATTAGAAAAAGTGACACAAACATTTCAGATTGAAAACCCATAATGGGATTCTTGATAAAAGTACAATTCTTCCATTGATAAGATTATATTTCCAAGAGTTTAGAAATAAATTAGGGTTAAAATAAGTAATTCATGAAGCTCTTAGGGCCTACTATATGGCCCTATGAAAATCCAATCTATGATTTCTAGACCCATAGATTCATGAAAAAGTTAGAGTTCTTATTTTTGACATCTTCTCACCTTCATAATATATTTTCTAGGAAGTCCAACAAATTTTAGGGTGCTCAGAGCATTAATGAAGATTTCACATTCCACAAATAACATTTCATTATTTGACAAGATGGAGTCACTGAAACCATTCACACACCTTCTAAAAAGAAAACAAATCTTCTAGGGAACCTTTTTTCCAGATAAACATTTATACCTATGGAATATATATATGAATTGATTGTCATCAACAAAAATATTCACTATTAAAAAAGGAATCATCAATCCTTGTTAGCCCTAACATCACCATGGCAGAACTAAGAATCTTAGTGTGTTCTGGGAAATTCCCAGTATGATTATCCCATATCATCTTCCAATAAAAAGAACCTTGGAACATGATTTACTATCCCTATACCATACTATCTAATAGGATTCCACACCCTCATTGTCACATTACCATTGTTTTTACCCTTTCTCAAGGTTTTAATGTGACACTCTAATCTCAAAAAATTGACGGCTCACACATTGTGATTTAAACAACATGACAATGATACTGACCTTCAAAATTAAGAGATGAACAACCCTAGGGCACCAAAACCCAACCTTTATAGATTTTATCTCTTACCGAACCTCATAATTTGTACATTTTAATCTTCAAAAATCTTTTACGAACATCATAAATGAGTGGAGATCAAATTTGTTTGACCACAATATTGACCCATAAGGGCTTTAACATACCAAACAGAGGCATATAATCTTTATAATACATGAGATAGAATCCATGTGGGCTTTGACAACACTATGGATGAATCTTAATCCATATGGTGTAATGGTTAATTCCTAACATGTCTTCCCCATCCGATACTCAGTTACTCAAACATTAGGATTATGAATAATATCACTCATATTCCAACTATCCAAGTGGCCCTATCATCCTAGTTTTTCTTCTTAAACTAATATTAACCCCATAAATCTTCAATGAAACTTTTAAAAGAGTAGAGACACCTCCATTTGACTATTCTACTGAAGTAGATGGGATTTAACCAACAAACCAACCGCACCTCCTCCTTGCTCGAGGGGAGTTAACATATTTGCGATCATAAGAAACACAACGAAAGAACTTTGTATCACATTATGTTTTGGGTAATTTATATAATTTTTTCATCATAATTCATGACTAACAATCATGTTTTTACACTAAGATATTAAACTGCATGGTATTCTAAATTCTGAGCTAAATGATCCTAAACTAAAGAGATAGAAGTTATCCATAAGAAGACCCGAAGCTACATTGATGGATGGTCTAATCTAGAATACCCTAAACTATAGAGATAGAATGGATGATATAAAAGACCCTAAACTACCCTGATACAAGGTTTGAGAAACAATAACCTAAACTACAGCGATAAAAGGTATGAGCTAAAAAACCAAATACTCTCGTGACATAATGTATGAGCTAAAAGACCCTAAATTACAACAAAATTGTGATTTAGTTTACAAGAATGTAAAATCTTGTAAGGCCCAATATATGGTACCAAAAAAATTAAATCAATTATATTTAGACCTATCAACTTCATATAATGATTTTGCATTCTCCCCTAAGATATATATACCACACAATTGTCCTTTTTTGAAATAGATGATCTTAAGATAACGAGAATATGTTTATCAAAAAGATTACCAAGTAGATCATAATTCATGAGAACTTTTTGAGATGAATCTCATATGATTTCAATATTATGAATTAGAAATTATAGTTTACATGATATTATTGAACACACGACCATTTTTGTGATTCATAGATCATTGGATAAAAAATATCATAAGTGAAAAAAATACTGAACATCAAAATTAATGGTTCAGAAAATCCACTAATTAATAGAATGTAATATGATGAATTTTCAAATACTTAATCCTCTTAAATAAAAATATATTCTAAAAAAAATTCCAAAATTTCTAATTCATCCCATAATTTTTTTAGAAGACTATTTGAAATATATAACCCTCTCATATATGGAAGTAACATATTTTCATAACTAGTAAAAAGAATTGGTTTTTTCCTTCTCAACCCGCTCAAACATCTCCACCCTGGAAAAGGATTCAAGTCTCACCTATTCTATAATGTCAAGAAATTCTTGTTGCTCCATCAAAATGTTATAAAATATCCATATTGTATCTTTTAATAGGGATACCTATTCTTGAAGATAGGTAATCTCATATTACTATGACTAATCATATACTAGAGATGTTCAGTTTCAATCTCCCCTGTGCTGACCATTTCCTAGGGATCTACCCCATCCTCCACCCATCTTGATTCTTCATCAATGGCGTTATCCCAATTATGCTTCCATGAAGGGGAAGACTCAGTAGCTACCACCATCGATTCAAGGTCCATATTCTTCTCTTTCAGAGAGAACACATCATGTACCTGGGTATGGGGGACAGTATAATCAAATACCACGTAAAAAAAGGTTAGAAACATAAACTGAAGGTGGTCCAGTCGATACTTTAACTCTTCCAAGTTGGTATATGGGTCTAAGGCCATGATCTCCCTCCACATTTCTTGTTGGATAGACTGATATAATCGCATAGAAAATAATACATTGTGTAATCCTATCCGAGGAATGGGAACATATTTTGGGATAAGGTCTCTCATAGAAACAATCACACTCATTTTATTGGACAAAGATGGATGTGATCCTATAATAATATTGGTTGATCATGTCGGATGAACACCCAAGGGATATGTGGATAGAGCCCCAAAACATCAGGGGGAATAAATTCGTACAATAGATGTAGTGGTTTATCAATCAAATGGTAATCAATATGTTATCACCGAAAACTGAAAACAAGTATTACTGATCTTATAATTATACCATTATCAGTCATTTCACTGGAAACCACCACTACACTCAATCCATATTTAGGTGAAGAGGTGACACCATCTAGAGATTAATATGTTCACAAAACCTCTGTTTCTTTTCCTAAGGACATTCATCTCTAACCAGCCTTGAGAGCTACAAAAAAACTGATAATGTTAGGCGATATAACACAGATAACCGATTTTTCCAGGTTTGAATAAGTATTGACCTTTTCCAAAACTCAATTCCATATGAGCTAATATAATAGATGAATGGATACCAATTTCAGTATCCTAAATAAGTGGTGATACCACTATTATGTTCATCGTATTCAATGGTCTCAATTGAGGGAGAACCTATGTTTTCTCTAATTATTGAATGGATAATAATGGTAGTGAAGGGTTGACTATAGAAACAGAATTATCTAATACATAATCTATTGTTGATACATTCCCCTCTAACATGTCTCTGTAGATATCTTCACATTTTTCATATGTTAGGATGCGGTATTGAAATAATCTGAAACAATAAAATAATGCAATTCCACACTAACATGTGAAATCAAAAGAAGAGGTTTCTGGAAATTTTGATTAAATCCTTTTTCCTTCTTCACTAGGGTTGGATCTCTAGAGGGTGCTGATTAGTGTTAGTACTCCAAAAGAGACAACCTTCTCCCTCATCTAGGCAAGTTTACATAGGGTTCCATTATGAAAAGTCTCCTAGTAAATATCAAATTACATTCCCAGTGAAATACCATGGTGATAATACATGGGTGATAGAAGTATTGGATGATCCTTCTTTCCCACACATAAATCATTTATTTGTTCCATTGAGACACTTCCCTAGGTGTTTCCTTCCACATTTCCTGCATGTTGGAAATTGAGATTTCTTTTCTCCATGGTCTTCACTGCTGGGCCTCTTATAATTCACCACCTTTCTCTTCTTTGTTGAGTTTGGTAGATGGTTAATATATGTGTTTTTATCATATTTTTGGAAAACTAATTCATAATTAACACAATATCATTTAAACCAATCAAAATTATACTATTTTTGCTTTTTTCCACCGTCGTGCCCACCTTGTACATCATGTTCAATGTTAATATGCCATCATTGGAATCAATCCATTGAATAACACAAGAAATAATTTTTATAGTCATAAAATCATTTAGAGAATATCATAACACCTTATTTTCAATCTAAAACACCTTAGTATTAACCAATGTTATTTATTCTCATCTAATATTAAAATCCTTCAAATTGGTTTGTAAATAAAATGTGACTTATCCTAAGCTTATCCTCTAGGATTTTCGAAACCAAGAGTTCATCAAGGCCAATAGTTGTGTACACCCATGTTCAAGCCCCAAACTCCTTGTTAGATTTCTCACTTTTAGGTACATCTGTTCTAGAGTCTCCTCTACATGATCATATCTAGACATAGATGTATTGTCAGGAAAACCACATAATATTTACATTACCAAATTTTTTTAATGTTCTTATATACTAATACTTTAAATATATCTTATGGTAGTGTTTTATACAAAGTTTTTTTCTAAATATAGCTTCCAAGGTTTGTATTAAAATTCCTCTGATAGCAAATGTTAAGCCCCAACCCATGTTACCCAAAGTCAGTGAATTATTAAACAATTATTAGAATGATACACTAGATCATGTCTCGAATGATTGATCAGTTTAGTAGCCTTATAAGTACCTGATACACTCATAAATTGTACCTTACATCTTGAAATAAAAACATCAACAAAATTGTTTCCCCATTTTAAACACACTTATATCCTTATCCTATCCCAGTAGGTCAACCATAAAATACATCTTCAATTCTTGGGAAAAATAAAACATTTAAAGGGGTGAGATCAGATGCATAGTAAGGATAACAATATAGTGGAACCATTCATAAATAAGCCCAAACATTTAGGGTAATGTATACATCTAAAACAAAATCCTTTTAAATTTAAACTTCAGTATAAGATGGAAAATAAAAAATCCAATAATTCCAATAATTCCATTAACTTATTCAGATGTATATTCTACTTGTCAAATAATCACATGCAATATCAATAGTTACCTTCATAATAATGGAATGCATAATGCCAGCATTCATAACCACATTGTCAAGGCCTTGGTCCAAGACTACAAATAAGATTTTGTCAAGGCCTTGTGCTAAGAGAGTAGATTGTCTCATGAGACCTACATATTCATTGAGGAGATAAAGTGGGCTCTACTGGTCACTTACTGTGTCCAATTCATTCCTCATAGGAAATGGTTTAATCAAAACATAATAATTTGTATTTGAACTAGCTTACGATATGTCAATACGTTATCCATAAACCATGAATGGTATAAAAATAACATAGCCTCAATAAAAAATATCACAAAAACTTCAATATAGTATGGAATATTTTTATCATAATAAATCAACCTTGATTAAAAATTATATCCAATAAAGGATGTTGACATAGTTGAAAATGACCAGTAAAAATATTTGAGGGAAATATCCCTTTTTCATGAAAACCTTTAAATGTCTCACTATTTATCAAGAAGTTGTTTAAAATAGATTTTTGAATCAAAGTGTCCCATACCACTTTGAAACATTTAAATAGAATTTTAATTTTAAATCATTAAGGTCAATATATATAAAACCATAAAATGATTTTTAAAACATGGAAATTAATGAGAATGATTTAGAAGAATATATTTTAAAAATATTTAAAATGATATTTTAGTCAGAGTTCCTAACCAAATGATAGACGCTTGAATAAAAATAATTGAGGTAATAAAAACCTTATCATATCATTAGAATAAATATATTAATTATATACTATGTCAAAGTACAATATATACAAAAAATAAATGTGAATTGGCACATAACAACAAATATGTCTCAATGGAATGTAAGTTGAGATGAATTCCCTTATAATGACGGTATCCTTAGGTTAAGGATAAATTAATGACATAATTATGTGTCACAAATATAAATACAGTAAATATGATTGGATATTTAGTGTAAATCAATCAGAAGTCATTCACATATATTCTTCAAAAAACAACACCAATGACATGGATGTTGAACTCAATAAATGTGAATTGAGTTAATATTACTCATAACAAGTTCAAATTGATGACTTGAGAATTTATCAATGGAGTGATTATGTGTTTAAAAAGTATATTCAAACAACGTGGAGTGTAAATTACTACATAAGTAAATAAATAGTGATTTCATACATAATCTTGGAGTAATTTAATCGATGAAGTGTGCGTAAATCCCAATGAGTGAAAATTTAAAATTGAAATTCCCTTACCAATTTGGTAACATAAGAAACATACACCCCATGAAAGAAGGATAATAAAATGAAGATTTAAATACACAGAAATTAAGGTATATTACACAAAGAATACGATCATGGGTAGTACATACAACACACAAAAAGGAATAGTGGCCAATATAGCATTAATTTGACGGGAATAAAAAAAGTGGGATGAAAACCCCTTACCTTGAACTCTTCCTTGGTGGAGGGTACATTAACCTCCTATATAATAGTCAAATAATTGTTATTAAATTATAAAATAAATATGTACATAAATATGATATGATATATGATCCTCTAATATTGTTTTGTTAATAATATTTTAGTAGTATCATCATTTCAGGTGTTAACTGATTTGTTTTCCATTTTATACACAGTTACGTAAGCCATGTTTGTGTTGAGAGGATATATTTTATTAATATCCAGAATCCGATTAAGTTCATAAACATTATATTTAATCATAAAATTAATATTATTCGTCAATCATTATTATGAGTAATGAATCACATTGCGTTTGTGGAGATGGTAATCCATACATACGCACGAGCGACAATATCATTGTATTGATGGTGAGATCGTATGTAATTGGAATGTATATAAAATATAAAGAATCATTACCATGTTATATTTATTATTTACATCAGTTACATGAATTATTATACCCATACAAATAAGGAAGTGTTTGAATTACAAACTACACCACGTCGTGGAGACAATAATCCGTACGGAAGCACTTATGGTGAATTTTTCATTTAATGGATGGGATGAATAATGAATATGGTTGTACCATTTTTATAATAAAATCACAGAATATATAAGATAACCTTGTTATTATTTAATAATGGAAACAACAAATAAATATGAAGTGGATGAAGAAAATAACTTGAAAGAGGTGATGAAATATTTACCTCTTCTTCATGGTAATCCTTTTGATTTGATATAAAGGGTTACTTAAGTTGGATTTCTGACCAATGGAAGGCCTCTAGGATGAAGGGAGGAATATTGGGAGGATATTGTGGTAGGTTTTGGTAGAGAAAAAAGGCTTTGGAGGTGTGAAATTAAGATAAGGGGAAGTGACCTTTTATAAGAGAGGTGAGAGTCACTTTAGGTAAAGATTGAAATATTAATTTATAATAAGATCATTTTCGTTTTCTAATGGTGAAAAAATGAATTATATAAAGTCTAAGGTGTGGATGGGTCAAAACCCTATAAACCAATTGGTTTTTGATAGGTTTAGTTAATCATATTAACCTTATCTTTCAGATTTAAGTCCTAGTTAAATAGTTTGACAGTTACCATGTCTCTTTGTATGTTTATATTATATGGTAAATAAACATACTATAACAAGCCAGGACAACCACATGTGGTTCATTATTAATATATATAACTTTATCTAAGTATTTTGGCCAAATCATATATTTTTAGGAATATTATATCAATTAATAATATAATATTTGTTTTAAAAACTAAATTATGTCAATTTTGACACTACTTAGCATTTGATTATTTTGAAAGCCATAAAAACATTATCAGTTTGAATTCAATTTATTCAACTGACCTTAAAATTTCATGTAAACCTATAAAATTAGTGGAATTCATCAAAAGTCTCAATTTACATTTATTTGGATATTTATATTATCAATTATTTTAATATTTCATTAATAAAGTAATTACGGCATTATCATTGTGTAATAAATAAATTAAATTATTTAATGTCTAAAAATTGTAAATAAAATAATTTTATTTAGTATATCCTTATATCATTATAATGAATTTTAATATTCACCTTTATTTTGTGTGTAACCCTATATTAAAAAATTTTTTGTTATTAAACTATGAATTTAACTCTTTTATCTCTTCTTTTAATAAATTATTAATAAATGTTCTTATCTAATCCATGTGGACCAAAGTGGTTTATATTTTATTCCTAAGGTCGTTTTTGGTCGAATTGTACTTATCCAATAGAATTAGGATATGTGTTAGGGTAATTATGTTATCATTTTTACCTGTAGTTACCCATTTAACTTTTAACCTAGGTAAATTAAAGTCAAAAGTTACTATTATTCAAAAATTATTTTCATCTTATTGAAAAACATTTTACTTACTGATATTAAATTTTTCTCTCAGATTTTTGAAATTCAACTCACTGAAGTTGTAAAATTATGTATTATGTAAATTTGTAAATGCTCCTAGAAGGTGGGTAAAAGACGATAAAATGTTCAATAAAATTTTGTACATATAATTTTATTATAAAATTACTCCAAGGAATTACATTAAACATATATAGGTATTATATATCTATTTTGACTTAAAATAAATATAAATAATTATTAAAATTAAAATTTTGTTTTAAACTATAACGTATTGTTTTTTATTATTCACCAAAAAATTGAATGTTTTCATAAAAACACCAAAAATATACCCTAAGATAATTTTGATATTCCAAATTAAAAAATTAATTCTCTTTTACCAAAATTTATAACATAGAATTTGAAATAATTAATTTAAAATTACTTCCTGTTGTCAAAACTGAAAATCGTTTTTTTATCAAGTAAAAACTATTAAAAGATTTACATGTGATTATATCAAATTTAAATGTGAATTTAATTATAATGACCTACATTTTATTACATGATAAAAATATATTCTAATTATAATTTCAACCCTTTAAAATTAATTATTTAACCCTATAAAATTATTTTTAATAAAAAATATGTTTTCAATTAAAAGTTTTATTTTTCAGTATTCATCAAAATATGAAAGTTTTCAGAAAAGTACCAAAAATATATCCAATACAATTTTTATGTCCTGAATCTATATAAAAATTAAATTTCATTAAATTTAATATATAAGTGTCAAATATTGGTTTTAAAAATTGTTTTCCATTAAATGGTAGTAAAATTACATATTTTGAAAAATAATTGTTTTATTTGAAAAAATGAATTTGTTTTTATATTATGTCTTTGAAACAAATTATATGGAATATAATATTATATGGAGTATATAAAATTCAAAATTCAGTTAATACTATTCATAACAACTTTCGAACGGCTACATTGGTAAGTCGTTGTGTGCTTGAACTCGGTATTGCGTGTAGCGCAAGCTATTGAATTTTTTTAATGAAAATAACTTAATATGAAATCATGGGGTGTTACATATTTGAAGATATTTTATTCATGAATATAAAACAATAGTAAATATATAAATATAAAAATTTATATTTGATAAGAAAAAATGATGTTTTCATTCTTCATCTCTACTTTTTCTTGAGGTTATTTTTTTGAATTTTTCTAAAAATGTTATTTTTTTGCGAGTAGTAAAAATGTATAATTTTGAAAAATACTATAGATATTATTTCATTACAAATAAATAAGCATGAAATCAATATTTATGAATCATTTATATAAAAAATCAATAATCTAATGAAAACTAATATTTTGAATTTTGAAACTTATTGTTGAAATTTAGGACCTTGAGTTATATTTTATTTTCAAAAAATAACTTTTTTGGTATATTTTACATTAATTATGTATTCAAAAATATCCCATTAATATTATTCTTAAATTTAAAGTCACATATATACTTTTTTAGACCATAATACAATAAAAATTGTGGGAATTAATGTCATACATTATTTTGATGTTAATCCATTTTCATGCTGCAAATAATTTTTTTCTAAGAAATATTTTTATTTCATTATACACAGTTATATTAAAATTAATTTCTACCAAATCTAGAAATTGAATTTTGTAAAATAGATTTTATATTTTTTATATTCATATTCAATTTTGTTTAATACTTTTTATTTTTATTTTCTAATATTAAAAAACATCCCATAATAATAGTCAGTCTCATGGAAGTAGTTTAAATTGGTTAAAAGTGGTTAAATTAAGTGATGAGGCCACATTTTATCATAATACAATTAATTAAATGGGTGGGTAGATGATTTTCTGAACAACCCTAATCTATTAAAAAAATTATCTATTCTGGAACCCCTTTAGAGTATTATGATTTCCATTTTTATATTAGGAAACTAATATTTACAAATAAACCACTCTTATCCCCTTTTAAAGTAACCTTTTACCACCCCAATTTCCCTCATATAAAAAATATTAGGTGAAATAAAATATTTTAAAACCTCTCTCTAAAACATTTTCCCACATCAAAGATGTTATGGTCTTCCCAAAGGTATAATATATGAAGGCATAATGTGGGGTTTAAAGGAGGATATCAAGAGGTAAATTCATGAACTGTGTTATTTAATGTTTATTAAATCTTTAACCTAATCCAAATATATTATATAAATAATTATATATTGAAATATATATAATTAGTGTACTAAAAAGTTATTTTGTCAATAGAACACTCATTATTTACCTCCCTATCATCCATTGAAAAATGAAATAATTGACCTTATTGCATGAAAACAATATCCATATGAAGAAAATATTTCAATTTAATTCACCACATTACATGGATGGTAATAACAATTAACATAAAAAATAATTGTTTTTTTTAAAATTAATTTTTCATGGATATGGAATTGTAGTGTTAATTTTAATCTCGTTATTAAGTAACAACCTTTAATTCATTAAAAATTATTAAATCCAAACTTATTATGGGTTTCATATTTAATAATCATATATAAAACTCCAATTACATGTTAATATAATGTAATATAATATTAAGGACCTTCCAAAACAATAATTTTATGTACTAAACCACATATTTTCAATTCGTTTCATTTTTGAAAAATTTGATTTTTTTAGAGTGGGGTCTATTTCGAGCACTGGGACTGATAATAGAAATACCAATATTTTGAAAAAATAAAGTATTGTTTTGGATAATTTTAATACTTGGTGGATGATTCATGTGTTTTTGTGATGTAAGAGTACTATTAATGTGATCATTCTACTGAAACCTGCAGAAGTTGGTTAATGTAGTTGATTGAAGGGTGTGGTCCTATACGTTAAGGATTAAATGTTTTTATACATTCTTGATATTTTTAATGGAGATTATCGTGTTGGGGGATCCCACTAATTTGAGTTTTTTTGTTGGGAACTTCTTGATCACATTGGGAATGGTTTGTTGGGCTTTGTTTTAATTTAGGGGACAAATCATCATTTTATCTATTACTCTTGGTGTTATCTAGGTAATTCAAAATATACGAGGTTTCTATTATAGTTGACCCGTTCCATTTCCCCTCTTAATTAACCTCTGTTTATGATGATTTTGGGTGATCTTTAACAGTGATTTGATCTGACTTTCTAGTCATCTACTCCCTCTTTTATTTTCTCTTAATAACACCTAGTTTTGGTTCATTTTTAGTTAGGGTTCTGTGATTCTATGAGTTTGATCTTTGTTTAATTCATCCAATATTATCAATATTTTATATATCCTTTCTATAGAATAAACATATATGATTTCCACATCCCTTAGTGTGATATTTTGGTGAAGGTGTGTCAATATATGATTTTTCCTAAGGTTTGGGGTAAATTTTTTTAAATTGTTCTTTGAATCAAGTGTAATGGTTGGGTATTTCTAATGGATTATTTTTAGGTTAATTTTGGGGATGGATCTTACCCAATCTCTCAATGTTGTGGTGAGTGGATGTTATCCTTATATATTGTTGATGCTTATACTGATTTAAATAACTTTAATGGTTAATTATAATGAGTTATAATTAATTTTGTCTGACACATGGAATTAGATAGATATATGAGAACACATAAAGATATTAGAGGATTTGGTGAGTCTTTATGGATCATTATGAGGGTTAAAAACTAGTATCCATGTAGGATTACCTTTGATAATATTCCATATGCATGGATGTTTATGAACATGCAAGCATATAAAACTTCATGGGTTTAAAAATTAGGTTTAGTGACCATGGGTTTCTAGGGTAGATAAAATATGAGAGTTTTGGGATTTTTATGCATAGAATTTGAAATCTTATGAACAAAGGTGAAATTGTAGCACACATTGATTATGTCTTTAAGGGGTGAGGGTGTTGGAATAGTTGAATAAGGGCCTAGTGTAGGTCATGGGGTATTAGTTGGGGTACAGGATATCCTAGGATGGGATCATAGGGCTAGTGAGTAGGAATTATGGGCTAGGTTTTGAGTGATGGTAGAAAATGTTGTATTACATGTCTAAGAAAAGTTAGAACCCCTATATTATGATACATGCAATTCATGGAATGTGTTAGTTTAGTGTGATGAGTCTTTTGGGATTTGAAATATGTGATAGAGATGGGTTTCCTTTGAGGAATGATATAAGTGATCACCCTTGGAGATATGTGGTGTGGACCAGGTGAGGGTCATGGGAGTTTTTTTGATATGGTATTTGGATTAAATGGGGGATATGGATGGGATTTGACAATAATTATTGTTTCTATGGTGCGTTGGAGAATGTTCTCTTGGGATGTTCCCTCTTTAGTGAGACCGAGAGTGTTGAGGGTTTTTTGAAAAACTGGATCGGGCCACAATGTTAGTGTTGGGATGAGCCTTTAGGTAGAGTTATCATTGATGGGTGATGTATTTTGGAGGTTATCATTGAGAAAAGATCCTGATAGTTATAGATAACCATCTAGACACCCTATAGGGTGAGGTGAGATGTGTTCTAGTTGGGGATCATGAATTGAGAAACTAATGACATAGGATTAACTAGTTCTCGATGTGATAGGATTCAAGCCATTATTTTGTTTCACACATTTGTGCTAGGTGGTAGATAATTATGTGGGGCATGATGTTGATTAATCTTATTTACATCAATTATATGGATTGGGTCAATGTGATTGACCATTCCTAGAGTAGGCTTCCGTTGTGGAACATTCATTGAGTTTTCTTGGGTAAATGACCTTTTATGAGGGGTTTTGTTGTGATGTGATTGATGATGTTGTTGATGGACCTTTCCATTAAAGTATTGGGTAATGAATGTAGTCCATCGTGAGGGTTTTGGTCATGGGATGATGTGACACATGGTACATGAACCCTTCCTTTAATTATAATGAAGAGAAATAAGTTGTGTATGCATGACCATGCATTGTTCCTTTAGGAAGTGGGATGAGGTTTCAGGTGATGTCCTACCCTGATTCTTCAGGTATGTGATTGCTTTATTTATATTCAAATAAGAAAAAAATGAAACAATATGGATTTATACATGGGATGAAATAAGGTTTGGTAAGGCACCATGTTGGTTGGATTAACACACAGGGGATTAATGGACCAGGGTACGAATGTGCACGACACCCTAATGAGATTCTTTTTTTGTATTTCATTTATGCATTAATACTCATGGATATGATGTTTTATATTAGGGGTATTTATTGGGACCATAATATGTTATATGATCACAACCCATATCGGATATTTGGTCTGCATGAAGGCCTTATATATGCATTTAGGATAGGGAAGAAGACATCCAACTTGTTGGGATGTGGTAGATATATGATTATCCTATATTCAAATAAGGCCTTAGGATATCAGTAGGCCAAATATATGTATTTTTCCATTACTTTATATTTATGTGGGAATTTCCTAGTGGGTGATGAATATATATTTTTTATTACTACATCGTGTATTTTATTGGATATTTTTATTCAGTTTTTACACTAATTTGGATGAATTTTTTTTAATTAACAATATTGGTCATTGTGATACAAAGTTATTAGTCTACCCTAATCATTAATTTGGATGACACCACTAGATGGTATCCTCCTACGTATGAGGAAATTCACTTGAGCCCATGTATCTCTCTGATCCAGTTACTATATTGTGAACCAATTAGGGGATGGTTAAAAATATACTAGAGAATTATTCTTTGATACTATTTGGTCAGTTAGTAGATTTGTGGTGTTGAAATTCTTTAGAGATTCTGATAGGCCTCATACAGGTGTGTTGTAAACAACATTACCATAGAAAGTCCAGATTTCTTTGGTGATGAGACTATGTTATTTTTTCTTCTTTTAGGATTTGGATATTGTTATAAATATGTTGTTTTTATTTGATATCATTACTATGTTTTATCTCTTGTCTATGGTTGAAAGAGACATAATAAATTAATTATTATTAGGCATGTAGGAATCATATTACTCATGTATTATTTACTTTTTTTCCAAAGAGTGTATTAGTTGTTTAAAGTGTAACCAACAACTTATATGAAAACTTTTCATATATTCTATTGGTGGAATTGTCCTTATCTATACCATGGTATATTTATATTCAATGTTATCTAATGATGATATTGTAGTGGGAAGTCCTTTTGTGATAGATATTTATCACCTTTGACAAGGGATGTATGAAGATACATCATGGGTTAGTTTCATTATTTACGTCTCCATAATGACATGGTGATGTCATGGTATGCTTGATAAGTGATACAAGGAATAGTAAAGATTTAATTGAGGATTAAGGATTAGTTATATAATGTTTTATCAATAGAAAATATGTTGTTTTAAAATATATCTTATTAGTGTAACTCAACTTAATCGAAACTGTTTGGTTATATGGGTAACTCTGAGTGGGTTGAGGAAAACAATGTTAATTACTTAGGCCTTGGAATATGAATCACTCCTAAGATTTCTTATGCCAAGGATGTGTTTATTCGTCAGGATTTACTGATTTCTTAACAAAATGTTTCTAAAATATCACTTTCTCTATTGCATGGTGGGAGTGTGGACAAATGATTTTCGTTTTGAAATGATTTTTTTATAGTGGGTGATAAAGAACATAATCTTATAATGTGTGATTACATGTGGTATTTGGTTAAATGATATGAATTTGAGAATGGTTAGTGGGTTATGAGAATAATAATATTTCAGATATGATGTGTCACGTGTTTTTATAATTCTTTTTGAGAGAACGGGTTGCATTAGAGTATATGTACACTAGTTTTAGTTGAGATCGTGGTAAGAAATATGAGATTACCAATGAGAGGGTTATCATAGGATCACTCTACATTGTGTAAGTGAATAAGTGTGGCAATGTATTTTTTTGGAAAAGTATCAGTGTGATTGGAAGGTGTACATTTGGTATACATGATTCCCATTATGTTCAAAAATAAATTAATGGGTATGTAATACTCTTTTGAGAATTGCTTGGGATGTGGAAAAACAAGATAAGGTATACAGTAGTAGTAGTGTGCAATTGAGACACTTGTGGGATAACTACATAGGATTTAGGGATATGGGAGATACTTATTGGGGGTAGGTGGTTACATAAAAAATGGAATGAGGTTTCAGGGTATGTCCTACATCAGTGTGCACATTGGCATGAACTGTCAAGGAGGCCTAATGACTATATATTCTTATGTTTTCACTTCTGGAGTTATGTATGGGGATAAATATGGTGGAGAGTGAACTATTGGATATTAGAGGTTGTCGTTCATGGTAGGATGTAGATGGGAATAATTAAATGCTGTATATTAGTTCTCATGAGATGGATGGTCACATCATGCCATTATTTTAAGTAATGGATAGAGCATGGATTATGATGATTATTTTTAGGTTATTTAGGGTTTTGATAAAATTAATCCTATGTATAGAACATAAAATGGGTCATGGGTGAATGAATCACCTGTTGGATGTTGCATGGTAATGGTGATACTAGTTTGAGATATGGTTGATGATACATTGGGATAATAGTTTATGTTAAGATACACTAATACCTGGATCCATGGGTGATACTATATTTGTAGTTTAGATGTAGTGCAATGGGGAGTTGGTTCATTAGTATCAAACTAGAGGCATATTTGGAATTATATGATCGTGAGTCATTGTAGAGGTCTTCCTATGCTCAGTTTATGTTCAATATGGCTAGTTTGGTTGGTGGTGATCAAACCATGGAATTACATAATGATACAAGTTTTCTAACATGATGATATATTTTGGAATTATTTTTTCTAATTAATCTTCATTTTGGAATTTTTTCATTTCATGTGACACTAGAAATAGTACATTATATGTATATATGTTAAAACACCAAGTCAAACATTACTTCCACATAATAATGACATGTTTTTTTTTCTACACACAATACTGACTTAGCTTGTTCTATATGAAATATGGACTTTCCTTGTGCTACACGCAAAACTGACTTGACATACGTTATACAGAACACATATGTTTCTACAAAACATAATGTTATTTTTATAGTAATTTAAATTATATAATTATAAAATATCCGTTAAAAATAGTTATTTGAATAGTAATAAAAAATTATCAAATAATATTTAGAATTTTTTATTTAGATAATACATATTTGTAATGAAAGATATCTTTTTTTGTAAAGTCATTTTTTGTTTAAAAATATTATTTTCTCTATTTATCCAATTTTAATAATAAAGATAAATATAGACACATTGATTTTTTTTATAAAATAAATATTAATTTTGAATTTATAATTTCTAAATTATATTAGGGTTCATTAGTGGGATTTTTTTGAGAAACAACATTTTTTGAATAATTATGAAAAATACAACTTTTTAGTTTAAAAATACTTTTTCATTTAAATAATTATTAATGTTAAATTAATGTATATAAAATTTTTCTTTCTTATTAGATCAATTATACGTATATTAATACAATATAAGTCATTATATTAAATTTTGTATTGAAATTGAATATAAAAACTTAATTATCATTTGAACTTCTTTCCACTTTACAAACCTATAATTTCATCCCGTCTAAAGGATTCGAATTAATATTAATTTTTCCACTAATGTGAATTTATTTTTGAAAAAACAATATACAAAATTTAAATATGTTTAATATTTTGAGTATAATTTTATAAATTTTATTTTTTTTAAAAATGATTTGTAAAACTGATTAAAATTAATCACATCGATTAATGACAAATTATCTTAATTATGGACTAAAAAATATTATTAGGAATCTAAATTAAATATAAAATTGTCAAAAACCCATTATCTATCCATATTTCTTCCATAAACCTTCTATTAATGATTTATGTTGGTTTGGTATGACCTGTTTTAGGTAATAAAATGTGTACACCTAACTTTGTTTCAAAAATTTCAAGAGAGTCATTTGACTTCCCAATTAAAGTAAACCACCTCTCCCACATCCTCGCACCAATAAAACCACTTTAGTTTGGTAAGACTCTGAAAAATACATTTCCAAACATCCCTCATTTCCTCTTGGAATCAATCCCTTGCTCATAAGTCAATCCATGGAATCCTTTTGGCATAAACCAAATGGTGTTAGCAAATTAAGATGCAACATATTATCTCAAGTCCTTCCTTTTATTTTCCATCTCCACTCCCTCCACTCACTTTATTCCATTATTGTTTAAAAACATTATTATAATAAATATAAAATGAGGTTTTTATGCTAATTTTGTGACCTATAATTACACACACCTCTAACAAATGGGTAATGAACTTACAGTTTAAGTGTACGGTGAACTACCACCTCACTAAATAATGATTATTTATTTTCCTTTCCCCCTCTCATCGTAGAAATTATGATGAAAAATATGTTTATATATGTTATATATTATATTTATTAATTCATTAATCTTATTTATTCCTTTTAAATCACATATATTTTCCCTTTCTATTTGGTCTTTATATGATAATTTCGTTTGATGAAGTGTCGACTACTGCCCCCTCAAAGCAATGTGATTCGTTCAAACATAAAATGGAAAGTAATAAGGATGGATTTATTGAATATATATATATATAATATGATATAAAAAAAATAATTTCATAATTATATATAAATAAATATGCATACATTTCTTTTACATTCTTTCTCTCAACATGAAAATTAAACGGAAATAGGATTTATGTGTACGTACAACCTACCATCACCATGAACGATGTATTTTTTCATACATATATATTAAATATATTATTATAATACACATATAATTCATATATATATATAATTTATATGTTGATTTATTCTCTGGAATCATTTTATATGTATAAGGAACAATAATATAACAAATTAAGACACATACAAAAAATAAAGTGAATATAACCTAAAGTGAAACATAAACATAGGATGATTAACACAAGGGTAATATAAGGTCATAATCAAATATATATGGTATTAGATATAATAATATTGTTCTTTAAAATTTGAATACTATTTTTTAATTTATTATAAATGTGGTTTGAATTAGTATTATGAGAGTCAATGCACAAGGTAAAAGGATTTCTTATAATTGTTTATTTCTGTGAGGTACATGATTTATTCACCACTCAATCCTTTTATGTGGGGTGTATAATTCCCATGTATTTAATAAAATATTCATATATTTTTAATTTTGTGTATTTAAATATCAATTCTATGACCATTATTTCATTGGTTTCAATTTTCAAAAGATAACAAATCGGTAAAATTGCTTTATCTCAATTTTCCTTCTCTAAGACACCTATTTCCACATATTCTTGAATTCATATCATGGTATCTGTAATTTCATTTTACATGTTATATAATAAATCTATATATTTTAATGATATTATAAGAATCATGTAATTTTATTTTCATAATGGGAGAGCATGATCCCGAGTTACCACGTTATGAGGGTTTATGAAACAATCTCATCACTTTTCAAGATTATTATGTTAAAGATTACATTGATGAAATATTAAAAACCATCTATCAATACGTTCATAAATTTTCTTATTATATGGTTATACATGATATACTCATCTATTTTTACCAAATTTCTACTCTTTTTCACATAAGGGTGTTAAGAAATTGTTTTTAAAAAAGCCTTATATTACCCTCTCTTTATTCGGAAAATCATGTTCTCTAAAAATGGTTTACAAGTATATATTACCATTATACTATGATAAATAAAAGAAATTTTTACCCCTTTTATATTATTTGTCTATTCAAATTAATATTATTATCACTCTCCAAACAATGAATTATTCTTAACTTTTTACTATGTAAAAAGAATATTATTTTTACCTCAAAAAACTAGAACTGATCTGTCCATCATCAGTCCTTTAAAGCATTATTTTCATGTATAAATATTATTTTTTAAAAAATGTTTTTTAAACAATTTTTAAAGGAATGTGTTTCATAAGGTTTTCAAGTTTCTTTTATAACTTTTCAAGGAAAATGATATTAAAAATGTTTTCAATCTTCTTTTATAAGATTTCATGGAAAAATGTTTTCAAAATGTTTTAAATCCTTATTTTTTTGTTTTAAATGTATTTTCAAATACATGGTTTTCAAAACATTGTCAAGATCCTTTGACTTTTTGTCATGTAATTTTTTTTCAAAACATTTTCAAGGTTTATTTATATGTTTTAAATGTGTTTTAGAAGGAAATGGTTTTAAAATGTTTTGAATCTTATTTTATAAGTTTTCAAGAAACAAATTTTCAAATTTAATTCAAGCCTTATTTAATTGTATTTAAATTTTTTTCTTAGAAATTTATTTCTATATGGTTTTATATATTATAAATCATTTTTCAATAATTAAAGGTTATTTACCTAAAGAAACATTTTTGAAATATATTTCAAAATTATTTTCCATCTTTGTTAAAATCTGTTGATGTTACACATGACCTTCTAGGAAATTATCTGAAGGTTATTTTCACATTCGTTCTATGAATAGGTTATTATTAATGTCATGGTATTCATGATAATAATTTATTCTCCATGGGGTATATTTTTATGAATTACATTTCTCTTTCATGGGATATTTTAATTTGAAACCCAGTTCTTTTCATGGTTTATTCTTATGATGAAGTAATTATGAAACATTTATCTTTCTTCCATATGTTATGATATGTTAACATGATTATGATTCCAATTTCATTTCATGGGTTAAGATGTGATTGTTTATTATTTTGTGTCGCATGTATGCATGATTTTACTATGAGACAGTTGGGACCTGTAACTCCATTTAATTAATTGTGTAATGATTTATATCTCAGGAGATATACATGTATGGAAAAAGAAATTAATTTAATTCATTATTATAGGGTTGTAATGGGAAATGAACATTGTTCGGTATTATAGTGTTGTAATGAGGGGTGAACTCAGTTTAGTAATACAAGGATAAAACTAGGGGTGAACTTTTTTTAGTAATATCGGGCTAGAATGGGGTGTGAAACCAGTTAAGTAAAGGGAATTTCCCACTAATGTGGTCTTAGGAACTATTACTTGACTATTATAGAAATCATTATATTTTCTTCTATCTCTGCCACAATTACATATTTTATTCATTTGTAATTATTTCATAGATTTTCTTCTTTATTTCATTATGATTCATGAAATATTAAATTCCTTTATTTATTCCATGATTCATGCATATGATCATTGAAATGTGGGGAATGATATTTTGTTTTAATGATCATGTTCTCATTCCCCTATAATCAAAATTATTCTTACATATCTTCCTTATTTACCGAAATAAATAATTTAATCACACCACTTTCTTATGATTATAATACCCAGGTTATAAAGAATGGTTTTGGGTAGATGTAATAAAGTTATAGATCTTTATGGAAGATATTTATGTTCATTTATCGGGATGAAAGATTATGTTTCCATTTTTCCAATGAAATTAAACATTTTTGTTCAGCTAGAATGTATTTTATTAATGTAATAAATATGATGTAATATAAATGTATTGCAATATTGTATCTCTATATGTTTGGAAACAGTTTTGGTGTTTAAATGATCTCAAGATTTCTATGATAGTTAATGTAATACGATCAAGGTGGTTAGTTGATGAATTAGTGGTGGAAATTGATTATCATTGTGGAAATTCACTCAGGGTATGAACAACTAGTGTTTTGTAGTCGAATTGGATGCAGTGAGGTTGGAACCTCATTGTGATAATTTTTCGGGTCACAGTTTGGGTGTGGTGTACTCTTGTAAGTTTATTTTTTATAGGTTATTCATATGATAGTGAACACCATGGCTCAAAATATTCTATTTTTAGTGAATCCTTATGGTGGATAGTAGCATAATCCTCAAGAGTTTTCCTGTGAATACACTGTTGTGTCTTGGGATATCTGAGTGTGGTGGGAATTATATCGGTTTTGGGGTTAGTGGAATGTGGGATTACCTACATTTTGTGAATTGTGAACATGGTGTATGCAGTTTCATATAAGAATTGTTATTGGAATTTATAGAAGTAAATGTGCTGAGTTCATTAAAAAAATGACCATTACAGGTTTCGAGAAGTGTTTTGACGATTTATATGAATTATTGAGGATGAGAAGAATTACGGTATAATGTTTGTAATGACTTGTATATTTTTGGGTCATTAAATTTTATATAAATTCTATTTTTTGTTTTGGTAAGTGCTTTTTGGGAATCATGACTTAGATTATAATCCTGAGTGTTTGAAATCCTTAAATGGTGTTTTGGTATGTGGTTTAAGGCTTGGTGGATTATTTAGATGATCGAGAAAGTGCCAAATTCATGGTTAGGTTACTAAAAACTATTATATCATTATATTCATCATGTGATAGGGTGTTCAAATCCTAAATGAATTATGTTAGTGGAATTATAGTAATGAATAAATGTAATGGGTGTGATCTTTTTTATCGAGTATTTCATGGTGTAAGCCATAGTTCATGTTCTGAATACAGTTACATGAGGATGGATTCACTTTTCTATAATTAGGTCACACAGAGGCCCTCTTGTTCATGTTTTGAATGGGTTTTTAGGTGGTGTATTTTTATCTAGTAAAGTCCATACTTTGGGTTGTTAGTCTTGTGGGTGTTTGGGGGATTGGAGTAGTGGGAGGAGACCATTTTGGTTGGCATCTCCATTCCCCTTACTTTCTCAACAACTTTCTATTGGTATGATATTGGAATCACATTGATAGAGATTTTAGTTTATTTTATCATATTCCCCCCTATACTTAATTTACCATCAACATTTACTAATTTTGGTTTATTTTCAACTAGGGTATTGAGACAATTTCAATTAAATCATGGTGTAAATCAGTAAATCTGATTGGGATTTCATATGTCTTGGACAGAGAACATACCAAGATGATGTCTTCATTTCAGGATGAGTTAATTTGTTGACGGTACATCACCATGTGATATATTATAAATTTGAATAATATATTAGGTGAAATTGGCCTTTGAATAGAGCATAATGGTTTTGGATTTCTTGTAAATTAGTTTTAGGTGTGTGTCAGTAGTGTACCACACCTGGTTACTCCAGGTTTTGGTAATTGGATGGAAACACATGAGTTTTTATGAGATTTTTCCAATATAAATTGTTTGGAATAATTATTTATATGTTTAATAATTTATTATTTATTATGTTTTCTGTGAGATGGATTCCCAAGAGCATGGATAGTGCTCAGATGACATAGACATGGCTCGATGGAGATCAGAAATGGTTTTAACACTATTATCATAGTAGGTGGACTCTATGATTAATTGTTTATGAATTTTAATATATAGGAGTACATATATGGATAACATAATATGTTTTGGAATGAGATTTTGGGATTGAGAGTACTTTTTTGCTTATAAAATAGGTGGTAATTTGAACTATAATTCATCTATTTATTGATCTAAAGGATTCAATAGAAATAGTTTTTAATGATGACTATGTTTTCAAGGGGATAGTTTATATACCTAGACATCAGTAACCTAGAGTTGGTGCATTACATTATTACATAGGCACTATAAATGAGTGATCTCATCCAAATGAACTAAATATTTTAGTAGATGTGGAAAACTAGATAGAAACATAAATTTTAAATTATAATTAGAAATTAAATACAACAAAGATACTCCTTTGCAAACATCCATATTCTCCAAGATTATTCATGGATGTCAATAATAATATACGTCATGGAATCCTGGTGATAAATAAAACATAGGAAAGGGGTGAGCTTAGATGATTAGTATGGGTAAAAATACATCAAAGGCAATCATAAATAAACACATACAATACGAAATGTTGAATAACTAAAAATAGATGATCATAAAAGATAATTTTGATCATAATATTTTCAGAATAAAATATGATTTGATAATTCTATATAAATAAGAAAATGAGAATTTATCAGCACAATGGATATTCAACTTGTCTAATAACCACATGGATGATCAATACCTAATCTCATAATGATATAATGAATAATATGAGACATCATTAACATGCCATCATGGCCTCCTCCCAGAAGTCTACATAATGAGAAAGGCCTCAACCAAAACCCAATCCAGTTTGTCTCATTAGACCTATAGATGCATCGAGGGGTCGTAGCAGGCCCCACCAAACACTAAATAACTCAAATGACATCCTCATATGAAAGAGGTTAATCAAAATAAAATTAGAAATTCATAGTAAGACTACCATGTGATAATTTATAATTTTTCCTAATCAATAAACATAATCATAAACTATCAAAAGTGAAATGGTGAATGGAATAAAAATATCACATATCGAGTCAAAATTATCACAAATAATTAAATAAAATCTATTATATGGTATCATAAGAGATCAAAAATAATTATTCCTATGAAATAAAAACGGTTTTTAAGGATATAAAAACTATTATAACAAAATTATTTAATAATTTCATGATATAAATATCATTTTTTTACATTAAAAAGAAGAGTTATTTTGAAAAATTCATGGTATTTTTCCACAAATAGTTTTCAAAACATGTATATGTATTTATATAAAATGGTAAAAAAAATAAATTATGGTTGAGGAATATTAATGAAACATCCACACAGAAATCTGGCAAGAAATATGTATAACCCAATGAGAGAAAGATGGGTTTGAGAATCCCCTTACCACATTAAATACTGTCAAATAGTATGTCCTATAAATTTAATAATCATAAAATGAATCATAAAATGTCATGAATATAAATTAATTCATAATATTATATTTCAAAGGGAATTATACATACACCACACTCAATAAATTAGTGTATATTATATCATATCTAACTGAAATAAGATTCATATGAGAAAACCCATAACATATGTCAGAAAGAATTCTTCACTTGTAGTTATCATCCAAGATAATTGAATTAGTTTCATTAATTTCAAAATTAAGATCCTATTCTACATTTATCAAATTTATTATAATTTTATTAAAATATTATATGTCCATTTTTTATGAGTTTTAGTGTTCAATTTCATTGTTATAGGAGTGTTCATTTTTGTATTTTTTTCACGATCAGTTCACTTTTATACATGTATGTACATTCATGTAAAATGAGAATAATCCTACAAAATTAAAAATATATATTATTAATGAACTTATATAAATTTAAATGATATTACATATCATTTTTTATATGTTATATGTTTGATTCACTAAATAAACTATTAATGAAAATGATTTAATTTATTTTGACATGGTTTACGACCACCATAGACTTATATAATTTTAAATAGTATCATTTTTATAAATTGATTTCATAAATATAGTTACCATATAAAATGATAATAATATCATATTTAACCATAATAATTGTATTTGTATGAGACTTTATGGAGAAAAACGAAAATCAATCTTTATTATCCACAATGGAGGTAGATCAACACATCACAAATCTTGTTTTCATTTTTTTGAATAAAACGGATATAAGAAGGGGTTTGGTGATGGATATACGATTTGAATAATAAAATTCATTATTTTATAGTTATCACACATGTTATGAAATTGGTTTTACAGAGAGGATATGTAAATAAAAGGAAATTGAAAATAAAATAATAGAGAATGAAAGTATATTTTTAGTCTTGAACTTATTCTCCTTTAGAACCTCTTTAATGTACTTAGGTTTGATATTTTTGAAAGACCAATAGGTGTTGGTCATAGGTAAGATTTTAGGGGAGGGTTATTTGTAGAATTTAGACATGATTCTCGGAATTAAATGTGTGAGGAGAAGGGGAGGTGAGAGGTGGCATTTATAGTGGAGGGGAGGGGGCTTTTATAATTTAATCTATTAGTTTATTATTTTCAATTATGACCATCAATAATGTTCATTATTTTGACTATGTATAGTGACTAGAGAATTTTTTTGAACCAATATGTTATTAACTAATCCATTAATAAACCATGACTCCATAATTCATTTATTTACATAAAATTTTAAATACCATAAATTGCCATATTTCACTATTCATCAAGAATTCAACTCATTTCGAGAATCAACCAAAAATAAACCTAAAGTATTTTCAATGTTTAGATATAAAAAATCAATCCACATTATGTGAATAATTTTTTAAATATGAAAATTTTAATTTTTAATTAGAATCATTATTTTTTTGAAAAATACCAATTTTAATATTATAACTAATTTACGTCATAATCAAAAATTAATTAAGGTCTAATTAAATTATCTTATAATCATAAGACAACTAAATATTAATTTTTAAATATATTTTTTGAAAATAAATTTTCTTTTAAATCATTATATTATTTTAAAAAATTTAAATAAATATTTAAATTTCATAGATAAACCAATACTTAATTTAATATTTTTAAGACATTTTTTTTACTTATTCCATGATATAAATATATAATATTTTAATTCATAAGAAACCAAAATATTTATTATACTTTCATAGGTGAGGTAACTGTTCTTTTGGAAGGATTACTATTCCTAATGGGTAGATTACTATTCCAACTATCATGTTACAATATCGTAGTTTCTTTAAGTTTGGTGTATAAGATTATGAATATGTTAAATTTGAAATAGACATACCATAAGATATCATTGTTTTACATTATACCCTCCTTCAAAAACATAACATTAATAATTTCTAGAATTCCATCTCATAAAAATATTTGGCAGTTTTTCATCATAATTTCCTCTTGTTACCATGTCACCTCTTCAATTTTAATATTTTTCCAATGTTCCTTTTTCCAGTTGAGTCGTGTGATTCCTCTATATATATTCCCTAGTGTCTAAAATATCGATTGGATCTTCACCATAAGATAAATTGGGTTCAAATTCTATTTAATTAAAATTAATAACAAGCATTTGGGATGGCAAGTACTTCCTTAAAAAATACATGTTGAACATACCATGAATATTGGAAAGACATGGAAGGATTTATAATGTTTAAGCTACAGCTCCAATTCATTCCATAATTTGAAAAGTGAAAAAGTACATAGGTCTTATTTTCCATTTCGTTCCAAATCCTATAACATCATACCATGGATATACTCTCTATAAAATTTTATCCCCCATGATTAACTCCAATTCCTTCTTTTGATTATCGAAAAAACACATTTTCCAATATTGAGATTCTTTATCATGTTCCTGAAAAGTATTTAACCTTTTTATTGTTCCCAAAACAGTTTATGAGACCAAAATCATCTTTTCACCAACTCCATCCCAACATGTTATTTTACGAAATATATTTCCAAATAATTCGTCATTTGGTTCCCTTTGAATAATTATATATAAACTATTGTTATAAGAATTTTCTGACAAAGTTATATACAGATCCCATATACCATGAATGTTATGCGAGAAGGACCACAACCTATATTTTAATGTCTGGACTATCCTTTCTGAATAGCCTTCATTTTGAGGGTGATAATATGTACCCAAATGAAACTCAGTATCGGTATCCTTATTACTACTTTTCCATAATATTATGGAAAATCATGGATCATATTAAGACACAGTAGAAAGTAGACCACCCTAATGTCTTAAAACATAATTAATAAAGTGTAAACACCCATATTCCTTCCATGTAAGTTTTTTAATTATATGGAATATTTCATGTCCGTGAAAATATATGGCGCATGATTCCGAGGCCAGGAGTGCTCGTAATGAATTTCTGAACTTTTTTGAGGTATGTTTAGTAAACATGTAGGTGGGTTTTTGTAACTTTGAAACTGGTGCTCAGAATTGAAATATGATGGCACCGTTAAACTCGTAGTTTTGATATTATCTTATGGATACCTTCACCTTGACCACAATAGGTCGAGGGTAGATGTTGGTTTCTTCATCTTTTTGTGGGTGAATAAAAATAAAATAAAATAAACAACTCTTATTTTATTTTATTTGAAACCTCCTTTTTGAATTATGGTGGTGGGGACCACCTGAACCCTTCATTAATGTGGGGAAAACCCTTTTGATCATTCCACTTTATTGTGCCAGTTTATTGTGCCAATTTAATGTGCCAACATTGATGTGCCAACATTAATCCTTAACTTATTAAATTTGGCACAACACCTCTCGCGGGAGATTCGTTAGAAAAAGAGGATAGATTTGGAGGGTTGGAAATAACATTTTCCAATGAAGAACCACCCCCAATGAAGACCAAGGAACCGACTCTTAGCCCGAATCAGAAGCGTCATACAAAAGCGATGAACGTCGACATCACTATCTCATCGACATCATCTTCTTCCTCGCAACATCACATTTGGCAAAACAAGGTTGGGGTTTTATTTATGTTCGAATTTACATTATTGATTCTTCAGATCCCAATTTTACAATGACGATGGACAAATTAACATGTCCATCATCCCTATCATAAACCTTGCCCCTCTTTATTTTTATTCTTCATGTGTTCTTCATGTGAAGTTAAATGCCAATTATTTATTGACGCTGGAAACATGATGTTTTGCTGAGTGTGATATATTGACACGAATCCCTCGATGCCAGGATAGAGAATATGAAATAGTTAAATTTTTTGTGCTTGGAACGAAGCTATATTGGCTCATGGAAGAAGGCAGCAACCGACACCTGATTGACAGTGAGGTAGGAAGGGTGGCACATGTCTGCGCAGCCGGTTGATGAAGTGGGAATGGCCCGTCGACCGTGGCAAGGTAGGCCGGTGGCCGGTAACTAGCCAGCTGTGCGGAGGAGTGGAGGCACATGTTTGTTCCCCTGGTGGAGTAGGGGGACAAAACCACTTGGCCTTAGTCGAGGCCAAAATGTAGCCGGCCATCCGGCCGGCCGTGGTGGAGCAACAACGCACGACTGCGCCGCTAGGAGGAACATCGGCCAGCCTTCCAGCTGGCCGCACCTAACTAGGTGGGAAACCTCTAGCGGGTCCCACATTCCACCCATCCGAATGGTCTGATGTACTGTTCATTAAGACTTGAAGGGGGGGGTGGGTGCACCCCCTTTGACACCAGCTCAGGCGGACCGCGCACCATGCGGGTCGCGCCGCACAGTGTCGTGCCAGCAGGCTGGGCCGGGCCACCCCTTCGCTGTCCAGGCAAGACTATAGCCACTTGGCTGGGCCCTCTAAGGCCCAGGACTTCCAGGATGGACCCATAACGGATCGGTTCATGTCTGGTAGGTCCGATCTCGGTCGGACCGGGCCCGGGCCCATCTGCACCCAGTTTCTCTTTTTTGGCAATAACTTTTGATTTGAGCGTCCTTTTAATGAATCTTCAGCGACACCCAAATCCATGGATCTAGAAGTTATTTTTTCTATACTATACTTTAGTTTTGGATAATTTTAGAGTATGAACAAGTTGGATCAGACCCCAAATCCAACCTATCCCTCAGAGCGGAAACACTAATAACTAACCGACCTAGCATCTGATTGATGTGTTGTCTATTGTGTGGGGTCCCTTTTGACGTGATAGGACTTTGGGATAATTTTTGTGGATCTTCGGGGCAGTTGAGGTATGAACTATGGGTTGGGGAGCAGTTCTCCCTAGTCTGATACGTACGGAACCCTGCGACTGGCTGAGAGTAGGCGACCAGTGACCGTTTCGACTTTGAGTGACTTGACAGGACTAGTGGGGAGCACCTCTGTGTGATGTGGTTGACTCATGGTGGGGAGTGCCTATGTGTGATGCAGAATACCCATGGTACTTGACAGGAGGAGTACCTTAGCAGTCCACGTGGGGGAGTGCCTTTGTGTGACACGGTGGACCCACGGTGGGGAGCACCTCTATGTGGTGTGGCAGACCCACGATACTCGACAGGATGAGTACCTTCGCAGTCCAAGGTTAGTGGGGAGTGTCTCAGTGTGATGTGTAAGGCCCACTGTTTTTGATAGAGGTGGAGTTAACCATTAGTCGAGGAGTTCGATGTTGTGACTAGGAATGTGACTTGTTACTATCCCTAGAGAATCATGTCGCTGGCTATCAGCTTCCATAGCAATCCTATGCGAGTAACCTTCATAATTCTATTTCTCATAGTTTTATACCTTGTGTGTTCTGATTCTTTACCTTTGTGGTATTATTTTCTTCGGGGAATAGTTGATCTTTGATATTTTCAGTTGGGCCCTGTGTTTCATCATGATTGAGATGAGTATACTTGACAACATAGGTATATGTATGGGAATATACCTAAGAAGGGTTGACAGTTGTTTTCATACTTTTTGGATTATCCATTATGGGATTTGTGAGACATTAGGGGGTCTTAGGGTCCCTAATAAGTATCATTACAGTCACCCATACTCTGGCTATGCCTGCACCTTGTTGTCTTTGCTGCATATCACGAACAACACTGACTGAGGACGAGGATACCTGGACAAGAGGTAGCTTGGTGGTGGATATTAGACAAGGCATACCACAGAGAAAACCATTCGAGAGCTGTACCTACCCATCAGGTAGGATCCTTAGTGTGTGTTCACATGAGCTATTTTCAGTTATACTTGTACTTTTCTAGCATACATGTACTTCTCATTTTTACTTGAAAGTTTCAACTGGGCTTGTATTCTGGCCCCTTTACTTTCTTTACACAACATGCTTACATTATAGTTTACTTTGTGCATTTTTGTGGGAGTTTATAGGTTAAAAAAGCAATACCTTCATGGTTTTAGGGAATATGCCTTTAGGTGCTAGTCGCCAGCCACTAGCCTATGGAAGGCGGGCTTGGGGTAGTCATGGCATGGGTTCCTAGGGATGGGCCGTGAAAAATTTGTATCAGAGGATTTCAGTTCTGCTGAAGAACTAGGACTCTGATCTTTTTTGTGAAGAAATAATGTTAAGTGTTATGAGAGTGGTTTTTAGTTTGGGGAGTCCAGTGTTGGTGCACTGGTCGATGTATCCATACACCAGGACCTTGACTTTTGATTTCTAACTGAGTGCATGAAAACAATAATTGTGTAGGTGTTTTTGAAATGTTTTCTTGGTGATCTCTTTGAGTCAGCTCACCAGGTATAAACTTAATTACCATGGAACACCTATTTAGTTTTAGGATTCTTCCACGTAGATAGTCATCAATGATTCCAGTTAGAGTATATGATGACATCCCACCGAGAAACAAGGATTTGGTGCAGGTCCCCCTTACGACAGTTGTACAATCAGGTGGTGTACAAGTAGCACCACTCCCCATTGGGTAGCCGATGCCACCTACCCCAGCAGTAGAGGGTGCAATCCGCTTGAGCGCATTTCACAAGTTCCAGTGCCAATGGCCACCATGGTTTTGGGGTGATACAGAACCACAAGTGGCTGAGGATTGGTTGGAGGATGTGGTTAGAGTTTTTAGACTGGTAGGGACACCAGCTGATCTCATGGTTATCCTTGTCGCGAGCCTTCTTCAGGAAGTAGCGGGAAGATGGTGGAGCCTAATGCTCTATGATCATGATGAGGTTACTATCATCTAGGAAGTCGTCAAGGGCCTTTTTAGTGTATATTTCTTCACAAAAAACATACTCTCAGTGCATATACATGAGCTTCTCCACATTCATTAGGGTAGAATTAATGTGGATCAGCATTCAGCAAGGTCCTCCGACCTCTCACACAACTCCACTTACATGGTGTGGGACCCATTCTATAAGGCCCTGAACTTCAAGCATGGGCTCAGATGGTCGATTAGATCATCTATGTATTATCTCAGTATCCTGATGCTAGAGGGGGTGTTAGATCATGCACTATTATGGAAATATTCCTTGCTAAGAAGTCACCAGCTGTGAGTCCCACCACCGGACGACACATAGTAGAGTCATCTGCAAGTGGAAGTAGACAGATGATGTAGAGGTCCAAGATGACCAGGCCTATAGTCAAATGACTGCATGATACATGATCGACTGTGTTGGACTCTCGAGGAAGAGGAGGACATGCATGGATCATGTAGTGTTACTTGTACGATGGTCAGGGTCACATGGCTCGAGACTTCCCGACCGGCCGTACTGACAACCAGCTGAAGGTCGAGGGACCGACGAGGTAGAGATAGATGTTCGATTGAGGAGGTCTGCATGCAAGAGGTGAAAATAGTAGAGGAGTAGGTCGTGCAGTAGGCGGAGGGTGACGTTTCAAGGTTCTACTGCCAGTAACACCAGGTGGTCCGTCCCACCCCTAGGGAGCAGGTGGAAAGGGACGAGATCAGCTCTAGAAAGTTGAGGCTTATGACCCTGGCGCTCCAGTGATTATAATAGGTTTGATCTATGTCTACTCAACCTTATCTACATTACTTATATACAGAGGTTCTAGTCACTAATTTATTTCAACAACCCTCATTCGGTGCTCGGAGATTCTGACGAAGCGGTTGGCTCGATCCTTACAGTTAGAGAATTCTACAGGAACATATTTGATGATCACCCACTTGTGCTGGTAGTGTGAGCTTAATCTAGGAGGCGAGAGCATTGGTAGGGATCTCCTAGTAGTGGTGTAAAGTCCTTCTGTCCTCATCTTGGTTATGGATTGGTTATCTACAATCCATGCTCAGATTGACTATATTAGGCCCAATGTGCGGTGCGTCTACACTAATGGGACTAGGTTTTCCTTCACCGGTGAGAAGGGAAAATTGCAACACAGGATGGACTTACCCGGAGGAGGGTGTTGTAGATCACACATAATTTGACTATCCTTACCTTCGGTGGAGTTGATGTAGAGATTCCAAGCTATCATGTAGTGGTGGGCTAGTACACAAATGTTTTTCTAGATGATGTTCTTGGATTACCTCCTCGCATAGAGGTTGGATTTTATATCGACCTGTATCTCGGGACGACATTGATATCTACACCAGTATATCAGATTGATGCCGCAGAGCATCGAGAGCTGCGGGTACAGTTGGAGGACTTGCAGAGAAAGGGGTTCATTAGGCCTAGTGTTTCTCCTTGGGAAGCCCCGATTTTTTTCACCAAGTAGGCGGATGGGTGTTTGAGACTATGTGTAGACTTTCGGCTCCTGAACCAGGTGATCGTGAAGAACAAGAACCCACTATTGAGGATTGAAAATCTCATTGATCAGCTGAAGGAAGCATGATGGTTTTCAAAGATAGATCTCAGATCAGGCTATCACCAGATCAGAGTATGAGATGAGGTTGTGCAGAAGATGACCATCAGATGTCGGTATAGCCATTTTGAGTTAATGGTTATGTCTTTAGGCATGACCAATACCACATAAGTGTTTATTGGACTCCTGAACAGGATATTCTAGCCATACCATGATCTCTTTGGGGTAATCTTCATCAACAACTTCCTAATATACTCAGAGATAGAGGTGGAGAATGCCTATCATCTTCAGACTGTTCTTGGATTCACTCTGAGAGCACCAGCATTATGTTAAGCTCTCGATGTGCCAGTTCTAGATCTGATAGGTTCAATTTCTAGGACATGTCATCTGGGAGGCTGGAGTTGCGGTGGATCCAGCAATGATCGAGGTTGTTCTTGCTTGGGATCCACACAAGTGTGTGACAGATCAGCAGTGTTTCCTGGGTTTGGTCTGTTACTTCAGGAGGTTTGTGCCTGACTTTTCCAAAGTTAAGGCACCGTAATCAGCATTGTAAAAGAATGGGAAATTTTTCGTGTGGTCAGAGATATGCCAGCAGAATTTCCAGGAGCTATGGAAGAGACAGACGAGTGCCCCAATCTTGAGGTGACCAGAGGAAGGTGTTGGGTACATAGTCTACTACGACACATCAGGGACTAGGCTTGGATGTGAGCTGATCCAGGAGCTAGCCGTGAGCGCGTATGGTTCTTGATAGGTGGTAAAGCATGAGAAAAACTACGCTACCCATGACATGGAGTTAGTAGCAGTGTTATTTGCCTTGAAAATGTGGAGACATTAGATTATGGGTGAATGTTTTTTTGTCGACTCTCATCACCAGAGTCTCAGGTATATCTTCTCTCAAAAGGATCTGAACCTGAGACATCAGCGTTGTCTTGAGTTTTTATTGGACAATGACTTTGAGATAGTTTATACTCCTAGAAAGGGGAACATAGTAGCAGATGCACTCATATTGACTTCTGGTATACTGTTGCTGAATGAAGCAACAGATCCGTTAGATACTTGGAAGATATCCTATGTGGATCAAGAGAGAGCAAATTATCTTCAGTCTCTAATAGTTACTCCCCCACTCTTTAAGTGAGTTCGGGCGGCACAGGTTGTGGACACTGATTGCGAGGCTCGACGTGCTCAGATATCCACAGGAAAGGCACCTGATTGATTTTATGAAGGTGGGGAGCACGTCAACCTCTTCATTGGATGTACTTTACTACCAATGGTTCTTCGAGATGAAGTGTCTAGGGAGTTCCATACGTCCCCTCTAGCGGTAAATCCATGAGTGGAGAAGATGTACCAGGACCTTCGACGTTAGCACTATTGGTCAGGAATGAAGAAGGTAGTGGAAGAGTTTGTCTCTCGGTGTCTTAGTTTTCAGCAAGTTAAGGTAGACAATAAGGTTCTAGTTGGCTTATTTTAGCCATTATAGGTGCCAGAGTGGAAGTGGGATTGAATAACTACAGACATCATGATAGGACTTCAACTCACGTCCATGAGTCATGATTCTATCTGGGTGATCATTGACTGACTCAAAAATTCATCCCACTTCCTATATATCATAGATTGGGGTTCAGTATAGGTATAAGGATGCCTCTACGTATAGGAGATTGTATGTCTTCATGGAGTGTCATCTACAGTTGTATCCGATCATGATGCACGATTTGCTTACTGGCTAAGGAAGGGGTTTCATGAAGTGTTCAGGATATAGCTTCGGTTGAGCACCCCCTTCCATCCTCAGATGGATGGTCAGATAGAGCAGATCATTCAGACCCTCGATGACATGCTACATGGTTGAGTCCTTGATTTTGGCAGCAATTGAGAGGATCACTTTCCTTTGATGGAGTTCATTTAAAACAATAGCTATCAATACACTATTGGTATTGCACCATTCGAGGAATTGTATGGGTGCCCTTGTAGATCACCATTGTGCTGGATGACCCAGGGGAGTCAGCAATCATGGGACCAGAGATGGTACGGGATACCACAGAGAAGGTACAGATCATCTAAGAGAAGATTATGACTACATAGAGTAGGAAGAAGTCATATGCTAATAGGAGACGAAGACCTCTTGAGTTCGAGTATGGTGACCATATATTTATACAGGTCTCAACTCGACATGGTTTGCGGAGATTTATCCGGCCGAAAAGTTATATCAGAGGTTCATTGGACTCTTTCTAGTCCTCAGCAGAGTTGGCGAGGGGGCTTACCGCTTAGCTCTTCCACCTCAGTTTCACCGGGTGCATGGTGTTATCTATGTACCCTAGCTGAGGAGATACTTTCATGACCCTTCACACATTATTGACTAAGGAGAGCCGGACATCGATGATGGGGAATCATTTTTAGAGGTTCCAGTAGGGATTGGGGATTGACAAGAGCGGGTCCTTTGTGGGTGGTTGATACCTATAGTTTGAGTTCATAGGTTGCATGACAACCTCCAGGAGAGCACATGGGTGCAGGAGGCTCAGATTCGTGCTCAGTACCACCACTTGTGTCCCTAGTTTGTATTATATATTTTGAGGATTCAAAGACCTTATTTGGGAAGGATGTAATGACCTAGATTTTTTGAAGAATTTTATTAATTATATGGAAGATTATGAGTTCTTGAAAATTGACGACACGTGATTCTGAAGCCTGGAGTGCCCAAAATGAATTTTTTACCTTTGTTTAGGTATGTTTAGAAAACATGAAAGAAGGTTATTTTAACTTTGAAACTAGTTCATATAATTGAAATCCGATGGCACCATTGAACTCGCAATGCCGATATTTTCTTATGGAGACCTTAACCTTAACTGCAGTAGGTCGATGGTATAATTTATTTTTCATCTTTTTGTGGAAAAATTAAAATAAAATAAAATAAAACAAATTTTGTTTTGTTTTTTTTGAAACCTCCTTTTTGAATTCTGGTTGTGGGGACCACCCAAACCGTTCTTTAATGTGGGAAAAACCCTTGGTATTATTTTACTTTATTGTGCCAATTTATTGTGCCAATTTAATGTGCCAGCTATGATGTGCCAACATTAATCCATAACTCCTTAAATTTTCACCACACCTCTCATGGGAGAATCATTAGCAATAGATGAGAGGATTGGATAGTTGGAACGAACATTATACAACTAAGAACCACCCCCAACAAATAATGAGGAACAAAAACCGAGCATAGATCAAAAGTGTCTTGCGGAAGCGACAAACATCAACGTCACCATCTCATTGACTTCATCTCCATCCTCGTGATGCCTCATATGAGCGAATGAGGAAGAGGTTTTATTTATGTTGAAATTTAATTTATTGATTCTTTATATCCTAAATTCACGACGACGATATCCAAACAAACATGGTCATCGTCATGCACATAAACCTTGCTCCTCTTTCTTTTTATTCATCGTGCGTTCTCCATGTGTTCTTCAACGCCAATTATTTATTGATGCTGGAAACACGGAATTTTTCTGAGCGCGTTATATGGACACAAATCCCTTGATTCAAGGATCATGAATATGTGATCGGTCAATTTTTCAGGCTTGGAACGAAGCTGTAGTGGCTCGCAGAAGATGGCAACGACCGACACCCAGCCAACCACGAGGAAGGAAGGGTGGTGCGTGTACGTTGGGGAAGCAGGGAAAATTATCTCCTCGATATATAGGCCCTTTTGAGATACTAGAACGGTTAGGAGAGGTGGAATATCAGTTTCCACTGCCACAATGGTTTAGTGTAGTGCATAATGTGTTCCATGTATCTCAGTTAATGTAGTACCAACCTGATCTTGACCATGTCATCAGATGGGATCACATTGACCTAGAGACGGATGCTTCGTTGGTACATATCCCAATGCAGATTGTGGATAGGAAGGATAAGGTCTTTCATGGAAAAAGGATCTTCCTAGTTCGGATTTTGTGGAAACATGGTTAGATTCAGGAAGAGACTTGGGAACGCGAGAAATAAATGAAGGAGTACTTGCCAAAACTCTTTCAGTCAAGCGATGGTTTTCTACTTTCCGAGGAAGGAAAGGCCAATGGTGTGGAGAATTTAGTACCCCCAGTTTCTGGTAAGTAACCCTTTCTTGATTATTTTCATGGTTTTAAAGTTAATGGTGTTGAATGGGAGAGTCGGTAAAACTTGGAGTGATTTTTTGAGGCAAAGGGGAAGTTGCACGGTCGGCGAACGGTTTGTCTAACCGTGCTGCCAAACCGTGCGCAGTGATTCTTGGAAGCAGTGGCTTCCGTACGGTCCACTCATGGTTTATCTAACTATGTAGAAAAACCATGAGTGAAGAATGGTCGAGGAAGAATCTAACGCATGGTTAGCGCACGGTTTGTCAACCCGTGCAGACTAACCGTGTGGTCACATAAAGTTAGATCCTAAAATTGTGGATGTAAGTATTTTTTCCTTTAATTTCCTAGTTTAAACCTTCTAAGAGGCCCTAACTTGTGATTACTCTCCGTTGAAAGTTGGAAGACTTCTCCCAAGCGTTTTGGAGGTGATCCGAAGGATTCACATGATGAATTGAAGTCAAATTCTTATGGTATGTGATCATTCTTGATCAGTTTCTTAGATCTACTTAGATTTACTTCTCCTCTTCTCTCATTTTCTTAGATATACACCCATTATGGGTAGATCTAAGGGTGTGGATGCCAAATATGACAAGATTTGGTCTTGGTTGTGTTAGGAGAAGAAATCTAAGGAGGGTTTTTGGAGTTTTGACCTGTTGTTCTTGAGCATTCTTCGTCCGTGGTTTGGTTTCACCCAATTTGTTGAGGTATGTGGATTCACTCTCGATTCATCATTCTTATAAATTGAAGGATTAGTTCAAATTAATTTACTTTCATGGTTTTCATTGTGAAATTGTGGTGAAAAACATGTTATAAATCTTTTTTAGTGATGATTTATGGGTTTCGAGGAAATTGTGGAAATTGAAAGAATGGGTCTACAAAGTGTTTTGGTTTCTTGATTTTAAATTAGCGATTTTAAAATATGGTTTTTCTGGATTTGGAAAATGGTTTGAGGGAAAAGGGGTTTTCAAAAAAAGGGTGATTCTTTATTGAAAGGTTTTGAACACACATGGTTCTGGGCATGGATTGCATAGGTTGTGGTGTGTGTTCATATGCATTGGGACGAATAAGGGTGGGAAGTCCCCCCATCAATAGGTTGGGACGAATAAGGTCGTGAAGTACCCCCGTCAAGGTAGTGCACTATGTGATGGCTTAGTGGAAGGATAACTCACAACTCGCGAGTGTAGGGAGGTCCAGGTTTCTTGCATGGTTAGTTGTGTGGATTGGTGAAATGGAACGAATGTGCCTGATGGAAATGTGAATGAAATTGGAAACTTTACTGGTTTTATTTCCTTGAGAAATATGGGTTTTGTTGGAAAATGTTTTTGACATGGAACTTGTTATATTGTGAACTACTTTTAGAATTTTTTTATATAAATTTTTTTATATAAATTTAATAACATGTTTTATCCTAGAGACATGGTTTGGGAAGTCATCGGGGAAAACCTACTGAGTTTCATTACTCACTCCCTGATTTGGCACGTTGGTACTTTTGGAGATGTCATATACTGAGACGTTTTTAAAGGTAATGTGTCACATGTTTAGAGCACTGCTTCGTGATACTTGGGATGGTTCGTGATGTTGGAACATGGAGCTTGTGGATAATGGAGTTGGGTTGTTGTCATGTAGTCTTTGAGTTGTCTTTCCGATTTTTACTCTGTTGTCAGTGTTAGTTTTCATTGTGGTAATTTTGGTTGGTTTTTAATAAAATTAATGGTTGAGTTGTTTTGGTTTTAAATCATGCATCATATAGTGGTTTCGTGGAGATGTTTATCTCGTCTCTCAGTTTGTTGGTTGTTTTCAGTTAAAGGGTAAATTGTCCCACAAGTATTTTAAAAACCTTCGGCATTTATTTCCAGCCTTTGGAGCCTTGGGGATGTTTCTTAGGGCCAAGTAATGACTCGTTACACTCTCAAGCCAATTATAATTGGCAGGTCATTACATTGGTTAATTAGACATTTAAATAAATCACAGGGGGAATTTTATTTATAGGAGTTCTGGTCATTCTAGTTTATTATCTCATCCATACATTAGATATGAATCATTAATTTTCTTATTTATATATAATGTTAAATACCATACATTACCATATTTCACTATTTATAAAAAATTCAACTACTTTAGAAAAATACATGAAATTATCCCTAACTATTTTTCGACATGTATATTTCAAAAATGGACACCAATCTATGAAACTAATTTCCTAAATATGATAAACTAAAATTTATATTTAAATCATCAATATTTTTATGAATATATATTTCAATTTTATAACAAATTTTATGAAACTTTGAATAAATAATTATGGTTTACTAAAATTATATTTTAATGATAAGATAAAATAATATTAATTTTTTAATCTATTTTTTAAACTAATTTTAATTTTAAATCATTATATTAATTATAAAATTCCAAATAAACATTTATATTTCAGAAAAAAACCAATACTTAATTTTTCATTTTTATAAAATTAATTTTCTAATTCCATGATATAAATATATTATATTTTCATTCAGAAGATATCTCATTATTTTTTGTAATTTCACAGGTGATGTTAATATTCTATTGAATGGATTAGTGTTCCTAATTGTCACATTACTATTCTAGTGGTCATGTACGTATATCACATTTTGTTTAAACTCATAGCATAAGTTATCAAAGATGCTAAATTTAAAAAGACACATAACATATGATCTAAAGGTGTTATATAGAGAGTATTAGTTGAGTTGAATGGGGACTTATATTGGTATTGGGATATAATTATTGATTCTGGATAGCCTTTTATTGAAACATAGGGCTCATTAGAATGAATGATGGGCATAGGGATTAGTGATAATTGGTAAGATAGTTGTACATCTCATAGGTGAATAAAAGAACTTTTATAAAGAGGGAGGAGATTCATGGTGTGTGTGTAGTGAGTGTGTAGAGTCCTATAATTCTTAGAATATATGACAGAGCGGGGTTTATTCTTGGTGAATGGAAGAGAAATATCCAAGAGATGTGTGATGAAATCTAGGTAAGGGTCATGGGAGTTGTTAAAGAGTTATAATTAGAATTCCAATGGGGTTTGGATAGGAATTTTACCCCACAAATTGAGTCCAGGGATGGGTATAGAATGGTGAATTTGGATGGTCCCTACATACCTAGGAAACAAGTAATTAGGTTTTTTTGGAAAAGTTACACTAGGTCGTGGGTCTATGTTGATGGATCCATTGGAAAGTGTAGTAATATATAGATGACTTGGGTGATATAGTATTGATTAGTAGAGGATGTAAAGGATTTAGTGGACCGAGTGGGCATCCTAATGACCAAGGAATGACTTGTATGATATAACAAGCTATGTATAATTCAAATAGGACCCCAGGATCAACTCATTTTTCTGTGATAGGATATGGGACATTATTTTATTGCACATGTTGGTGTTATGACAATGATTCTAGTGTGAGAGAGGATCCGAAGTCCTAAAATTTCCTAGACTCAGGTGTGTTGGGTTGTGTTGATTAACCATTCTTATATTAGGCTTGGGTCATTGAACTTTTCTAGAGTAGTGTTGAGATGAGGACCATCCTTGGTTGATTGGGTTGTGATGGGATGTGATACATTGATGATGGAACTCACTTGAATAGGGTTGGTTCATGGATGTAGACTTTCATAAGGGAATGGTTCATAGGATGAAATTAAAAATAACAAATGGACGTCACCTTGATTGATAAGGTAGAAGTTCAATATGTGGATGCACGAATTTTATTTATTCCATTTTGTAGTGGGTTCAGGGTTTTATTAATGCCATATCGTATGTGTTTTGATCTAGAATGGTTATTGATACAATAACACAAGATTATTGGACAATAAGGTTGATTTTTAAGGGTATCAAAGAATGATTGGTATGATGTTATGGTGGGTCGGTTAGCACATGGGGGGCGTAATCGGAATTTGTTTCTTGGTGGGTTTCGTGGTGGGTTTCGTGGTGTCCTGTTTATCACATAACCACCGAAAGTGCATGTTTTTTATTATATTTTGTTTCCTTCTGCATATGCACACATATGAAGAGACATATTATAGTTGATTGGTGAAAACAAAATGAGTTATATGTTTACAACATAAATAGGAAATCAAGTGCACATGATGATATTTTATCTTATTTTAGACACAACATGGGGCATGAAATAGATTGAGATGGGGAAGCTCAATGGGTATTAAATATTGGGATGAGGTTCAAGGATTGAAATAGGTTGTGTGTGTATTTTTCTTCGAATTGATTATTTTGTATGTTGGATCATTATATTTTGAAATTACAATATATTTTGTATGAATTCATCATATATGTTATAAAATGTGTTTATTATGTTCTCATACTCTCATTTGTATGAAGAAAGTTTTTTTTACCATTCATGATCACTTTGATGCTATGTGAATTATTTCCCTAATGTATTGTTTAAGCCCTCACCTCTAGTTTATAGCCTCTAGAATATGATGAGGTATTATTGAGGCTATATAGATATCTAGAATAGTCCGTGTATATTAAAATAAGTTAGAGACATTACATTGAACATTTTAGAGACAATTAACCCTTGAGTAGGGATTAGTATTCGAAGTCATTATACTAAAGCTGATAAAGGTGAGTTAAAACTACTAACACTAAAGATTAATATTAACTAAAAATAATTATTTTTTATTTACTACATGGATATATAAAATTAAGAGAAATCTTAATAAATATTAATGTTATTTTTAAATATATTATTAATGTGGATTAGTTTAATATACCATAGGTTCAAGCACATATAACTATGTGGAAGTTTAAGTTAAGGGGTTTCCATATCAATAGCCCATCATTGAGACTTTTTCATATTATATAGATATTTTACTTTATAATAGGCATATAATAGATATTTTATATATGATTTCATAAATCTATTTATAATCATTTTATTTTTTGTTCCTCGATACATTTTTTCTTTTAAGGGGGTTTGGGTTTAAAAAACATATGGGGTTAAATTTTAAATCGTTTCCTTAAAAAAAATTAATTTGTTAATAAAAATAATTTTCTCCTATATCAATATTATTTACACTATATCAAAAATTTTCATTCTCATTTTTAATGTTTATTTAATGCCATTTTTATTTTTCTTTAACATTATTTACAATGGTTTAAAAAGGAAATTTTATTGTTTTTTATATGGGTATTTTTGAAATTATTAATAATGGTGTGGAAATAATTTTATTGACATTTATATATAGATAACGTTTTCCTAAAACAATTACCAATATTTATTATTAAGAATAAACTATAAGATTTTATATTTTTTAATCGAAAATGTTATTCTCGTTTTTTGGTGATTTTTTAATAAATACACAAAGGAAATTATATTTACTCTTATTTTTAAAAAATATTTAGAATTATATCAAGAATATGTTTCCAAGAAATGATTACATTATTTAATTATTCTTATGATTCACTAGGAATATAATCTAATGATACCATCCACCCTCTTACTTTTGATTTCTTTAGATGGTCTTTTAATGTTGTTTTTTTTAAACTATTTATTTCCTTTGGTTAACAATGTTATGATGGAATTATGATTGACATAATGTAATTGGAGTACTTTTGATGTGTTAACGATAATTTTTTCTCCATTATGATTTTTTACTATACGTAACACATCACTTTCATCTTTGTCTTAATATCCCATTTTTTCTTTATGTGTATTTTATTTTATCTCATTGGTATATTTTCTATCATTATCAATTTTATATGGTGATATTGAATTAACGATATACCTATATGATGTTAGCATAAAGGGTACTTACTAAAACAATAATACTATTTATTTGCATGGGAAATAAATTCATTATTTATACTTATTTCAATATATATACTTTATTTATAAGTAAGGAGTGTGTATTTTGTATTTTATTATTTATTTATTTATTTGATATGTAGAATTAATTTTCATTATTTAGTGAAAGTTGGGGCCCTTAATTATATAATTCATTCATGCATATGTTGGTTTCGTAAGACATGATGGCATGGGAATTTGGAGTGTTCCTTACACATTTAAATTAGATGTCATGGAATGAGCGCCTAATTGTATGAGTAAGATTTATAGAATTTTGCATTTGACCACAATGAAATGAATTAGTATTGGACATGTGATTATTTATGTTGTTATGTTAATCATATAAATATTCTGCACATATTCCTCTTGATTATGTTAAATCTTACTATTATTTATTCATACTATACTAATCTCATCATTAATATTTTATGATAGTGTCATGTATATACTAATCATGCATCTTATCATGCATCTAATCTCATCAATTTAATTTCTTTTTTTTCTATGAGGAAACCCGAAGATGACATCAATTTATTGTAGGGGTATACAAAATGGAATAGTAACATTATCACTGGAATTTTACTTTGTGTTTTCTGTTTTCATTTGTAAGGTATGAGTTTTGTATATATCAAGTCAAAAAATTATACTAAAAATAAGATCCAATGTGATGTCATTTCATGATTTTTTTGAAAAATAATAATGTAGCCCCAATCTCTAAAAGGCTAGATTTGGGGTTGTTACAAAAAATATCTCAAAAATATAACTGTATTTAAAATCATTTATAAAGAAGCCTCTAACTGTGAATTGATATATAGAGAACACAACACAACACTACACTTTGAAGAATTAAATATTCAAGCATCATCTTGTATCAATGAATCCATTTTGGGAAGTTTCATCCATGATCAAACAACTTTAGTGTCATATGGAGTACTATTTCATTATAAAATATAAATTAGAGAAAACTTCTATTTTTAGTCTACATCATTAACATAAATTCCAAATGTTATGATCCTTACACTATTAAAATGATGTTTATTAAAAATAAAAATAATTATTATATAGGTCAGTCATGCTTACATAGATACAATTGATATTTACATAAAACCTTGACCATCATTTGGCAACATATTTTTCAACATAGTTTCCATTTTATCCAATGTCGAAAAATTCCGGATTAACACAATTTTTTTAAAAACATAATTGGTGAATTGAAAATTTATATATATAACATTAGACATTGAATATAGAATATGATCCTTTAACAAATTAATATTAATATATTTATCAATTCCCAAGAGAAGTGATAGCATGACTTTGATCTTAATATCTTCCATATTTGTCATTATGAACATAAATTTTTCAATTGATCATGTTAAAAGAACATACTATGATTCTTTAGTGTGCTTATTTACATAACGTTTCTTCTTTTTGTTGCAACACACACCCCTTTTACAAAAAAATAACACTCTACCATGTGTGGATATTCAATCATTCACACATCCTAACCAATATCAATCAATACTACCAAATACATCCAAAAATTCATTAATCTCATACTTCAATAAAATTTAATAAGTTTAATTCACCTATCTAAGAATAATTTTTCCTACCATATGATGTAACATCATTAGAGAACATTGAAATCTAGAACAAAGGGTGACAACATACATAGTATCAGGTATGGAATCATTTATGTATAAAAATCCCAAAAATATTTCTAAACACTATTGGATCAATATCCTTTCATTCCACATTTTTTCATATTTGGTTACAACTAATATGGTTATAAAAACTAACTATGAATCCTCCTTACCAAACCATTTAAAAATTTCATCATAATAATACCCATGAGAAAATTGATATGATCGATCTATTGAGAAATTTTTAATCCATGTATGTTTTTTATTTTTCCTTGTATAATCATTTGAAATAGATTCCTCATCTTCATTGATATCACTTTAAAAAATAATCATCATTTATAGAAAAAATTTATTTAATTTATATAAACAATAAAATGAGAGACAATCATTTTCATCATTATTATTGAGATTATTTTCCACTCTCCCTTCTTTAAATTTAAACTTCATAAAGTAGGAATCTAGCTCAAAATACCAAGACATTGGGGATTATTTTGGCCCATATAATTACATTTTCAACCTATAAATTTAGATCTCATATTCTAGTAGAATGATAATAGATAGTTTCACAATATAGATTGCCTCTTAGAACTCACCATTGAAGACGGTATTCTTGAAACCTATATGAATGATATCATATTTCCATTGTGATGTAATAGTGATACAAAATTCTGTTCTAGGATTTTGAACAAGTGAAAAGGCCCCATAAATGTCTACTCTTTAAACCTATTAATAACTCTTTCATGAAACCATGATTTATTTATCACAACTTCTATCATATAATTCAACATGTTTCTAAATAACCAATTTTACCACTGATTTTATAATCCATTGGTTTGGGTATAAAATCCTATGTCTGATTATTATTTATCTAGTCTATTTCTTTATTTATGAAATCAACACACACATGATGGTCTAATGATTCTTCAATATTTCTTGGTTAAATGTTTGAAAAAATAGGTATATGATTATTTCTTCAATGTTCTCCTAGTAAAAAAGTCATTTTATTGATCGGAATAGATATTTTAGACATTCAACTATCATATTATCATTGTATGAGGTGAGATAGTTTTCCCCTCATCACTAGAATTGATTGAATCATCATCCACACCATAACATTATTTGTCATATTTTACATTATCCCACTATTTAACAAAAATATATTCATCTTTCTCACTACTGAAACTTGTTTCAAAATGTGTATTTTATTTCATTTAATTTTCTAGAACGTTACCATAAATAGTGTAAAAGATCACCAATGTCTCCTTTTTTAATATTTATATCATCTTAACATGAACGATATAATAGAAAAATACTATCAAAACCAATTTAATAAATCTATCTAAAAATCACACCATTGAATTTGATTGTGTAGGGACTTAGAAACACTCTTATGTACATAAAGATGGTTTCTTCATATAATAAATACTATATGATAACATATTAGAAATTACTTTTCATTAAAATAGTTTTCTCATGAGAAATTATTCTCTAACATTCTTTCTCCATGAATAGTGAGGTGTGTCATGATCTATTAACAATGTCTAAGCCATCTTCATTAAACTTCTATTCTATCATTCAATTAAATTATATTTAATTTGGTTTATATGGTTTATTGATCTCATGAAAGATACCTTTATTCCCAATATAAACATAAAACTTCCCATTTGTGTAACTTATACCATTTTTATCTTGACTTCTTCAAAGAAAATCCACATTTGATCTCTTCACTTCCAGTAAAACATTTATACATTTTAAGATTCTATGATTTGCATTTATCAATAATAATTCATGTAATATGAGAAAATTCATCAATTAAGGAAGTGAAAACTTATTTAATTTTTTTGATTTCTTTCTCATAGGCTCAGATATATCTAAATGTATAAGCCTAAAGGGATGGGATTTGTGAATCTCACCACTCTTGTGTTGGTAACATGTAATGTTTCCATTTTAACATGTATAAAACATCTAGGTCCTTTATCTATTCATCATAGGGGAATAAAAGGAATATTTCCATGGTTAAATTTTAAGATACTCATATGACCACGATGACTATTCCTTTTTTGACACAATTCATTTTCTAAATTAATAATCAATTATAATGAATTATGAGTATTCACCACCTGACATTGGTCACACATGGTTCCTTTAATAATTTCCAAAATCCATCTATATTCAAAATGGATTACTAAGAAACAATATTTCCAGAGAATAAAATCATTACCATTATCAAAGATCACCAACAAACAAAAATATTATTTTTATACACTTCAATATACATCTTTTTCTTTTATTTGAACTTTTCAATTGCAATTTTTGCTAAACTGGATCCTTTTATTTTGTGTGAACCATCATTAAAAAAGTTCACTAAACCTTTTATTTAGACTTCCAAAATTTTCTATAAATTTGAATATCATATTATGTGTGAAGAATATCCACTTTTAAAAACCCATAGGCTACCCCCTTTTCCAGAATTATGTGTAACATCTACAAAAATATCAATTTTCCTTTCTTATACCCAATTTAAATTAATGTTTATAATTACTTTTGTTTTTACATATTTGGTTTGGTATCATGGTAATTAAGTTATCATCAAGGATACCTATATTGAACCTTATTTCATCGACTTCTTCGAATTGTTGAAATCAATTCTCAATATTTACTCCAATTTTTTATGGTTATTTCTTGATATCATATCATTAAGGTGTCTAAATACCACTCACATTATTATTATTAAATACTGTAGTTTAATAAGGCTTTTAAAAATTAAACCATAACATTATTTCCATGTACTAAAAGCCTCCATAGTTCCTAAAATATATATTAGCTTAATATTTACAACTAAAACCTTATTTATGATCATAATTTGACATGTGTTTTCCTTTGATTCGTATCCATCTATTTTGGTGAATTTTTGAGAAATACAATTATTTTGGACTCCTGATTACATATTCAATAGCATATTATTCTTCTCAATATATATAGAGTGGCTATTTTTTAGTTTTTAGTTCATGTATGAATTATGGGAGTTTACATTTTTGGTGAGTCATTATGTTTTTTCAAAAACATTATCTTCATCTCATGTTTCCTCACCTCAAAATTGAAACCATGATTTTCATAATATTTTTCATTCATTGAATGTAATACCAAATAGTGTTTTTGGGAATCTTTCTTACAATAAAATAAATATTCTTGAACTGAATTACGGATGTTGAATCTTAGCCTATCTGACCCCTTTTTAACGTTAAACTGTTTATAGTGAACATGTTCAACATCCTCCTCCGTTTCTAGAACATATTCTTCCATGTTTTTTCATTTCATTCTCATCATTAAAAACATATTTAAATCACTCACCTCTGAAAAAAAAGAACATTTATTTCTTATTCGTCTTGATAATACTGCTTGTTATTAGTATATTGATCATACCTTTAGAACTTATAGTCATTTTATTCAATAATATAAATTTTATAAAATCATTTCTAAATAATCTCTTTAGAATAAAATTAATATATGATTCTTCTTATTTATTTCTAGAATTTATAATTTCATCAGAAGTAAGATTTTCATTATGTACTATACTAATGAGTAACCTATAATTATATTTGTTACAGTAAGTCTCAACATCCTCTAAATCTTCACTAAAATTATTTTTTTGACACATAGATTAGAAGATTCAATTCTTATTTTTTGACAACATCCTACCCATTACTTTATAAATAGACATTGACTTGTCATACTTCTCATTATAATAAATTCATGGTGATCTATATTCATTATCACTATCTTTCTATTCCCATCAAACATATAAATTTTATTGAAGGATGTGTAATAGCTCTAAACTTGTTTAATTTTTGTAGAATATTCCATGTGTATTGTCTAGTGAATCATAATAATTTTCTATAGAAAAGTGGAATATGTTTAAAAAAATCTATATACTTTTGAAAAGTTATAGCAGGAATCTTATTGCACATAAACATTCTTCTTGAATTTTTTATTTTGAATTGTCTTTAATGACTAATTATTTATTTAACGCACCGTTGTTTTTGATAGAATTTTCTATACTCATCACATTTGTAATTAGAATACTAAGGGAGTCATATAGAGTAAGTATATTTAGATACGTATCTTTAAGAGTTTATGATTTCTCATAAAAACTATCAAGAAGGTGTATAATATCTTTTCAGACATATTTGCATCATTTAACTTCGTATCAGGGATCTTATCAGTGCTCACACATCCATTCACCCTAGTGAAGGACCAATATATAGATTCATCGATAGTAATTTTTATATTTTCATATTTAAATCTATAAATATATAAAAAATTCTATATTTTATTTAATTTTTTTATCATATATATTTTATATCTTTTCTGAGGTAGCACTAGATATTTTTATTCCTTTAACTATCAGAAATTAACTTTCTAAAAGATTGGGAAGCACAATATTTTATTAATTGACATATTTCACAAGATTTATTCCATCTAATGAAGTCATGTGAACACATTTTACATGAGCGATAAATCCATTTATAGTGACTTCTAGAAACATTAATATTATCGATAATAAGTATTAAAATATCATATCCTACCATAAAAAATAATTTCATCCCTAAAAAATATAAATCCCCTTACTATTGAGTGAATTTAGAATATTTATTACAAATAATGAGAATTAGTGACTAAATTAATTCTTATTTAACCTTCAAACAACCTTGACTCAAAAATTTATTTGATCTAATAATAATTAAAAATCCAAACCTAAGAACTATATGTTCACCATTAAATCTTTGAGTCATTGATCTATAATTATTATTTTTTTTATTCTAATAATATTATCCTAGAGTTTATGAGAAATGAATTTTTTGATCCCCTAGATGAAAAATAAAATAAGAAATTACACATAATATTTGTATGGTTAACCAATGAAAATGATTAGGAAAATCCGTAGTGTGGTCTAAATTCTTACTAGAACATAAGAAACACTAGATTCATCCTATGAGTTGAAATAATTAAGCGATATCCATGAACATGAATTGGACATTAGTCTCCTGATAATGCATTTGTATCCTATATTGTTATAATGGTGTTGAAATCGTTTATAACAGTAATAGGTACCTTCAGAAACATGATTCAATCGGTCGTAATTGAATTATTTTTATTCTCAACACTTATACTCATGCAACTATGTTCATCCTCCACTTCAATTTTATACCCAACAGTTTCGAAGAACAATTAATTCATATTATTCTTTCTCTCCTTCTATCTCTCTTTTTATTTATATAAAATATTTTTTACTCTAAACCATAACAATTATCCCTATAATTTCTGGAAACAATTATTATGTCTAATCTCTGTTGATATTCACTAAATATTGTTAAACATTATTTTTATAAAATAAATATGAAATTTAACCAAAATCATGACCATCTTTTGACCACATTTCATCCACACCAAAATTCTCATCTAGTTTTTTTCATAGTGATTGAATTTCAAATATTTATTTTTAAATTACCTCCATCATAGAACATGATATTATTTTATAAAAAAATGAAAAAACCCTTAAAATAAAAAAATTAACATTTAATTTAGTCTCTTTAGAAACATCCTCTATATAACATAATGATTTTTTAAAAGGTAAAACTATGTTTGATAGTGTATGAGATACACCACATTAAACTTAAACAAACCGTGATTATATTAATATAACCATTATAAACAAGAAATTAAATTGGTGGGTATGAATATTATTAATTAATTTATTAAATAAATATAATGTTTTCCTTTAAATATAAATTAATTCATTAATTATTATTAAATAACCAGACATTTTTAGTGAGTTATTTTATTATTAAAAATGTACATATTCTGCAAAAAAAAATTATTTATTTATTTTTGTGAGTATAATTTATAATTAATTTCTCTAAATTTTTTAAAATGTATTTTTCTTAATTAAATTAATTTTTTAAATCATTATAACAAAAATAACTGTGGGTTAGGTTTTTTTGTCTTAGAATATCGATTTCTCAGTGCGTAGTGTAAAAACAATTTCTGTAAAACAATCATTTCTTTTTAATGAACAAAATAAAAAAAAGTATAGTATTATTTTATTTTATTTTCAAATTAACACAATTATTAATTAGTTATATTTAACCAAATTAATTACATTTAAATTATATTTATACTGAATTTTTGTATACATTTATTGTTATGCATAAAAATGCATTTTTTTCTAACAATTGGTATAAAGTGTCTAAATGTTTATCCAATTTAATTACTTAAAATTACACCTAATGAGGATTAGTTTTAGTGTAATTTATATATAATATTACTAAAATTTTGAATTTATATTAATATAATGATAAATTCAATTCATAAATTTAATATATGATATTATTTTATTTAAAAAATGAATTTTCCAAAAAACTACACTTTGTCAGGATTATAGGTTTTATATTAAATTAAATTATTCTTCTTCTATAAATTTAATTTGATAAAATTGATTCCATCATTTCAATCTTAATAAATTATATTTTATTATATGGTAAAATTAATTTTTGGTCATAATGAATAGTAAACATATAAAATTAAAATTGTTATTCTGCAAACAAATTAAAATGATAAAATTGGGTACCCTATGTGTTAATGTGTATAAAAGGATTAAAATATATTTATTTTTAGTTTTATAGGAGTGAATAATATATATATATCCTCAAATAATTTATTTTTCAATTTCTGGTGGCACATTTCTTAAGAGACACTACTCATTGTTTAATATTTTTGGTTATTTACCAATATTCCCATCTGCCTAAATTATAGAAGGTCACCACAAATCCTCTCTATTAAACACTTGAAAAGAAATTTTTTCATAAAATTCTTATAAAAATGCGTTCCTTAAATGACTATGTAATTAAATTTGACATGTAAATGAATGTAATAAAAAGAATAATAATCTTGGTAAATCTTATTAAAAATTTAATTAATTAACATAAGTTTATTATTTAGTATGATACAAAACCTACGTGAAAAATCACACTCATGGTGAGGTATCTCTCTAAACCACCATTTTCCTTTGGGTTTTCACCATTCTCTCTCTAGATCACCATATCTTCCCATTTAATATTATGGATGTATTATATATTATCCATATATGTATCTTAAAAATATATACCTAACCTATATTACATTCTTATTATTGGATTATACATGCCTTATGTTCATTTAGAAAATCCATTCTTCATGAAACTTCTTCTGATTATGATACACGGAAATATTGTGCAACCCATTTTATTTCCATCGATAATTCATTTTTTTATTTCTTATTAATGATATACTTACATGGAACACATATTAATGTACATGAAATGAATTTGATGTGTGGTATCTAATTATATATCCATCCAATGCATTGTGTAATGGTTTAGTTTCATGAGACATCACGTATGAGATTAGGGACTGAATGAAATCCATTAAGAAGATTTATCCCCCATGTGATATTGTCTCGATGGATATCCGAGACATATGTTGATTTCATGTTTAATATTTCTACCACATTTCCTATGTTACCTTGATTTAGTTATAACATGTTTTAAGTCATTATTTTATCTAATTACTCATCGGACTTCTCTTTTACGAAATCATGTTATAGCTTTGACTCACATGTTATGTTTCATTAACATGTTTATTTTATTTCCATGATTTTTAGCTCACCCATTTCATTTATGGATTCCCTAGGATATCCTACGAAGTTTTTGGATTTAAAATGTTTTTATGTTCTAATTGAAGAGAATAAAATGAGGATGTCATATTTTAGTTTCTTTTAGATGTATTATGATCCCAGTCTTCCTAAGACAGTAAGCCTCACGATCGTTGGGGTTTTAATTATTGTATATTTATGTATAAAAACATAATAATAATATATGTAAAAGTAAAGGGTCACTATATGTGATATCAAAGAAAACACTCTTTATTTTTGGTGATAATGATTCATGTACATTAGTGAAATGCTTGGGGACAAAACTACAAATTACAATACAAGCCTGGATTTTTGTAAATTATTGAGTATGTGGATTTAATTAAAATTCATTCATTTCATGATATTACATGTTGATGTGGATCTAGAATAGTTTTACCGAGGGGTAGTAAATTCAAAAAGTCACATTGATTTAGTATTGATCATTATCGGGTGGATGAAAATTGGCCTTTCTACACACCTAGTTTGACACAATTGGAGGATATTATATGGTAAATTCATGAGATCATTAAAAACATTATTAAGGGAAAAAAATTCCCATAAGATTTTATATTTGGGAAGATATCGTGGATAACATATATTGAAACCAATAAATTCATATGTTAAGTATTATATATCTTCTATAAATTATCACTTTAATGTTATAGTTTCCCATTCATGTGTTTAATTGTTTCAAAATAATCATCCCAAAATTTAAATCATTTACTTCATGGATAGAAATAAGAGTAATTGATTCGACAACCAATGTGTGGGAAAATCCCATGATTGGAATTATAAAATTCCAAACCCATTGGGAGTATGAAATCAGAACTTCATGACAATACATTCTTAGTTAACATATGTTTTAAACTAAAACTAGAATAAGGAATATTTATTGAATACCCACAAGAAATATAAATTGGAAATTCAGCCCATTATTTGAAACAAAACCAAACTTTTATTTGATAATTTGATCCTTTAATCATGTAACAATGGATCAACTCTGTTGAAAATATCTTATTTTTCCTTCAATTTACTCAGTAAGATAATATTTTACTTCTTGTTTGTTTTATGTATTGAAACCCAGTAAATGGTATATTTTTATCAAAAATACAAAAAATTTAGGTAGATATTAAATATATGTAGTGCATGGAAATCTGTGAAAACAATTGAAACATATTATCTTAACACCATATAACTTAAAATGTAGTATGATATCCTTATCCTAACGAAAAGTAACGAAAATAAAAACATGGTGTAATGAGAAGAAATCAAAAGACTTTCACAGAATACCTATGAAATTTTGTAACATTCACTCAAAGTGGAAATCTAGATTAGTTAATCTTATGGTTCTCATGGAGAAATAAATGATAAAATACAGTTTGATTCTTCTGTATTGATGGAGAAACGTTATGGTGGAAATAAATTACAACATCCCACTTGTCAAAAATATGGGAAGAATCAAGCATAAAATTTCTTAAAGGGGAATATGAAGTGATTTTGGTGAAGGAAGAGAAGTAAGATTATTAGTGATTTCTCATAGGATAATCACATAGATTTAGTGGAAGAAATGAATTCTCAAAACAACCCTCAAAATATTGTGTAATTATTCAACTATAAGGATTAGTAAAATTACATATACTAATGAACTTAGATAATGTTTTTCAGTAAAATCTGATGACAACAACCTCGAAGGCCAATAGTGAAATGGGGAGACTATGCCATCACAACTATAGAGGTAAATCCAAAAAAATGAAGTGGTGAAAGTTATTCTAAGAATTAATTAATTAATAGAAAATTTAATTTTTGAATGTGGTTCTATGCATTCATTCATGTCACGCATGTTTAGTAAAACTATGTAGCCACCCCCACCAATCATGGAAGTTGAGTTATCAGTAATGATGATGATATTTTAAATTATTTCATTCTAAGAATACAAATCATCCATTTTCTTTATTTATGGGATAATCTTCATAGAAAATCTTATGATACATTCATTAGTAAAATTTATTGAAATTACGGGAGTGGATTGGATTACCATATATAGAAACAACATAAAAATCCAAGTGAAGGAGATGAAACTCTATATTGTGAATCGATATTAGATTCTATACAAGTTCAAGATAGATGAGGAATATTCACTGGTATAATCATATAAAGTATTGATATTATTGACTTCTGAGAAAGAATACCCTTCCAAAATTATTGATACAAATGAGAAAACATGTTGTATGAATTACCATTGAGAAGGATTATATTGATGTATTCCATGAATCATGTCCTGGTCTTCCTCCCGACCGAGAGGTATATTTCTCAATCGATATTTTACCTTGATATAATCTCATATTAAAGACCCCTAATAGAATAGAAAAAGTTGATTTGGTGGATCTAAACATGTAGTTACAGAAGAATATGGAAAAATGTATTATATTTGTGAATGCTTCACCATAGGGTGCACCTATCATTTACATCATATATAAGTATGTATCAATGCACTGATATATTTATTATCATGATCTCAAAAAAATCACAATAAAAAAACAATACCATTTAGAAGGTAGAAAACATATTTGATAAACTACATGGGGCTCAATATTTTACTAAGGTTGACTTTTGGTAAGTATACCACAAATTGAGGGTGAATAATGAATATATTACCAAAATCCATTTTCAAACAAGGTATTGACACTATCAGTTCAAAGTGAATCCTTTATGACTCACTAATTATCTATAAATATATATTTAATTAATGAATACAGTCTTTCTAGATGACCTAGATAAATTTTAGGTAGTCTATATAGATGATATTATGATATAATCCAAAATTAAAGATAATCATGATGAGCATTTGAATACTATTATGAATACCTTATGAAAGGAGAGGCTATATGAAAACTAAAAAAATATCTGTTTTTGATAATAGAAGTATAATTCATAGGGAACATTATCAACAAAAAAGTGATATATATGGACCCTTATAAGAAAATGTGAATTGAGATCTTACCCATACCAGCATCTATAATGGTGATTTAGTGTTTCCTCAGACTAGCTAGGTATTGTTGTCAATTTGTGAGAAAATTATCATAATTTTTAAACCAAATAACAAATAAAACGTGGAAGGGTGTAATGTTTTTCGTGACTTGTGAATGTGAATATATAATTATGGAGTTGAAAAAGAGTCTTATCGATGCACCAGTACTCATGTTTCTTTCAACTGGGGAAATATTTTACTGTTTAGTAATTCATCAAATTATGGTGTGGGTTCTCTAACAATGCTGAAAAAAATTTAAATCCTCTGACTCAATACAGTTGGGATTTCATGAGTAGAACTATCAAAAAATTGATCTAAAATTCGATATAGTTATATTTTTATTAAATATCAATAGAAATTATATCAATGGATAGATGTTTTAAATATACATATATCACAAGAGCCTAACATATATATTCATATATAAGGAGATTAATATGCACAAAAAATGATGGTTAGATTTAACTAAGGCCAATGACTGCTCAATACATTACCCTTTGGAGAAAAAGAAAAAACTGGAAGACTTTATTAGTAGAAAACATCCCATTACTCAATCCATGATGATAAAGTAAAGGGATATAATCTTCTTAGACATACAAATGATGTATATGTAATTAATAAAAGGGATTTCTCTCTACCTTAATCAATTAACTTCTCAACAATCAAATATTTATTTGATGGGGGAGGTCTAGGAATATAAATTCATTGCTATAGATAAAGATATTGAATATTCTATAGTTCCACATTTCATAATATGGAATTATATGTTTTGAATCCAAAATATGTTCCCCATAAAAACCTAAGAATATGTGGGAGCTTTTGAATGATTCATATAGCTCATCCATTTATATTCAATTGGGAATCACTAAGATGTATATATATCTAAACCCAAAACATTTTGTGGGGTAACATGAGGAGGTTGATTTGGGAATTTGTATCTTGATTCTTGGAACACCAAAAAAATCAATGTTTAACGATAGAAATCGAAGGTTATGATGAAACAATTCCCATTTTACTAATGAAATTGGAAAACATAACCATGGATTTCTATATAGGACTCCCCTTGACACCTAAAGGAAATAACAACATATAGGTGGTAGTTGATCACCTTAAAAAGTTAACAGATGTCCTTTTCACAGTGGAATGTATCACTATTAGAAAAATAACCAAGATATACATAAAATTATTTGTAGTATTTCATTGATATTCACTATACATTATATCTGATCGAGATATGATGTTTAATTCGATGTTATGAAGATTCATTTACCAAGAACAAGATATAAATGCAAGATTTAGATCTATTTATCACCCTTATATGTATTTTCAGTCCAAGGGAACCATCAAAACTCAAAATTATATGTTGATATGTTATTCAATGTCATTACAAGGATATTGGAAGAAACACCTTCCCCTTATAATGTTTTCATATAACAACCACATCTTTTCTAGCATTCAAATTTAACCTTGTGATGCTTTGTATGGGAATAAGTGTTGGAATCCAACATACTGGGATGAATTTTAAGAGTAGATGCTGATGAGACCTAATATTTTCCATGAGATTATAAATAAGAATTAAATAATTCATTGTCATATGAAATCTATGATAAGTTAACAAAAAATATATGTATACAATCATCGAAGAGACCTGGAGTGTATGTTCAGAGACAATTTGATCCTCAATATTCACCATGGAAGAAATTGATGATGTTTGGGAAGAAGGGAAAGCATAGTCCAAGAATCATTAGCCACTTTTATATCATTGATCACATTAGAGTAGTGGTCCATCGGCTAGAACTACCAACTAACCTATCTTAAGTACATTGTTTGTTATATGTATCTCTATTGAGTAATTTCATGCCAAACCCCCAAATATAATAAATCCAGTGGTTGTACAATCTTTTAAATACCATTCACATGAGGATTTTCTGATTAAGATATAATATTGTGGAGAGAAATCTATACGAAACAAGAAAACTCACTTGGTCTAAGGGCTATAGATAATCAATATGTTATAGGAAACAACATCGGAAACAGAAGTGATGAAGAATAAAAAGTAACATCTCCTATTTTAACCATAGACTGTAATAAAAATTTTAAGGGAGAAATTTCAAAAGGGGGGATGAATTTTACACCATGATTTTTTGAATGGGGAAAATATGTTCGATTGTGTTTGTAACACAAAAAATTAAACCAAAAGAAATCATGTTTATTTAATTATAACTAATAAAACCTATATGTTAAACTAGAGGTTATGAATAAAATTTTCTAATTCAACAAATAATTATAAAGGTTCTACTCAATTGAAATTTATTAATAAATTTTCTGTATATAATCACTAAAGTTTTATTATGTCATTGTATTTTTCTAATGATACATTTTCTTCAAAAATGAATTTTCAATCATTTTTTGAGTGAATATTATAAATAATTTATATAATTTAAAAAAAATTATTTCTCTAAATTAAAATAATTTTTTTAATTCAAAATATCTAAATTAACCTATGGTGATATTTTTGGATTTTTCAAAAAATATTGTTATTTCATTGAATTGTTGAATATACGGATTTTTTTAAATATTCATTTAGATTATTATAAATTAATTAATATAAATTTAAAATTATTATTTTTTTTTATTTAAAATTAAAATAATTAGTTTTATGTTATATTTTTTCTAACTAATTACATTTAAATCATATTTATACTGGATGTTAGTATTGGTTTATTCTTAGGTTTAAAGCACATTTTTTATGAAAACTATTTAAAGGGAATAATGATTCCCCATTTTAAATTAATTAATATAATACCTTATAAGGAGTTATTTAAATTAAATTTAAATATTTTATATCTATATTTTTTAATTTTTATTCATATTATTGTTATTTTTAATCATATATTTAACATAAGATCATATTTTCCTTGAAAATTTATTTTTTCAAAAAACATATATTTATCAAGCTTGTTGATTTTATTTTAACATAGATTAAATTACATCGATGAATTGAATTTGAAAAAATATATTAAATATTTTCAATAATCATTATTTATGATTTCTAATAAGGGGAACGTAGTTTCTAGTAAAATTTTATTGTAAACCCAGTTAAAAAAAAATTCCATACTAAAAAATTAAAACAGTAAAAGTGTTACTGTGATATGTATAATTTTTAAAATGATTAAAAAATAATTGTATTTAGTGTTAGAGGTGTTCTTAAGCCTTAAATTTCCATAAATTATTTATTTTTCAATTTTTTAGGAACCTAGATTTAGTGTGACTTCCTAATATTGAATTGTTTGGGGTATTTACAAAATTGCCACTCCATAATTATAAAAGAAAACAACATATTATCCCCATAAAAAACATACAATTACATTTATTTCAACAATAACATTACTAATTAAATTACTTCCTAAACACCTCTAAACTTATAATCCATTATTAGACAAGAATACCAATCTATGAAGTATTTATGTATAATCCTTCAGAGGTCATTTGCAAAGGAGGTATCATTCTTAATAGAAGATATTTGTTTTATTACGTTTTCCTCCTCTATATAATACTATACAACCTTGATGATATAATTACACTAGTATCGACCATATAATATTATTTTATTATTCTAATTAAATAATCTTAATCCATCCCCACTTCTATCAAATGGGAAACGAAACCGTCGATTATGTGGATCGAAAACCACCGCCTCATGAACTATGGTAATTCCAATTTAATCCCCGCGTCTCCTAGATATTCATGATATTCTATTTAATTTTTATAAATTTTATTCTTGATATGTTAATAATTAAATAATAGTTGTATATCATATATCTTCTTACCTTAACATCCATTAAAAATTAAATGGACTTTTGTGTGTATTAAGGATTGTCACCTCATTATGTGATGTGATTCATTTTTTATTATCGCTTCACATGGTTTATATATGTAATATTATTTAAATAAATATTATTATTTTTATTATATGACGATAATTAATTATAGATAAAATACCACATTTCTCATTTCAGAATTATTATTGTAAAATGGAGACGTTACTCAAACGTACATACAACCTACCATCTCCATGATTGTAACATAGTTCATTTTTCATAAACATATGTCATGATTGGTTTTAAAAGAAAAATTTATTAATAAAATTGATAATTTTTATAATAATTATAAATTTTTATATGGAGTAATATTAATCTCCTTGACCTTATTCAACACAGGAATGTGATTTGGTCATATGATCTGAACATTGCTAAAACATACGACATGAACCTAAATGAATAAGTAGTTTATTCTAGAGTGGTAATAAATAAAAAAACTAATAATAATAATTCAAATTATTATTATTATAGTATTTAATTAATATAAATTAATTAATCATAAAGATAAAGAAAACATGTGATGAATCATGCTCGAGTTAAGGGGTCACTTTAAACCACTGCTTCCATTGAGTTATGAACATTCTCTCTCTAACCCACCTTATAATTATCTTTAATATTATAGAATGATTATATATATGTGTGTGTGTCTCATTAATATATTTACCTTTCCGATTCCTCCTTCCTTGGATGGGGTAATACATTAATTATGCTCATTTCTCAAATTCCTTATTTAAGTAACCTATTTTTGATTATGATACAAGTCATAATTCTGCACCATATTTTCTTTACATGGGTAATTATTATATATATTCCTTACGATATATTTTCATGTGTGGAACACATATTCATGTACATGATATGAATTTATTGGGTGGGGCTATATTTATATAACCCTCGAATGCCTTAAGTAATGTTTTAGTCTCATGAGAAATCGTGTATGGGATTAGAGAGTGAAACTAATCCATTATGGGACTCTTTGCACCATGTGATGTTATCATGGTGGTTATAAATCACTTATTTTTATGTCATTTTTTATATTGTTATTTAATTTCCTAAATTATAGTGACCTGATAACACCATGTTAATTATGTTATGCTTCCATGTGATTGCTCATCATCCATCTATTTTCTGGTATAATGTTATACCTTTGAATCAAAAATTAGATTAACTTGTCATGTTTACCCACATACATGTATTTTTAGATCACCCCACTATTTTACATATTCCCTAGGTTATCAAATTCTATTTTAGTAAATAAATAGGATTTTTGATCTCATTATAGAAAATAACATGTCACAAAAAACCCCTTTATAATATGGAACCTTTGAACGTCAACATGATTCTAAAAAATCCATATTATGATGTTTTATCTAGGATTGAAAAAATTCAACATCATATGGATTATTATTTATTTATAATATAAATAATCTTGGAAAAAATATTATCAATTTTTATCAACATTAAAATTTCACATTGAAATGATCTTTATGTTGATTAAATTATGATTACATACCCTAAAATTGTTTCTTTTACATAGGTGTTCATCCCTATTATAATAAAAATAATATTTACCCAATTCCTGAATCATAAAATGATAGTTTTCATACCCAAAAGAGTGAATATTGTTCACTTAACCTCATATTTTTCCTAATAAATTTTCATCATATTTATTATTTTTTCCTACATAGTCTATTTTATCACGGGTGTAACTTTAGATGATCTAATTTAAAAGTTCATGTACCATATTAGGTCTTCATTATTCCTTATTAAGGTACACTATAAAGCTCATTTTCACAATATGTGGACCTTCATGACCCCTTTGAGGGTTCCCTTCACATATCGAACACTAAATCCTTCCAAATAAAATAAAATCCCTTAAAAATAAACTACGATAATGTTTATACAATTCAAAAAAATTTAAATCATGTCAGACATCAAATTCTATATAAATTTGAACATGATATATATATAAAATAACCATTATGATAACCACACCTCCTAATATCTTCATCGCTTTACACATTTTTCCTCATAAACTCAAAAAATTCCATAAAATATCTACTAGACTCAAATAATATTTCATTATTGAATAATTCAATGAATCTGTCCAAATAAGGCTTTAAATCATTATTAATGAATCCCATAAACACTGATAGATATTTCATCACAAAAAATGGGATAAAAAAATTAAACAAATACTATATTTATTATAAAATTAAGATGTATCTAGTATAGCATCCCAATGAACTCCTAGCTCAGGATATCGTGGAATAAATTTGATATAGGAGGATAAAAAGGATCCTCTTATCCTTACAAATAAGTCCTAATATTAAGAGGTGATTACTTGTACATTATCATCATTTAGTTTAAACAATTAGGGAAATGAAATATTGTGATTTCCTTATCATTATTTCAGGAAAAAATCGATGAAGGAGCATATATAATTCATTACGATTTTAGTTAATTTTTAAATTTTATTATAAATATGTGGGAATAATTATAAATTATTATGTATGTTTTTAATTAATGTAATATGTAGAGTTATGGAGGTTATGTGAATATAATATGCTCATTGGTTTATAAGAATATTAATATCCATATAATCTAAAAAATATATTATATTCAATTAGTGGATATGAATCTTTTCTTTTCTTAGATGGTGTTTTATTGATTAATTTTAATAAATCAATAATTTTCGAAACACAATACCTAAAGATCAAGACCTACAACATGCTGAGTAATGATAGTTCCAAAATATTTATCTTACATTGTAATGAGAATCCAAAATAATAATTATGTTTGGTGATTCATTAAAGTTCATAATTGTTTAAATTTCATGATGGATATAATTATTCATGTTCAGTTTTAAAAGGTATGATTTCATATTGATACATAATCATTTTTAGGAGTCTTGTTGAGTTTTAGTTAATTGGAAAAAGTACTCAAAACTCACAAAGTATATTTAAAAGTAAAGATCTAGATAATATTTTTTGAAAATTGGTGTATATAATTTAAAATTCTAAAACAAATCAATTATAAGACTAAATATTGATAAAAAATAGATGCATTGTAGAAGAATCCAAATGTTCAAGTGTGTGAATATGGAATTGGATGAAGATGTGTATTTCTATCGATTGAGATTTCAAGGGTAATTAATAATAAAATGAAGCATTGGAAGTCATAATAATATTTGAGATGTTTTTTGGATGAGGTAAAAGTAGAATCAAATGAAAATGTGTTATATAATCGAATAATCATAAGTCTATGAAAACTAATTAATAATATTATTTTAAAAATATTTAAATGAGAAGTATAAATTTGATGAAGATAATCAGTACAAAATTATATAAATATAATGAGTTTTTTCTTGTGATTAATGAAAAAAATATGGGATTGGTAAAGAATAAATAACAGGTATTGAAAGAGTAATTTTCCTGAGAAAGATTATTTATGGAATAATTATTCTGCAAATAATGAGATTTGAGTAAGCAAGAAATTCATAAATTAGATCCCTCATTATTAATATTTATTTGATTAATGTTATCAATATAATGATACATTGTTTAATCATATGTAGTTCCCACCCTATCCATTATATGACCTAGTTAAATAATCCAATAATGGATTTCCAAGAATAGGTTGTTACCCACAAGAATTGAGTCCATCCTAGTGCATGGGGGTGTTTCACATACAAGAGATAAATCACAATGAAATGATACTCTAATTTGAGGCATTTTTATATAATTGGAAATAAAAAACCCTCATATTTTAACAAGGATGTCATTGGAAAATATATTTTATGAGATCTAGTTTTTCTGGTGTAAACTATTGTTGTGGTATCATTTTATAGGGTCACATGTTCAGATTGATTAAGATATAAAATGATGCGAATATATTAACAATATATACAGTTTCTACCCTAATCAATCAATGAAATTCTCGAATAATCCACCAATGGAAAACCTGGAATGCATCGCTTCCCACATTTTGTGAGTCCCACATGAGTCATGGTAATGTTCTATGTTCTGATCATAAGTTACAATGACAAACTCCTCTAAAGTAATGCATTTTTCTATGATGATATATTCAAAACAATTGACATATAATGAATATTAATATTGAAAATATCACATCATAGTTATAGTGGGTGGGAATTACACTATAGAAGAATGTGTTAATAACACTTTTAATTTTTAATTTTTTTAATTTTATTCAATAAAGAATAATTTTTTTATTTCTAATATATTGATTAAAATTTAATTGAATGTTTTTTATGTTAATAAGTATATTGATAAAAAAATTCTCATGCGTGTTTAAAAAACGCTAAATTTGTAATGAATATTCTACCATTAATGATCTTAAGGTTAATTGAGTTATGTCTATATTTATTTAAGTGAAGGTGGGTTACAATGGAATCCGCTTAAAATTTGTAAATTTATTTGGATATTCAGATAGAATTTGTCAAAGAGATTCAATATACTATGTATAAAAAAATTTGGAAACTCAACTATATGTATAATGGTAAATTACAATTTATAAAACCAATTTAATGATAAATATGGTATTCTTTTTAAATGTAAAGTTTATTGGATACCCACATAAGGGTAATCTATGAGTTACACTTTATGAATAAGGGTAAAATTGATAAAAATTAATATTACTACGAAAATTAGGAGTTGAATATAGGTAATGAGAAAGTGAGGAATGTGCATCATGGTAATCATTACTTTTTTTTCTGAAATTTGGAAGAACATTTATATACATGAGGTTAAATCTGAAGATATTATTCTTATGTAAGGGTTTTTATGAGATCCGGGAGGATATATAAGAGTAATATTGACCCTATATCAAGGTAAATCAATAATTAAAAATCTATGTAGGGGTAATTCCTTGGTGAATTATGCAATAATATTTAATTTTTGAAGATCTTCTGCGCTTTTGAAAAACTTATATTTTCTGATGAAATAAGAAGATAATATAAATATTCATTATGTTGGTATTTAATTTCAAACAACATGATATAATTAAACATTTTCTTAGTTTATATTTATGTAATAGGAGGAGATGAGATTGGTCTACAGAGGATTTTTAGTTGGAATTTTGGTCATGATTGAAAATATATAAATACAATGAAATGGTGGAGTTGAAAATTAATGCCATTATATTCACTTTGAATGTTGTAGATCATGGAAACAAATAATAAACATAGTGACCTTGAAGTTTTAATAAATCTTATCATTCTTGATGCTTCATTATGTGTTACAGTGCGACTAAATCAAATAATAGAATATAAATTAAAATTGTTCGGAGAAGTCCATTCAAAAATAGTGATTCTGGTTTTTTTTAAAATATCGTATTAAAAAAATAGTGAGACAAAACCATTTCTTAGTTGAGGTTGTATTTACTTAACACTTACTATGATCTCTTCACATCACAAAAAAATTATGAAAACAAAAAATATTTTAATATAGGTTTGTTTCCCATTGAATAATAAAAATATAAGATGATGTTTGTAACTATTCTATAATATGATAATAATGAATACTTCCATGTGACATTTATTGATAAATCAAAAAGAATAAGGGAACATTTTTTTCATTTAAATGATGTAGTTATAGTCCTGTATGATTCACTCCATTATCACTAACACTTAGGATATCTTATATATAAGCGGTGTTTTTTTAATATTAATGTTATGATAAAAGGTATGATTTAATAAGATATTATGGATTTCCAATATCTACTCTTCTAGGTAATATTGATGAAAAAAATGATGATTTAAGTGAAATATTTCTTGAGGATATTGAAGAAGATGTATATTTTAAAGGATGATATTTCTGGTTTTTTTATGAGAAAATAATATGTAAAATATTCAATATCATTATCTTAATATATAGTCTTTGAGAAAATTAAGACATTGAGTGCTCGATTATGCAAGCCTAATATATCTTATTCGAGTTAAAGAAAAAATTAGGAGAGTTCGTATTGAATAAAAAATAAAAATATATATGTATTGAAGAATAATAAAGAGGGATCCAGTACTATAATAGTTTATAAAGAAAAGTAACAAAACAAGATATGTTTCTGGAATAGACTACTATTATATATATTTAGATAAATAAAAAAACTATCAATCTAAAAAATAATCATTTTTATATTAAAAAGAAGAAAATTTGGGGTATCCTATTGAAGTACTCTAACCAATGAATGATAAAATAATTTTTGTGTCGAGATAATTCCAAATACATGTTACTAAAATTAATTTATTATTATCATGACAAATCTTATATCTCTATCAAGATGAGAGGAAATATATTTCTTTCTTATTACCTGGTTAGTTATAGGATAACAAGTTCAACTCCATACCCTTGTTCAAAATTTATCTAATATAAATAAGGAATCCATTAACATTGTATAATATATTTTTTGACCAGGGTTATATCCATCCACAAGGATTAAAACATTATCATAGAATCACAGTGTTCTTATTATGTTTCTTTACTATGATTATTATTTTGTATACGGAAAAAATCATTGATAAATAAATATATACAGTTATTCACTAAAGGGATGAAGAGGCGAAAAGTGATTAAAATTTTCAATTGGATAAAAATTGTACTAATACAAATTCACTCATATTAGTTTTGGACCATCCCTTTTTGATATTATTATTTTTTATTAGATCACCATTTCATACATATTTTATATCATCTACAATTAATAAAAAATTTAATTTTTAGGGGGTTATATTCTAACATAACAATAATTTGAATACAAGGAGATTAAGGATCAATTAATGATTAGATTTAAATTTTATATAGGGATAAAAAATAAAAGTAGGAAAGATTTAAATGTTATAAAAAGAAAAAGAACTTCTGTTAAGAGGATAAATTTTTTTTTCAATGTTGCAATCTCGATAATGATAGATCCTACACAGATTACCATGTTTTGGTAGTAGAACCCACTACCATGTCAAAATACAATTTTCAACCATATAAGAGTTAATTCATTCATGCTATTAATAGATATGAAAAAGTTAATTTTAATAATTACTTTAATACTGAAAATTCACTAGTGATAGTAATCACATGGAAAACATTCTTTATGATGAACCAATTACAACAAAAAAAATTCTATATAACTAACCTAGATTAGTGGGTTTCTATAAGAATATATTATATAGTACAATGTATAATAAGATCATTGAGATTAAATATGTATTAGAAAACAAGGATGAAACTTTAGAAGAATGTTTATAGATCTGTGTAAAACACTCTAAGTATGTTGAGGACAATGAAATAAAGAATAAGGAATTTGAAGATAGTTTCTCCATATTTGGAATGAATGGATCATTATAATTAAAGAGAAATTAATATCAATAAAATTGTTTGATTAATTAATTAATTCATTTGTATAAAATCAAAATTCATGAATAATTTTAAAAATGTTCAACTAGATATATTTTTAAAGTGGATCGAAGAGCCTGGTCATTTGATGTAAGAAAAGAGTATAATGCCTGATGTTGAGTTTGATAAAATCAATAATGATGGAGGGAAAAATTATATCAGTCGATGTTGATAAAAACATCCTAAATATTAAATTCGTTAATCATTATGTTAAACATAAAAATAATTAAATAGTTTATTCTTGGTCTTCACAAAATGTTGAAATGAGGGAATATAACACACAAACTAATTCAAAGGATTATTATGATAAAATATCTCTATATTGGGTAAAAACCATCCCAAGATAAACTAATAATCATATTTCAGAAACCTTAAAGTGAATAATATCATCTACTTCTTATAATATTTTTTCCCTAAATTTTTTTCCATTAATAGTTCATGAATATACTAAAAATTTTTATTAAATTAGATTAGAGAAAATCTTGAGAATACTACCCCTACATCAAGGGAAGTTGGACGATGGAATATGAGAATATTATCCCCAAATAAAGTCTAACCAATGGTTGAGAATTCCCAAAAAAAATTATATTCAATTAAAAAAATTATAGAGAGTATTAAAATAATGGAATAAAAACTAGAATTGTATGATAATGTTGGTATTATAACAGATTTGGTTATGGGGAATTGGAACATTATTACAATCCAAAAATTGTAGAAGTAATAATGTAACACATATTAAGGGTGATAAATCCATAAAAAGAGGAAAATTTATATATTAATAAATATAAATCAATTACAATCAAAATAGGAATAATTAGAGAAACTTTTTCTCACTGTCATGGTTATAGTCATAGGGATGGTGCATGATCATCTCAGGTTGTATCAAAAGTAAATGGGAAGGCCATGATATATTAATCTATGAATTATGATTATATTGACTTGTAAATAATTTCAAATAATTAAACTGAATAGAATAATCCTAGAAAGATAACAATTAAGTATGGTTTGTTACCCTTAGGCAGTAGCCAAAAAATGAATCCATCCAAAACAAATCAAAAGAACTCAATGATGATTGAAACAACTATGAGAGTGATCTTCTTTTATTTTTGAAGAAGGGGAAACACCAAGTAGACACGAAAAAAATTGACGGAGATGTGCATTAAAGGAATAATTCATGAGAATAATGGTAAATCAATCATATCATAAAACATAATGTCTAATTTTCTATAAAAATATCATAAAATGCATTTGGAACAACCAAGAATATTGAATACACATAATGGGAATTTGTTATCTTTTTTCCAATAAATTTGTATAAATCAATAAGGTTAGGATAAGAAAAAGAAAAATATTATGCCCAAGGAGAATAAGTTGCCTTATATAAAGTCCATGAATTTCGATAGAATTTATTCACAAATGTTATCCAAAGGGATTCACAATTGTTAGTTGGGAGGTGTAAGAAACTAAGGAAAAACTAAAAGGATTATTTAACTATCATAGAAAACTAAAAATTATTCCTACAAAAATAAAATTATTCTCTTAGTGATACATGATCCTTGATGGATCATGTTAAATTGAATATTGTTTATAATAATAATAGAAATGTTTCCATGTTTCCAAATACTATTTTAAATTCAAGAAATTCATGCACAAAGAGTTCATCTAAACATATAGTTGAGAAGGAAACAATTTCATGGTTGTGAAAAAAAATTAATATCCCTCATGACAACTCTATGCATTCCCATATTATTTTTTTCATGTGATAACTATAAAGGGGATCGAAGGTGAAGATGGTTCTAAAAACGGGAACCAATAAATTGATGTTTTATTGAATCATCATTCTAGATTTTAAAATTAATTAACCATCAGTGTATAAATTATCATTTGGAATTATAATGAACATTTGGAAAATTGATCTACCTTGGTGAAGAGGATACGAATTGTTTCAACTCGTGGGAGATAAAGAGATAATGTACATCAAGAGATTCTATTCTTATTTATTCCTTATAAATAAGAAATTTATTAAATTTTTTGTAAAAAATGTCAACAAATGTTATGTATTGGTAATATATCGTCCTTTTTTTATAAGAATAAAACTCCGATATTATAGGGGTAAATTATGTTTATCATCAATAGAAAAATGTAAAAAATTGTAATAGTTACATGGTTATATGTGCTCTAAAACCTATTAGCTATGTGTTGGAATATTTAGTGTGTCTGTTGAGATAATTTTTGGTATATTAGGTTATATTTCTTTAAAATGGATATAACGATCAACTAATAGTTATTGAAATATCCGAAATAATGTTTTAACATCCTTTGAATAAATATGTAAATAATTGTTTGAGATAGTTGTTGGACCCATGACAGTCTAGACAATAGACCAGATACCCAACTTCCCACTGACACGTTGGATGCACTTTGTGGTTGGATAAATGATATTCAACCACGGGTTCGATTCATTAGGAAAGTGAAATAAATACCTTGGTGGCTAGGGGAGATATCCAAGATACTCAGTCCATTTGGGTGGCTCAATGGAGTACAAACCATTAGTTAGTGGGTTGTGGGGTATCTAGAACTTAGTTTGGAGCTTCACGGTTCCAACAAAAAGGAACCATTTTAACAGACATATTCCAATAATTGGCTCGTACTCTATACCACGCCCCGCTCCCGCTAACTCGTGGATTGGAAGAATGGATAGTTATGCCTCCACATGGAAGGTGCTATCCTAGGGACCCACTAGGATTTATCTTGCCTCTACCATGATTCAAACCTAGGACCGAAGTAATATCAACCAAAAAAGAGTGTCACGAGTACCACTACACCATGTGGCATAGTAGTAGCAGCGACCCTCCACGATTGGTTAAATTCTTGTCAACCCCATGTTAAATTCTACATGGATGCGAAATAAACCCCCATATGGATATGGGATAATCCTTAATGCTCATCCCAGTTTAGAAGCCCAATTAAGGGCCTCATTACCTATGTGATGGTGTTGGGGAGTATCTTGTTCAATTTTCAGGATCATCATGGGTCCAACAAAAATGATCCTTTGTGGACCGATGACGCTCCTGACAACGGATCATAACCACCCCTCCCACTAACTTATGGACTCGAGCTCTATGGGCCACAGAATAGTGGATTCTCTAGACACATATATTCAGTGCTTTTTATTACCATATCATGTGTACATTTATATATACATGATGATTTCTTAACATTGTAGTGTAGACTTTTCTATATCCACTATTTAATGGTAATGTTCAAAGATTAATGGTTGTATCAAAAGTTTTTAGCAGATCCCTAGCTGTAATGAGAACCTTGAGATACTATGAAATCAATCTTAAACAAATGTCTTATAGTCTTGATGCATCAAACTAATTAGACACAGTTGATTTTTGACTATCAGGTCTAGGGGGCTCGTGAGCATTAAGACTGCTTCTCATGAAGTTCGCACTTTGTGATCTCTATTACTGAGATCATGGGGATAAACCCCCAATAATAACACCACATGTTTTTGGTGTCATTGGATGTTCTTATCTATGATATTGTGTAATGGTATCATGGCTTGTGATCATTACCAATGTCTTCCATTTGATTTCATACTTTGATGCAAGATGAAAACCATGATATTGAAATTATGGTGAGGTAATTTATGTTGGGTGTATCATTGGTGGAACGAAAATTGTCTAATGATCACGAAATGAATTTTTTCTTCCATGTTAAGGATGTTATGTATCTTGCGCCATGATGATTAGGATGTTAGTACCTTGATAATTCCATTGAACTGGTAGTCCAAGGTAAATTATCCCATTTATAGCAACAAATAATAAACTACGAAAAGTAAGATGAAATGAGGGTGCATCCTAGTTTATGAGATGTTAAGGAAAAAGAGATTATATTACATAGTGTTTGTTCTTACGTTGGTGGGTACTGATGTGACAAATCTTTATCTCTTTAGGGGCCATAATGGGTTGTTATATCATACTCTTGGTCTGTGAACAGTTTTCACTACTATCGATGTACGGGCCTAGAGGGTCACACACAATAGCATATTCAAGAATCTACCCTATTCAGTTGAATTGGTATATTTGACATGGTGGATCCCACCACTATGGGTCAAAAATTGTCTATGTATAAATGATCACTTATGAAAATTTTCTAATGATCACGAAATGAATTTTTTCTTCCATGTTAAGGTTGTTATGTATCTTGCGCCATGATGATTAGGATGTTAGTACCTTGATAATTCCATTGAACTGGTAGTCCAAGGTAAATTATCCCATTTATAGCAACAAATAATAAACTACGAAAAGTAAGATGAAATGAGGGTGCATCCTAGTTTATGAGATGTTAAGGAAAAAGAGATTATATTACATAGTGCTTGTTCTTACATTGGTGGGTACTGATGTGACAAATCTTTGTCTCTTTAGGGGCCATAATGGGTTGTTATATCCTACTCTTGGTCTGTGAACAGTTTTCACTACTATCGATGTACGGGCCTAGAGGGTCACACACAATAGCATATTCAAGAATCTACCCTATTCAGTTGAATTGGTATATTTGACATGGTGGGTCCCACCACTATGGGTCAAAAATTGTCTATGTATAAATGATCACTTATGAAATAAATAAATTCATTATATTAAAGTTATCAATAATGTGTATTGAATTTTTTTATTAAATATATTTTCATGGATTAGTGTAAATAAATGAAAATATTATGTGAACGAATATTAGTTTATTATATCAAAGGTTCATTTAATATTTACAGGTCTCTAAGCTGAGTTAATGGCTTGGGTAGTATCAATTAATTTATTTTTTTATAACAAGGAAAACAGAGAATAATAATGAATTATATTTTTCACTTAGTTCACTACAAAAAATATTATTTATATAATGTGTTAATTATTCGTGGGTTAGGTTGACAATCTAGATAATTTCATTTCACATTATAAGTAGATGAGAAGAGGTTTTTTCCAAGGACTATTTTATGGAATCTCTTTCCACTTTTCTCTCCCATGCACTAGAGAGAGAGAGAGGGTCTGGATCTATGAGCTCGAATCAAGCTCTCTCTGAGGCATCACATGATATGCCATTAGGTGATCGTGAGAGTATCGAAGGCATTATCAGATCTATGTGCTAACACCTAGTATTCAATTATCAGCTCTCTTGGTGATTTCATTATGCACGTGTGGATGATCAGATGGATTCAACTTCAGATTCTTCAATCTGAATTCGCCAATGAAGAGCAGACATCGAGCGTGCCATTAAATCTAAACAAGGTTTTTATTTTTTTATAAATTTTTCCCTAAACCAATTTACATATGATCCTTGGATTTAATTAGTGATTGATTCACCGACGTTGATAATTTCATTTCGTTCGTTGGTGAATAATTTTAAAATTTTCACTTTTGGGCTTCCATAGCGTGTCTAGTTCCATCAAGTGATATCAGTGCCCTTTTCATTGATTATAAGACATTAAAAATTAAATTTTGATAAACTTTTATAGAGGGAATCGTTACGGTCTCAATGCCATAGACATTGTCTTAATCCGATATCAAAGGACCATTATGTGGTCATCTGAAGTTTATGTTCAAATTTAGAACTAGTTATTTTATCATGTTTCTATAAAAGATCATCGGGTGGGCCACTAATCAATAGAAAAGTATAATCTGAAACTGGTTGTTATATTATATTAATAATACTATAATATTAATTATTTTTTATAATATTAATACAATTTTCTAAACCAGCAATTTAGGTTTAGAAAATTTATCAAAAGAAGGAGTTCAAGGGGTTACATGGTTTCAATGGTCCAACAAAAAAATGCGTGGAATTAATAATCAGAGGTGGCTGAAAATCAGAATAAAATGAAAATAATTAAAAATGCATTTTCTTTAACAGAGGGACCACCTTTTTGTTTCTTACCCACAGAGGTCTTGTCCTCTGGGTAGCCCACCAGATCGCTCACCCCACGACGTGGACCCCACCCTCTAAGTCCCTCGACGCGAGCCATGTCAGTCCCCACCAACGGTTCATGTCTACCTTCCCTCGGCAACCGTCGACCACCCAGAAGTTATGTCTTCCACGCTTTCTCTCGGATCTGAAGTCATCCCCTCCAACTCTGAGGGACTACGACAATATTTTTGGCATGACCTCGTTTGTGCCACCATTTGGCGTCACACCTCGATTCCAACCAATGCAATGCAACAACACCCCATCTATAGAACCTCCAGAAAGACCAAATTTGATGGCCCATGTAAGGTACCCATATTTCCGGTTAGATTGGACTCATATTGCTGCATTAAAGGTCTGTGGGTATTTCATTCCTAGAACTGGCATAGGCAGGCCTGCCAGGTCCAGATCACCCCTGACCCGTACATGCCCTATTTGTGGGTTATGAGACCCTGGTAATTTTATTATAATAAAAAATTAATTAAAATAAATAATTTAATTTCAGTTGAATATTAAATTAATTAAATATTAATTTTTGGTTTATAAATTAAATCGGCATAAGTTAATTTAATTTTTTGTTGTATTTAAATAATTAATTTATATTATTTTATTTTTAAAATTATATTATTTAATTGGGACTGAACGACATATATATATTTAATTAAAACATATAGTGATATTTTTAATTCCATTAAATGCCCTCCATTTATGTTAATGATAATTTAATTTAAAAGTAAATTTATTATAAATATGCGAGTCAATGAAAATTGACTGATCATGATCCATATCATGTCCAATGCATGTTTGGTGCATTTTATTTATTTATTTATTTATTTATTACATTCTAGTTTGTAGTAATTAATTAGTAAAAATTGATATGTGTGTCATCTCATGTGTTGTCATAAGTATAAGGACATGTGTGTCCACTTTATAAGCTATATTTCTACTCCCAAATTCCCCCTGCCTGCGAGCAAGTACTATTTCATAATGATGAGACAAGGAGTAACACACACAATTCCTTGTGATGGGGACGCACCATACAGATGTTGTATGCATTAGACGAGCATGTACTACATTTCGAGTCACAATTGATGCGACCCAAGGTATTACCCCTAGGGTCTTGGGTGGTCTGTTATTCACACAACAAAACAGTCATTAGTACTTTCTCATGATCAGGTCTCCATTTTATTTTTTGCATGCTTTATTATTTTAGCATATGTGTAGTTAACAAACGAACACATAGAATAATTATAAATAATCATTCATAGATATAATGAACATGTTACGCATTAGATTTTTCTATTTCAGGCATGTTCAGTTGTGAGTATGATCACATAGTACTTTCTAATAAAATAGAAAAAGATTTCCTTCGTGACATTTAAAATTCTAAAACCCTCAAATAAATGTTATGTCTAATATTCTTTATGTCATTCAGATTTTGAAAAAACTGGTTTTGTGGGGTGCCGATCATGCTAAAGATGATGGTTCCTCACACTACCAGTGAGTTCTAATGAGAGTGCTAGGTTGACATTACTAAAATTGCAGCAAATAAATACCCAAAGACATCTTGCTATAATTTTAGATGTAATATTAGAGAAAATTAAATTGCCATGACCCGTATTTGGGGCCCAAGCCATGACTACCCCAAGCCTGCCTGCCATGGCTAGGGGCTGTCAACTAGCACCAAAGGAAAATCACTGATAAAAATGGAAGGCATTGCCTTTTAACCTGTAACACACACATAGCCTGAACACAAGTAGTCAATGAAACATGTACTAAAATAGAAAAGTAAGGTGTGCTGAAAGTAAGTGGGCTAGTATACAACCCCAACTTAAAAACAAGTATAAGTATAAGTAAAAATGGAAAATACCTCTTGGATCATCCACCAGCAAATCCTACCTGAAGGGTAGGTACAGAACTCGATCAAATAGTCTCTACAGTACGTCCCTTCTAGTCCAGCTCCAAGCAGCCTTCATCTGTCACCCTCTTCCACGATCACTGATGTTCGTCGTCTGCAAAGAACAAAACAAGGTGTGGGCGAAGACCGTGCAGGGGGGAGTATGACAATACTTAGTAAGGGACCCCGAGACCCCTGAAGGACTCCTAGAATCCACAATGGATAAACCAAAATAGAAAGATACCATCATGAAGTATCAACCAACACTACTTAGTTATATTCTCATACATATACCTATGTTACCAGTCTCAGTCCAGCTACAACTCTCCAGCCCAAACACAACCCAGTCCATAAAGGAAGTAAAGTCAATCACCATGATGATAATGGTTGAAAGACATGACTCAGCTCACCCAGGTATACATCTTTCATAGAGTGTTAGAGAGGATAAAATATAGTCACTGATTCATCTATGCTGTTAGACCCACATAGGATACAGGATCAACTAAGCTGTCAGACACGCATAGGACACATGACCAGCTATTCTGTCAGACCCATACATGCTACAGGAACAGAAGTCAGAACGGTCGGACCCATGGAGGATCCCGGTACCGTAGTCATTGCTGTCGAACCCATCTAGGATTTTGGTACAATAGTCATCGTTGACGAACCCACGTAGTATTCTGGTAGAGTAGACATCACAGCCAGCTCTAGGGTTCCCGCACATAGCACGCTTGATTCCGGGAGGGTCCGCTCCTCGATTCAAGTGTCGATACATCTACTATAATGATGTTCTGAGTTTATGTATCCCATATTTCACTCTCATCATAAGGAACCCAACGTGATAGACGACGCGTCAATCAGACACTCGGTATGGGAGTTTTTGGCATTTCTGTTCCAGGGGCCCGATTGGATTTATGCTCGATCCAAACCCGTTCGTTTTTCAAAATTGACCAAATCTCACTTATAGTATCACAAAAGAACCGACTCATCGCGAGGGTACCATTGCCAAGACGACGCATCGATCGGATGTGCAGTCTAGGAGTTGTTCATATTTAAGCGAAGACGGGCCCAACCCGTCAATCCTAGTGGGCTGGCGGGTCAGCCCGACCTGGCTTGGCAGGTCCAACCCGATGGGGCGCGGCCCGCCTACAGACTCGGCCCACGTGGGCCTGCCCGGTTTTCTTGGCGGCTCCAAGTGGCGCCACCTCCTCCCTTTCCCGGCAGGCTGGTTCAGCTTGGCGCATGCGGCCCGCGCAGTGGGTCGCCGTTCTTCCAACTCGGAGCCTACAGGCGCGAGGATTCTCCATCCCGGACAGTCGTAGCCGACCGGTTCGCCCAACCAAGTGTCCCGCGGTTTCAAGCCACAGTCTCCCTCCATGCGGCGCCTGCAGGCACCGTTGTCTTCCACCGAGCTGGCCAGTCGGCCGACCGGTCGTCCTGCAGTCTGGCTCCACGGCGGCTGACTCAGTCGGCCACCTCCGCACCTCCACCGCGGTGTGATGATGTTGCGAACCTGCTGCCCTCTGCGTTGTACGATGGCACCGCGCCACCTCTTCCATGACCCAGCGTGGCCGCGACATTTGGCTCCACCGCACGACACGACGGCGCCATGCTTCTTCATCCGTCGCGGCCCTCTTGGCCACGGTTCCTCCTCAACGCGGTGGGATGACACTGTGCCCTTTCGGCTCCGCCTCCAACGTCAAACAACAAGAACCAAAGGGGGGGTGTTGGGCCGTGTTTGTTCGGCCCACAGCCTTCACATTAGGGGATTTCAATTTGGAGAACGACGAACAAAATAAATCATCGAAGAACGAGGGTATAATTTTATTCATTTAAAAATAAATCAATCCCCCAACCTCGATTCAAAGTATGTTGTCGATGTGGCGGAAGAAAGGCGTCGCGGAAGACGGATGTCGTTCTATCAACATCGGTGGGAGTAGAGCGTGGCGAAGTCTAGTTGAGACGACACCCTCGGTGTACTACATGGTGGAAATGCTTCCATTCCGTGCTCCGGTTGAAGAAGATAGAAGATGTTGCTTTACGTTCTTTAGTGACGTGGAGCGTTCTTCATCAATAGGATGTCATTCATTCCAAGAGTTCTCCCAATCTCTCCAACGATTATGCCAACCCCAAAATAAAGATTATGTTCCATTATTTTAATGTTGGCATAATGGATTCAAAAGAATTCAAACACTCAAATTAAATAATTATGTTGGTTCACTTAATTAATAAAATGGAGTTGGCCAGAATTCCAAGGGATCCAAATAATATATTACAGTGTGTGTTGGCACATTAATGGGAAGTCCAAGAGTTTAAAGGGGGTTCAAGGAGATTTGAGAGGTTTGAGCTCATGTGGGACCCACCAAATAATATCCTCCCATGAGAGGTTATATGGGGGTGGGCCCCACCTCCAACTTCCCCTTGGAGGATAAAACCACCACTTAAATAAAAATATGTCACATATATTTTTTATTTAATTTATTAAGAATCCCCAAATATTACCTTCCACTCCCGATAAAATGCAACTATGGTAAAGGTATCCTCAAGAGAATACCGGTGCTGTGAGTTCAACTGTGTCCAAGGATTTCAATTCCGAGCACTGGTTCAAAAGATAGAAAATCCCAGACGTACGTTTACTGAACATACTCGAAAAAAAGTTCGAAAATTGATTTAGGGCACACCGGGCCTCGGAATCATGCGCCGTCAGAAACTGTGGGCTCATAAAATTTCCATGTATTAAAGAAAAAAAAATTCATAGGTTTTATGGGTCTTTACAATCTCCCCACCTCAGGGCTTTACATCCCCATAAGATACAACCACACTAAGGAAACAAATGGGGGTACTGAGCATGCATCTGAGACTCCCAATCCCATGTGCTCATATGGAGGTTCCCATGCTTCTAGTGAATGTGCACCAGAGGAATCGTCCATCCATGTTGTACCCGCTCCTGTCGATCCTAAATCTCCACTGGAACCTTCATGAATGTCTCCCCGCCATTGATGTCCAGCTCCCCATGGTTGATGATGTGGGATGGTTCGGTACGCGTCTCCTCAGCTGAGATACATGGGAGACGTCGTGTACCCGGTGCAACTGAAGTGGAAGGGCCAGGCGGTAAGCCACCTCACCTACTCTACCTTGGACCTGAAAAGGTCCAACTAATCGCAGAGATAACATGCCGCCTAAGACAAATCTCTGTAGACCTCATCAAGGTGAGACCCGTAGGAAGATGTGGTCTCCATCCTCGAACTCCAGTGGTCTCCATCTCCAATCATCATAGTACTTCTGTCTTCTCTGTGTAGTATTCATCCACTCCTGGGTGATCTTCACCTTCCCACCGTAGCTTGTACCATCATTGGTTTTACAAGTACTAACTTCCCTGGGTTAGTCCATCACAGTGGTGATCTGCAAGGTCGGTTGTACAGTGCCTTGTAAGGTGCCATCCCGATGGTGAAGTGGTAGCTGTTATTGCACACAAACTCCACAAATGATGGGATCCTCCCAATTACTACCAAAGTCAAAGACGCATGCACGGAGCATGTCCTCGAAAGTCTGAATGGTTCTCTCATTCTGACCATCCGTCTGAGGATGGAAGGCGGTTATCAAACAAAGCTGCGTCCCAAAATCCTCTTACAAACCCTTCCATAGCCGAGAAGTGAAACAAGCATCTCTATTGGAGATGATCGTAGATGGCACACCATGAAGTAGTACAAACTTGTGTACGTAGAGGCATCCCAAGCTCTCTACCGAGCCCTGCTCTCGGATCGGTAGGAAGTGGGCCGACATTGTGAGTCGGTCGACAATCACCCAGATAGAGTCGTGTCCTCTAGATGCAAGTGGAATTTTCATCACGGAATCCATGGATATCGCATCCCACATCCACTCTTGGACCTCTAAGGGCTGAAGAAATCCTTCTGGAACCTGGTGCTCCGCATTCAATTGGTGACAAGTGAGTCATCGCGAGACAAGCATTGCTACCTCCTTCTTCATACCCAGCCACCAGTGTTGTCTTCTGAGGTCCTGATACATCTTATCCACTCCTGGATATACCGCTAGAGGGGAAGTGTGTAACTCCCTCAACATCTCCTCTTGTAGTTCAATTGGTACTGTGGTATGGCCTCTGATGAGGATGACGTGCTCTCCAACATCATAAAATGAATCGGGTGCTTACCCTGAAGATATCTGAGCACGTTGCGTCTCACAGTCAATGTCCCCACGCGGTGCCTCTCTGACTCACTTTAGAAGTGGAGGAGTGACTGTGAGAGACAATACCATTCCAAGGAGTATAGACTATCACAAAGTCATAGTCTTGGAGGAACTTGAGTCATCGTTATTGTCTCAGGTTTAGGTCCATCTGCGAGAAGATGTACCTGAGACTCTGGTGGTCAGAGTAGACTTTAAAATGCTCGCCCATTAGATAGTGTCGCCACATATTCAAGGAAAAGACCACTACTACTAACTCCAGGTCATGGGTAGCATAGTTCTGCTCATACTGTCTCAACTTCCGTGAACCATATGTGATCACTGCTCGCTCCTGCATCAGGACAATCCCAAGTCTGGTCCCTGATGCGTCCCAGTAAACTACGTACCCTACGCCCTCCTCTGGTAGCCTCAATATGGGCGCACTAGTCAATCTATGCCTCAGCTCCTGAAAGCTCTGCCAGCATCTATCTAAAAACATGAAGGGTTGACCCTTCTTCTTCAATTCTTAAATCGGTGCTAAAACTCTAGAGAAGTCTAGAAGAAATCTCTGATAGTACCCATCCAGTCCCAAGAAACTCCACAACTTTGTCACACTCCTGGGTGTCTCTCAAGAAAGTACCGCCTCGATCTTGGATGGATCCACTGCAACTCCAGCCTCCTAGATGACGTGTCACAGAAAGTGAACCTCTCGAATCCAGAGCCGGGTCTTCAAGAGCTTACCATATAGCTGGTGCTCTAGGAGTGTATCCAGTACTACCCACAAATGATAGTCATGCTCCTCTACAGTAGTCGTGTAAATAAGTATGTCATCAATGAAGACCACGACAAAGAGATCGAGGTAAGGCTATAAGATCCTATTCATGAGACTCATGAACACTACTAGAGCATAGGTTATGCCGAAAGGCATAAAAAAGAACTCATAGTGGCCATACCAACACCTTAAGGTCGTCTTCTACACATCCTCGTCTCAAACTATGAGCTGGTGATAGCCTGACATGTGGTCTATCTTCAGGAACCATCGTACTCCCCTGAGCTGATCAAAAAGGTCTTCAATCCTCAAGAGTGGGTACTTGTTCTTCACGGTCATCTAATTCAGGTGATGGTAGTCAACACACAGTCAGAAGCTCCAATCCGCCTTCATGGCGAACAAAATCGGAGATGCCCAGCGTGAAACACTAGGTCGGATAAATCCCTTCCCCTGCAAATCCTCAAACTGTACCCGCATCTCACAAAACTCGGCGGGAGCCATCTGATATGCTGGAGTCGATATCGGTGGTGTCCTGAGGTACAGTTCAATGTAGAATTCTACCACCCTAGGAGGAGGTAGTCTTGGAATTTCATCAGGGAAAATATCTACGTACTGATCCACCACAATAAGAAAACTCGGACTCCGTAAATCATCCACTCTGTTGATGAGACCTACCAACTGATGTGTCATCGGCATCCCCCTCCTCTGCGTAATTCCATCCAGCGCTGTAAAGGCTCCCTTCTCACCGGTGAAGGTGAACCTAGTCCCATCCATGGGGATACACCACACATTGTGCCTAATACAGTCAAACTTAGCATGAACTATGGATAACCAGTCCATACCCAAGATGACATCGTAAGGCCTCGACGTCGCTACAAGAAGATCCCAGCTGAAGCTCTCTCCTCCTAGAGTAAGATCAAAATTTCAACACCAGTGCATAATCATCGAGTCTTCTCCCGTAGGAGTCTCTAGTCATGAGGATCAAGCCAACGGCTCCGTTGGAATCTCCGAGCTCCGAACGAGGGTAGAGGAAATAAAATAATGACTATCACATATGACTATAAGTACTGTAGAAAGGGTAGAGTATACATAGATAGTACCTCGAATCATCTAAGGTGCACCATGGTCGTAGGCCTCGACTGCCTGGAGCTGAGCTTGCCACTGTCTTCCAGCTCTTTATGGTCGGGGTGGACCTCCTGTTGGTGGTGGTGGTAGAGCCTCGAAACGTCGTACATCACCCGCTGTTGTCCATCTCCTCTGCCATGTCCGCCTGCTCCCAGCGGATACCCTTGTTCGAACCTATACCTCTGCATGGGAGGTCCCTCTACCATCTACTACTCATTTGCATGTCGGGTTGGGCAGTCATGAGCCATGTCGCCCTGCCCGCTGCATGCATAGCATGGCATGCTCCTCGTATAGCTGGCTCTGTCTCATGTGCACCGCACAACCGAACCTGTATCCTGGGGTCGCCCACCTGATGTCCATGTCTACATAGACGTCTGCGTCATCTGTCTACTATCGGCTGCAGAAGACTCTGCTACATGTCGTCCTAGGGTGGGTCTCGCCAGTGGTGAATGCCCAGTGAGAAAAATCTCCACTAAAAGGGCTCGCTCCAGCACCCCCTCCTGCATCGGAATGCTGAGAGGAATCATCGAATCCCTGATCTCATGCCTGAGTCCTTGCTCGAAGGTCCGGGCCCAGAAGAACTGGGCTCGTACCATATCTGTGGAGTAGCATGAGAGGTCGGTGAACCTCGCTGAGTACTGAGCTACTTTCATACTGCCCTCCTGCAGATTATGTAACTCCTGAATTTGCACCGCTTGAAGGGTGGCTGGAACAAATTCTGAGCTAAAGAGACTCTCAAAGTATGTCCATAGTAATGGTGTCTCATCATGCACTTGGAGCATCAAGCTCCACCATCTGCCTACTGTATCATGCATGAGACTCGCAGTAAGGATCAACAGGAGGTCGGTTGGTGTCCCTACTAATTTGAAAACTCTCACGACAGCCGCCATCCAATCCTCAACTGCCCGTGGGTCCCTCTCTCCCCATAAACTAGGTGGCCTCGGGCACTGGAACTTGTGAAATGCACTCAGGGGGCCTGCACTCTCTGATGTTGGAGTTGGTGGTATCAGTGGCCCAGCGGGTAGTGTTACTGCTTGTACATCCACTGTTATAGGGGCCTACACAGAGGCCTCGTCACTCACTGGGCCACCATCTCGTACGAAACTAACCATAGCTAGATGCCTTCGTGGGTCCATCCTAAAATGAAACAGGTGCCCCATGGTTAAAATAGTATACCTGGTAAGTTGACAAAAAGTAATCATGAAGAAAACTTTTTCAATGAAACACACACGAAATTAGTGTTTTCGTGCACTGAGTCGGAGATCCGAAGTTCGAGTCCTAGTGTATGGATATGTTGGCCGCCGCACCAACATCGGTTTCCCTAAACTGATAACCACACCCAGAACATGTAACACTGTTTCTCTTAAAAGAATTAGAGTCTAAGTTCTGTGGTAGAACCTACCTCTGATACCAAATTGTCACGACCCGTCCTCAGGCCCTGTGTCGTGACTACCCCAAGCTTGCCTCCGATAGGCCAGGGGCTGGCGACTACCACAAAACCCAAATCCCTAATAAAAAGGGAAGTCACTTCATTTTAACATGTAATACACACACAATATGTACACAAGCAGTAGAGGGAACAAGTAATAAAATAGAAAATTAAGGTGCGCTGAAAGTAATTGGGCAATTATAAAAATACAACTGAAAAACAAGTACAAGTATAAGTAAAAAGGGAAAACAACACCTGAATCATCCACCGGGAAATAATACCTGAAGGGTAGGTAGAGAGCTCGAACAACTCATCCCTGCGGTACCTCTCGTCTAGTCTAGCTCCAAGAAGCCTTTGTCCATCACCCTCATCCTCGATCATTGTTGTCCATCGTCTGGACAGAACACAACAATGTGCGGGCAAAGCTCGTGCAGGGGTGAGTATAACAATACTCAGTAGGGGACCCTGAGACCCCCGAATATCTCCCAGAATCCATAATGGATAAATCACAATAGAAAGATACAATCATGAAGTATCAACTAACCCTACTTAGATATGTCCATACATATACCTAAGTCACATGTCTCAGTCTGTCTCTAACTCTTGAGCCCAAACACAACCCAGTCCACAAAGGATGTAATGTCAATCACCACGATGATAATGGTTGAAAGACATGACTCAGCTCACCCAGGTATAGATATTTCATAGAGTGATAGAGATGATCAGTTTTAGTCACTGATTCATCTAAGGTGTCGGACCCACACATGATACCAAACCAGCTATGTTGTCGGACCCACACAGTAAACAATACCAGCTATTCTGTCGGACCCACAAAGGATACATGAATAGAGGTCAGAACTGTCGGAACCACGAAGTATCCCAGTACAGTAGTCATTGATGTCGAACCCACAGAGTATCTCAATACAATAGTTATCACCGGCGAACACACATAGGATTCCGATACAGTAGTCGTCACAACCAGCTCTAGGGTTCCCACACACAGCATTCTCGATTCTGGGAGGGTCTGCTCCTCGAGTCAAGTGTTGATACATAAACTATCATTAAGTCCTAAGTTGATGTATACCTTCGTTGTGTCTCATCATAAGGAACCCAACGCGACAAAAGATGCATCAATCAGATGCCCGGTCTGAGAGTTAATGTAATTTCCGTTCAAGGGGCCCGGTTTGATTTACGCTCGATCCATACCCAGCTATTTTCCAAATTTTACCAAAACTCACTTAGATTATCGCAAACGACTGCATCATCGCTAGGGTCCCAATGCTGCAGAAGGCGCGTCGATCAGAAGCACGGTCTAGGAGTTGTTCACATTTAAGTGAATACGGGCATGACCTGTCAAGCCCAGTGGGTTGGCGGGTCGGCCCGACCCAGATCGGTGGGTCCAACCCGGCTAGGGGATTCACCCGGCCCGGTGGGGAGCGACCCACCTATGGACTTGACCCACATTGCGTCCCGGTTCGATTCGCTCGGAGGCTCCAAGCAACTTCGCCTCCTCCCTTGCTCGGCTAGTCGTAGCCAGCTCGTTCTACGCGGCGCACAAGGCGCGTGTTGCGGGCCGCAGTTCTTCCCACGTAGCACCTGCGGGCTCCGTGAATCTCCTACCCGGCCGGCTGTATCCAGCCGGTTCTCCATGCCAAGTAGCTCGTGGTTATGGGCCGCAGTCTCCCTCCATGCGGCGCATGCAGGCGCCACGGTCTTCCAGCGGGCCGGCCGGTCGTCCCGTGGTCCGGATCCACAGCGGTTGGCTCGGCCGGCCGCCTCCGCACCTCCATCACGGTGCGATGGTACCAAAGACCTACTGCCCTTTGCACGGCGCAACGGAGCTGCGCCCCCTCTATTGCGCCCAAAGTGGCCGCGACCTTTGGCTCCACCGCACAGCGCGACGGTGTCGCGCTTCTTCATCCAGCGCGACCCTCCTGGCAATTGTACCTCTCCGGCGCGGTGCGATAGCACCGCGCCGTTTCAGCTCCACCTCCAATGTAAAACAACAATAACCAACGGAGGGGCGTCGTGCCGTTTTTGTTCGGCCCACTTCCTCCTCATTATGTGATATCTATTTGGCCAAAGACGAGCCAAAGCATTCATTGAAGAAGGAGGGTATAATTTTATTCATTTAAAAATAAACAAATCCCCTACCTCGATTAAATGTACGTTGTTGATCTCGCGAAATATGGGCGTCACAGAAGACAGATACCATTCTGTCAACATCAGTGGGAGTAGAGATTGGCGAACTCGAGTAGAGATCATGCCCTCAGTGAACTTCGTGGTGGCGATGCTTCCCATCATTGCTCCCTTTGAAGAAGATAGAAGATGTTTCTTCACGTTCTTTGGTGACGTGGAGCATTCTTCATCGGGAGGATGGCTTTCTTTCCAAGAGTTCTCCCAAGAACTCCAAAGATTATGTCAACCCCAAAATAAAGATTATGTTGCCTTATTTTAATTTTGGCATAATGTATTCAAAATAATTCAAGAAATAAAAATAATTAAATATGTTGGTTCACTTAATTAAATGCATGGAGTTGGCAAGAATTCCATGGGATCCAAGTAATTAATTACAAGTGTGTGTTGGCACATTAATGGGAATTCCAAGAGTATAAAGGGGGTTCATGGGGAGTTGAGGGGTTTGGGATCATGTAGGCCCCAACACATAATATCCTCCCATGGGAGGATATGGGGGGATGGGCCCCACCTCCCGCTTCCCTTTGGAGGATAAAACCACCACTTAAATAAAATTTTGTCACACATAATTTCTATTTAATTTATTATGAATCACCAAAAATAAACTTCCTCTTCCGATAAAAAAAACTGCGATAAAGTTATCCTTAAATGAATACCAGCACTGTGATTTCATTGGTGTCCTCAGATTTCAATTTTGAGCAGAAGTTCAAATGATAGAAAAACCCACACGTACGTTTACTGAACGTACCTGAACAAAACTTCAGAAATTCATTCCGGGCACACCGGGCCTCAGAATCAAGCGCCATGAAAAACTTCGGACTCGTAAAATTCCTTTGAATTTAAGAAAAACATTTTCCACAGGATTTCTAGGACTTTACACAAATAACTATCTATGATGATTGGACTTCACTCAGTCGGTCAAGGAACTGTGAGTTAATGCGGTTGGCTAGATAAAATCCTACCCTGAACCATCCATGTTTTGGCGTAGCCAATTCTTGTATACTATGAGGGGTGGTTTAGGGATCCTTACAACTAAAATACACAAGTGATATTTTTTTTGTTATTATATCATAGAGGATTCCTAAAATTCAATAATATAGTGGGAGACATTTCATTATTTAATTAATTAATCAAAATGCCTTAACCAGAAATTTAGATAAAAGTAATATGCTGGTAAAATTTCTTCTTTTGAAAATAATTAAATGTTATACCACAATTTCAAAACTATGATAAATATTGTACAATTTAAATCTCCATTTTGGAATGAGTGTCCTAGAATATTATAGTTTAGTGTACACAATACTATAGGAATCTCAGGGCGCTAGTGTCCCCATTCCTGTTGTACTACACTAGGAAGCGAGGATGAAAGTTTTTAAAGAAGAATTGTGTATAAAGAATATGATGGAAAAGTCATTATGTTTTCATCACCATAAAATGTAATTTGTGGTCACTACATCATGACATAGATGATATAACATGAAGTCTCATCTCTGTGAATTCTACATAGAGAAAGTGAAGAAATTATATGAATAGGTAATTGTTACGCTGGATTTGTGTAAATTGAAATACATGTCAGGATCTTTCAATATATCCTATTCTAATATCATTTTTACTAATTTACTCAATTATTGTTTCATATTACAAAAATGAATAGGTATTGAGTAAATGCACCATTACCTATTTAGGTATGGTACGCCAATTAAGTACGAATAAAAAGGAAGATTAATCTTTAATTATTATGGAAAACCAATTGAAATACAAGGAAAAAGGCTAATGGTAAGTAATTCCAAATTAATATTACCAACATCCTTCAATGAAAGGGGTGTTAATATAGGGTTATTTTTATTTAAATTTTGTGAACAACTATGGATGTTTAATATTAATAAACTGAATTAACGAAGAAATTTATCACTCATTCTTCATGTTTATTCATCAATGTAAATTGTAATGTTTCAAATTTTCTTCTTGGGTATTAAATATTATATTCCTATCATATATGTGTATCAAAATAATGTAACCATTTATGTATATAATTATTACTAGGAAGTTTGGTTTATTCTCCGTGTGGCTGAGAAAGTGTGATTTATAGGCCAGTGGTGAGAAGTACACAACATCTTTATTGTCCAGTGAAAGATTCATATTGAACTATTATTGGATATAACCAAAACATTAATCTCACAAGTCCTTTTGGACATGAGAAGACATTAATTAATGTTTTAGACTAAATTTTGTTTTGGGTATTTAATACTGAATCACTAGTTCAATGATACATGAATCATAGACATCGAGTGATCAATATAAAACGTTAAGACATATACCATGGGGTGGAAGGATAATTTAATGTCATGTAAAAATATAACTGGGCTTCAATAATATACACAAAATGGTATTTAGGCTCAACTCATCTAAATACCTATGGTATTATCAACGTATTTAGTTTGGACAAAGAAACTATTAGAAATAAAAGTATGTCACAAATCATTTGAAATAAGTTCATTAAGTAAGTATGAACTATTTCAAAAAAAATTTAAAGGTATATATTTACTTCATAAACATCCAAAAAGTAATTATGTATTGGTAAAGTGAAGTATGTGCATGGTCAGAAGATATAAGTTTCTTCATGCTTAAATTCTAAAGAATATCAGGACTATGAAATTGTCGATCACAGTAATGTAGTGTGAAGTAATTCATAAACGCACATCCCCTTATATACATCACGAAATTGATGTTAATAAAGAGTATTGATGATGAAGTATTACATATTAACATTAATAAAAAATGTATCTTGGTGCAATTACTAAATTCACATTTTATACATTATATTTATGATATATAGAGTTTCAATGTTGCAACTTGAAGATAGATCAATTATATGTAATGACAGGCTTTACAAATTATAGAAATACTCCATAAAATTATGTCAAATATAATAAAAAATGGATATCATATGAATCATTGTATGATATAAATATATTATGTCATAAGCACATGTGTTTGTGTTTAAAGAGTATTTTATGACATAAACAATCATGCATGAATCTAAAGACATGGTTCGTCCAGGTAATTATACTAACAATTTCCAAGGATATGACATAATTTCCTAAGAATGAATATTTGTAGTCATGTGATATATTATAGTTTTATAAGTGGTCCTAAATCTCTTTAGAGAGAGTGGGAGCCTGATTAATCTATTTTTCATCAATGCTCAAGATACAAAATTTGTTGGAATAGGAATAAGTTCTACAAGAACATGTGGAAGAGGAAGGTTTTATAGACACAAATTACATAGGATGGTTAAAAACCATGGCGATGGTTTTGAGTACACCGTTTCTGATGATATAATATTAATGGTAAATAATATTTCATATAGGTAGGTATTATATGAAAATTATCTTATATTGATAAGAAAAACTACAATCTAATAATAGTTTCCACATATCACATTGCAATGATGCCTATATTTTTGAATTCATTGGTGGGAATTCATGTGAAATAATAAGTGGAAGGTAAAAGTGTACCAACAATATGGATCAGATATTTGTACCAAGTTGTTATGCTTAAATCAATTGTAATTATTATTTTCATAGCTATTTTCTATTATCATATTATTTAACATTGTATGTCGTGAATAAGATTCATGGAATATTTTTATATGACAAAACAAGAATGTGATAGTCATGTCACAAAATGATAATATAGGTTTCAAGTTAATGAAATTTAGTTAAGGATTGAAGTAAGAAATAGAATCATAGAATATTATTTTAGAATTAATTAATGTTATGTGAATACTATAGGTTAGTAGGAGTGTAGTTGTTTTCCAAGAAATATATGTTCAACAAAATTTCAAAAATAGATCTTTATTCATGTTAGTTATGACCATAATGAAAGTTACACTCTAGTGACTGACATAATGTATAAACCAAAGATATAGGATACTAGATGTATTATGATAGATATATAGGTTTCTTTGACCTAGTCAATCATACATATAGTGACATATTATTCAAAAATACAAGCTGGAACAATTGAAGAGATGAATTGTTTCCAGTGTCGCATGACAATACCTCTCAAGGTTTACATGTCCAAGACATGGGGGTAGATAACCAGGGCGAGTTGAAATACATTATCTAAAGTGATTGATTAATCACACATTCCATGTTTTCTACAAGAAATGATATTGCTTGGATATATGTTATAGAAGGAAAATATCATTTTTCTCTAGGAGAATTGTGAGGGAAGCACTCAGAACTATCTAATTGTACTTCAAAAAGAAAAAAATTTATGTACCTAGATAGTGGGGTAGAAAGGATACTCGTTTTAGTGGGGACAAAAACAAGTCTTCCTAAGATCCATGAGATTTAATGTCGCAGTTAGGCTAAGTTGATGAATGTGAAAAGATCATATAAGCCAGTGATATCGATGCCTATAAATACCTAGTATATTTCAGATTTTGATGTAGCTAAGAAGTAGTTATATACGATAGTTTATTCGAGTTATTGGAATCACACAAAGAAAGAGTAGGATTATTATAATGTAAATTATGACATTATTTCTAGCCAAGATGTGATGTTTTGGCCTTGGAGTGATGGGATATACTTTGGATACCATATCATGAAAAGTTTTAATCATAGAGATGAGGTCATTATAGAACAATTTTCATGCGGTGTAACCATGAATGTCCCAACATCTAAACTCTTGACTTTGAAGAAACATGATATTAATCATCTGAGTAGTTAACAAGTTCGTTTTGAAAGTTGTATATAGTGCAAGTAGTAGTTTTAAAATTGTCGGTTCCCTAGACCCAACAATTCAATTATTATGATTACCATGTCATTTGTATAGTTAGTTAGACATTATGCTTTATTACCCTTATAGTGTAGTATTTTCTACATCCACTGTGTAATGGTAATTTCCAAATATTAATAGTTGTTTCAAAAGAAAATATCTCATGATATATTGAGAACCTTGAGATATGATGACATTAATATTAAATAAATGTATTATAGTCTAGTTACATCATACTGATTGGAAATAGTTGATGTTTGGTTATTAGATTATGGGGGATCATAAGCATTGAGACTTCTTCTGACGAAGTTCCCACTTTTGATCTCTTTTAGTGAGTTCGTGAGGACATATCTTCTAATATAACAACACTTGTTATAGGTGTCACTGGATGTTTCGATCTATGAGCATGTCTAATGGTATTATGAAATGATATCCTTGCTAATGTGTGGCATTTTATTGGGTACATTGATGAAATAAGATAAGAATTATATTGAAATCATGGAGAGGTAGTTTGTGTTGGGTTCTTAATTAGTGGCATGAAATTGGATGAACGATTAAAAAAGTATTTATTTCTTATAGTTTAAAAAATTTTATGTCTTGGGCTATGTTTATCAGGATGGTAGTACTGTGATAAATCCGTTGAATTGGTAGTCCAAGGTAAATCCATGATGTTATATTAACAAATAATATATGATGAAAATGGTGGTGACACAATTTTGCGTCCTACTTTATGAGATACTAATGGAAAAGAGATTATATTATAAAGTGTGCATTCGTAGGTAAGTTTTCACTGCTAAGAAAAATCTTTATCTCCTTTGGGGCCATAATGGGTTATTCGATCCCACTATTATTCTATGAATTTTATTCACTACAATCGAGATATGGGCCAAGAGGTTCACACATAATAGCATATTCAAGAATCATCGCTATTCAGTTGAATAGGTATATTGGACATGGTGGGAACCACCAATGGGGTTTGGGAATTGTCTAAGTGAAAATGATCAACATTGAAATAAATAAATTCATATTATTCATATTATGAATAAGTAATAATGAATGTAATTATTAAATTTATTTTCATGGATTAATGTAAATACATGAAAATATTATGTAAACGAATATTAATATATTATATTCATAGTTCCTTAAATATTTGTTGGAGTCTGAGCTAAGTTAATGGATTATGTATTATCACATAATTTATTTATTATATTAGAAGCACAAGTGATAATAATAAAAAATGATATTTTTGACATATTTTAGTAGTAAAAAATATTATTTATATATTGTGTTAATTATTTGGGGGTTGGGTCAGAATTTTTATATAATTTCATTTCACATTATAAATAGTGGATAAGAGGTTTTCCCCAAGGACTATTTCATGGAATCTCTCACTACATCTCAATTCTATTCTTTAGAGATAGAGGTTCTGGATCCAGTAGCTCAGATTGTGATCTCTCTTAGGCATCGCAAAAGATGCAATACGATGATCTTTGGAGTGTTGAAGGCATCATCAGATATATATGCTAGCACCAGGAAATTGAATATCCATTCTCCCTTGGATTTCATGAAGAATGTTTGAGTGATCTAGAGGGATTAAACTTCATATTATTTTAGTAGTGATCACCAATGACAAGTAGACGTTGATTATGAATTTAGATATAAAAAAGGTTATTTTGATTTTTAATTTTGTTCTTGAAACTCTCTACGTGTTATCCTTGGATTTAATTGGGTAGGGATTCTCCAATGGTGACATGTTCACTTCATTAGTCGGTGAAAAATTTTAAAATTCACACTTTTGGGCTTCTACTATGTGTTTTATTCATTCATTAGTATCATATTAATTGTGTTATGGATAATTTTATTATCAAATTAAAATACTCATGATTTCAACACTCACCAATGTCCATACAGACAATGAGTGGGATATATAATTTCATATTTATTAAGAATGAATTGACACCAACAACTTCATAGTAAATTATATTTTTTTTAAATAGGAGGTTGATAGTAAAATTATATGATCTAGTGAGAATGAGTGGATATAATAAAAAATGACTAAGAAAGAAGAAAAAATTGGTTGAAATATTGTCATACCATTTTCTATCATGGTTATTGAGAACATATTCTTAGGTGGATACAATATAGACCAATTTTTTTCTAGGTTGTATATGTTTTCAATAAGGATTACATGATGATCCATGTAATTATATTTCTAAATGTAAAATCCATGTATTTATTCATTTTATGATATAATAATTTTATAAATCCTCTTATCCCTTTGAGTTCCTGTCTATTGTGGGGTATTTAGACGATGGTTTCTAATGGATATGTGCACATGAATTATTTATTGGAGACATAAGGAAAGGATTGTTCATGACGTGGTCATAATGAATCAAATATATAGCTTTTGAAATTCATTGGAAATAAATTGGGCTTCAAGTATGTTATTAGGTACCTATATACCCCACCAACCATTTGGTGGTATCACCAAATTTCCAGTGAGGACCACCGGGTAGCAGACACACACAATCCAAGGGTGAAATTAATACACACTTTATGATTTTAATTCCAATAATGTATGACTCCCTTTAACACCCAATTCTTAAGCTATACACCCTATTCTGAATTGAAGGCCAACTCTGTAGCTATTAGAACCTCCCAATTTTCTCCCCTTGCCTCTCCAACCATTGATCGATCTATATAAAGTACGAATGGTTAATTTTATGTGGATCAATACTAAATCCTTATTTATACATCTTAACATATCATGGATATATAATGAATATATGGTTTATATGATTATTTATACATTTTTTGTTGATCAGTGGTGGATCATTCAACTAGAAATCCTTTTTTGATCGATTTGAGATACTCCATCAAAAATGATTGTTCTACGGGTACAGGTTCATTAATCTTATTTGCAGAAATATTCATGATTCTGGATTGATGGTATATCCTTAATAAATTAATTATTCCATTATTTATTTTTGGAGGATTAGACATGTCAATGATAACATTAGTTAACAAGAGTTATAATCCTCAAGAGTAGTGGATGTTTCTGGGTATGTTTTTCTGGAATGATCTACATGGTACCTTCTAATTATTGAATGTCATTAGAATCACTTTTACATTGATGGATTGGTGATGGATCAATGGTTGTTGGATAAAAAAATCCACTCTTCATGAATTGTGGAGGATTTAACACTTATTTATTAATTCAAAATGAATCAAGAAAATTAGAGACCCCTCCATTGACAAACGAGGACATGAATTTACTTAATCCAATCCTTACAGCATGCGATTCTATTTTTATAGTTTTAACATGTAATTTACATTATTATCCATTCAAAATATCTTTCTTATTTAACTATAACATAAATATAAATACATTATTTGTGATAATATTTTTTATGGGTGTGTGTTGTATTTGGTCATTCATCATTTTTCTAACCATAGAGTTCCTCATCAACAATATTGAGATAAAATGTTCCTTACAATTTGAGACTATTTTACATAATTGATTTCATGGAATGATTATTTAGTTGGATTTTCTTCATTCCATAATTGAGTGTGATCGCGTCATTCTGGTTATAGCCCATCAGACACTTTTAAAATTCAAATTTCCAAGATTTATTTTAGACTAGCGTGATAAAATTAATGATTATAATCCTATATTTTAATATGAAGCTACTATATTTTCATGATTCCATGAAAAGGTTGACATATCATGACGTTCCTAGTTTGGTGTTATCTTGCCATTGGAGGTTGGGTTATTTTTACTCCTGATAGATGAATTTCATGATTTGTCACATGTTATAGGGGGAGTACGCATGACATATGATGACAGTGATGATGATGTCATACATGTTAAAGGACCATGGTAGACTTATAGTAAAGATGGAATTTGATGCAATTATGATACCACTTATTTTCCCAGAACTCAGTGCCTTGTAGACATAATTAAGCACGTGTGATTGATTCCTTAAGGATTTAAAGTAAAATGTCATAGACATTTATATAGTCCTTGATCATCTATGACATTATGTTCAATCATTCGATATGGATCTGAAGTAGGTATGATCAGGGCTTTTAGTGGTCTGGTATGCACATGGGTTCTCAGTATGTGATTGTTAATTTTTCCTGAAAAATAATATTTAATTTGGAATACATTTCTTATATATGTGCACATTTAGTTATGGATGATTTAACAGTCCAATAATGAGTTTTATTACTCACACCCTATATGTTCATTTTGATGTGGTTGAAAATTTATGTATAGGGATCATGGTAAGAGAAAGGACCCCATGGTAGATGGTGGAGACAATGAGCATATAATTAATGGTGGTATCATGATCGAGTCCCATGTACTACAAAGATTTTTTATTTTTTATTCATCCTACACTTACTTTTTTAAATTTGTTTCCCAGTTTTGGATTCCATTATTTTTTATATAACGTGTGTTCTTTTTGATATTATTTTCCTTCCACATTTTTTACTCTCAATTATTATAAATTTATTAATTTACTTTCAAGAAAATTAGTACCTATATAAAAAATTTAATTTTGACGGAATGTATCTTTGAAAGGAAACTCGTCGCCATCCCCTGGAAGACCTGTTGTAAACCTCTCGATAATGGATTCATTTGCATCCAAAACTTAAAACTATTCAATGATGCCCTGCAAGCGAGATTCACTTGGCGTCTCATTAATAACAACTCTAAAGCTTCTAAATTTTTAAATCATAGATTCATAAATAAAATTTTAAAAGAAAATTATAATTTCATTAACTCCTCAATCTGGCCCTCTATTGGAAACTCTTATAAGAAGATTATGGCTAACTCTAGATGGATGGTCTGCGCTGACTCCAACATTCAATTCTGGTGTGACAACTGGATGGGTAATCCTTTAATTTCTATAATGCCTCCTAATAACACCCCTATAGACACCAGCCATACAATTGAAGATGTTATAAAACTTCATAGGCATGATCTTCCCAAAATCATTTCTCAAATCGTTGAAAATTATACCTTCTCCATTTCAGGGGACTTCCTTGTTTGGGAACCTACTCCCAATGGCATACTTGACTCGAAAAATTTCTACATGGACAACTTCTCTAGCAATGAACCTAATTATAAATGGGTGATCACCTTCAATAATACTTGGATCAAACCCTCTAGGTTATCCCTTATTTGGCGTATTGCTCACAATAGATTGCCCACTAAAACTCAACTTCAAGCCTTTGGCATTCAACTTTGCTCAAAATGTCATTTATGTAATCAACACAAGGAGGATTCTGATCATCTTTTCTTGTCTTGTGCTACGGCCTTGGCTCTATGGAACTAAATCTTTCAGCTTTTTATTTTTTCATGGTCCTTATCTGACCCGATTTGTTTCCTGTTGAAGAAATGTACTAAACATGAAGCCTCTCAGCAAGTCAAGTTTTTTTTTTCTTGAGGCAGTGGCAGAACTACTACATGAAATCTGGTATGTTAGAAACGATCTTATCCATAATAATAAATCTTTTAGCCTCAATGCAGGAAAAGCTCGAATTCTCATTGCGATACATGAATCTGCCTCAATTCAAAAAGATTGTTGCAGAAATTATATTGGAGACTTTGAGATCCTCAAACGTATTTGTGTCCCGGGTATTTTCCCGAAGACCAAGCACCCCATTGAAGTATTCTGGCAACCTCCGATGCTGGGTTAGATTAAAGGGAATGTCGACGGTGCCTCAAAAGGCAATCCTGGACCTGCCAGCTATGGGGCCATTTTTAGATATTCTGCTGACCATTACCAAGGATTCTTTTACAGTGGGTGTGGGATTGCCTCATCCATTGAAGCGGAGATGCTAGGAGTCATCCATGATTTTGATTTTTCTCTCCAAAGAGGATGGAAAAAATTGTGGATTGAAAGTGATTCTACCACCATTGTTCAATCCATTTGGAACCGAGTCATTCAACTTGCCTGGCCGTTCACTACTCGTTGGATGAATTGCCTGAATTCGCTTCTGAAGATTGACTACATTGACACACATGTCTTCTATGAAGTGAATGTTGTTGCTGATGCCCTTTCCAACAAAGGTGTCCACCAGATCATGATTTGGTTGGATGCACTGCTAGCTGATTTACTTCCCCTCTTTGAAAGAGATTGTAATAAAATCCCATCCTTTCGACTCATGTAAACTATTGTTTCTTTAATTAATAAATGGTTCTTCAGTATTTGACCAAGTAATTACCCAAAAAATTAATTTATTAATTTTTATTTGATAAACTACATGATTTCTAGGGTATTGTTTTCCCATTGTAGGTGTTATGTCCATCAATTCTAGTCGGCATCCTCTTACACAAGGGTAGGTGCACATGAGGACATGTGAGTATCTGACTTATAAGCAGTAGTTTGGGTCAGTGTTTTACACATTGTAATTATAATATAATGTAATTCTATTATTTTTTTGAATATACTTGGATATAAAATAATGGATAAGTCTATATTGGACTTGGTTAGGGGAGTTTCTATGTTCTTAAGTAGCTCATGTGAAACGAACCATCGAGTTACCATTGATGGAATTTTTGTTAGAATTTTTAAGGTATTTTGGGTGAATTCATGCATTATGACTAGGTATGCAGGATCACATACCCTATATATATATATATATATGTTTTTTTAATTCATATTATATCATTAATCCAATTCCTTTATTGTGACAACTATTTGGGATATTATTGTTTTATTTGATTGTGTGATATACCTATTTACAATGCTATTGTGATATATCTTCTAGAATTAATTAGTTTAAACATGGTATGGTATTATTTTTTTGTTATATATATTTATATATATGCTACTATGAATAACATACCGGAGTAGATTGCCTTGATATTTCTAGGAGGTATATTCCATAGGTTATGGATAATATTTTTGGGAACCATTTTTGTGATCCCTTAGACTAATTAGGATACATTCTAAATGTTATAAATGTTTCCCTTTTGTTATGGAATTTTCTTCCTCACAATATATTGATGCGATTTCCAGATAACAAGTTGTGAGGTACTCCTTCAAGAGAGGATTTCCCTATTCCACTTTCCTCTATGTACATGACTCTTGTGGATCACTCTCTCTCACCTAATACACCATCACATGAAGTTTTCCCACTCCAACCAAGTGTATGTATGATTATTCCTAACAAGGGAGGAGGTGTGGGATGATCCATGGTCCCCTATGCAAGAAGATTATAGATCATTTATATTGTATAATTTTAGGAAACTATAGTACCATAGGATGTATATGACTAGAAATACATCATATTGGGTGTCTGAAACCTTATTGAGACACCTGAGGACTAGAAGGTGAAGCTGGTAGGGTTCATGATACAGAGACCCATCATGTGTTAGCGGGGTATGATGAGATAGGTTAGCATGTATGAGGGTCGGACCTAGGATACTTTCAGGAAACATTTCATTGGGTAATTATTCCTTGAAAATATAAAACATAACAATGAAAAATAGTTCATGGAGATACATTAGGGCTCAATGAACACATTGTCATACCATGATCATTTCAACAAGTTGCTACACTTTTCACATCTCATGGAGAGAAGCAACTCACTAATGTCTATAAAGGATGAAAATAGACTTTATCCTAGCATAATATGATAGGTTAGCTAATGAAATACTCATAGGTTCTTCACAATTTCGTGACTATTTATTTTATTTTAGGAGAGGATCAATTAGATGGTCTTCTTCAACACTACAATTTTCAAGAAGGTGGACAATATATTACTACGATGAGTATCCCTTATGGAATCCTGAAGAGGAATTTCTGGTATATATAATTGAGTGGAAGCATGTAGGTGGATTAGAGTATAACTTCTTCTATCCCCTCAGTAGGAGTTCTATAGTGCTTCAACTCTAGGAAGGTGGGGAATAATCACATGTTCTATACAACACCTCAAACCACATGTTTTCAATTCGACAATATAGGAAATCTCCCATAGTTTATCTCCTAATATTTGAGGTTAAGGATCTTTAGGGGTAGAGGACATACACTATTTATTACCAATAGATATAGTTAGGTTCTTTAGCTATCAGTTCAAGGAGTAACAAAAATGACTAGTCATGAATCTTAGGGAATGGATTATATAGCTGAGGCATTCCATGTTTATTATCATAACCCCTCCTAACACTGATATTGTAATGATGGGATAGAGATAATGACCCCCTAAGTCCTTCATCAAATATGAAATGTGTTGGTGACTATCATTGAGGGTAAAAAAATCTCATGAAATTGGAGGCATTACCCTCTTTAATAAAATAGGATTAGGATATATGATTAATCTTTCACCAGAAACTCCATGAAATAATAGAAATGAATCAAACACCATCGTGTAATGAATGATTAAAAAATAACTTGGATAAATGTCTACAATACTACATACACAAAATAAAGGCTAAATCATTGACAAGAATTTTCCAAAAAATTTCTCAGCTTGTACTATCAAGAGAGATCCATGTAATCCACCAAAAAATCTAAAAATTAGTTTATATATATAGGGAGAGAATACATGTATACTCAGTAGGAAATTCAATGTCCGATATAGACATATGAAAGAAAAAAATCAAGAACCTGTGATCAATCTATAGAACCAACAACAATTAAACATGTCAAATATCTATCAATTAAATTCTTACCAAATAACATAATCCATGTATAATAAAATAATAAGAATAATATCAATAATGGATACCATGTAACTCTTTCACATAGATTTCTTCTATCAGACCCAAACATCATACACCATGGCTCTCCCATATCATCTGATTAACATATACCATCACCCCATATAATTGTTATATCACATACCTCTCGAAGATGCTCGGGCCACCACCACACATTATACAAATAACTCAAATCACCTGATGAAACCAATTCCATCACATCAAAAACATGACCAACGAATTTGGGTTTCATGAACATGAATGACATCCACCTAGGTATATCCTCCTACTATGAATGACACCCCAATGTAATCTATCATTGAGCACAATCATATCACATCTCATCTGAAGACACTTGGTCCACCACATAACAAGATGGCTATATTACATCTCTCCCAAAGGAAAATGGGCAATCGCCTAGTGCCCTAATAGTCCTTCGTTAATCACATCTTATGAATATACACTCACATGTACTAGAGAATAAGAAATAGATTGTTTCCATCCATCCACCACCATCATCATCGATATATTGGTAAAAACATCTCCATAATATAATACAGGGTTTGACACATATTTCTCCATGCGGGTGGGGTGCATATAAAAATAACAAGAAAAATAAAAGTATATATATAATCTACAAAAAATTCTGACCTATAGGTTAAAAATAAAATACCAAACATCTCACAACACTCCCACTTTTAATAAAAACACAAAATGAATAACACCATACAATCTGCAAGCCTTATTTTTCATATCCAACAAATCCCTTTGTCTATCACATTCATTTCATTATTAGCCTAGAACCCTGTTTAACCACACAACCTGTCATTTATTTTTCAATTAGTAATTTCCATCCCATAAACCAACCCAAACCCCATCGATTTAAATAATAATTAATTAATTATTCCTTAACTACCTAAGATTTTATCACAAAACGTTTGTAAATCACAAGAAGTGCATCATTCTCATCGAACAATCGCCTTTCCACCCCATAATAATGGACATATAAACCATCACCTCACCACCCCAAATTCATCAATAAACTAACCATCACCCCACAAAAATGAAAGCATAGAATAAAAAACCATCACCTCACAACAAATGTCCAAAATCATGGCCAAATAACCATAACCTCACCACCATGAAAACATGTCCAAACAAACCATCACATCTTCTTCCCCATAGAATATTCAAATATACCATCACTCCTCCACTCCAAAATATCCACCAATGAACCATCACCACACCACCCAAATCATAGAAGAAAACAAACATCACCCCACACAACATTATGACCACACATTGAAATACATCAAATATCATTTAACATATTTAAAAAGTGGATTTAATTACATTCCATTTCATTATTTTAGGGGAAATATCACAGAATCCATAGTCTTGGGGAAACTATTTCATTTTCAAAATATTAGTGTGTTTCATAGTTCCTTGAAACATGTGTTCTAGTTTTAAGAATCAATATTTCTAGGTGGTTTCCAATTGATTTATTTATGGAACCGAAAAATCCCAAAAGTTTATTATATAAAGGGGACCTACATTACAAAGGCAGGAATTGGTTAATTTTTTACTTTATGATACTTGAGAACGTGAATTGGTCGAGAGGATGGGAGGTCAGACTTATCACACCATTTGTGGGGGTGATTATTGTCTACAACTGGACCCTCTTTGTTAATTTAAGATATTTTCATGAATCCTTATTAATTCACCAAGTATATCATATGTATCCCTTGGAATTTACAATCACTTATTAACATGTGTAAAATTTTGAATAATCTTTATGCATTCAAGGTTCTTCATCAATGGAATCATGTTTATGTATTCGAGGTTTTCCATCAATGGTATCCTCTAATATAACAATTATAGATTCTTTTAATCATCATTGTGATGATACTGGTTTTTAATCCACTCAGTGGGGAACTTTAGAATATATTGTCATCCAGGGAGACGAAGGTTTGTTTTGATCATGGGATCATGCTTGTAAAATGGGCTACCTACATATCCTTGTGAATGGAATCAGAACCCTCATAGTTTGGTGTCACTTAATAGGACACATCATACCTTTTAAGGTCATAAGATAAGGACCTCTAAAAGAATGGTTCTTTTTCAAAACCTGTCCTCGGGACCCATGCCGTGACAAACCAAAGCCCGCCTTCCATAGGCCAGGGCCTGGCGACTAGAAACAAAGGCGTAATTCCCAATAACTGGGAAAGAGTTTCCTTTATAAAAGTAAAAAAACACCAAAGAGTACAAGAGAAATTAAAACACTAAGTAAAAAAGTAGTGCTGAAAAGTAAATGGGCCAGAATACAAACCCAACTGAAAGTACAACTACAACAGAATGAAAGTACTACAGAACTAAAGTACACCAGAAAAGACAAGCAGCTGGAAGAAGACATGCAGCTCCTGGAACGTCCACCATGGATCCTACCTAAAGGGTAGGTACCGATTCCATCCTCATCACTCCACATCTGATCGTCCGTCCGTCTGTCCCCTCCGGGTACCGAATCGTCGTGAGATCCACCTCTGGGTACCGTTCAGTCCTCGAACGCTCGGCCTCCGTCAGTGGTGTCCTTCATATGCATCCAACACAACGAGGTGTGGGCATAGCCCGTGCAGGGGTGAGTATAACGATACTCAGTAGGGACCCCGAGACCCTCAAGGTCTCTCTAAATCCAAAAGGGATAACCACAAACTAGAAACTCAACAGATAACTCTTACTTAGGTATAAGACCTTACATATACCTAAGTCATTAGTAACCCATCTCAATCATGAGGAAAAACAAGGCTATGAAATCAATGGATAACAGTTACTTAGATATATTCCCATACATATACCTAAGTTATCAAGTGACCCATCTCAATCATGAGGTAAACACATAGGTCATAGACTCAGCTCAAACCAGGATTTTATTCATGAAAACTAAACCACGACTGCTGGAGAACTCCTCCTCTGTCGAGTACAGTGGGCATACCACTACAACCTAGCGCGTCCCACTAACCTTGGACTACTGAAGTACTCCACCTATCGTGTATTGTGGGCCTGCCGTTGCAACCAAGTGCATCCCACCATGGGTCTGCCGCTACAACCAAGCGCACCCCTCATAGCCAATAGAGGTACTCCTTCTGTAGAGTATCGCGGGTCTACCACTACAACCAAGTGCACCTCCACCGTGGGTTGGCCGCTACAACCATGTGCACCCCACTGGGATATCTGAATCACTCTGAGTCGATCGATCAACATTCATCAAGTCTCAGTCAGCTACTTGGTCTCTGCACTTTGCTAGCTTGTCTCTGGGAGGGTCCTCTCCACGAGCTACTGTTGATACTCCAAGTATCCCAAGGTCCCACGAAGGAGTATCTCAAAGTACCGCCTCATCACAGGGGTCTCAACACAATAGACGGCACACCAATCGGGCGCCCGGTCTGTGAGTTATTAGCCATTTCATCACATGGGCCCGGTTGGTTTCGTGTACGAACCAAACTGGCTGTATCTCAACTGTACCCCGAACTCACATAGGATATACTCATCGGAACCGTTTCCCAACATGATCACCAACACCGCTGATAGTTCTTCAAACGGAAGTCCGGTCAGAAAGATATCATCTTTTCCGTTCCAGGGGCCAGTTTGGATTTCGACTACAATCCAACCCGGCCACTATCCAACTGCATCCAAAACTCAGGTGAAGTATTCCAAAAGTTTTGTCTCATCAAGTGGAATCCAACAAAGTCAACGGCACATCAATCAGATGTCCGAAGCTCATGTTATAAGTGTTTCCTCTCCGAGGGCCAGGTTTGTTTTGTGTTCGAACCAACCCGCCCATACCCAACGTTCTCCGAAACATTAAGTGTAATATACCGAAACGACCGTCTAAATCCAAGGATCTCATCGCATCTACCGGTGCGTCGATCGGAGGTATTCAGCCCATGCTATGGGCGTTGGAATGAAACCTGCCAAAAATAGGTGGTTCGGGCCCGGACCAACCCGGACCGAGACCCCCTGGGTCGGCCCGAATAGGTTCGACCCGACCAGAATCCGGGTCCAGCCTATTTGGGCATGGCCCGGCCCGGCCTGGGGCAGCCCAGCCCAGCTGGCGCCCGGTTGGCCTGTCGCGTTTGAGCGGCCATCTCGGCCAAAATGACCGAGCGAATTGAAGGAGCGAGGCACGCTGCCCCCTGTTTGAAAACCGCGACCCCCCACGTGGGGGCTGATCCTTTCCAGTGGACGCGGCGACACACCGCCTCTCCCCTTCGGATACCGCATGGCCTCGGGATCCCTCCTCCGCTGCGGCTTCAACCGCGGCGGCTTCTGCCGGTGGCGCACCAGGGCATAGCCGCGCCGGCGAGGCACACCGGCAGCACCTTCCGCGGACCATCGGAGTTGCTCAGGTGGTCAGTTTTCATTTTTGTCTACGCCGGTGGTCCTCCTGGGAGCCATAGATTACTGTGAAGGGTTCAAAATTCCTTTGCGGCCCTCCGTATCATCGCTCGTCGATCCTCACTTCGACAACAAGTTGGCGGTGGGTCCGGACTTGTTCGTTAGTCCGTACCCACAACGTTAGTAATTGGAATAATCATTTAACAGAATAATATTCCATGCTCGGGGTATAAATCACTTAAATGTAATTTATAAAAAATTCCCCCACAATTTCCCCCACAAATAAATATTCCCAACCCAAAAAAGAAATCATTCATTGATCATCTTGAGAATGAGTTGATCCGAGTTCATTGTTTTAGAAGGGAAGAACCATGGAAATATAAAATTACAAAAATTTAACCCCTACCTCGAAGAAAAAGTAGTAGGTTCATCGCAGAAAGAGGATCGTCGCATCGCGGAGAAAAGATTCGTCGGTGTCGCATCGTTGATCTTCGAGGATCCGGCGTTCTTGTCGACCTTCGTCGGAGGTCGGCGTTCTTCACGTTCTTCGCTTTCTTCATTGAGGAAGGAAAAAGGTTCAAGGCTTCGAGTAATTCTCCCAAGCCCTCTCGCACAATAAACCCCTTTAATAAAATAAGACTTGTCTTATTTTATTAACACACAAGTCAAACGTTTTCAAAATTCAAAAATTGAATCATTCAATTTAATTTCATTAATTTATAAGTTTAAACTGCCCAATTAATGACGCGTTTAAACATTAAGTTAAACATAAGATTTGACTCTCATTTAAAGGGGGTACGAGTGTGTTACTAAATTAAAGGTGGGGTTTCGAGGAAGTTGAAAAGGTGGGGCTCGTGTGGGCCCTATCCCACAAATATCCTACCTAGTGGAGTAGGATATAGTGGGTGCCACCTCAACCACTTATCTTAGGTTAAAAAACTTTAAATAAAATAAAATTGGTTGCACCATTTTATTTTTATTCATTCACTTAACCCAAAATTTAAAAAAAACACACCCGAGAAAACGCAATTTCCGAAAGGAAATTCTTAAGCAATTACCGGTGTTGCGGTTTCATCGGTGCCCTCATATTTGAATTCTAATCACTGGTTCAAAAGCTAGAAAAACTCACTCATTCGTTCACTGAACGTACCCGAGCTAAACTTTAGAAATTGATTCCGGGCACACCAGGCCTTAGAATCTGGTGCCATCAGAAACTGCGTTCTTGTAAAACTCCAAAAAAATTAAAAAAAAATCCGTGAAATTTCCGGGTCATTACATTACTCCCACCTCAGGGATTTACGTCCTCGTAAAGCTTTAACACAAACTAGGAATACAAAAGCGGTACTGAGCATGCATCTGAGCCATCCGCTCCCATGTGCTCACCTGGAGGTTCCCGTGCTACCAGTGAAAGCGCACCTGAGGAATCAATCGTTCACGTAAGACCCGCTCCTGTCGATCCCGGATCTCCACTGGAATCTCCGCCCATGTCTACATATCATCGACGTCAAACTCCCTGAGGTCGATAATGTTTGAAAGATCATGCACGTATCTCATCAGCCGAGGTACATGGATGATTTCTTGCACCCAGTGCAACTGAGGTTGAAACGTCAAGCGGTAAACCACATCACCTACCCTACTGAGTACCTTGAAGGGTCCGATGAAGCATGGGTATAACTTGCCACCTCAACCAAATCTTCGTAATTCCACGTCGAGGTGAGACCCGTAAAAAAACTTGGTCGCCATCCTCGAACTCTAGTGGTCTCTGCCTCTTGTCAGCATAAGGCTTCTGTCGGCTCTGAGATGTCGTCATCCTCTCTTGGATGATCTGGACCTTCTATATCGTGGCCTGGACTATCTCTGGTCCCACAAGAGCTACTATGATTTATTCTTTGCCGAAAAGAAAAACTCGGTCTCATCCCATGGATGAACCACTTTCTTTGCATAATACAATCAATTCGAACATGAATGATGTATTCATGCCATGGACAACGTTGTAAGGCCTCGACGTTACTACAAATATATCCAACCGTCACTCTCGCCTCTAAGGGTCGAGTCACACTGTCGGCATCAGCACGAGGTAACTGGGTCTCCCCCAGTAGGAATCTCGAAAGTGAGGGTCAAGTCAACAGTTTAAACCGGAACATTTTAGTACTCAAAAAGGAAGGAAGAAAATGTCACAAAAGTAAGTGTCTTTATATTATTGAATCTCATAGTAAAAAGACACAAATTTAAAAACAAAATGGAACTAGAAGTACGCAGAACAAAAGGAAACCACGATTTCCACTCCTGACCACTTGCTTCCAGAGCTCTGTAGTTGTAGGCTTCTGCTGCCTGATGCTGAGCTCTCCCATGTCCACCTGTTCCATGCGGTCGGGGTGGACCTCCTGGTGGTGGTGGTGGAAACACCTCGAAGCGTCGTCCACCTCCAGTTGCACGACCAGCTTTCCTCCTTCGGCCTTCTACTCCTAGCGGTCCGCCTTAATCAAACCTCTGCCTCGGCCTGGGAGGTTCTTCATTTAATTGCTGGTCATCTGCATGGAGGGTCGAACAGTCACATGCCATGTGATGAATTCCGCAGCAGGAGTAACACTACATGGCAGGTCTAGCTATATCATTCCCTTTGGCGCCTCGTACTACTGACCCTGAGTCATGCGGTCGACCACCTGTAGGTCTGGTCCTCTTGGACCTCTACGTCATCTGTCTACTGCCTGCTACAGAAGACTCTGCCGCATGCCAGCTAGTGGTGGGTCCTGCTGCTGAAGACTGCTCAACAAGGAAACTCTCCACTAAGAGGGCTCTCTCCAACATGCCTGTCTGTGTCAGGATACTGTGAGAAACAATAGAAGCTCTAATCTCTCTCCTGATCCCCTGCTCGAAGGTTCGGGCCCTGAAGAACGGGTCTCGTACCATATATGTGGAGTAGCGTGAGAGGTCTGTGAACCTCGCTGAGTATCGCGCCACCGTCATGCTACCCTGTTGTAGATGCAGCAGCTCCTGTATACACACCACTCGAAGGGTGGCTGGTACAAACTCTGCCAGGAATAGGCTCTCAAATTCTACCCATAGAAGTGTCGCCTCGTCATGCATCTGGAGCATCAGGATCCCGCATCTGCCTGCTGCTGCCTAAAGAAGGCTGGAAGCAAGGTTCACCATGAAGTCTGCTGGCATCCCCACTAGCCTGAAGACTCTCACCACAGCCTCCAGCAAATCCTCAGCCGCCTGCGGGTCCGTCTCTCCCCTGAACCTGGGTGGCCTCTAGCGCTGGAACTCGTGGAGTGCGCTCAAGCGATGTGCACCCTCTGTTGTTGAGGCTGGTGGCATCGATGGACCAATGGGTAGTAGTACCGCTGGTGCCTCCGCTGGTGCCTCAACTAGGATAGGGCCCTGTACTGAGGCCCCGTCGTTCTGAGGGCTGTCAGAACATACAACTCTCGGGGCTCTAGCTTTTCGTCTGCGGGGAGCCATTCTGAAAGAAACAAACATGACACGGTCAAAAGATTTATACCTAGTGAGTTGAACTGGTTTGAGTTGACTTATAAAACTTTTCGAAACACACACGCAATAAGTGTTTTCGTGCACAAAGTCAGAAATCAGTTGTCAGGGTCCTGGTGTATGGATACGTCAGCCGCCCACACCAACACTGGACTCCTTCAACTGAAAACCACACTGGGTACCCTTAGAACTATTAGTTCACAGAAACAAATATCAGAGTTACATGTTCTGTGGTAGAACCGACTCCTCTGTTACCAATTTGTCACGACCCGCCATCGGGGCCCGTGCCGTGACTACCCCAAGCCCACCTTCCATAGGCCAGGGGCTGGAGACTAGAACCAAAGGTGTAATTCCCGATAACTGGGAAGGTGTTGCCTTTATAAAATTAAAAAAACACCACATAGTACACTCGGAAGTAAAACACTAAGTACAAATGTAGTGCTGAAAAGTAAATGGGCCAAAATACAAACTCAACTGAAAGTACAACTACAATAGAACGAATGTACAACAGAACAAAAGTACAACAGAACGAAAGTACAACAGAAAAGTCAAGCAGCTGGACGAAGACACGCAGCTCCTAGATCGTCCACCACGGATCCTACCTGAAGGGTTGGTACAAATTCCCTCATCAGCACTCCACACCCGGTTGTCCGTCCGTCCGTCTCCTCCGGGTACCGACTCATCGTGATATCTACCTCCGGGTACCGTCCAGTCCTCAAATGCTCGGCCTCCGTCAGCGCTGTCCGTTGTCTACATCCAACACAACGAGGTGCGGGTATAGCCCGTGCAAGGGTGAGTATAACGATACTCAGTAGGGACCCCGAGACCCTCAAGGTCTCTCTAAATCCAACAAGGATAACCACAAAGCAGAAACTCAATAGATAAATCTTACTTAAGTATAAGCCCTTACTTATACCTAAGTCATCAGTAACCCATCTCAATCATGAGGAAACACAAGGATATAAAATCAACGGATAACCTCTACTTAGATATATGCCCATACATATACCTAAGTTATCAAGTGACTCATCTCAATCATGAGGTAAACACATAGGTGACAGACTCAGCTCAATCCAGGATTTTATTCATGAAAATGAAACCATGGATGCTGGTGAACTCCTCCTCTGTCGAGTACAGTGTGCATGCCACTACAACCAAGCGCGTCCCAATAACCTTGGACTGCTGAAGTACTCCACCTCTCTAGTACTGTGGGCATGCCGCTGCATCCAAGCGCATCCCACCATGGGTCTGCCACTACAACCAAGAGAACCTCCTCATAGCATACAGATGTACTCATTCTGTCGAGTACCACGGGTCTGCCTCTACAACCAAGAGCACCTCCGCCGTGGGTCTTCCGCTACAACCAAGCGCACCCCACTTGGCTATCCAAATCACTCAGAGTCGATCGATCAACAGTCGTCAAGTCTCAGTCAGCTACTAGGTCTCTGTACTCTGCTAGCTAGTCTCTGGGAGGGTCCGCTCCATGAGCTACTGTCGATATTCCAAGTATCACAGGGCCCCATGAAGGAGTATCTCAAAGGACCGCCTCGTCATAGAGGTCTCAACACAATAGACGGTGCGTCAATCGGGCGCTCGGTCTGTGAGTTATTAGCCTTTTCGTCCTAGGGGCCCGGTTGGTTTCGTGTACGATCCAACCCGAACATATCTCAACTGTACCCCGATATCTAATCGGATATAATCAAAGGAACCGTTCCCCACCATGATCTCCAACGCCAATGACAGTTCGTCAAACGGACATCCGGTCTGAAAGTTATCAGCTTTTCTGTTCCAGGGGCCCGGTTGGATTTCGGGCACAATCCAACCCGGACACTATCCAACTGCATCAAAAACTCAGGATAAGTATCCCAAATGTTTCTTCTCATCAATGGGAAACCAAAAAAGTTGATGGCACATCAATCGGACATCCGGAGCTTAAGTTATATGTGTTTCCGCTCCGAGGGCCCGGTTGGTTTCGTGTTCGAACCAACCCGGCCATACCCAAAGTTCTTCGAAACCTTGAATGTAATATACCGCAACAACCATCCTGATCCAAGTATCACATTTAAACTGACGGTGCATCGATCGGAGGTCCGTATCCCACGCTGTGGGCGTTGGAACGAAACCTGCCAAAAAATAGGGGGTTCGGGCCCGGTCCAACCAGGCCCGAGACCCCCGGGGTCAGCCCGCACTGGGTCGACCCAACCCAGGTCCGGGTCTGGCCCATTTTGGCATGGCCTAGCCTAGGCGGCCCGGCCCGGCCTTGGGTGGCCCTGCCCAGTTGGCGGCCTATTGGCCTGCCGTGTTTGAGCGGCCAGCTCGGCCAAAACTGCAGAGCGAATTGAAGGAGGGGGGCGCGCTGCCCCCCTGTTTGGAAACCGCGGCCCCCACATGGGGGACGCTCCTTGCCAGCGGTCATGGTGACTTTCCGTGTCGTCCCTCCGGATCCCGCGTGGCCACGTGATCCCTCATTCACTGCGGCTTCGGCCGTCGGTGTGCCAGGGCGCCGCCGTGCTGGCGGGGCGCGCCAGCAGCACCGTCCGCGGACCACCGGAGTTGCTCCGGTGGTCCGTTTTCATTTCTGTCTACACTGGTGTTCTTCCCGGGAGCCTTAGATTACTGAAAAGGGTTCATAATGCCTTTTCAGAATGCCTTATCATCGCCCGTTGATCCGCACTTCGACAACAAGTTGGTGGTGGGTCGGACTTGTTCGTTAGTCCGTACACACCGTGTTAGTAATTAGAATAATCATTCAACAGAATAATCTTCCATGCTCGGGGTATAAATCACTTAAACATAAATTATACAAAATTCCCCAATAATTTCCCCTGCAAATAAATATTCCAAACCCACAAAAGAAATCGTTCACGGATCAACTTGAGAATGAGTTGATCCGAGTTCTTTGTTTTAGAAGGGAAGAACCAGGAGAATATAAACTTACACAAATTTAACCCCTACCTTGAAGAAAAAGTCAAAGCTTTGTCGCAGAAAGAGGTTCATCACGTCGTGGAGATAAGATTCTTTGGCATCGAACCGTCGATCTCTGAGGATCCGGTGTTCTTGTCGACCTTCTTCGGAGGTCGACATTCTTCGCACTCTTCGTCGAGGAAGAAAAAAGGTTCAAGGCTTCGAGTAATTCTCCCAAGCCCTCTCGCACAACAAACCCCTTTAATAAAATAAGACTTCTCATATTTTATTAACACACAAGTCAAATGTTATGAAATTCAAAAATTGAATCATTCAATTTAATTGAATCAATTGAGACGTTTAAACCGCCCAATTAATGAGGTGTTTAAACATTATGTTAAACGTAAAAGTTGACTCTCATTTAAAGGGGGTGCAGGTGCGTTACCTAATTAAAGGTGGGGGTTTCGAGGAAGTTGAAAAGGTGGGGCTCGTGTGGGAACCACCCCACAAATATCCTACCTAGTGGAGTAAAATATAGTGGGTCCCACTTCAACCACATAGCTTAGGATAAACAACTTTAAATAAAATAAAATTGGTTGCACCATTTTATTTTTATTCATTTACTTAACCAAAAATTTAAAAAAAACACACCCTACCAAACACAACTCTGGAAAGAGTCTTCCTAACCAATTACCGGCACTGCGGTTTTATCGGTGCCCTCAGATTTCAATTTCGAGCACCAGTTCAAAAGTTAGAAAAACCCGCTCGTTCGTTCACTGAATCTACCTGAGCTAAACTTCAGAAATTGATTCCGGGAACACCGGCCCTCGGAATCAGGTGCCGTCAAAAACTGCGTTCTTGTAAAATTCCAAATAAATTAAAAAAAATTCATTGAAATTTCCGGGTCTCTAAATTACTCCCACCCCAGGACTTTACATCCTCATAAAGCATTAACACAAACTAGGAATACAAAAGCGGTACTGAGAAGGCATCTAAGCCTTCCGCTCCCTTGTGCTCACCTAGAGGTTCTCGTGCTGCTAGTGAAAGCGCACCTGTTGAATTGATCGTTCACAGAAGACCCACTCCTTTCTATCCTCAATCTCCAATGGAATCTCCGCGCATGTCACCCTTTCATTGATGTCCAACTCCCTGAGGTCGATGATGTGTGAAGGATCATGCACGTATCTCCTCAGCCGAGGTACATGGATGATTTCTTGCACTTGGTGCAACTGAGGTGGAAAGGTCACACGGTAAACCACCTCGCCTACCCTGCTGAGTACCTTGAAGGGTCCGATGAAGCGTGGTGATAACATGCTTCCTCAGCCAAATCTCCATAATTCCACGTCGAGGTGAGACTCGTAAGAAAAAGTTGACACCATCCTCGAACTCTAGTGGTCTCTACCTCTTGTCAGTATAAGGCTTCTGTCAGATCTGAGCTCTCCTTATCCACTCTTGGATGACATGGACCTTCTCTGTCATGGCCTGGACCATCTCTGGTCCCACAAGAGCTGCTAAGACTTCTTCTTCTCCGAAAAGAGAAACCCGGTCTCATCCCCTGGATGAACCACTTTCTTTGCCTAATATAGTCAATCCGGACATGAATGATGTATTTATACCATGGACGACGTCCTAAGGGCTCGACGTTACTACCAAGAGATCCAACCGTCACTCTCGCCTCTAAGGGTCGAGTCACACTATCGGCATTAGTGTGAGGTAACTAGGTCTCCTCCAGTAGGAATATCGAAAGTGAGGGTCAAGTCAACAGTTTAAACTGGAACCTCTTAGTACTCAAAAAGGAAAGAAGAAAATGTCACAAAGGTAAATGTCTTTATATTATTTCATCTCATAGTACAAAGACACAAATGTAACAACAACATGGAACTAGAAGTACGAAGAACAAAAGGAAACCACTAGTTCTGCTCCTGTCCACTTGCTTCCGGAGCTCCGTAGTCGTACGCTTCTGTTACCCGAAGCTGAGCTCTCCCTTGTCCACCTTTTCCCTGCGGTCAGGGTGGACCTCCTATTGGTGGTGGTGGAAACACCTCGAAGCGTCGTCCACCTCCAGCTGCACGACCAGCTCCCCTCCCTCGGCCTTCTGCTCCTAGCGGTCCGCCTCGATCGAACCTCCGCCTCTGCCTTGGAGGTTCTTCATTTAATTGCTGGGCATCTGCATGGCGGGTCGAAGAGTCGCGTGCCATGTGACAAATTCCGCCGCAGCAGTAACACTGCATGGCAGGTCTGGCTCTGTCATTCTCCTTGGTGCCACGCACTACCGACCCTGAGTCATGTGGTCGACCACCTGTAGGTCTGGTCCTCTCGGACATCTGCGTCATCTATCTATTGCCTGCTACAGAAGACTCTACCGCATGCCGGCTAGTGGTGGGTCCTGCTGCTGAAGACTTCTTAGTAAGGAAACTCTCCACTAAGAGGGCTCGATCCAACACCCATGTCTGCATTGGGATGCTATGAGAAACAACAGAATCTCTAATCTCCCACATGATCCCCTGCTCGATGGTTCAGGCCCTGAAGAACGGGTCCCGTACCATATCTGTGGAGTAGCGCGAGAGGTCTGTGATCCTCGTTGAGTACTGCACCACCGTCATGATACCCTGTTGTAGATGCAACAGCTCCTGTATACGCACCGCTCAAAGGGTGGATGGTAAAAACTCTTCCCGGAACAGGCTCTCGAAGTCTGCCCACAGAAGTGTCGCCTCATCATGAAACTAGAAAATCAGGCTCCACCATCTGCCTGCTGCTGCCTGAAGAAGACTGGCATCAAGGATCACCATTAAGTCTGCTGGAGTCCCCACTAGCCTGAAGACTCTCACCATAGCCTCCATCCAATCCTCAGCTGCCTGCGGGTCCGTCTCTCCCCTGAACCTGGGTGGCCAATGGTGCTGGAACTCGTGCAGTGCGCTCAAGCGACGTGCACCCTCAGCTGCTGGGGCTAGTGGCATCGGTGGCCCAATGGGTAGTAGTACCGCTGGTACCTCCACTGGTCCCTCAACTAGGATAGGGCCCTATACAGAGGCCACGTCTCTTGACGGGCTGTCAGTACGTACAAATCTCAGGGCTCTAGATGGTCGTCCTTGGGGAGGCATCCTAAATGAAACAAACATGACATGGTCAAACGATTTATACCTGGTGAGATGACCTGTTTTGAGCTTACTTTTAAAACTTTTTGAATCACACATGAAATCAGTGTTTTCGTGCATAATGTCAGAAATCAGTTACCAGGGTCCTAGTGTATGGATACGTCGGTCGCGTGCACCAACACTAGACTCCCTGAACTAAAAACCACACTCGGTACCCATAGCACTATTGCTTCACAGAAAAGAAATATCAGAGTTACAAGTTCTGCAATAGAACCGACTCCTCTGATAACAATTTGTCACGACCCATCCTCAGGGCCCGTGTCGTGACTACCCCAAGCCCGCCATCCATAAGCCAGGGGCTGGCGACTAGCACCAAAGGCATAATTCCCGATAACTAGGAAGGCGTTGCCTTTATAAAAGTAAAAAAACACCACAGAGTACAAGTGGAAGTAAAACACTAAGTAAAAAAGTAGTGCTGAAAAGTAAATGGGCCAGAATACAAACCCAACTGAAAGTACAGCTACAACAGAACGAAAGTACAACAGAAAAGACAAGCCGCTGGAAGAAGACACGCAGCTCCTGGATCGTCCACCACGAATCCTACCTGAAGGGTAGGTACAGATGCCATCCTTAGCACTCCAAGTCTGATCTTCCGCCCGTCTATCTCCTCTGGGTACTGACTCGTCGTGAGATCTACCTCCGGGTACCGTCCAGTCCTTGAATGCTCGGCCTCCGTCAGCGCTGTCCGTCGTCTGCATCCAGCACAACAAGGTGCGGGCATAGCCCGTGCAGGGGTGAGTATAACGATAATCAGTAGATACCCTGAGACTCTCAAGGTCTCTCTAAATCCAACAAGGATAACTACAAAGCAGAAACTCAACAGATAAATATTACTTAGGGATAAGCCCTTACTTATACCTAAGTCTTCTGTAACCCATCTCAATCATGAGGAAATAGAAGGTTATGAAATCAACAGATAACCTCTACTTAGATATATGCCCATACATATACCGAAGTTATCAAGTGACCCATCTCAATCATGAGGCATACACATAGGACATAGAGTCAGCTCAAACTAGGATTTTATTCATGAAAACGACACCACAACTGCTGGAGAACTCTTCCTCTGTCAAGTACAGTGGGCCTTCCGCTACAACCAAGTACGTCCCACTATCCTCGGACAATTGAAGTACTCCACCTGTCGAGTACTGTGGGTTTGCTGCTACAACAAAGCGCAACCCACCATGGGTTTGCCGCTGCAACCAAGCGCAACCCCTCATATCCAACAAATGTACTCCTTCTGTCGAGTACTGCGGGTCTGCCGCTACAACCAATCACACCTCTGCCATGGGTCTTCCACTACAACCAAGCGCACCCCACTGGGCTATCCAAATCACTCTGAGTCGATCGATCACCAGTCGTCAAGTCTCAATCTGCTACTAGGTCATTGCACTCTGCTAGCTCGTCTCCGGGAGGGTCCTCTCCACGAGCTACTGTCGATACTCCAAGTATCACAAGTTCCCATGATGGAGTATGTTAAATTACTGCCTCTTCACATTGGTCTCAACACTAAAGACGACGCGTCAATCGGGCACCCAGTCTGTGAGTTATTAGCCTTTTCGTCCCAGGGGCCCGGTTGGTTTCATGTATGAACCAACCCGGCCGTATCTCAACTGTACCCCAAACTCTCATAGGATATACTCATAGGAACCGTTTCCCAACATTATCACCAACGCTGCTGAGGGTTCGTCAAACGGACATCCGGTCTGAAAGTTATCATCTTTTCCGTTCTAGGGTCCCGGTTGGATTTCGGGTACAATCCAACCCGGCCGCTATTAAACTGCATCCAAAACTCAGAAGAAGTATGACAAAAGTTCCGTCTCATCAAGAGTAATCCAACAAAGTCGACGACACATCAATTGGACGTCCGGAGCTCATGTTATAAGCGTTTCCGCTCCGAGTGCTTGGTTGGTTTCCTGTTCGAACCAACCCAGACATAACGAAAGTTATTCGAAACCATGACTGTAATATACCGAAACGACCGTCTCGATCCAAGGATCGCATCAGAACTGACGTTGCGTCGATCGGAGGTCTGTAGCCCATGCTATGGGTGGTTGAACCAAACTTGCCTAAAATAGGGGGTTCGGGCCCTGTCCAACCTGGCCCGAGACCCCATGGGGAGGCCCGAACCGGGTCGACCCGACCCGGGTCTGGGTCTGGCCCATTTGGGAGTGGCCCGGCCGGGGCGGTCTGGCCTGGCCTGGGGTGCCCGGCACGGCTGGCGGCCGGTTGGCCAGCCGCGTTTGAGCAGCCAGCTCGGCCAAAACGGCCGAGCGAATTGAAGGAGGGGGGCACACTGCCCCCCTGTTTTGAAACCACGGACCCCACGTAGGGGACGCTCCTTGCCAGCGGACGTGGTGACGCGCCGCGTCTCCCCTTCAGATCCCGCGTGTCTGCGGGATCCCTCCTCCGCCGTGGCTTCATCCGGCGGCGCGCCGGGGCTCCGTCGCCTCCAGGCGGCCGGTGGCACCTTCCGCGGACCACTGGAGTTGCTCCGGTGGTCCGTTTGCTTTTCCGTCTGCGCCGGTGGTCCTCTCGGGAGCCGTAGATTACAACAAAGGGTTCAAAACGCCTTTGCAGACCACCTTATCATCGCCCGTCGATCCGCACTTCGACAACAAGTTGGCGGTGGGTCCGGACTTGTTCGTTAGTCCATACCCATTGCGTTAATAATTATAATAATCATTAAATAGAATAATCTTCCATTATCGGGGTATAAATCACTTAAAAGTAATTTATACAAAATTCCCCAACAATTTCCCTTGCAAATAAACATTCCCAACCCGCAAAAGAAATCATTCACGGATCAACTTGAGAATGAGTTGATCCGAGTTCTTTGTTTTAGATGGGAAGAACCACAGGAATATAAACTTACACAAATTTAACCCCTACCTCGAAAAAAAGTCAAAGGTTCGTCGCGGAAAGAGGATCGTCGCGTCGTAGAGAAAAGATTCATCAGCATCGCATCGTTGATCTCTAAGGATCCGGCATTCTTGTCGACCTTCGTCGGAGGTCGGCATTCTTCGCGTTCTTCACGTTCTTCGTCGAGGAAGAAAAAATGTTCAAGGCTTCAAGTAATTCTCCCAATCCCTCTCGCACAACGAACCCCTTTAATAAAATAAGACTTGTCTTATTTTATTAACACACATGTCAAAAGTTTTGATATTCAAAAATTGAATCATTCAATTTAATTGAATTAATTGAGAATTTTAATCCGCCCAATTAATGAGGCGTTTAAACATTAAGTTAAATGTAAGAGTTGACTCTCATTTAAAGGGGGTGCGGGTGAGTTACCTAATTAAAGGTGGGGGTTTCGAGGATGTTGAAAAGGTGGGGATTGTGTGGGCCCACCCCACAAATATCCTACCTGGTGGAGTAGGATATAGTGGGTCCCACTTAAACCACTTAGCTTTGGTTAAACACCTTTAAATAAAATAAAATTGGTTGCCCCATTTTATTTTTATTCATTTACTTAACCCAAAATTTAAAAAAAAACACACCCGTGAAAATGAAACTCCAGAAAGGGTCTTCTTAAGCAATTACCGGCGCTTCAGTTTCATCGATGCCCTTGGATTTCAATTCCGAGCACTGGTTCAAAAGTTAGAAAAACCCACTTGTTCGTTCACTGAACGTACCCGAGATAAACTTCGGAAATTGATTCCGAGCACACCGGGCCTCAGAATCAGGTGCCGTTAGAAACCGCGTTCTTGTAAAATTACAAAGAAATTAAAACAAATACCATGAAATTTTCGGGTCTTTACATTCTAAGTCAAAACATAGTGTTGTAATAACGCTGAAGCAGCTCGAGGAACTTTGGAAGGATATGAGTTTCCCAGTTGGATCATACCCTAATGGGAATATGGCCCATGGAGAACATGGATGATTTTATGTGTTGGGTTTGAACCTCAAGGAGTTTTTCTACGTATCCCATATTAATGGGAATTCGAGCCCGTGTAGTTTTATAAATATCATAAGAGAGTATGGTCCTCTAAGAAAGATGAGTTTGGGCTTACCTCCTAAAAAGGATGCCTTAATGATTTTAACATTGAATTTGGGGCTTATTTCTTAATTAGGATTCTCTGTGAGCTCAGGCCTAGAGACGATAATCTTATGTATACTAGTTTTAACTATAATTAGAGTTATCATAGATCCTTTGGGGGAGTGTTTATGCACATTTTGTAACCATCACATATCTCGAAGCCCACGTGAGTCATGCTCTGTTTGAGAAACAATATGATGTGAAGGATTCAACAATGATACTTCAAATTTTTCCACCTCCTCTGATGGAAGAGAGCACATTGATCGTGGAAGAGGGAGAGGTGATGAGCCTTCCCTCTATTCTATTTACACAGGACAAGGGTCCAATGTAATGAGGAATAGATGAAGGTGATGGGATTACACCATGATGGTGTCCCTTTTGATATTGGTTGGGGATTACTCCTATGTAGGATGCCCATTAAGGGATTGGTTGGGGCTTTCGCCTATAGAGGAGTCCCTTTTGGGATTTTTTTGTGGCTTACTCTTAAGGAAGATTCCCATTTGGAATTTAACCTGGCATAGGAGTCTGGTGATATGGTTTGAGTAGTCTCATGAGGAGCGTCTCGAATCAAGGTACTCTATGAATCTATAAGGAGATTCAAAACTCGTAATATGTTAAGGAACCAAGAGGAGTAAGTAGACACATGTAACATCATTGAGTATGGTGGAGTGTCTCAAATCATGGTATTAAGAAGTTGGATGTTGGGCCATATAAAGGGAACAATGGAAAATGTCCTCGACCAGATCCAACAAATTCGCGGTGTGACTCTTCATTTTACATGGGGGTGAGTGACGGAAGCGAAGGGACAAACCCAAAGGGGAGGGACTACATGCCGACACTGATCCTGGGTAGGGGTGTGGGGACACAACCCCTGTTGTCTGGAGCAGGAGGGCTACGTAGGTGTAATGCATAGGTGCTCTGCCAAGGTGCATTGCGCATGTGCTCCACCAAGGTGCATCGTGTTGGGGATCATTCAAGCTGTGGCACGCAGGTGCTCGGCATAGCTGTGGCTTGTAGGTGCGTTATGCTGGTGCTCCGTGATGTTTCTATGCAATGGTACTTCGTGCAAGTGCTCTATGTAGGTCAATATGTTCTAGACCCTGATGGTACTTTGAACCAATTTTACCCTTTAATTTGATCTTCTCTCTTGTTTTAGAGAGCTTCCTGAGAAAATTTGAGGGATATTGGTGAAAGAGATATATAGTGGGAGATTTGGGACGTCTTCAATATTTTTCCGTCATTCAAATAGGGATCCCATGGGTCCTATTTATATGCATAGAGGGGACCTGGTAGAAGGGAAGTTGTCCGTGTAGGTCTTCCGCATAGGTCTTCTGCGTAGGGGTGTAAAAATTCATTTGCCACATAGGTCCTCCGTGTATGTCCTCCATGTATGCCCCTTTGTGAAATTTATCGATCTTCAAAGTGCTGTAACTTTTGATCCATAAGTCTGTTAAGGCTCTGTGACCAGAAAAATCAAAGTTCTTGAAGATAGCTACACTATTTGTGATTGTAATTACACCATGTATTCTCTGAATAAACTTGGTAACTAAATTTAATATGTCGATACCTTTTCATCATTGTTCTGGGAAATCCACTGCCAACTCCTAGAAGCGGGAAGTAATCCACTTATCCATTGGTATAGAGTTGTATTTTGGCACTAAAAAATTGTGCTTGCATCTTATTATATTTTGGTGAAATCATATTTACTCATACTTGAAATTTTTTGTCTAAGTGAGAATCATATATTCACTCTGTGAAAAAGTGAATTGAACACATTTCATGGTGTCTAAAAAGTGGTTAGAAAATTTCTATTTTAGGTAGATATCACAATAACCACACATCAAGGGATCCACAAAACATATGAAATGAGAAAAAAATCCCCCAATAACCATAATTTTTAGTGGGGAATTTAGACTATAAAATCATAATGTCACAATAATTTCAAAGCTATAAAATCATGAAAATCATTACCCATTCCCATAAAATTTCAATTAGTAAATTATTTGACATTAATTATTCTAGAACCACGATACCCCATAAATAACCAATAGAATACCCCACCCACATGATACACAAAATCATATGTGATGTAATTCCTTACATCAAGGGAGATTTTCAAACTCATTTCATGCTATTGGGAGAAGAAGAAACACCCAGAAATAATAACTACACAAAAAACCAAAATATCATCCCACAACACATCAAGGGTTATAAAAAATTCATCCCAACTCACCAAAGAAAGAAAAATTGTGCTACCACAATGGATCAATAAGGAATAATGAATATAAAATAATGGGGAAGATTCAGGATGTCACAATGGATCACTAACAGGACTCCACTAAAACCAACAGATCATGGTGGGAGGTAGGGGCTGAAGAACATTTGAGAGTTGTCAGGGAATTTTTCAAATTTATATAGGGAAAAGAAATGTCTAAACATGGAGGATAGGAAAAACTACCAATTTAAAACATAAAACATTACACATTCACTCTGTGTGATGCATTTACGATGTGAATTTCATGGGGTTTTTCCAAAAATAAAATTCCAACAAAATCTACATCTCTTAAACCTTATTTAACTACATGTCTTGATTTACATTCTTGAAGTGAATCAATTTCATAGATTCTTCCATTTTAGATCACATTTCATGAATCCATATGACTATATAACCAATAAAACACCACTTTACAATGTGTAAACCGTTCATACATGAATATCGCACAGTATCCTTGTTGCACATCAAGACACCACGAAACCTTCTCAAGACTCCTATAAAACACCTCCAAAAACCAAAACTGACAAATTAATGTGTCAGTAAGTCATGGTATGTTACATTATATTCCACTCAATTGATTCTCTACCTCAATAATCCAAAACCATACATATAACGAAATGGTTTTGAACAACTACCTCTCGATATACCTCTCAAGGATCTATTTACATATCAATTCCACCACCAAAAAAACACAACAAACAAAAAACCCATTAAATAAACTGCACGACCAAAAACCTCATCCTCTCACACAACCAAACAACCACACAACCATCTTAAACACCACAAAACTTAAACCATCAACCACTAAACCAAACAAACCACACTACCCCGAACACAAAAATCAAGGAATTTCATCATACATGTCAATATACCATCCAATTTGTGTGGAACTAACTCTCTCACATGGGTTAAATCACAACATAGTATAATTTTTCTCGATTAGAAATCAAGTCCTCCCTTTTTCAAATTTTAGAACTTAATAACAAATCATACATCAAGAGAACATGAAATATGATAACATAACAATATATAAAAATCACATCACTATAAAAACAGAGTAAGGAAAAACAAAAAATTTCTCCAGGTACTATGAATTCATCTGTGTATCTCTCTCCCATGTAATCTCATCTAGAAGACCATGCCTCCACAACACTCAAAAAATATGGATTGTATTTTCCTGTAGTACCTTATATGGGAGATCCAATATCTATACTCACTATTCCATGAATTTCATGTCATTTTCTATATCCAACTTTCCCAATACAATGACATGGAATTTATCATCAAGATTCTAAATAATATGAGAGATGTGAAATAAGTCATCTATCCTCACCAACTGTGGTGGCATAGAAAAAAGACCCACCAAATTTCAAAATCACATCAGCACCTCAATGAGTCCATCAAACCTGAGGGAAATCTTACTCAACCTGTCAAACCTCCACTACCCACATCATGGAGAAACCTTAAACAACATGTAGTTCCAAATATAGAACCTCAAGGGACTCCTATTGTAATTTAAAGAATACATCCTTATATAATATGCTACTTTCATCCCACCATGAACAATATGAACCTTCTCTATTGTGATCTACGACACATCCAGACCATGAACTATAGCTTTACCAAATCTTCGTCTAACACAACAATGAATGAACCAGTCACTCGTAAAAATCCTCAAATGATTTCAGGCCAATAGATGAGTTATATAATTTCTTATGAGATAACTCATCCTAGGTAAATTTCTGATCCCATGATCATCTAAAGTCTATGTAGCATGACCACAACACATTCTCCAATGTCTGAATACTCTTCTCTATCTACCCATCTATCTTAGGCTTGAATGAAATGTCGTGGTAAAAATGATTACCAAATGAATTATTAAATCCATTCTAGACTCATGAGGTAAAACATGAATCCCAATCAGATAAAATTGACATTATAACTCCATGAAACTACACCACCATATTCTTATACTTCTTATCCAAGGCATCAACAACAACCAACAACGTGATCATTAATAAGTTTGATGATTTCATCATCCAATCCATGGACACCTATATTGAATCATAATCTCCCTATTATTGGTGTAACCTTATGATAAAATCCATAGATTTGTTATCACATTTCCACTCGGAAACATCCAAAGGCTACAAAAACCCACTAGGAATTTGATTTTCATCCTATATATACAGGAAAAAAAAACACCTCAATGTGAACTCCACCACAACCCATTTAATATTTGGCCACCGAAACCACATCCTTATGAAACGAAACATCTTGGATACTCCAAAGAGTACTAGTAATGGTGATATATTAAACTCATAAAGGACTCTATCAAAAATCACTATTGTAACAATATACCATAAAAAAACATCCCTCTCTGACCATCCAAAGTTCATTCATCTATAGAAACACTATGACCGAAATAATCACATATCACCTCCCCCTATGAGATACCTCCAACAGAAAAATATGTTTAAACATCGCCATTATACAAAATAACAACATCTACCATCATACACCCTAGCATCTAATTACAAGTATACTAAGTACTCCATTATTTGGTAAGAATTACTAGACTCTTAAAACCATCCTTCCATGAATCCCTTCTCAAAGTGTCATCCAAACCAATCCCTTTTCTTAAGGTTTAGAAGATCTCGATATAAAAATACCATATCAAATCCATCCACCACTATTGCTGAAAAATCATATCATGCTGATAATAGATATACCACAATCTCTTCTAATCCATGGAGACCAGGAAGCACTCCCTAATGAGGTAATTATGCCAAAAAATAAATGAAAACACTACTGATTCTCTCTTAAGATGTTGGGTGCAATTGTTATAATCATGAGGTTGCATCTACCTAGACCCATAAGAGATCACTTCCCTATAATAAATCCACATGAATCCCAATCCTAGATGGAAAGAATCACAAATCATCACAAAATTTTCACACTCATTAGGAAAATGATGCACTGGACCAGTAGACATCTTCCCATTTAGTTGACCAACTGCTTCCTAGAACTGATCATTATACACAAGAGAATGATACTACCTGATCAGAAATATCAATGGGGATAAAAATTGAGATAAATCATGCCAAAAATTCTGAAAATATTATACTAGACCAAGAAAACTGTGAACCTATTACATGTTCAGGGGTCCTTCCAAATAAAAAACTACTTCAACCTTCAATGATTCCACTTACACATACAACTGATACACCACAAAACAAAGGAAATTCAACTCTTTCATCATGAACTCACAATTAGAGAATTCTCTTTAATTATGGTGGTGTCAATGACCCTATATAATAGCACATAGATTCAAGAAATAATCTACATTTTACATTGATTTGATCAAGATATCATCGGTGAATATTTTAATGAACTAATCTTGGGACTCATGAAACATGGAGTTCATAATCTCCATGAACATAGCTGGTGTTTTTGTAATAATGAATTACATGACTATAAACACAAAGGTCCCATACTTACATGTGATGGAAGTCCTTGAGATGTATTCCTCCTTCACCATCAACTAATGATATCCATTCAATATATCCATCATTGAAGACCAAATTTACCCTCTCATCTTGTTGAAAATATTTTATATCAGTAGAAGAGGGTAACTATTCATGATCATCAAATGATTCAACCTTCGGTATACTATAAAAACATATAATATCACCCTCTTTCTTAGAGAACAACACTATAAAACCCCATAGTGACACAATGGGTTGAATGATAATAATACACATCAGATCATCCATATATATCCTCAACTCATAGAACTCTCTAGGATCCATTCGATATGGTTCCATAGAAATTGGATAAGTGCTCGACTAAAAATCTATCCATAACTCAACATCATGTCAAAGAGGTAGTGTCATAAAATAATTTTATAAAACATTAAAGAACTCTTCCAAAACCATAGGAACACCCCTAACCCGAGTTTCTACTAACATATCCACGAACATTGACAAAAATAGGTTTTAATTTCCTATCGCTCAATGGATATCGTCTCATTCTAATGAACACCGTCATTTGAAACTCCATATCCAAAAAAACACTCCTCTAAAAGTAGTAGATAAATGAATTTAGGGAATATAATCAATCGATGGATAAGATCACATTATATGGCTATATATGCAATTATAATAAGTCCTAAACTAACTGGCGATGCTATGTTACCAGACTACATCCCTAGAACATATTAAACAAAGAAGCATGAACTTTATCTAATGTGGATAACACCAAAGGATATGGAATTATATCCTCATTTCGATCCAAATAATAGACTAAATAAAGAGAAAAAGATAAGTCCAATTCTCTTGAGTTGAATAATGTACTAATAAGCTAAGATGAAAAATTGAATGTACCTAAAAAAATATCTAGTCCTAAATGAATGTATACCTAAATTGTGTGAAACTATCCATTCCCAGCTCCTCTACCACCCCACTGACAAACTACTCCCCATGAAACCACAGGTTGAGGTATATGAACATCAAGCACATCCCTAGGACAATCTATACTAACTCTATCTCCCCATAGTGTAGTATAAACCAACATCCCCAACTACTGAAATGGTATCACTTGAAACTAATACTAATTATGGAGATGAACTAGTCTGCCTCCACCAAACTGAGATTGAAGAACCATGGGGAAATTATTTTTTGGATATCCGTGAACCCCAGAGATAAAATTTTTCTAGTCAGATATCTCTATTAAAATAATGGAATACACTATCCTTATAATGGTGGAAGGGAATATTCTAATTTTGACTCCCCGCAAGAAAAAACCTCTAAGGTCCCAGTTTAGGATAATTGACACTAACAACACATCTGCTAATGGAACCCTGCTAATTCTTTAATCATGTTAAAACACCTCTCATGTTCATCTACTCAAAATATTCATCCTTCATATGAGCCTATAGATATGTTAGAGACATTAAATAAGTAACTATATACTGGATAAAAGAATGAAGAACCTCCTCTTTAATTCTTACATGATACTCTTAATATGAAAAACAATCTAGGGTAAAATATATAAGGTCTTTGAACATGATTCCAAAATCATGCACTGATATACACAACTTATGAAGTTAAAGAATCTCCCACCACTTCACTGCCTTCATGTTAAACAAAGGGAGCTATGCATGGAACATTTTATGAAATTTGACCCATTAAATATCTTCATCATTCTAATCACTCACATATAATGTCCATCAGTGAAATGAAACACCCAAAACTTCTACATAACTTACAAGGGGAACCAATATCATACAGGGTCCTACATCAATTTGAATGTGATCTCGAGCTCCACTATTCATCTCTCTATCTACACATCCCAAACACTTCCCTCATACTTCCCAAAATCCTGCTACTAAAAATTCACAACACCAACTACCAAGCATATCCTCCTCTCCCTGATCATCAATACCGAGATAATCCAGGTCAACCTTATGATCTTCAATTGTATGTTCCCAAAGTGGATGAATCCAAGGAGACATATATAAAAATAAAACATGATTTTCCTCATTCATGTTTTATAGAATTTTATTTAGATTAATTATAATTAACATTATTCATTTTAACCTTCCCAAAACAACTGAACTCAAATAGGAACCAAATTTCTCAAGATACATGTACTTTTCCATGTCATATACCCTATAAGGAGGTCCACATTACATGGTTTTATAATAAGTTCAATGTTTGTGCACTAGATCATGGTGGGCCCTAAAATCTTATATCCTAGCCAGTCTCCCAAGACTAAGTCACACAACATGGTAAACTATCATTGTTTCCATACAAATGAAATAAATCCCCACTATGACAAACATGAAACAACATAATATATGTCAACCATCAGCCTCTAGTGAAACTTATTTTTGACCCTCTATAACCTAAATACCATAATAAATGAAGAGAGATAATTACCCCAGATTTCCGCCTTCAGAAGGCCCTAGGATAGTGACTAGCACCGATGGTATAAAAATATCAATAAATTAGAGGAATTTCCCTCCATAATTATATATGATAGGAAAAAATGATGAATGATCCATGAGAAACTCCACGAAATAATATTCAGGAAACAATAACTCTCCCATAATTCATCCATAAATAAAATTGTTTTAGATAAAAGTATCCAAATGTTATTATACCAATGTAAAGATAATGTAGTGACACAAAAACTACCCAAAACGGTCTAAGCTAGTAATTTCCATCATGATCTCAGTAATCCTCCATGAAATTGGAAAATTATATTATGTACATAGGGTGATCATACATGTCTACTCAGTAAGAAAACCAAATTCTGTAATGCACATCTGAAAAAATCCTTCTAATACACCCATGAGAAAATAACTTAACTGAAAGTACCAAAATAAGAAAAATATACATCCCAACCTCGACAAGGAACACTAAAAAAAATAAGAAATCCATGTATAATAAAACAAAAAGTAGAATATTGATAAATGGTACCACACACAACTTTCCCAATTATGTTTCTCTCATACACCCAATTTCATATGTTTTGGTTCTCCCAACTCTTCTCAATAACATAAAAGACCACCCCACAAATGTTCAAATCACATAACGGCTACACACACCTGGGACACCTCCCCACCGAAATATCACATCCTATATTTCCAAAAGGCACCTATGGAATCACATTTCAACCATAACTAGAGTATTCGGTTATCATGAATATAAATGACATCATCAATGTTCCCACATCCTAACCTAAATGACCCCTACCATAAGCCACCCACCACATGGTCATATCACATCTCACCTTAAAACACATAGCCCAATGTCCCACATTATAGTCATATAAAATATCACATAAATACACCTAGTATGTAACATTGAACAGAAAATAATCTCTGTTCATCACAGCTTGTGAATATCTAATCACATGTAAGAGAAGTACGAAAGAGAATATTACCATCCATCAATCCTCATCACGAGGATGTTTGGAAAAAACCCATGATTTAAAATAGGGTGGTATTCATATAGTGATTGATGTGGGAAGGGTTTGTATAGAAATAAAAATGAATAAAAATTTATATATATAATCCACAATCAAACTATACATTTTTGATCCAAAATGAACCCTAAAAAACAACCAACACTATCACATTCTCTACTACCTATAAATGTATAACACTTTACAAGACTCAATCTACATTTCTCATTTCCAACCAACCCCACTATCTAGCCTATTCATTAAATTATTTTCCCAAAAAAACAACATTTATATACAAAACCCGCCATTTATTATTTTATTATTCATTTAAATCACATTACACAAACCCAACCCTATCCCTTTATATCATTATTTAACTGTTATTTTAGCAATACTCAGAATTCTAGCACAGCGCAAACCTACATCACAAGTATTTCATTAATCCAATCAAACCATCCCCTTTCTACCCCACAAGAATGAAAAAACAACCCATAAACTTGCCTCCCTAAAATCAAAGCAAAAAAATCCATCAACTCACTTCCCCAAAATTGTGACTAAATAGACTATCACCTTACTATCCCAAAATCACAACCAAACAACCATCACCTCACCACCAACTAGTATGGCCAGAAAAACCATCACCACACCCCCACAAAAGGTTGGATAAAAAAACTATCAACTCCCCACACTAAATGCATATCCCAATAACCACAACCTTTCCGCATGAGTAGCACATCCAAAAAACCATCATCTTTTCACCACTAATCTTAACAAAAAAACCACACATCACCCCACACCACATCAAGGACAAAAATTTCAACACATCAATACAAAATTTAAATATTTAAGAAGGGTATTTAGTCATATTTCACCTATTTTTTAGGTACATTATCTCTTAATCCACAGTCCCAGAGATACTATTTTATTATCCAAATATAATTGGTCAGCCTGTTTTATTTTTAGGGTGATGTCACAAAAACCACACTATAGGGTCTCTACAATACATATCAAACACAAATTGAAAAATCCTAAAACTACAAAATTTTTTGTGGGCAATTCATCACATACAATCACTATATCACAATATTGTCAAATCTAAAAAAATGGCAAACATTATCCTATCCTTTTTAAATTTTTATTAGTTAATTAATCATAAATAATTAAGCCAACACAACTATACCACATAGATAAAAATGAGAAAACCCCACTTATATGATATATAAAATTATAAATAAAGGAATTAACTCTCCCATGGATGCTTTTAATACTCATTGTACATTGTAGGGAAAAGATGAAATTCATTCATACCACAATAACATTTAAATTCAATAGATGAACATACAGAATATCAAGGTTTATGTAATAACTGATATCTTCATTTTATGTATGGATCATGATTTATGGAGTTTTGAGGATAAAGGAAGAAATAATGTTTTTCTTTGTTAATGTTGTGTCCCCAGTTTCTGCGTTGTGCCATGTATTGGCCATGAATCAACTGAGTACATGGCTATGTGGGTGACCTGGACGACTACCAAAAGCTGGGTTCGGTTGAGGCTAGTAAACGACATGTACATTAAATTAACACGTCATGTACTTATATTTATATTTGATAAATTGGTGTGGGGTCATGTGTCAAGTCCAGAACACCCTTCTTCTCCCTGTGTTTCATACATGAGAGTGACAGAATGCCGAAGAACTTCGAGCACCTCTCGATTCTTCGTTCGACATCCGATTGAGACGATGTTTGGTGCGTTGTATTCCCACAGGTGAGTTATCTCTTTCCCAAGAGAATTTCTTCCTATTCCTCTTCTATCATGAGTTTTTCATGGATGATAGTTTTTACACCTTTTGTATATCTACGTCGTTCTAGGCTAATTCCGGGGTTGAAGTTCAACTATATAAATTGTGAGACATTGAGGTAGGTGGTTTGGGTCTTTCATTTTTCATCATTGGATTATATTTTCTTAATGTATCGCATATCCATGTTAAGGTTATTACATAATTTTTAAATTAACTCTATTCTTCACCTGTTATGGTTTAATTGGTTGAAATGGGGATGTTTCTTATGCATAAGGTTAGATTCCTTGTTTACAGGACACCCCATGTGTGTGTTTTCTTACCATAACTGTTTATGTCCATTTTTCATAGGTTTCCTATGTGGCATACCTTATTTTCCATTCCTAGAGTTATTTAGGATTGATTTTGATTGATTATATGAACTGCATGTGTTATTATTGTGAATGTTTCCCACATAGTTGTTATAGATGTCATGTGCGGCCCTGTTATGATATGCACATTGATCTTCTATTGTACCAAGAGAGCCTTGGAACAAGAAAATTATGGGGGTTTCCATGTTTATTTAAACAAAACCATGAGAGCCTTGGTGTAGACATTGAACTGGGGTATTGACCCTGAGAGTTACCCAGGAGGTCATATATGATTATTTATGCTATGTTTACCGACAGGGTATTGACCATGAGAGTTACTCAGAGGTCATTTATAAGTTATTAATTCCATGTGGACCATAGGGTATTGACCATGGAGATTCATAGGTGGTCATTTGTAATTGTGTAACACTATGTTGAACCAAGGGGGTTAGAAAACGAGGGATTTCCCAGTGGTTTTCGGAATGAATGAATGATTGTGACGAGCCTTCCAAGCCAAATCACATTATTAGACTAAGTCTTACCTATTAGTTAGATGGTCTTATGAGGCTTCTGTTTTGGTAATATTACCTAGGGGGATATAGATCATTGGCTATATCCCAATATTACTTGTTGTGATGGTTGGAAAATAAATATAATTGAGAGTAATTGAAATTGTAGGATTGTTTACTTCTGAGTACTTCCTTTTTTCTTGCTTCAATTCTACAAATTTCCAGCTATATATATTCACTGACAGTTAGGCATGGATATTGTGGTGGTTGCTGTTATAATTCTTCTCACACATTTTTTGGGTCATGATTTTTGACCAAAACAGATTATATGGATTCATGTATAGATATGGTAATGTTCTCTTCTTTATCAGGTACTTGATTTTTATGGAAGCTAGAGAGCATGAGACAATTCTAAGTCTTGTGATGCCATTGGAAATTATTGATTTTCAGTAATTTGGTTTTATTATTGTATTTCCTAGCATTGTTATTTTTTTTCTTTCTCCCTAGATACATGTGACATGAATCTTTTATATATTTTCTAGTTGTTACATTACAATCAGTCTTCCACTATTTACTTTTACTGTATGGTATTACTATTTCTACTATTGTTTACTATTATTTATTGCACTATATATTCTCTTTCCATTATGGAATAGTTTCCCAATTATTATAACTTGGCCCTCTATGCTAGTCAGAAGCCATTGGAATTTGGGGAAGTGGTCTTGAGGTCATGTGACTAAATGGGTTTGGGGCACCATTGGGAAGCACCCTGAATCGAGATGTTAATATGCAGTGTCAAAGAAGGTTCTATTCTACATTGTCTTACTATTTGGATCCTATAAACAGGGATAGAAAAGAATTGGTAGTTTTCAATAAGCTGTTCCTAGAAGTGACTAACCCACGTACTGGGAAAATCCAATTTACATTGAATATTTTAATTTTTCCTTTTATTTGAATTACTACTATTGGGTTTATTTCACCATTGTGTGATTCACATGTTTTGTGTTTTTAGGATTTATACCATTTTGGTTTTATTTCTTTTTCAATCTAATGATATGAGGGTATGCCATTTGATGCAATATATATTCACTTTCTAGAGATCACTAGTCATTTATTCTTGTCATGACATTTAGGATGCATTACTGATTGTAAGCTATTATAATAGATGTTGTGCTGGATATTCATGTTGTTGTGATAGAATACCAACAATTTTTATAGGGTATTGGGATCTGTACATTTTTTATGGATGAAAAACTATGGACCATGAGGTGTTATGGGCCCTCTTGGATCAGAATTTGGTTGATCAAGTTTGAACTTTAACAAAAATTTTCATGTTATGATGTGAAAAAGGATGTAAAGCATTGATTTGAGGGGAGTATGGTCTCCCATGGGTCAGAATTTTCCATTCCTTGGGAAATTTGTTTTTTCAAAGGTTCCAGAGTAGTTTCAGAGGCTTATTGTCTAGAAACATAGACAACACAACGTCTCATGTTATGAACACACATCATGTGTTCTTCTATTCTTGGAGAAACAACTTTTATTAAGTACACATCATGAACTTTATGTGCACACCATATATTCTTTGACGGTGTGACTAACTGTGTGAGCAGATACATGGGGATGGCAAACATTATGTAGAACACACCGTGTTGTAAGGAACTATGTATCATGTTGTGAGACCAATGACGCAAGTGGATGGAACTAAAGTATTACACATTGTTTCTAGGGATCACACACCATGTAGTGTTACACTAGGATATTATGGTGTATTTATAGATGCGTATAAGAACATGGTCCAGAGGGAAAATTCAAGTACACACCGTGTCTTAGGAAGAACATGTCATGTGTAAGGGGTGTTAAACGAGCAAGATTGGAAGAGGTACATACCTTATCAAAAGCTTAATGGAACATGATGTGTAACAATGTTTTTTAAAACATGAATGTTTTCTATATCATTCTACATTATTTCCCTTCTATGTTCTTTCCTTGATACTCTTGTAATGAGCTATGCGCATGGCCATGCAGAATCATGTCGCCAAGACAACCTTTGGTTGTACGCCATGTGTAGGGTGATGACCAGACACCGGAATTGTAATATCATGGACTACTAGTAGATCCTTTTGTTGTGCCCTTCATAGAACTAGCTATTATACCAGACGTAGGTGCTGATGCACAGTTCTGTGAAGAATTTATGAGGATGGTGAAAACTATCTGGGGAGCATTGCATCCTATGCCGACTATGGAAGAGTTGGAACAATAGTTCCAAAAATACCATGCTACCAACTTTTTAGGGGATATAGGACCACATAAAATATATTCATGGTTGGAGGTCGTGTTTTTTTATCTTCGAGCATCTGGAGATGCCTCTTGAGAGAATGGTGAATCTTGCGACAAACATGCTATGTGATTCCACCATGATATGGTGGGATATTGTCTCATAGGGGGGTTTTTATTGGGATATTGCTTGAGAGAAGTTTCAGAGGACCTTCTATGATTAATTGTACAACAATAATTTTAGGGTCGACTGAGCCCTAAAGATCATGGATTTGGAGCATGGTCCTCTTTCAGTGTTGCATTATTATTCATGTTTTAAAGAGCGTCATCACTACGCACCTCTTCTAAGAGGTGATGAGTTATCTCTAGATAAGATTTTTGATAATGGTATCTGGTATGACATCCAACCACATGTGAATGTCTTAAGTATGACTTCAGTTACTCTATAATAAATCAGGAATGGATTACTGAGCACAATCTGATGGATTTGGGAGCTGCATGGCAGGGCGGTTTGGCATTCAGAGATTATACTCCTTCATTTGATAGCTAGAAGCACAAAAGGGATCTTTCACATGATGATAACATACGACCTCACTGACCAAGAGACCCAGTTGAGTGATGATCTTGTCACAAGATATGTCATCTTTAGAATTTTTTATGTATTTTATCACAAGAAACGAGTGAGATGGGATTCTTTACTACTCCATGTTTTGGAGTAGGGCTACAAGATTCTCCTTAGTCAGGGTAATGGAGTTCGTCTGGCTGTTCAGGATGAGGAGGTTGTGGTTTTGTGGCAGTTAGGCTTCAGGTTTTTAACAACAACAAGGTGGATCCAGTTAGGGTAGCTAGGGATAGGCCAGGACTGTGGTATATGTCAGACATTTGTAGAGGATAAGACCCAGTAGGAGCAGTATCCCATACCCTATATAGTTAGAGGTATGATTCTAGATTCCTCAGTTTTATCTTTTCTTCCATTGATGCATGGTCTTACCATAGTTTTATATATTTTGTCATTGTGGAGATCCTTACACTCCGTATCCTTAAGTCTGATGATATTCTAATACTAGACACTCTGTTAGGAATTAGTAAGGATTGTGTGTGATAGTGAAAGGAGTGACCTCTTGAAGTTGTTTGGGGTCACATTTTGTTAGATCTCTATGTCTTACAAATTACATGTGTCAATGTAATTCTCAAAATGAACTGGTTAGTCTCTTTTCAGGCCTTTGTTGTCTGCTATTGACGTGGGGTGAGTATCACATCACCAGAGTGTAGGTCATTACTATGAGAAGGTGAATGGGATGTCCAAGCTATCAGAGATGGACATGTGCATCATGGGTTGGGTTTAATTACAACCAATATTACTAGTTTGTATTTGGAATACAAGGGGACATCACATATTGACTTTCCTCTAGTGGTTTATCATTTCAGTGATGTATTTCCGGACGACTTTTCAGGTTTACCTCTGAAGTGTGAGGTAGATTTATTTATTGAGATTTCTCAAAGAGAGTAACTCATGTCCATTACTCCTCATAGGATGGATTCAACAATGTTACAGTCCCCAATAAGTTGTTAGATGAGTTATATGAAAAGGGTTTCATCTAACCTATTACATATCTATAGAGATCACATTTCCTTTTTATGATGAAGTGAGACGGTTACCTCATACATTGTGTGGATTATTGGAAGCTGAACCAGTTGATGGTCAAGAATTGATATCACTTGCTGTGGATTTATGATCTATTTGATCAAATTCAAAGAGACATGGTGTTATCGAATATTGACATGAGATACAATTATCATCGGTTGCAAATTAGACCATCAGATATAACGCTTACCACATTTCAGAGTAGGTATAGTTTATATGAGTATTTAGTTATTTCGTTCAGTATCATGAATGCATTAATAGTTCTCAAGGAACTGATGAACCGAGTGTTCCATCCTTACATGGATTATTTTATGGCAATCTTCATGGATGATATCCTCATGCACTCTTACACTCGACAAGACCATGAAACTCATATTGAGATTATATTGAGTAATCTATGAGAGAATAAATTATATTCTAATCTCTAAATGTGAAACATTTTGATGGCTAGATTCACTTCTTGGGTGATGTTTTCTTAGAGAAAAATGTGTAAGTAGATAGAATGAAAGTGAGATCAATAGTTTCTTAAGAGAATATAAAGAACATATATGATGTATAGAGTTTTATAGTGTCATATGGTTACACCATTTGATTTATATAGGAAGTTTCATTTAGCAGTTCTCCTAAAGAACCTGACTAAGATTTGTAAAAAATATCATTGGATAGAATCCTGTGATTCAGCCTTTTAAGAGTTGAAAGGGAGATTGAATTCGTCAACAAAACTAATTTTTCAGGAGTCAAGAAATAGTTACTATATTTACTACGATGCATCATGTATTGCGCTAAAAGAGGTGATTATGCCAAGGGAATGATCTATTGTGTATGGGTGTCGGTAGTTGAACCCATATGAGAAGAATTACCCAACACACGACCTTAAGTGGGCTGTAGTTGTGCATGTTTTTCATTGTTGGAGACAATATCTTTTTGGAGAGAATTTTTTAGTATACACTTACCACAAAAGTCTCAAGTATATAATTACTCAGTGAGATTTTAAATTGAGTCAGTGAAGGTGGGTTGAGTACCTTCAGTCTTTTTATTTTGAGATTTCCTACATGCCTGGTAATGGAAATGCAATGGCTGATGTGTTGACCAGGAGGACACAGATGTAGGAAGTTCAAGAGTCCAGTAGTTAGAGGATGGTTATGGCTCTATTCTCTGAGATTCATTTGAAGGTTCATGAAGACAAGGGATGAATTTTAATTCCCCTATAGTTGTTACCTCTACATTTCTGGATTGATTGTGAATGAGGCAACTATCAGATTACGGAGGCCTAGTCTTATGGGAGAGTGTGTCAGGTGAGGACCCTACTCCTGGGTAGACTATATGAGATGATGAGTTATTTCATTTTCATGTACGTGTATGGTTGTTAACAGACATACCTGAGGATTTGTTACGAGAGTTTCATTCCATAACTGGGGTAGGTCATCCTGGTGTCACCAAGATGTACCATGATCAACACTATTAGTATTGGTGGCCTTGTATGATGAGGGATGTAGCTGGTTTTATTGTGAGATGATGCACCTATCATTAGGTGAAGGTAGAGCATTAGGGACCGGCATGGATTTTACAGTATTTACCCATTCCTGAGTGGAATTGGAATGATATGGTAATGGATATTTGGACTTGTTTAACGATGTATCCTCAAGGGAATGACGCGGTTTGAGTTGTTGTTGATAGACTCACGAAGGTTGTTCATTTTTTCCTATAAAAAAACCATTAGTTATGATGCTATAAAAATGTTGTACATTTGAGATATTGTACATTTTCATGGGGTTAAAAAATCTATTGTTTCAGAAATGGATTTCCAATTTACTTCTTATGTCTGGTAGGTACTAATGAGGGAATTGGGTACACAGGTGCTTCTAAGTACAACAAACCGTCCCAAGACAGATTGCTAGTTCTAGCGCACAATTCAAGTATTAGAAGACATCCCATGATAATCCATTCTGGATTTTGGGGGGTCATGGGAAAGACACATAGCCCTAGTGGAGTATTCCAACAATTACAATTTTTAGGGAATGATTCAGATGTCACCTTATGAGGCTCTATACAGTAGGCACTACTGATCACCCCTTTGTTTCCTGGAGGCAAGACCGACAACTATGCTGGGACCTCATCTTGTCTAGGATACCACTAATCAGGTCGAGTTGATTGGGAAGAGGATGGATACTACTTAGTCTTGGCATAAATATTATGTATATCGACAGAGATGACCTCAGGAGTTAATGGTCATAGATACTATTTTCTAATGTGTCACCCCAAGGTTTGGACACAATAGGTTTAAGAGAAAGTAAATTATTTCCCTGAGATATGACAGTCCATTTGAGCTTATGGAGAGTGTCGGGCCAGTTTCCTATCAATTTCAGCTACCTCAGAGGTACCAATCTATGTACAATGTCTTTCTTTTTTTATCACATATAGTGATACATTTCATACCAGTATCATGTTTTTTTATCCCGAGGAGGTTGTGTTGGAGGTGAAGGAATCCTTCAAGGATCACCCTATTAGGATTGAAGATTATTGTATGAAGTTTCTTTGTGGTAAATATATTCCACTATTATAGGTGCTATGGCAGCATGGGTGAGTACAAGATGAGAGTTGGGAGAGGGAGGCCATTATACGATCACAGTGGCCAGTGCTTTTTGAAGATTCTTCTTCACCACCCGTGGATGGGAAATTTGGGAACATATTTTGTTACGGGGGGATGTTTTTAAGAACAAAAATCATAATTTTACCTTTGGATCTTGATTTTGGGCGTTTTTTAGAAAAAAGAAGAAATGATATTTTTTTATGTACATGTCGTGTACATTTTACTACATCTCATGTACCATGTTTCCATGTGTATCCATGTAATGGTTGTGTAATGGCCAAGTACATGACCATGAAGGTGACATGGTAGACCACATAAAGTGGGGACCAGTTGAGGCTAGTACACAACATGTACATTAAATGAACACACCGTGTATTTTTATTTTGATTTGATAAATCAGTGTGTGGTTGCATCATAAGTCTAGAACACCTTTCTTATCATCTTGTTTCATATTGGAGAGTAGAAGGACACCGAAGAACGTCGAGCACCTCCCAGTTCTTTGTCTAAGATCCAATTGAGTTGTTGTCGGTGTGTTGGATTCCAACCAGTGAGTTCTCTATTTACTTAAATACATTCTTCGTGATTCATCCTATCTCCTGAGTACTTAAAGGGTGATCATTTTTATCGATTTTGTATATCTACATAATTTTAGGTCGATTCAAGGGCCTCCGTTTAATAGTATCGATCATGTGACATCAGGGTAGTTGGTTTGTGCCTTTTGTTGTTCGTATCTAGATTACATATGCTGAAAGTTCCACATAACCACATTTGGGGTATTTCTTGATTGGGAAAATAACCGTATTCATAAACTTATATGGTTTAATTTTTTGAAATGGGGTTTTTTCATATGTGTAAGGTTAGATGCCTTATTTTCATGACACACCACCGGGGTTTTTCTTTATTTTGGCTATTTATGGGTGCTTTTCCTATGATTCCTATAAGGGCACATTGTTTTCCATGTCTTGAGTTGTTTAGGTGGGAGATTGATTGATTTTATTAATTTCATGTGTTATGTCTATGAATGTTATCCATGTAGTGGTTATAGATTACATGTGTTGCCTTGTTATGGTATGTTCGCTGATCTTCCAATGGACCTTGAGAGCCTTGGACCATGAAAAATGTGGGTGTTTCTATGTTTATTTACATCGGACCATGAGAGAATTAGTGTAGGCTTTGAAAAGTGGTATTTACTATGGGAGCTACCCATGAGGTTGTTTATGATTCTTTATTCCATGTTGACCTAGGGTTTATTGACCGTGAGAGCTACCTGGAGGTCATTTTCTAAGTTATTGATTCCATGTGGACCCAGGGGTATTGACCGTGAGAGCTTCCTATGTTGTTGTTTGTAATTGTTTAATGCTATGTTGAACCATGGGGTTTGATCGTGAGAGCTTTCCCAGAGGGTTGTCGAATAATTGAATGGGAGGGATGAGTCTCTCAATCCAAAGCACATGCTTGGACCCTATCATACGAGTTTGTTATATGGTCTTCTGAGACGTCTGTTTTGGTACTATTAACCAGGGGATATAGAGCGTACAATAGACCTAGATATTACCTATTTTTATGGTTTGAAAATAATTATAAATGAATTTAATTGAAACTTTATGATTTTTTATTTCTGAGTACTTATTTGTTTATTTATTCATTTCTACATATTGCGTACTATATATATTCACTTTCAGTTAGGAAAAAATCTTGTCATGGTTTCCTACTAGGATTTTTCTCACACCATATTCTGGTCATGATCTTGGAACCAAATATATTATATGGTAGTAGGTATAGAAAAGGGAAATTGTCATTCTTCATCCGGTACTTGATTGCTGTTGGAGCTATAGAGCATGAGACCATGGTGTGGCTTGCTATGCTGTTGGAGTTTATTGCATTTCACTACTTCGGTTTTAGTATTTTATTTATAGCATTGTAACTTGTTTGGCAGATTTCCTATACACATGTGACATGCATCATTTATATATATGCTCCAGTTGTTACATTACTATATGTCTTCCACTATTAACTTTTTTTTATGGTATTACTTCTTCCACTATTGTTTACTATTGGTTATTCAACAGTGTTTAATCTTACAATGAGGGAATAGTTTCCCCATTATCAAACCATATCTATCGCTAATAGTCAAAAACCTTTGGTGTTTAGGGACATGCACTTTAGGTCATGTGGCCAATTGGGTTCAGGACACCTTTGGGTGACACCTAGAACCGGGACGTTACCAGTTATAAAAAACATAGCCCAAATCACAAACTGGACCAAAAACAACCCACCATAGTATATCATTGAATAATAATGGAAGGAATACCATGGTAAAAAGGGGATAAATCTCCATGGATCACCAATTGGACTCTACCGGATCTAATAGATCAAGGAGGGAGGAAGGAGGAAGAAGATCCTTTGTGAGGCACCTAGCATTTTCCAAAAATGAGAGAGGGAATATTTATAACCAAATGAGGAGGGATTCATACAAATGACATATTTAAAACATGAAACTCAATACATTCATTTCATGATTCCCATTCAGGATATGGATTTCATGGGTTTTTCCTAAAATCAAAATTCCTATAAAATTCACATCACTTAGGCCTGATTTGACAACCTATTGTGAAATGATTTCATAAGATCATTCCATTTCATATATTCTTATATTGAATCACATATTCCATGAATCAAACTAGAATAAAAAGTCATTAAACACCATTTCATATCATGTAACCCTTCCACAATGGGAATATCCTACAACATCCATGTCGTACCTCTAATCACCAAGAATCCTCCTCAAGCCTCCTTTAAAACACCTTCAATACCCAAAACTAACAATGTGATGGTTTGTGAAGGCATGATATGTTAAATTTATTTAGTAATCCAAACTTTAAAAGATAGTGGTGAGGGACCATCTACTGTTTGTGGTCTAATTGTAATCACCACTAATTTATTTATTGAATTTTAAATACATGTTTGTCTTTTTCCATTATATTTTAATAACATTATTGGACTTAACATACCTATAATTTCATCTTATGTGTTAATTTCCCTTTATATTCCATTATTCAAGGTACTGGACTATTTTTTTTGATTCCTAGAGTATCCTATACTCATTTTTATTTATGGTAATATTTTGGACTTCTTGATCCTAGAGATTATGTGTTTCTATTTCACTCTCAGTATGGATTGGTTGAACAAATTTTGAGCTCACATTGATTTATATCAGATATGACTATCATTTATATGTTTTACGGGATAGAAGTGTGTGGTGAAAAAATTTATGGAAGTAATAGCAGGTAGTTTTTTCATTGTCTTGAGTTAGCATGGGATGATCACGATGTATAAAGAAGGCGAGTCTTTTTCTATAGTTGAGTGGTATACCCCTCATTTTTCCTCCAGTTGTGGTCTATATCAGTACATCTTCCATGATGAATTCTAAGGGCCTCCCATAATAGAGGAATTACAATTGTGGTATAACTCATGTTTGGTGAAAGTCATATTTTATTACACACTTTTCATATTGTATTTACCGAGTTGAGGGCGCCCTCATTAGAAATTGAGGAATTACAGTAGATGGGTTTTGTAAGGATGATTAATTCCCCAGGCAGTGCATATTTATTGTTATCTAAAAAGGAGATGATAATATTTGACTTTTCAAAGATTACCATAAGTTGAATTTGGATACGTTGGTGAACACATATCATTTTTCTAGAATCAATTTTCACTTTTATCAATTGCATGGTGCATGATGGTTCTCTAAGATTGATCTTTGATCGGGCTATCACTTTCTATGGGTCAGTGATGAGGATATCCTAAAGATGACATTTTGGAGAATGTGTGGGATATATTAGTAATAATAGATTTTTGGAATCAATATTTCATCTATATTATTTTCGGACCTGAGGAAAAAGTTCATATACTCTTATTTTGACACATTCATCATGGTGTTCATTGTTGACATCCCTATCTACCCAATGATGCAAGAGCATTATGCTATACATCTTGAGATAGTCTTGTGTATAGTTTGAGATCATCAACATTGATCTAGGATACTGAAGTGTATATTTTAGATACAATAAGTGAAATTATTAGGGGAATTTTTGGTTTTATATATGTATATTGATGGAACCTAATAATTTTGACACAATGATATAGTGGATGGTTCCCTAGAACATATTCAACATCAAGAGATTTTTGGGTCTATAAGGATAATACTAATGTTTTATTCCTGACTTCTCCGATCCATCAGTACCTATGAATATAAGGATTAATATTAGAGTGAATTTATAGTTTTTAGACTCGTATGTAGAGGAATTTCAAAATATTAAATGTAGTTTGACTACTAATACACTTTCGATACTTCGCGGTCCAGGGATTTGTTATAATGTATATCAAGATACATCCAACAATGGTTCATGAATAATATTATTCTATATTGATATGGTAGTATCTTATGGGTCATCTGAGCTACAACACATGAGTAGAACTATAATGCCCATGATGTGAAGAAGGGATCTATGGTCAACCATCTAAACTATTGTAGACATTATCTCTTTACTAGGTGGTTTGTTATCCAGACTCACCATAATATCCATTATTATACCTTGAAATAGTGGGACCTGAACTGGAGATAGTGTTATCATGTAGAGTATCTATAGATTTTTTACATTATGTGGTCTGGTGCACTTGTTGAAGGCAAAAATATTGATGATGATCTAATCCATAATATATAGGTCACTCAGGAGCTCAGGGAATGAACTATTTATGAAGAATGGTGTTAGATGATCTTGTTAGATATCTAGAATATAGATGACTCTAAGGATCATGGACTGATGAAAAGTGATCCATTATTGGACACATTGTCTTTAGTATATTAGGTATTCGTTAGACCAGAGACTGGACGAGAGTGTGTTGTGATGTGGGAACAACTAGTCGGAGGTGACTTGATACCCAGTTTTTTATTAGGTGATGACGATGCTAACGGCATACATGAGAGATTTGTAGTTTGAACATGTATTAGGGGGGATTTGATAAGGGAATTACATATATATAAGTGGTTGGTATATCATAGAGATATAAATATGTACCATGACTTTAGGTTGTAGTTTTTGTCTCTAGGGTTAAAGATGTGATGTCCTGTATTTTTTCCAATGACATAATATCTAATGGAAAAAAGGCTGATCACCATCATCTTGGGGGTTTTCTCTATACATTTCAAATTTCCCTATGCAAGCATGAGGACATCAAAAGGGACTTTGAGACAGTGTTACACAATACCCCAAGGATTTATGATACAGTCTATGTGATTTTCGATTGGAAGATAAAGGTTTCTCTTTTCTCACATATCTATGAGACTCAGTGAGTATATCAAATGGGTAAGTCTTATTCCAATGAGACTATATAATTTAATATGGTTACCATGATGATCCCATCTGATTTTCAAGTCTATATCACATTATGTTTTTTATAGGGATTGTAGAATTCCA